>JANRMT010062796.1:40633010-40686721 GCA_026402145.1 Polypterus bichir lapradei
TTAGTATTCAAATAATTCTGCAAAGAAGATATATTATGTAATACTTTTAAAGAAGCTTCCCGTTCATGAATAATGATTAAAGGAGAATCATTTGCAAAATACTCAAAAACTAAAAAGTAAAAAATAAAATATATAGGCCTACTTTTTTAAGTAAAACGATTTTATTTACTTTAGTTATAAATGCACTAAAGAGCAAAAAATATTTTTTTCTTTAACCACAAGTTTCGTGGTTGTATGTGACTAAATAAAAGTGGGGAGCACATAAATTAATTCAGTCAATCGAGCAATAGAATAGCTACTTTCATCATAAAATATAAAAAAAATAACATTGTAATTCCCCACCATGCTAAGCAAGTTTATAAACATTGTTTGAATCAATTAATTTATGTGCGCCCCAAGATAATGCCCCAAAAAATACAGTATGTCTGATGCTGATAGCATTCAGCAGCCATGTAGCAGAACTGGCTACAAAGCCCCTGCAGCCCACCTCCTCTGGACAGACCTTCACCTTCCAGCCTTGCTCCTCTATCTTAGCTGCGAGACTGACATACCACAGCTTTTTTCTTTCGTATGCATTTCCCAATCGCTGGCTGTATTCAGCAAACATGAATTCCAAGGTGAGGGCTTGGTCAGCTGTTTCTCCCCTTCCCGGATGAAGGATGTTAGTTGCGGGATAGTAGTCTGAACATTTAAGGGAATGCAGTTTGTTGACCCCGTCTTGTCGTGAGACCAAGCCTCTCGTATCTTGCTTGCGTTAAGCTGTTCTTTCAACCCAGAAGGATGTGTTCGAGGGTTGCCAGGACTGCATACTGGGGACAGGCTGGATGCTGTCCATGTCAAAGATGTAAGTGGTATATTTTTGTGGAAATATATTCTCATGAATCATTCTGAAATGTAAAAAAAAGTTTCATCTCATTAAACGACATTCTTAAAATATAAAATCTTTATACCTTGGCATACTATTCACTATACTTGGCAGTAACTTCCATTTATTAGAACATTTTCTTCTTATGCAAATAAGGCAAATGCCAGTTACAGATTACAGTTTCTTGGGTGGATTCCAAGCCACCATGTGACCATACAGGTTCTGTGGCAGGAGAGGAATCTCACTCTCTTATGTTCTTCATTACAGAAGTAAAGTATGAATCAGTCCTATAGATGGATAATCAAGAGCTTCTAAAAGCAGATTTTAAATTTTGTTATTGCTAATTTAAGATATGTATTGGCTTTTAGCAGGAGGAATACTATGTTGCATCCATGCATCATACTCAGGTAAATTTTAAATTCAGTAATATGCATTTTTTTATCAAATATTTCTTAATAAATTGGTAAAATAAGATAGTGTAAGCAGTCTTCAAGTTAATAGTGCTAGAATCAATGCTTTCTACCTTTTACATTAAGAAGTTAGTAAAGTTTGTAAAATATATAGTTTATAATATTAATAATTATTTTTAATTAACCTCACCTGGAAGCATATATCTCTAAACTGCATTAATAAATGTTAACATATAATTAAAAAAAAGAAAGTTTAAGTGTGAAAATGGGTTTGTTTCAGAGGAGGAAAAGAATATCACATATTAAGGCTTGCTTCGAAATCTGAACTGTACAAACAGGCCAAGAGTAAGAAGACTTGACTAACAACATAAAAAGCCTGCAATCCCATTAGACAGAGGTGACGAGAACATGGGGTGTTCAGGTAGCTGGTAAGATTCCAAAAAGAAGAGGCGTCCAGGTTTGTGACACAAATGTAGGAAATATTAAAGACAGGCTTGATGAACAGAGAGAGACAAGTATAGTGAAAGTTAAAGGAATAGTATTTATATTGTATTATAGGACAAATTGTACTTCATATCTAGAATAATTACAGTTTATACAGAAAATAAGAAAGTATGTGCCAGAAATAATTGTAGTCGAAAAGCCAAGTGCTACTTCCTGTTAACACTGAATGGCAAGTCCTAAAGCAACTGTAAGGAATTTATCTGTCTGAATCATCACTGTATGCATTAACTAAAAAAAAGTATTCATTTATATAGAGGTTAGGAGTACGCACTGATACAGTGCATTGCCTCACCCACCACACAACAAACCAACTCAGGATCCAAATCAGGATCCAAAGTGCAGCCATGCAATGGGTGACACCTCAGCACCCCACTAGTTCAGATGGAGAGGAACAGTGTGAGGTATTTTTATGGTGACTGGAGTGCCAATTCTGCCACCAACCCCCAGGTTTTCTCTGCAGGGTAGAGGGCCTACATGCAGGGCTGGATGCAGATTAACGTCATACCCAGGACGGAGCAACTGCAGATTAACGGCCTTGCTCAAGGGCCCAACAGAGCAGAATCCCTTTTGGCATATGTACAGTATAATATAACTTATTGGAAAATTTCAAACAGACTTAACAGGAAGGTATTTATTTGAGAATGACTGATTCTTGCAGAGATTTATTTAAGTTAATCAGACATTGGCTGCACACATTTTTTCATATTATTTTTGTACTTCATGATTTTCACCAGAGTTGTATTTTCTGTTGCCTTCTATTGTGTATTAAGAATAACTGACCATATTAAAGATTTTGAAAGCTATTGGCATGTGTTTCAAAAGTTTCTTTCACTTCTATCCATCCATTATCCAACCCGCTATATCCTAACTACAGGGTCACAGGGGACTGCTGGAGCCAAACCCAGCCAACACAGAGCGCAAGGCAGGAAACAAACCCTGGGCAAGGTGCCAGCCCACCGCAGGGCACACACACACCAAACACACACTAAGGACAATTCAGAATCACCAATGCACCTAACCTGCATGTCCTTGGACTGTGGGAGGAATCCGGAGTACCCGGAGGAAACCCACACAGACACAGGGAGAACATGCAAACTCCATGCAGGGAGGACCCAGGAAGTGAAGCAGGGTCTCCTAACTGCGAGGCAGCAGTGCTACCCACCGTGCCACCGTGCCGCCTTCTTTCACTTCTTGCAATTCTTTTATTTTGTTATGCATCATTGGTTTCTTTTCTTTGTTTTGTATCTGCTTTGGCATTCACAATATCTGAAGTTCATGACGTGATGCTGCCTTGTCATTCTGTGGGTGTCACAAATGAGGCAAATTCAGTATTGATCAATATTGATGCAGCGGCTTAAGAAAACATGTGAAATAAAGTAAAAAGACCTTGATTGGAAAAACAAAACACATATTAAAAGGCTATTTATTTTTTTGTAAATGCAAAGCTGTGGATTGAGATGGAGATCAAATAAGGCAATGAAGGCAGTTTTAGTTTAATTTTATTTTGTACACAGTTTAGATGCTTTTTTGTTTTTACTTCCATGTAAATATATGTTTGAGGGGTCAGAAGTTTACTATCGAGTTAAGTTCAGATCTTGCTTCCACAATGTTCAAAACATCAGTTGATTTTAGCATGGTGTCTATGGAAAATTGAAGTTAATTACAATTTTTGTCGGTACATTATGCAATTTTTGATTTATGTAGAGCTCCTGGATGACTACATCCTAGGGTAGAACATTTTAAAAATGTGGCTTCTGACATATCCACATAGCAAGATCTATGTACAACAAACTTCCAAAAATAACCTCCAAAATAATGTACCTATCTTCTTGAAACAAGCTACATTGTTGATTTTGATCTTCACTCACTTGCTGTAGTCTCTCTGTCCTGCAAACACCTGGTCATACGCTGGTTAGCGCTGCTGCCGTACAGCCCCAGAGTCTTATGTTTAAGTTGTGCAGTGTGTGCATAGTCTGCATGTTCTTTTCATGTATTTGCTTGTCTTTTTTGGCCTCTAATTAAGACAATGTGAGAGGGTATCACAATGACCTGCTGCCAATCAAAATAGACCAGGCAATAGCCTCCCATTGTTTGATTGAGTTATGAGTGAGCAAATATAACACGAACTTGCAATCTCTCCAGCCATTAATAAAAGAAGGCCAGATGATATAAGTTAAGTAAGTTAATGTTAAGGTTCGAGAAGAGAAAAATTCTGGGATGGCCCACCAGAATGTTCATGGCAAAAATGCCACTGGTTTGCTTTTTTTAAAAAAATACATTCATTCAAACAGTAGACCTTATCAACAATCAACAATTAACAATTTCAAAAAGACATCAAAAGAGTTGTTATATAGGACGAGCACTGAGTTCTGCTGTTTGAACATATTTATTTATATTGCTAAATGAAATTGTACTGTTGATTTTACCCTTCATTCCAAGAATACAAAGGAGTAAAAAGAAAATGGAATCTCATTTCCACAAAAGTAACCAAATAATTAATATAAAGTTGTAAAGAATGGTCTTGACAACATCTTTTGTCACTATATAAGCAGCCATGGCAGCATTGGCAAATCATCAGATCTAATCAAAAAATATACTTACTACATTTTATTTTGTCAATACGTTTTACAGATATATTGAAGCACTTTTTTCTATTTATGCCTGCATAGTAATTTCTTATTTCCTTTTTCTTCTGACAGTGTTCTCTTGTTTTGCACTTCTGTTTGCTTTGTTTAATTAAGTTTGATTGTTTTTCATTTTTTACCACTGTGGTATTTTAGTGCCAATTTTGAAATTATTTAATGTAGGAAAGAACTGAGGCTGACTGCCAGGGTCAGGTAGTGAAGAAGGATCATGTAAGCTCAACACAGTTATGCATGTTTTAGGTTAATAATAAAGAGTGTTAGGAGCTGTACATGATGTGATGACTTCTATACCAGTCTTGCCAAACCACTTCTAGGAATTGAAATATTTTGAAGTACTGTCATTTTTTGGTATTAAATTGTCAAGTAATAAACTCTGATTATGGTGGAATGGGTAGAGAAGAGTGTCGGGAGTAATTTGTGACAGACGGATATCAGCAAGAGTGAAAGGGATTGTGTTGGAGATGGTGGCACTGACCAGATAGCAGGAGACAGAGCTGGAGGTAGCAAAGTTAAAGATGTTAAGATTTACACTAGGTGTGACGAGGATGGACAGGATTAGACATGAGTACATTAGAGGATCAGCTCAGGTTGGACGGTTGGGAGACAAAGTCAGAGAGGCGAGATTGTGTTGGTTTGGACATGTGCAGAGGAGAGATGCTGGGTATATTAGGAGAAGAGTGTTAAGGATAGAGCTGCCAGGGAAGAGGAAAAGAGGAAGACCTAAGCGAAGGTTTATGGATGTGGTGAGAGAAGACATGCAGGTGATGGGTGTAACAGAACAAGATGTAGAGGACTGAAAGATATGGAAGAAGATGATCTGCTGTGGCAGTGTAAGGTATTAGAGATCATTTTTGTGTCTGTCATAATGTTTTATTAATGATTTATTGTTAAATGTATGAAGAATAGTGTGATTTGATATGAAATAGAAAACAAAAAAGCCTTACATTTTTAACTTAAGGAAATTATAGGGTTAAATATGAACAGATCAAAAGAAAGAGGAGAAATAACTTGCAAGTTAAATAAAAAAATTGAAAATATAATTTTTGCATCTGTTTCATACCTGTGTTGCTTCCAGAAATGGCTAGAACATTTTTACGGAAAACAGAGAAGAAAATTCCTGATACAAAATTGAAGGGGACCAGATCTGAACAATCCCAAAAGATGTAAAAATGTCAATGAGAAACCAAATGCCAGGTTTCCAGTCATATGTGTCTCAGACACATTTTTTTTTTGTTAACAGAAAAGAAATCCTTTTTAGTGAATTCCAATTGTTGTGCACAAATATGAAGTATAATAAAAGACATGACACATTTAAGCTGAAAACCCACTTCTATCCTAATTCATTGGTCAGGAGTCCCGTCCAGTAATAGCTCATTTATTGGCTACCATGACGTCAGAGGCAGTATTTTTCCCAGTGTGCTAATAGGAAATGTTCCCTCTAAGCAGAAGCACTTCTTGACATGTAACTACAACACTGATGGCTTCTCTCTCTTTACGCCTTTGCTTGTGTTCGGTGCACCAGACTTTTTTTTTCCTTTTTTTGTACCCTCACATACCATAGATTGGGATTTTCTTTTTTATGCTGTGTCACTCTATCACTGCTAATACTTTTTTATATTCAATTTTTAGGGGCCAGCTGGTCACATTACATCTTATCACTGTAAGAGTTAGTGGAAAGGATTGCATTGTGTCTTTTTTAATAGCTTATTTTTGTTTCTTTTTGGACATTTTCAAAATGTTGTGCAGTGTCTTGAACTGACTGAAATGCAAAAGAAACATAATTTAAATTTAAAAAACAATTTTCTCTGCCCTTTTGCTAATTGCTTAACACAGGTCACCATTAAAGTACTATTTAGACCAAAGTGAAGTGATTGCAAATACAATGGCAACAAACAGGTTAATATGTCAAATGCCTCCAGTAACTCCTTTCTCATTTTATTTTTCAGCTACGCTCTCTGTCAGAGTCTTGTATATTGTTGGTCTAAACAGCACTGAGTTCAAAAACTTAACCTTTTGGGAGATGGTAGATGAGCTGGAACTGTATCACTATGACAGCAATAAGATGTCATTTATTCCACAGTATGATTGGTTAAAAAATATTGAAGATCAGCAATTCTGGGCATTTCAGAATAATCTCTTATATTATCTGAAGGATCTTAGCAACAAGGCTATGAAAACTGTAATGGGACTTTTCAACCAAACATCTGGTGAGTACACAATGCAAAGACAGATGTTGATACAAATGGTTGATTTTTTGAGTGGGACCTGAGTTTTCTTGCTGTGCTATTTAAATGTGCACAGTGATCCAACCATCCATTTTCTTCTTCTTGATGTATTACTGAGTCACCACAGTCACAGCCAGACCCGAGCCTGTCAGAGTCTAGCCTAAAGCAAGAACCAGCCCTGACAGTCAGACAGTTTTACTCTTGTGCAGGTCTGAAGAATGTGAAGAAGCTGAGGTCTTTACAGTAACACAGGGAGAACACCTCCTACTGTAGATAGGCCAGGAAATGAACAGGCAGTGCTGTTACTCTCGCCACCCTTCAGGGCTTTGCTTAAAAAGTTTACTCTTAAAACACTCGTAATACTCGCAATATTAAAAGGTAAGAGAAAATGTGGAAGGCCTAACAGAAGGTTTATGGATGTGGTGAGAGAGGACATACAGATGATGGGTGTTAAAGAACAAGATGCAGAGGACAGAAAGATATGGAAGAAGATGATCCGCTGTGGCGACACTTAACGGGAGCAGCTAAAAAATCAAGTATTGCAGTATGCCTGTTTAAACATCAGCCATTACTCTCAGATGGTAGCATGTAACATTAGCGCCTTTTGTCAAGAACTTGTTAAAAGCCACATAACTGTTGTTTCTTTGGCAGTGGCACATTAGTGAGGTTTCACATGACACTGTCATGGAAGAAACCCCCAGCACAGCATGTCTGGCATTCCTTATCATGCCTGACAATACCATTTTCCTTCTCAAAGATTTTCCCTCATCTCTTGAAATATTGTGTATCAGATTCTTGCTGACAGATCATGGGAAGAGTGTCAGTGGTGTTTAACTTCCTTGATTTCCAGTCTACTGGTATAGGCAAGGACTGATGAAGGCCACAATCTGTAAACCTAGTTTAGTAAACCTTTCCAGTCTGATTAAATGATATTTTCCTGGGGTCTTTTTAGCATTTTATAAGCATGCTAGCTGTGTTACCCATCTAAAATGAGTTGAAATCTAATTAATCTACATAGACGTCAATGTTAACGTATGCAACGAGCCATCTTTTGGAATGTATTATTTAAAGGAAAAAGTATTACAAACATGTGTAGTAATAAAACACATTACTACAAATGTTTGTGATTCAACATCAGTTGAAATGACAAATGCAATGCATCTCTCTCTGTTATTTGCCATTTGGTATAGGATTTGTAAAAAGGAGTTTTAATGTTTGTATTATACCATCTGATGGAATGGCAAATGCAATGCATTTTACAGGGTATTACTAGAAAGATGCACCATCTTTTGGAATGACAGACATAACAACTGGATGGACACAGAGATACACTGATATATTAAAAAGAGAAATAATTCAGCTTCAATTTAGTGCATTCTGCTTATGTTCCAACAGGTGTTCATTTTCTTCAAGGCATGGCTGGATGTGATATAAATGGAAGCTCATTTGCTGTTTTAGGGTATGATGGGAATGACTTGCTCTTATTTAATACAACCTCACTGAAATGTACTGCTGCTCAACAGGAAGTAAACGTTCTTGAAGATATTTGTAACGTTCCAATTATTTCTGTACAATTTTTGGAAGCAGTCTGTTTTGGATGGTTACGGCTGATTACTATTTTTGGGGCAAAAACACTGAATATGCAAGGTAAGGAATGTTTAAAGACATATTTCATGCTTATGCATTGTCACAGATTATCCAGTACTTGCTTTCATAAATGTGTTTGCTATGGGTTTTTAATATCCATCTTGCATGGCTACAAGCCCCTGTAGTTTTTCATTAGAAAATTAATTTGTGGTTGTTTGGTTAATTAGACTTTTTGATTACATATCTCTGTATGCAGTGTTTAAACACAAAAAAACAAAAAGCCCCAAATATCTTAGAGATCAGATGAAGGTAAAGAGCAACTTCTGGTCACTTGTGTTAATATGGTTATAGCCATTAATTTGTCTACCCTTTCTGAAAATCACCATTCCAACTCCATCACCACCCCGGCAGCAGGACTCATTTTCAGTGTACACTCACACACATGTATATACCAGTGTAAAATACACTTCCCTAATAACAAGGACATCTTTGGGATGTGGATAGAAATACCCAAAGAAAGGCCATGTAGGTAGAAGAAGTAAATTCCATGAGTCCTGAATTGAACCTAGCCCTGGACAAACACGGCTAATTCTAATAATGGAATTTACTAAAATTACACCAACAAGAGGTCAACTATTGTTCAGGCCTTCTCTTGTAAGGAAATCAAACAGTATGTGTTAGGGTGATTTTATATCTATTTACTGTAGTAAATGCAGAAGATACCCACAAGAAGTGAATTATACCAGTTGTTAAATGGGAGGAAGAAACATCAAATAAAGGCTTTGATTGCAGAAAATTCAGCTGCTATGGCTGTCAGAACAAACAGTCAGTAATCCTGTTGAATATCATTTGTAGGCATTGTGATTTATGTAGGTGTTTATTTTAGTTTCAATCAAAATTTTACAGGCACAACAACATTAGCTTATATTTTAATGAAATACAATTGATATCTTAAACTGTTTAATGTCTAATCATAATAATAGCATAATATGTGATCAGAAGGAGAGAAATTGTAGTATTTCAAAAACAAGGGCTGCCAGGTGAATAATATTCAAGGAAAAAGATGCAGTCCATAACCAGAAGGGAAAATAGTATTTGAGAGATCAAAACCAAATCAAAACTCTACCAACAACGATAATTCTTCTTACCTGATTGTGTGCTACATGCATGCCTAACTTCTTTCTCTAAAACTGTTACTAGACAACCAAAACAAGTGTGTTCATAATGTTACTGACCACAGGAGTTAAAATCTTTGAGAAATTACACAGTATTTTTGTGAAATAAATAAATAATTATTGTGAAATAATACAATATTTGTTGTAAAATAACACAATTATATTGCAAAATAATGTAATAATTCTTATTGAAAATTATTAAATTACTTATTAAATTATTTATTACCAGTAACGGCATACTGCACGATAACGTGCAGTGAATACACTTGACTTATAGTTTTCATCCTTTTTCTCTGTACGTTTTGCATTCGTTTGCTCAAAGATGGATGCGCTTACTGCTTTCTGAGCAGCTCTTCTTTTCTCCACCCCAGTGTTTGTGTTGCAATTATTTTTTTTTAATTCTTCAGTTAAGCTGGCACTTAAGTCTTCAATCTGCCTCAAGAATGATTGAAGGTATGAAGAGGTAGAGGAAGTGACCGCGAAGGTGATAGGGAATGAGAACGGTGCCCGTACGCATGCGCCGCACGGCCGCCCTGCTGTGTGCTGCCAAGAGTTGACTATAAAAATAAAAATAAAAAGAGCAATAAAAATCATCATCCCAAAAGCGGATAGTAGATGTCACGTAGTATATGTGACCAAATTTCAAGTTAATAGGTAAAATGGTTTGTAAGCTACAGGTGATTTAAAATCCTGGACAGACAAACGAACAACCACAGTAGCGTATTATATAAGAAGATTCAATTATTATTGAACAAATGCAATACTTTTAAAAAATAACAAAATAAAAAACGATTTTTGAGTACCATGAATAAGCTTCTGTATCTGATATCTGAACGATGTATATGTTAAGTTCCTAGGCAGCTGTACATCGGCCCAGTATGATTATCTGTTGGTGTGTAAGTGAGCTGCGCTCTAATGAACTGATGATGCCCTGTCACATCTTCCAATACTGTCATGGCTATCACAGTCTATGATGCTTCCAGCATGGATTTCTATTGTAAACAAAAACGTACAATGAATTAAAATTATAATAGTATAATTCTTTTACCATGACTTTTGTATAGATTTTGCATTGGCTAGATGCTGCCAAACACCCGTTTTCATTATTTTATATAATCAGATGAGACATTTTTAATTTATTTTTCTTTTTTGCTATTTCTTTGTATTTTGTGTGAAATATGACCCAGCATCCAGATAAATGTTGGATAAACAGAACTGAATATAACAAAAACATTGCACAATGGTGCATATCATTCAAAACAAAAGGTCATTATCAATCTCGTAACATCTTTCGTGTCTGGATTGGAGCTCTGTCTCTGTTGAGAGTCAATGCACAATGAGATGCCACCTTCTTTCAGCACCTCGGATACATAGCCCTCCGATCTGAAGGGGTGGAGTCAACTGCCCACAATGTGCATCTTCTCTGTGCTGTAGGACCAGAAAGAGACTATACCTTTTGTGACAGCACCCTCTAGCCCTGGGGTGGTATTGCTTATCAAGCATGAGCCAGGAGGGTGATTCTTAGATATGCACATGAGACCTGGTGAGACATGGTCCATAACCAAAAAGTGAACTAAAACAAAGTTGTTATATAGGATAGCAACCAAAATTTCTAATCAAGGCAAAAATGGAAATAAAATAAAAAGGTAACACTTAAGAGAGCAAGGTCTACATTATAGGGAGTGGCAATTGACTCGTGTCCCTAACTGTTTACTTAATAGGAATCCAAAGTTAGATTTTTCCAAATAAGCAGTGTATTATTTATTAACACATTAAATTATGCAACTTTTATGCTCTGTGCTTTATAATAAAGTGACAATTGCTTTCATGCACATCATCCTGCAGGACAAGGTCCAAATAAGTTCTTGCTACCAGATACCTGTACTTACAAAGTTATTAATTGTGGTCATTGTTTGACACAGAGCATACCATTGCATCATTTCCCTTGTAAAACGCATAAATTACTCAGTGAAATATATTTATTGTGAATATATTTGGTACACCAGATTATTTAGTTATAAAAACAGGAGAATGGGTAAACAAGCAATAACATCCACTATATGAGAAAATGGTGTTTGTTGCAAGTAAAAAAGTGAAGCTTTTACTTAACTGATACTAACAAGTACTGGAGGAATGATAAGAAAGATTACCTGTTGTGACTGGTGGACAGACGGCAAAGTGCCAGGAAAAATAGTTGGGGCACACCGTATAATTGTAGTTGCCGTGCCAAAACAGAAAATGACAAAATAAAACATTTTGGTGCACTCATCACAACTATCAGATAAAGGCTAAGAAAACTGAACACAAGTTAGTGGGAGATCCATCTTTATTGACTGCTGGTGCTGGAGTGAGCCACCATCCTCTGAAGACGCCCGTTTTTATTACACCCCATCTGGAAGGGGTGGGGTCTGCTTGGGGCATGAAAGCAGGATAGGCTTCTTCCTTGAGAAGACAGCATTAGCAACAGCATCCCCTATTGCCCCAGGATGGTACTGCTTACCATCACAGAGCCAGTATGGTGAGCCCCAAGTGCACATGTGTCACACTGTTCTGCAAAAAGTATGAATTTGAGATTACAATTCATTTACTGCTTTGATAACAGATAGGGAATTTGTAAAATGCTAGAAAAAAATGTTTTTTTGTTTTGTGAATTCAGTTTTATTGTTTCTACAGTGATAGGCCTTTATATAAGGTTTGATAAATAAATCAGGATATCATACAGTACAACAGTGTGATAATGTTTAAAACAAAATATTACATTTATAGGTAAGCAAAGTGCAGGACATCTAAAAGTTGTTAATGTTAGGATAGTTTGCGTCTTGTGCCAGATTCAGCTATCACAGAAGTCAGGTGTTCTGTTTAAAAATAAGCATGTTTGGAAAAGAAATGGATTGATGGAATATTTAATTATTTTTTAATAGATCTCTATTATATTTGCAGTTAAGCCGGAAGCGTTTCTGGTACAGCGAATGCCTACTGAAGTCACTTGTTTTGTAACTGGATTCTTACCTAGTGAAATTAATGTAACGTGGATTAGAGATGATGGGAAACAGATAGAATCAACAAGTGGAGAGATTTTACCAAATGGAGATGAAACATATCAAATCAGGATCAACCTTACAATGAGTTCCATGGACCTGCAGAAATACAGTTACTCCTGTGTGGTGAAGCACTCCAGTCTAACTAAGAACCTCATTGTATCCTGGAATCGGAAAGGTGAGGATGAACGGGGAACTGATAAGGAATTGGGTGTGGAAAATGAAGCACAAAGCAAGACTGCTGTGTGATCTGTCAGTTATTTCTTGGTGCAAGATATTCCAGGCTTTATCTTCGGAAACCACTAGCTCTACCTGAGGCCATTTCCTGAATTTCATTAAACATCTTAGTTTAGATACTGAATTAGTCACATACTGTTAGGTAACAAGACCTAAATAAAGATGTCTTTTGGTCTTAATAACAAATTGGTTATTCATCTCTGTGTAGCATGGCATATTAAGAGCCAATGATATGCTGGTAAAATTACTTGTGAATATAAAGAATTCCCATGTTTTATGCTGATGTACGTATGCAATGTCAAAAGAAATATGTCTCACTTGATCCATCCTTGACCATTCCAATGTGAAGTTACATCAGTAGACCACATTGCAGAGATGAAAAATCACTTTGCTGATGCCTTATAAGTGTCACTAAGACCTTTGCTAAGGTTTTGTTACACATAGTAAGAGCATATGAGTAATGGATGCATAGTCCTTCCTTCAAGAGTTCACTTTTCACACTTCTACCAAATGTGTTATTTAATTACATTTTTACATTTGAATGTGCTATCATTTTAATGGTTTTCCCACTTAACAGTCTTTAGACAATATATTTTAAAGATAGCAATTAATAAAGCATATAAAAAGGGTAGTCACAGATAATACATGTTGTGATTCTTTGCTTTATTAAAATGTAATTTTGTTGTAAATTAACAATGTTTTTTTTATTTTTAAACACCCTTTTGATTTATTACTGATACTGAAATTTTGTGAATCTTTGATCACGGACATTGCCATGTTTATCCTGCTAGAGGTCAGGTAATAGACATTGTCTCGCATTATATCACCATGACAATAAAATATGGCCCCACAGTTTTCCACTCATCCTAGTATTGGGATAATTATAAAATGCTCTGTTAACCATTGTAATATGTTTAACTTATTTCAGAATCTGATTCTTCTACTGGTATCATCATTGGAGTCGTCATTGCTATTGTGTTGTTAATTATTGTTGCAATCATCGTGTTGATCATTTGGAAAAGGAGGCAAAATGGTATGTTTTAATTTAGCATTTTCAATTCATTTTAATCGTCTTTCATACCGTTATATTTCAGACACACTTAATCCAATTCAGGGCTCAATCCTGTTTCTAGTGGCCTTAGGTTCAAAGCAAAATCTAACTGGCACCAGTCCATCTCTGGATCCATCTACACACACATCCTATTACATGATGCCAGTAACCTAACGTGCACCTCTTTGGACATTTAGATCTGTAAGGCAGTGACACACACTAGCAGTCCTGTCACTTGTCTGTGAGGATTAGACGATTAGATTTTTATTCCAATGACATTTTATAAAAGGTTTTCAAGATTACAACTTTAAGGCAACACAACATATTCATATCATAGCATTTTGTTTTTAATGTAGGTAGTCCTTATTTATTAAACAATAAACTAGAATTTGATTTCTTTTACAGACAGATTACCTAGAATCCAATTTATTAAACCTAAGGTGACAAAATCAGGTGAAATTTTACATTCCCATTGTTCTCGATATTTGTAGCACATTACTTACAGAACGTCTTCCCCTATGGTTGCATATTTTTCTTATAATATTGTGATGCTGCTTAATGCTTTGCCAGGACTGACCCAATGGATTTTTGTTCATTCGTTGTTTTTCTGGTAGTTCACTAACCATAGAAGGATGACTCTCATTAGTCAAACTAGAATGGAGATTATGAAACATTAGTAGACTTTTTATCAGCTGCCCCAGAACTGGCACTAAAGCGGATAATTTGAATGATGAAATGCAAGGTCATAGTGCTACTGACTCCATGATGGCTGATACATCAACCATTACACAGCATTATGGCATAGTCCTTCCTTCAAGAGGTCAGTTGTCACAACAATCACTTCCAACTCCTTAAAGTACCCCACACACTCTTTGAAACTATGAGGTGGTCTTCTCTTCTGCCGTGTCCCTTTTTAACACCAATGTACAGTTAGGTCCATAAATATTTGGACAGAGACAACTTTTTTCTAATTTTTGGTTCTCTACATTACCAAAATAAATTTTAAATGAAACAACTCAGATGCAGTTGAAGTGCAGACTTTCATCTTTAGTTCAGTGGGTTGAAGAAAAAGATTGCATAAAAATGTGAAGGAACTAAAGTATTTTTTTAACACAATCCCTTTATTTCAGGGGCTCAAAAGTAATTGGACAAATTAAATAACTGGAAATAAAATGTTCATTTCTAATACTTGGTTGAAAACCCTTTGCTGGCAATAACAGCCTGAAGTCTTGAACTCATGGACATCACTAGATGCTGGGTTTCCTCCTTTTTAATGCTCTGCCAGGCCTTTAGTGCAGCGGCTTTCAGTTGCTGTTTGTTTGTGGGCCTTTCTGTCCGAAGTTTAGTCTTCAACAAGTGAAATGCATGCTCAATTGGGTTAAGATCAGGTGAATGACTTGGCCATTCAAGAATTTTCCACTTCTTTGCTTTAATAAACTCCTGGGTTGCTTTGGCTGTATGTTTTGGGTCATCGTCCATCTGTATCATGAAACGCCACCCAATCAATTTGACTGCATTTAGCTGGATTTGAGCAGACAGTATGTCTCTGAACACCTCAGAATTCATTCGGCTGCTTCTGTCCTGTGTCACATCATCAATAAACACTAGTGTCCCAGTGCCACTGGCAGCCATGCACGCCCAAGCCATCACACTGCCTCCACCATGTTTTACAGATGATGTGGTATGCTTTGTATATTGATTTGTTCCACGCCTTCTCCATACTTTTTTCTTGCCTTTATCTATCTGGTAGAGGTTGATCTTGGTTTCATCTGTCCAAAGAATGTTTTTCCAGGACTGTGCTGGCTTTTTTAGATGTTCTTTAGCAAAGTCCAATCTAGCCTTTCTATTCTTGAGGCTTATGAGTGGCTTGCACCTTGCAGTGCACCCTCTGTATTTACTTTCATGCAGTCTTCTCTTTATGATAGACTTGGATATCGATACGCCTACCCCCGGAGAGTGTTGTTCACTTGGTTGGCTGTTGTGAAGGGGTTTCTCTTCACCATGGAAATGATTCTGCGATCATCCACCACTGTTGTCTTCCGTGGACGTCCAGGTCTTTTTGCGTTGCTGAGTTCACCAGTGCTTGCTTTCTTTCTCAGGATGTACCAAACTGTAGATTTTGCCACTCGTAATATTGTAGCATTTTCTCGGATGGGTTTTTTCTGTTTTTGCAGCTTAAGGATGGCTTCTTTCACCTGCATGGAGAGCTCCTTTGACCGCATGTTGTCTGTTCACAGCAAAATCTTCCACATACAAAGCACCACACCTCAAATCAACTCCAGGCCTTTTATCTGCTTAATTGATAATGACATAACGACGGACTTGCATACACCTGCCCATTAAATAGCCTTTGAGTCAATTGTCCAATTACATTTGAGCCCCTGAAATGAAGGGATTGTGTTAAAAAAATGCTTTAGTTGCCTCACATTTTTATGCAATCTTCACCCCACTGAATTAAAGCTGAAAGTCTGCACTTCAACTGCATTTGAGTTGTTTCATTTAAAATTCATTGTGGTAATGTACAGAATCAAAATTAGAAAAAAGTTGTCTCTGTCCAAATATTTATGGACCTAACTGTAGCTCTTGCGCAACAGTTGCTAGTGCTACACCAGTGGATTTTTGCTCATTTCATTGCTCTTTTAAGTAGCTCGCTATCCTTGGAAGGACTTCTCACTTTAGCCACACATGAATAAAAAATTGTACAACTGTGACAGCCTTGCCCTTTTTTATAGGCTCTAATGCATACGGCTTTGACACGCACCTCATGGTGCCTGGTACTAATGTCACCTGTGAGGATTCTTTATGGATTGCTTGAATCTGGAAGCTTGAGGAGATCCCAACAGACTGGAAGGAAGGCCACTTGGTCAAGCTGCAAGCAGCAAGTTAGATTTTCTATTTCTGTCTGTCCCCAGAAACATTTTTAATAGAATTATCTGGTGAAGAACAGAAAGAACCAGTTGACAAGAAGATGCCAGAAAAGCAGAAAGGCTTCAGGCAAAATCCTTTAAGCATTAATCAAATGGGAACTCTTCCCATCTTAGTGGAACAGCTGATTTACTGGAACTTGTCATTGAACATTAACTTTGAGAAAGCATTTGACAGTAAAGACAAGCAAATGATGTAGAAGTTGACAATATTACTGAGTCCCCAAAAAATTCACAGTTTTGATTCAGAACTTGTGTCTAGCAAGCTGTTATGTAAAGGGCAACTGACGGAGGGATTCTAGGTCAAGGATGCCTAATCTTTTTATTTTAACTTCTTTTGGTTTTGGATATGGTCATGAAGACCATCACCAATAGGAAGAGAAGCAGAATCTAGTGGTTTCACTTTTGACCTTGCTTTTCTGTCCCATAGCTGCCGATAGGTGCCAGAGAAGTCAACCAGATCTGCTAACTTTTTTAGCTCAGCTGAGAACCAACATCCACAGAGAAAAGGCAAAAATCCAGAAGATCAGTACAAACTGTGAAGAGCCAGATAACATGGACAGAGATACCCTTGAAGGTTTAGGGTCCTTTATGTATCTTAGGAGTTAGGTGGACAAGCAGAGTGGGCCAGAGGCTGATGTCAGTATTGGAATCAGCAAGATTGGAGCATCATTCAGTTTCAAAAGAAGTCAGCTACTCCACCAGGATATGTTTGTTTAGCTCAAACATCAAAGCTGAGTTATAGTGAGGAACAGAAAAACAGAAACCCTCAGTGCTTCTATTTGGAATATACAGGGTGGGCCATTTATATGGATACACCTTAATAAAATGGGAATGGTTGGTGATATTAACTTTCTGTTTGTGGCACATTAGTATATGTGAGGGGGAAAACTTTTCAAGATGGGTGGTGACCATGGTGGCCATTTTGAAGTCGGCCATTTTGGATCCAACTTTTGTTTTTTCAATAGGAAGAGGGTCATGTGACACATCAAACGTATTGGGAATTTCACAAGAAAAACAATGGTGTGCTTGGTTTTAACGTAACTTTATTCTTTCATGAGTTATTTACAAGTTTCTGACCATTTATAAAATGTGTTCAATATGCTGCCCATTGTGTTTGTGTTAACAAACAAAACCACCGCTATTGGTCTGACACTAACCCACATTGGATAGATCCCTCCAAGACTGTTGGAACAAAAAAATTGATGGTATGGTGTGGTATATGGGGTACAAAGATAGTGGGGCCATTCTTCATCAATGGAAACCTCAAGGCCACTGGATATGCGAAATTGCTACATGATGATGTGTTTCCCTCTTTATGCACTGAAGCTGGCACGTTCCCTGAGTTTTTCCAGCAAGATGGTGCACCACCACATTATGGGTGTCAGGTCCGAGCATTCCTAGATGAACAGTTTCCTGGAAAGTGGATTGGTCGTCGTGGGCCAGTTGAATGGCCCCCAAGGTCTCCCGATCTGACCCCCTTAGACTTTTATCTTTGGGGTCATCTGAAGGCAATTGTCTATGCTGTGAAGATACGAGATGTGCAGCACCTGAAACTACGGATACTGGAAGCCTGTGCTAGCATTTCTCCTGCGGTGTTGCTATCAGTGTGTGAAGAGTGGGAGAAGAGGGTGGCATTGACAATCCAACACAATGGGCAGCACATTGAACACATTTTATAAGTGGTCAGAAACTTGTAAATAACTCATGAAAGAATAAAATTACGTTAAAACCAAGCACACCATTGTTTTTTTTTGTGAAATTCCCAATAAGTTTGATGTGTCACATGACCCTCTTCCTATTGAAAAAACAAAAGTTGGATCCAAAATGGCCGACTTCAAAATGGCCACCATGGTCACCACCCATCTTGAAAAGTTTCCCCCCTCACATATACTAATGTGCCACAAACAAGAAGTTAATATCTCCAACCATTCCCATTTTATTAAGGTGTATCCATATAAATGGCCCACCCTGTATATCCATTGTCAGCCAATCCTTGTGCAAAAATGTAAAAATGGCCTGAAACTATCACCAGCATTGACCAATGGCAGAAAATATAACAGTTTGCCATGGAAGAAGATATCTTGAGGAGGAGAAAATAGAGTTGACTTGGCCACACTCTTTGAAAACCTACATCTAGCATAACTAGACAAGCCCTAATATGACATTCAAGAGAAGAAGACAAGAGCAGTAAGCAATGCGTGGCACAGAATCCTTGACATGGATATACACGATAATATGTCTAAAATGGAGGCAGCTAGTAACTGGAATACAGAACAAATAACAAATGATTGATATGAGGGGCCCAATGTGTGTGTGTGTATGTAAATACAATAACTTGAGTACGCTTTCACTTAGGTCAACCAAATTTTGCATGTAAGTATTAGGAACACAGCGTAGATTTCTTTCAACCTTTGGGCTATTTCCATTAAGTGGTACTTTACCTATTCATGCAACTGCAGAGTCTGATTTATTCAACTTTTATAATAATTGTTCAATATATTATTAGTTTGATTTGATTTGCTGTTGATGGTTCTATAATGTACATAATATAAAAATATAATCATTGCCTTGCG
Source organism: Polypterus bichir lapradei (assembly GCA_026402145.1). NCBI lineage: Eukaryota > Metazoa > Chordata > Cladistia > Polypteriformes > Polypteridae > Polypterus > Polypterus bichir. The sequence continues at coordinate 40,652,248 of JANRMT010062796.1, forward strand.
GTTTACTCCTCAAATATCCATTCCCATATCTGAGTATATGAGAAAGTCTAAGGGAGACAGCTCGTGACTTTTTATTTCCTTATCACTATCAAATGAGTGAACTTTATCCACTGAGTCAAGGCCTATTTTGGAACATAGTAGGAGCCAATTATGGCTGATACTCCACTCTAACGTAGAAGAGGCACAAAAACAGGCCAGTTTAAGTTGGGTTCAAGTTTAGTGTCATATATGCATTGTAGTACAATAAAATGTCTAGTTCAGGGGTGCCCACACTTTTTTGGCTTGCGAGCTACTTTTAAAATGACCAGGTCGAAATGATCTACCTACATTAAAAATTTATATAGATATATATATATATATATATATATACACACACACTGAGTATACTTTATACATAAAATATACGTTGTCATACTTTGCATAACTGAATAACCTTTTCAATACAATTCAATACATTTATGGTCACTGCAGTATTTGGATTTAATAATCTTCATGTGGGAAAAAGCTGACTTGCATAAATAAGTAGAGCCGAATAATGCAGTCAAGGAGCTTTTGAATTCAGCCGAGTGAAAAATGACGGCTGTCCAATTAACTGTGATTTTAGTTCCCTCTCTTTTCTCTTTCTCAGATCGCTTTTCAGAAGGAAGTCAGATTCGTAGTTTTTATGAACAGTTCGAAAGTGCCTTTCCACATTTTCCTTCTTTGGAATAGCAATGATAGATTGACAGATCAGACAAACGCACTTTGATTGTGACATTGTGAGAAAAAAAAATCCTCTACCAATTCCACATCCAGCCCGTACTCTTCCCAAACAATTTTTTTAAATCCCTTCTTTAGTCGATATAAATTGGAAGGCTAATTAGATCACAGCCGGAGTTTTGCGCGTTTGATCGTGTGTGCGGGATGACCAGCGTGTTAGAAGACAAGAGATCTCAGACTGGCTGCCCTGTCTGTCAATCAAGTGGCAAATGCCATAGGCAGGATATATGATAGACTAACATTTAAAATATTTTTTTTTGAATGTAACGCGATCTACCTGCACTACCTTTGTGATCTACTGGTCGATCGCGATCGACGCATTGGGCACCCCTGGTCTAGTTGCAGGTCTCTTTTGATAGTAGCATTAATACAAATGTTTCCAGAGAAATCAACCAGAATTGGATTATGGAACAATACAAATATTAGGCAATTTACCTCTTAGTATGTGTTTGAATTTTAGAAGGCAAACCAGACCAGGAAAATAAATGACATATTGACCAGGAATCAAAACAGTTGTCAATGAATTAACAATGATATCCAATGTACCATTCCATATTCTGTAATTAGTTTTTTTTAGGATAGTAAAGTATTTTAGTTTTGCAAAGTTGCATAGCACATGTTCAAATTTGTTTGCGCCTTTGAAGTTTTGAAATTCTCAATATATATTTGTCTCACTTTTAGCTGCTATTGGAGAAGAAGCAGTAACATATGTGAGAGATTTCACCTCAAAGTTTAAGGATCGTCTTACATTCTCTTCTTTTTCATCAAGTAGTTCCATAAGCTCCCAGACATAATCAGGTACGTATATTTAAAAAGAAAAAGAAAAGAGATTAGGCCTATTTTCCTAAGTGATTTATTTTTTGCAAGAAACTAAGGATACAAGTAACAAGGCTTCATACAATGATTGAAAATGCAACCTTTCTTACTTTTTGCTTTTTAAAAATGCTATTTTTCTTATGTTGGTCACTTCCAGTAATACTATTAATCTAAGCAGGTTGGAAATTTAAAACTATTTGTGTCATGGTGGCAGTGCAGTTGCCACACAGCTTCAAGATGCAGAATGACTGTCCTGGAATGACTGCTGTCTGGGTGAAGTTTTTCTTTCTCTGGGTATTGTGCCCTTACTTTCAAAACACAAGCTGATTGGTGACTTTGATTTGGCCTGATATAAAACATTGTTCGGGTGTGTTTGTAGCTTACAATCAGCTGACATCATGTTTGTGCTTAAAGCTACTGGGATGGACACTTTAACCCCTGCTATCCTGAACTGAACAAAGCAGGTTAAAAATTACTTATCTGAGCCTCTGTCAGTATCTCACACTTTTTTTTGGTTGCAGTTACAAACATTTTAATAAGCTTAAGCTCACCATTCAACCCATAAACACATGTTGCAAGCTTAAATTCATACTTTCATTCAAATAATAAAAATAATGTTAAAAAGTCAGCACAAACCCACTGTACATTGCATAAAATGTTGTGATGGAGGACAAGAATGGACTAGCATCCTGGATGGAAGAGATGGTTTGATTGTACTTGGCTGGGAGGCCATCATAATGAATCGACAGCATGGGTGGATGGGCATCCTGGCCAAAACAGGTGGTGTTAACTTATCTTGCCAGGTGACTTGTCATGGATGGAAGAGCAAATTGACTGTGAGGGTCATTGTTCCCTTTCTTGGTCGGGAAGTCAACATAAGGGAGAGTGGGGATTGCCTCCTGATGCCATGTGGCTCCCCAGTGCACTGGGTGGCAGCATCCTTCTTGGCGAGCCTTCAGAGACAATATTTTGGCACCAAAACTACTCCCAGTTGAGTTTAAAAAAGAGCCCACAACTTTAAAACTGGGAGTTGGAGTCGAGAGAGGAGGAGGAGGACAGCTATTGCTTGGGGAGGAATGGAGGAGAGAAAAGCAAAAGAATTGTATTATGGAAAGAAGAAGCTTTGTATAGGGAACAACAAAACTATAAATCAGACTTTTACAGCTGGAACTGTTGTCTGTGCAGTTGTGTCTGGGGTTTGTGAGATGCCCTGCAGTGGTCACAACATAAAGCATAAACAATACCACAACATACATTATAGTAAATGATGATGAAGCCTACATTACCTTGCCCCCCTCTACCTCACTCAGCTACTAGCTCCTTACAGTCCTTGTCGCTCTCTCAGGTCCTTCAGCAGTAATCTCCTTACTGTCTCACGCACCACACTCTCCACCCTAGGAGGCAGGTCCTTCAGTGCCATAGCCCGCCCCTCAACTCTGGAACTCTCTTCCTCAGTCTCTCCGATATTGCTCCACTTTCTGCACCTTTAAATCTCAACTGAAAACTTTCTTCTTCCATGAACTTTTGTCATCTGTGTAATTTTTTTTTGACTCTTAATGTAAAGCGATCTTGGGTTTGTAAAAGGCGCTCAGTAAATGTAACTTATTATTATTATTAGGAATCAAGATTGTATACTCAGCTGTTCCAGTGTAGTAGTGCTCCTATGCCTCTCCAGAGCAATCATGATAAAATTTAATATATTTCACTTACAGACGTCAATTGTTTCCATCAACCTGGAGAGCACATCCTGCATCCTACTATTGATATTTGCACTCCAAAAGATAAAATTATCTCCCAAAATTTGCACTGTGGGCCTCAGTCAGTGCTTAGGTTCAGTGCCAAGCTGTTGGTACTGCCAAGCAGGATAGTTTCAGACAACTGAAAATAGACTTCACATCAGATCATCAATTATGTTTATATTAATTACCTTTTATGTTCCTCCCAGACATTCTACTGTTACTTAGCAGCAATCTTTTATCCTCACAAGCAGACTCTGTGCTGAAGAGTGAGGTCCATCCAAGAAAGATCCTTCTAGTTCATTTTCTCTTTAACCAAATCCAAAGTTAGCTAAACATAGGAAAGAACAAGGAAGACCACCAATGTATTTGTCACTGAACTTAAGGAACTGAGATTAAAAAAGCAAAATAAATACATAGAAACAAATGTGTGAGAGTGAGGTGCAGAAGCAGACAGCTATCATTACTTTTGTCTATTAAGAGTTTCAGTTTTGAGAAGAGTCTATATGCAAAGTATTACATTTGCAAGGAACATTAAAGTTGTTTGTAATGTTTTACATTTGAACTAGATAGCTTTTTCAATTATTTGGTGTAGATGATGAAGTTTCATATTTTGGAAGTAAATTCACTCTTACAGTAGTTATTTCATACTAATTCAAATCCAGAGATGGGTTAACATCGTTCTTTCAAGACTGGACACACAATGACACTAAGTGGACTCAGATGTAAAATAAGAATTTGACAAAAATATGATTACTCAAGTAGTATAACAGTGAAAAGCTCAGTTCAAGGTGCTGTAACTTAAAAGAAGATGACTTTCCAGCTTTGCCAAACACAATTTACTTCCAAAGTTCTACCTCTTGAAACACCCGGGCACATCTGATGTATGCACAGTCTTCACTGTAGCTTGTAACTCTCAGAGTTCTCCTAGGTCTCTTGGTGGCCTACCTCACTAGTTGTCATTTTGCACAATCAGATTTTTATGGAAGACCTCTTCTAGGCAGATATACATCTGAGCCATACTCTTCCCATGTCTTATTGATTGATTTAACTGGATTGCAAGGAATATTTAGTGACATGGATTTTTTTTTCTTGTATGTGTCCCCTTAATAGTGAGCTTCAGTCACATTTTCAATGAGTTTTGTGGAGGACTCTTTTGTCTTCATTGTCCAGGTTTGGTCATGATACTGACTCACCACAAGCTGGACCTTACAGATAAGGTGTGTTTATGCTACAACTAGCTGTTCTACCCATCTAAGATTGGTTGAAAACTACATAATCAATAATCAATGTAGACCTCAGTATATTCAGCGTGAACGTTTGCAGTGTACCATCTGCTGGAATGTTTTTTTGTTTTGCTTGCACTAATAAAAAACATTGCATTTTACATTCCAACTGATGGCACATCACAAACATTTGTAGTTATAGAATACGTGGCATTTTTCATTCAAATTAAATGGTGCATCACCAAGACTAGCACTGCTTTTATGAATCCCACACCAACTGGCATATAACACAGACACAGAAATCGAATGGGCACACAGACTCTCTGACACACACACAGACACTTGTCCTTTTACTAAGGTGGATTAATTAAATCTGCAGAAAGGTTCATGAACTCATAAGGTGACTTTTAAAACCAATTGGCTGCACCAGGGATGATTTAGGTCTGTCATATTAAAGGAAGTGAATACTTAAGTCAATTATTAGTGTTTTATATTTGCAATTATTTTAGACCACTTTGAAAGAGATCTGTTTTCAAACTGATGTTAAAGAGTCTTTTTCTGTAGATCAGGGTCAAAAATGCCAAATTAAAATTCATTATGAGTCAACATTGTAGAACAATAAAATGTGAAAACTTCACAAGAGGCAAATACTTTCTACATACACTGTATTATGAGAGAAGTCCACCTCCAAGTATAGCACTCTCCTTACAGGGTGAACATGCACTCACATAAATGTAGTCAACAAGTTGTCCAGTGTGTTGAATGCTAATACTCTTTGTTCTCTTCTCCTGCAGAAAATGCACTGTCAGCTCCTGCACCGTTCTGTTTAGCAGAGGTTAAGGAAACCCGGGAATCACAATCCAGCAAACATTCTTTACCAAGTGATCTGCTGAAGAATTCCAAAAGGCACGACTCTTAAGATCCAGTCCTGATCTTGATCTGTGTTTCTCTCTTTCATGGTAGTAAAACTTTAAACATCCAGAGATGCGTCCATAACACAAAGGAACCTATAATGCAGCAATACTTAAATATATAATAGAAGAAAATGCAAATAAAAAACTCAAGGTGATTAAACAAGAATGAATAATGTCTTAAACAAAAGAAAACATATTAATATCTACATAAAATGTACAAAACATAGTATTAGCCCCTCCTTGTCAAACAATCAGCACTTCTTCCCACAATACAGGGAGAACCACATCTATGGATAAAGCTTTCCGTGACCATTTCAACTACTTCCAGTTTACTGATATCCAGGTGACTCCTGAAGACAGAGCTCTTCATCAGACTTCATAGCATTGTCTATGCCTTCCAGCCCTTTACTCACTTTCTGGATATCTGCAATACTCTGCTGACCCCATCAACTGTTAGCTAACTGGGGTGTAGTTAGACTGAAAGTTTATTTTTTACTTTTTCTTTAGGACCAAGCTTGTAAGGTCTGCTTTCTGCTCTCCATTTCATGTTAATTGAGCACTCAACTACTTATTAACAAATTGCATTTATTTGAAATTTTGTACCTGAAAAAATTTTTTCTAAATAATAAAAATAATGCTTTCAAGCATAATGTACAGTAAATGTTACTATTTAGGAATTGTAGCAGTAAGAGCCATTACTATTTGGTGTGAAATTTAATCATGACAATATCCTCATTACCTAAAATCTAAACTCATTTTATGGGCCAAATGCTGAAACAAACAAAAAACCCATAAGATACTTTGGCATTCATCTGTTGATGGACAACACATCTGAAGAAATAATTTTGGACACCTATACTTCAACCTTGATTACTCTGGCATTAACAAACTTGGCGAAGCTCCCTTATAGATTAAAACAGAAAAAGTTAACACACTGATGACCCCTGCATTTGGGATATGACTAATAACAGAGAACATCAGTCCACTTCTTTGCCACTCCAAACTCTCTGCAACTCCTGGGGAAGAAGAGATGGCAAATCAAATGAAATACACTTCCAAGTAGCACAGTACTAGTTTTCTCAAAAGGACTGCTCATGAAATTGTAATGAAGAACAGTGGACTGATTGATGGTCATCCATCAATGAATTAACTATTGTTTTGTTTTTAGATAGATAGATAGATAGATAGATAGATAGATAGATAGATAGATAGATAGATAGATAGATAGATAGATAGATAGATAGATAGATAGATAGATAGATTTCCTTCTCTCCTTTGCCACTTCCTCAGGCAGGTTAAGTGTGTGTCCCATCACTAAGCCTGATCTTTTAATTAGCTTGTTGATTCAGTTAGCTCTTTTAAAGTGATGTTACTGGCCCAGCACAGCATAGGAAATCTCACTGGCCATCACAGAGCCGTGCAAGTAGAAGATGTGAAGGATGTCACTACCACAATAGAGGAGCACAATGTCTCCTAAGAAAAAAAGAGTCTGCTCAACCCTTTCTTATACAGTTCCTCTGTACTAGAAGACAAGACCAGCCTGTCCTTGATGTGTATCCACACTTTCTCCATATGCACTCCAGAACAGTGACCTAGTGACCCTTTGGTGTGGCGAAAGTCAATAATCAGTTCCTTGGTTTTGCTGATGTTAAGCTCTAGACAATTCTCTTTGCACCAATAAATAAACTCCTCCACCTGACTCCTATACTCTGTCTCACCCCTCTTGTCAATACACCCCATAGGTATTGAGTCATCTGAGAATTTCTGCAAGTGATATGACCTGGTGTTATATTTGTAGTCTGAGGTGTACAGAGTGAAGAGAAAAGGGAATAGGACTGTTTCTTGTGGTGCTCCTGGACTGAACTGGAAGAATGTCAGTACCTTACAACCTAAGTGAACAGAAAAAAACCTTTCAGTGATGCTAATGCAGTTACAAAGGTTTCTCTAATAACCAATTAGCATTTAAAATGACTAATTATGGATAAACTAAGAGAGTTTACAAGAACTCAGAATGAATGACTGCCTAAAATGGGGCTGTGCAGTCATAGGTAAATAATAAATAGAAAATTAGGTATCTCAAGCAGTAATGGTCATTCAAAATGCTAGTACTCTCTTGGCTGTATGTTTAAATCAATTTAATGGCACCTTGATAAAAAACAAAAAAAATATAAATTTCTTTTAGAAACATGAAAATGTTTCTGGGTGTGTCCATACTCTTGACTGGCAGTGTATATACTGTACAGTATCTATTTACACGCACTACCACTAGACTCTTCACTGCTCCAACAGCTCAGCAGATTTAAAACCCAGCCAAGAGGTCCAAAGACGACATGTTGTTGTAGCTCTACCGTTTTGCACTCAGAACTAGTTCTCTATCACCAATTCTAGCCCATGTTTACATGGATAAGCCAGTTGTTAAAGAAGACAATATGTTCCATCTAACATTGCCCTCTTAACAGGCTAATGCTCTCTATACAATGTCTTCTCCCTTTTGCTCAAGCATGTGTGCCCCAAACGGAACTCATTTACTCTTAAGAATTTCATTGAACTCACCGCCTTTTACTCAGGATAATATTCTTCTATCTGCAAATTCTGGAAACTAAATAAAGCTTTTGTCTTTAAACCATTCTTTTGAACCTCAAGACATGACTTGCAACTGACTTGTAGGCCTCCAAGTGGCTTGCATCCTTGAAGGGTCCACATTCTGGTGTGCATCCTCATACTGCTACTGTGCTGACCCTCATTGAAGTGCTACTTTGACAAACTTTAGGTAAGTGTATTTAGAGCAATAACTATTTACATTATTAATAAATGGCTATAAATAGATAATAAAAGTGTAAATTAATAAAATCTGTGATGCAGCCTGCCACAGTAGGACATAAGGGTCACTGGTCTGTAATCATTAAGCGAAAGGCGTATGTATTCTTTTTTTGGAATTAGAGCAATACAGGGTGTTTTTACACAGCAACAACACTTTCTGGAGCTTTAGTGGAAGACTGAACAAGGTGACACCACAGCGTTGGTCAGCATAGGCCTTAAGAACTCGACGACTGACTCCATCTTTTCCTATGGCTTTTCCTGTGTGTGGCCTCCCCAGTTGTCTCTCACTTGTTCATCAGTTATGGACAGGCCATAGTTAGGATCAGAGGTGGACTCATCACTGGCCATACCAGTTTAAGTGGTTGATGCAGTAAGGATGGTGTGGGCAATCTGCTTATTGGAAGAAGATGGTGGTGGTTGACGGAGAGAAAATCTATTAAAACATTGGTTTATGGTGTTTTCCTTGTCCACACTTACTGTATTTCTAGCACCAGAGCCCTGGTTTGCTGAAGAAAGCAGGTTGAAAAGATTGTTAATATAATTTTTCATTCATTCCATTATTACATTTTCTGAACTCCATTATTGTATCACAGGCTCATGGAACGTCCATTACAGAGCACAGTTTTGCACACTCACAAACACTTAATATAGCATTAATAAGTCTAACATGCACGTCTTTGGGATACGGATGGCCAAAAATAATGTCTGTGAGTCGTAAAAAAGAAAATGAGAGAAGGCATAAACATCCATTCATTATCCAACCCGGTATATCCTAACTACAGGGTCACGAGGGTCTGCTGGAGCCAATCCCAGCCAACACAGGGCGCAAGGCAGGAAACAAACACCGGGCAGGGCGCCAGCCCACCACAGGGCACACACACAGGACAATTTTGGATCGCCAATGCACCTAACCTGCATGTCTTTGGACTGTGAGAGAAAACTGGAGCACCCAGAAGAAACCAACGCAGACACGGGGAGAACATGCAAACTCCACACAGGGAGGACCCGGGAAACGAACCCAGGTCTCCTAACTTTGAGGCAGCAGCGCTAACACTGTGCCACCATGGCATACACAACACAAATTCTGATATTGATACCTTTGATGGCTTTTTGTTCTAAGGAGTAAACTCAACATCAAAAGTGAACGTAAGGGTAATTGTTCTTGGTTATTCAAAGTGTAATTCTGTAGGTGGAAGTGTATGGATGTTAGCAGGAGGACAGGTTGGGAGCATACGCTGATACAGTGTGTTGCTGCACCCACCACACAACAGACCACCCTGACTGGGACCTGACTGCAGCCATACAATGGGTGACACCTCTGCATCACAATGTGAGGTTTTTTATGGTGGCTGCAGTGCCAATCTTGCCACCAACCCCCAAGTTTTCCCTGCAAGTTGGAGGACGTATTTCCAGGGCTGGGTGCAGGTGAACGTCACACCCAGGACTAAGTAATTGCAGGTTGAGGGCCCAGCGGAGCAGAGTTTATGAGATTTGAACCAGCACCCTTCCAATTGCTGGCACAGATCCCTAGCCTCATGGCCACCACTCTGCCCTATGAATGTTAGATTTCAAGTAAAATTAAAAGAACCAATTGCCAGGAAAGATGTGCATAATAGGTGTTTTACATCATGATAGAAAATTTAAGGTAAAAGAGAACATGAAGGTTAAGACTGCTGGCTTTCTGATCATGTATAGCGCCTTATTTTCTTTGGGTGTTTCACACACTTAAAATTTCCACAGATCTTTTTTTTTTTAATAATTTGTTACATCTTGTTTTACTGTGCAGTGTGGTTTCTTGGTGCTCAGTATGAACTAACTTTCATTGCTCTTACTTGTAAGTACATAGGGTCAGTTGCCTATACCTACTGTACATGCTTTTAAAGAAGGTCTCCATGTTGTTCCTCTGCCCTAGTTCACTGTTAGAGACTGCTAGTGATTTTAACACCACAAGATGTTTCTTTAGAGAGTTACGTGAATTGTGATATAAACAGGCAACTGAGTAGCCTGCCTCAACAGCCTCTTCATCAAGTAAAAAGATTCCTAAGTATTTCTGTAAAAACTTCCATGAAATGTAATACATTATGATCCTAAGACATCCATAGTCTGAATTCTGGACTTTAAAGAACTTCTTTTGCTTTAATAATCACAGTACATCAAATCACAACAGTTTCTGTTCTTTGATGCTGTACAATATTAACATACAAACACTGAGAATTCTATTTTCCAATTCTTATTTTGTGCTCTAGTTTTTATTGAATTTTCCCAATTTTTATATATATGACTATAAGTTGGTTAGAAAATGGGTGGATATGATATTTTATGTCACAGACACCTTTTACTCCATGACAAATAAATTGGAAAAAAAGTCTTTGACAACTTACAAAGTTAAAAAGGTATTTCCTCTTTGAAAAAGTAGGACTAAATATAAATAAAATAAAAATATTACTTCAAAAAATGACAAAGCTGGTTTGTGGACTTCACCACTGTATAAAAACAATGGCTCACCCACCTTGATTTGTCGGTAATGTCCCACACTGTAATGGGAACTTTTTAAAAATGTAAAAATGAAGAAAAAGATCATTCTTTGCATGACAGAGAGGATCATTTATTGAAAGAGCACACTCTTAAAAATAAAGGTGCCAGAGTGGCTCTTCAGAGCCATGACATAGGGAAACCATTTTTGGTTCCTAAAAGTCCCATCTCCATGAAGGTTCCAGAAAGAACCTTTATTTATTTAGATCTTTAACAGGCCACATACAGTAAATAACCATGAACAGATGGTCACAGATGTGTAAAATACCAATGGCTCATGATTTTAAAAGGACTATTGCTGCATACAATAACTCAGGCTAAGTCCAGGTTTTCTTAATCTTTTAGGGACCTGCTAGATAGATGACCAAATGTTAAAGATTTCAGGTTTTTCATACATAAGTTTTTCAAAGCACAAAAAAGAGCTTCATATGAAAAGAACCCTTATCCAGAATGGAATCGGTGCTTTATCAAGACATAGTTCTACAAGGAACCACACAACTCAGAAAAAAAAACATAAAATGCAATTAAATAAACATTATTTTATTAAGAGAGTACAAAGTCATGTCATATTAATGATCATTCCTTAGATCATTGTACAAAAGTAGGAATAAATCCATTCCCACTGCCTAGACTCCTGCCTGTGGTTCTGCTCTGAGTATTCTGGATTCCCCATCAACATCTAAAAGAGTGTGCAGACATGGCAACCCTAAACTGTTCAGTCTGATGGTTTGTGCAGGTGAGTCCTGCCATGGATTGGTACCTCATCTATGGCAGATTCTGGTCTTGTGTCGCCTGGACAGGATCTGCCCCCTCTGCCCATATCTGGATGAACCTTAATAATAAAGCTAATGGACCGACGGCCTGCCTTCATGCAAACTTGAACTGGATAAACGGGTTCATTCATGGATGGGAAAATAGGCCACCAAACAAGTTCTACAAAGCATTTTAGTCGCCCTAGTCAGTGTTTTCAATGTCATATGCAAATATTTAATGAAGCAGATAAACAAGTTTATATAAAATGTCAAAATATCAGTGTCTTCGATATGATTAACCTTATAATACCGCAAACAAGGAAATACACCGGCAGGTAAATCGAGAGGGTATTTCCAGATGAAAGCCTGCAGGAAGGTAGGAAGTTCACTACAAGGTTAAACTGTATAAATTAAAGTTGCATTACCGGCAAATCAGTTTTTAAATTAATGATTACATTACGTATTTGTTTTACGTATATATTTAAAACTATTGAATAACTCCAAAAGGTGAAAACGACTGAATTAATAAAATAACAAAAAGTGTGATGTATCCCGAGATTTTACTACTACTGTAGCATAATAAAGAAATGGAAGAGAGTTTATTTAAAAGTATTCATGATTTTCATTGGCGTTACTAAGATAGTAAAACTCGAGAGTCACACATTTAATAGCCTAATACGTCATAACGTAGGAGAGTTGAAACGCTTCTGTATAGCGCCTTCCTTCTCAGCAATCATCATAACAGAGAAACCGAAAAGGACATTACGGTTACAGCTTGTTGCTCATTTGTAACACTCGTAACATAAAATACATAGAAAAGGTAAAACTGAGATCACGAATTTGCGAAGACAGCCAGCCCCTTCTACAATACCAGCTCGTACACATCTGCGTCACAAAAGCCCTTTATGCGTTTATTATTATTATTATTATTATTATTATTATTATTATTATTATTATTATTATTAGTAGTAGTAGTAGTAGTAGTAGTAGTAGTAGTAGTAGTAGTAGTAGTAGTAGTAGCTACTTTCTGTTATCACATATCACTAAATTATCTCTTCAATCCGTACATTTACTCACGCATCCATCAGAGAGCCTCTTAATTCAGCGCAGGTTAAGAGGGGTCAGGACTTTTCCAGCAACATTTCAGGCTCCATCTGTCTCTTAGGATTCGCGGTTAAAGAGAAACTGGTAAAAAAAAAGGGGGACTGAGAGGGACCACCTAATGTATACTTTATACTTCAAAAATGCACATTTACAGCGGGAGACATTTTTTCTAGCAATTTTTTAATATTCAAGCGTACACCGAATCGCTAAAAATTTATCATGAAAATGAAATATTATTTTTATGTGATATGCATATAAGTAATTTATACTGTTGAACCTACGTGCTAAACCTTTCCATAGCAGCACAGCTGAACATTACGGAAGTTACCCGACAATAACTTTTTAATGTTCTAAATTGACTTGCTTCATATGTAAAATATCATCATATCAGATCAATAAAAATAAGTGTCGAAAGACAATTCTTTTAAGTAAAAGGAAAATAAACTATTGACGAATAAAACAGACTCTGTGATTTGCACTGAAGTTCCATTCACTTCCAAGGCAGCAGCCAAAGACGCTCCGGTTTAACGAGAGCCACGCCCTCGAGTCAACGGCAAAGTGACAAAGACAGCGCAGCAGCCACGGGGCAACGTGCTGCGACAGGGACAGCGGGCATTAACTCTAAAATCTTAAATCATGGAATACATGTATCGAGTCGCACTGATTTGTCTTTACTGCATCCCGCCATCCTTGACTGGTAAGATCACCAAATTCTACTAAAGTATGAGTATTAATTCTTCCGACATTAGTTTTTTTTTTTTTTTTTTTTTTACTGCGTACACTATGTATATGTTTAGATGGAGTTTATTATCCAAGAGGGGGTATTTATTTGTATCAGTAAAGTGCAAAAACAGAGGACAGCGTTACAGAGATCCAACAAAGACACAACATTTGACAACCAGTTTTACTGCATAAACACACACTCATGTTCAATACAAAGAAGAACAATTACTATCAACGTTACACAAAATAATAATGCAGAATTTAACATTCAGCAGCATCTCTCCAGGTAACAATTTAAAATGCTTATAGCTCTATGAATAAAAGAGTTCTTAAATCTGTTGCTCTCTAAATCTGCAGCCTGATGGCAACAAGCTGGTATAGTCAGTTTATTTTTAAAACATGATCAGTCATTTTTTAGAAATATTTTAAAAGTAAAATAGAAATGCTATATTTCAACACCCAGGTCAGGTTCTGCTATATGTAGGTTGTTTGTTCGTGTATTTGCATTTAATACCTTCAGGGGATTTCAGTTTTCTCCCGACTAATTTGAAGATTTACTGTTAGGTTAATTTACAAAATTAAAATGTCTTGAATTGAGTGAATGTGTTAGTTGTGTGGGTGTGTGTGCCCTTGTGCCATTAAATTTGGAAGTTACAACGCTAGACTGGAATGCTTTTATCCCATTCTTTCTTTATGGAGTTGGTACATTGCTCCAAATTTCGTGAGAATTGCTCTTTCTGTTACTTCATAGATTCCTTAAGTTTTTCAGTTTAAAATTTTAAGTTTCTATGGTCTGAATGAATTGGATAGATTTTGGAGTTGAAGAGGAACAGTGATATTATAATTACAAATGCTTGCCAGTTAATTTGTGAATTAGGCTGGCCTTTGAGGCAGAGTTTCATGGAAAAATCAGAAACTGCAGGCAAATAAAAGAAAACATGGAAATGGGCACACAAACACATACATGGGATGGAAGATGACTGGAAAATGGCCAGCATTCCCGAGTAGGCTTCCCTGTTGCAGATGACACTGGCATTTGGTGTGTATTTAAGAAAGATACCATCTGAGGACCTGTAAGGTGTTTGTTTCTCACACTACAGACTCTGATGTCCTCATCTTTTTTTGCAGTTCTGCCACTGGACTTTCCCCTTCTTTTTCTGTCCTATTTTGATTCAGTTTGGCCTCGGCTCTCAAGACAGTAATAGACACCTTGGCATAAAATCTTCCATTTCTTGACATGTTTTGCATAGAATAACCTTCATTCTAAAAAAGATTTAAAAAACATCAATAGACTAACATGTTACTTGAGAAGGCTTTTTTTATTTTGGTTATTTTTCAACCTAGAAATAAACTTTAGGAACACCAATGTCTTGCTTTCCAAGTTAACAGAGTAACAGGTTTCTTGGCTCTATTTGTAAATTGATTTAATGTATTTTGATAAAAACAAAAGTATCAATTTCTATTAAAATAGAAAAATGTCCGAGTGTGTCCAGACTCTTAGTGTCATATACAGGAACTTAGTGACCTGAGCTATAATACATGTCACAAAACATATTTGTCATTTTTATTCAATCATGAAAGATACGATTGATATATTTCAAGTCTCAATGTTTTAAGTTATTCATTATTTTTAAAGGTCTTATTAATGAATTCTTTACAATTTAAACAGCTTCTTGTAATGGATACTTACAGTGAAGTGTTGTCATTTTCCCTATTTTGTTCTGTTTCAGTTTTACATACTTTTCGATTTTTGATCACAGAAGGCTTGGAAAACAGCGGAATTCCTAAGTTAACATTTTCTGAAATGGTGGGAGAAGACGAGCTCTATTACTATGACAGCAATAATATGACACTCATCCACCGATATGATTGGTTAGAACAACTGGAGAAGTTTAATAATTTATATTTACTTTATGAAATGATTTATGGCCTTCCAGGAACTATTGTAAAATACAAGAGACGTGTCCTAGAATTATTAAACCGACCAAATGGTAAGTAGATTCGGAAAAAACATTTTGGTTGAAAGCGGTAAAAATCAAGGATGTTGTTACAAACGTAGTCTCCAAAACTGTTTCATATTTTAACCTGAAATCAATACAGCCTGTATCAAAATGTTTTTACTTTTAACAGCAAGTAGGAATTACAGGAATAGCTTAATGTGACAAGTATACAACACTGCTTGAAAAAAGAGGAAACGCTTACCATAAAGTGAGAGACAGAAGATCAGATGTGAGAAAGGAGCTCTCTGATTGCATAAAGTTGCAATCTAAACCATTCAGTGTTTTGGATCTTGAGAATTCAAAGAAGATCTATACCCCCTTGCCTGTTGAAATACTTCTGGGGGGCAGTAGTCTAATTTATGGTTTGTATCCCAATAGCAAATGGGGGTTAGGCTTAGGGTTCTGGACCAGGACTATGAGCTTTCAAGATGGTTCATCCTTGTCTTCCAATCAACAACAGCAGTATTATCTTGGCCCAGAGTTGAAGAGATACCAGGACCAAGCAGTGATCTGGTGGACCTGTAGCTTCCTGATCCCAGAAGTGATCCTGAGGAAGCATAGATGTAAAGATGCTTTGAAATGGCTATGCTGTGTCAGATATGATTAGCCTTAAAATTTGAAAGGAGAGGATGATAGTTAGATGGTAGCCTGAGATTTTAAGCAGACTCTTGAGGCAAAAGAGAGACTGGAAATAAAACTGTGATAAAAGCACCTAAGAGATGAGGGGAGATGTGGTGACTGGGAGCATGAGGAGAAAGCAAATTAGATGACTCCCAACCCCAGATATGAATTCTTTACCAGTTTAGAAGGAGGGAGAGATACTTTGTTTTTTCCTTAAACTTACTCCTAGAAATGTTCTGGATAATGTAGATAGGGCATAGAGAGACTTATGAGCATATGAACCATTTGACATCTCTTTATATCATGGTGAGGTCTATTACATTAAGTTTACTAAGATCAAACTAACTACACTGAAAAAAGTATAACATTGATGTTGTTCATTCAACGTAAATTTTCTCTTTCAAGCAACTTAAGATTAGTCATTTAGTGTTGCAGCTTGAAATATTTGGTTTCAGATCTCAATCAAAGTAAAAAAAATTGTACCAAATTAAGTTATGGTGGAGGGAATAAACGTAAAAATCCTATTTCATTTAATTTAATATTTTAGGTTGTTCATGTGCTGTGTTTGGGGGACATTTGTATATTCTTTCGGTCGAACTTTCCAGCGTGATGGCTTTCCAACTGCCAAAAAAGAAGAACAACTTAAAAAATAGATTTACTTCAGTAAAAAAACAAGTGAATTGCACCCAATAACTCTGAATGATTTGCCTCAACTTAAAAATTGTGGGATCAATAAGCTAAAAAGAATTATATTGGTTCAGATTGAAAATATTAAGTGTGAATCATTCACATTTTTTTTTTCAGTGTAGATGTCTTAATTTTATACAGTCCAGAGGCCTTGTATAAAGCTTGCTTAAGCTTAGAAATGTGCATAAGCTATTTCTTATGCACAAGTAAGGATTTATAAAACAGAAACTTGGAATTCAAATTGTCTTAAAGGTATGGAACGTTTTGACCATCCTACGCAGACTTTTATGGTGATAGCATTTTAGCATCTCCCAGCAGCAACAATGAAGTGAAAGGAAAATCTCATTGCATTGCATATTTCAGTGATGCCTCATTCACATTCTGATGCCCATCCATCAGTCCATCCATCCTTTTATTTTGCAAACTCAGTTGTAAAGTAGGCTCCAAATCAGCACAAGCTCAAAGGGGATGACTCTAGGACATCTAAATCGTATAATAAGTCAGTCTTCATCATAGAAAAGAACACAAATATCATTAAAAATATTTAAATGGCTGAAAACATTTTAAGTTTTAAGTTTACTTGACTACATATTGTAATTGTCGCAAAATAAGCCCTTCCTTATTTTAAGAAGTTAGAAAATATACATAAAGTAATATTCGAGTGTGACTTAGTTAACTGATTTGAAAGTTTTTGAGTTTTTGTTATTTAATTTCTTCATCAAAGAGATGGATATCACATTTTTGTTTAAAATGCCGTATCCATTTGAGCCATTCTTGAGGTTTAATGAAATCAAGCTAGTTGCTAAAGGTGGCACTCAGTCCCAATGCATACCCATCATGGCGTTGCTCCAAACTCTGAGATGCATTACCCTCCATTACAAATAAAAGCAGTTAAGTTTTACATCTCCTGTTTTTAACTTAAAAGTTGCTCACTAAACTTAGATTTCTCTTCTTTGCACCATGCACAAGCGAAACGATATTACTCACAGTGCACTTCTGACACCATTCAAGCAGTTAACCTTCTTTATTCAACGACCAAAAAAACTTTTCTTCCAGCTAGCCTCCCCCACCTCCTACATATTGTACATTAGCCATCAAACCACACTCTCTTACATATTTAAATCATTGCACAGATTATCCCACAACTTGTGCATTAATGAAATGTAAGAGCTTACAGTTGATAAAAGCAGCTTCACTCTTCCTAGGTGCCCTTATTGCAATATGAGTGCAGTAAAGGAGAACCGGACACTGCTGCAAATTGAATTTTTATGTTGGAAAAACATATGTTTTATGTATGTACACCCACACCAAATGAAAACTGTGAAATGTAGTGACTCTTTGGTTGGTTAATGGCATCCAGCACAGTAGGCAAGATGTACTGAAACTTGGCTGAGATATTCCTGACCTGTCAGCCAGTTCCCTGAGAAGTGAGAAAAGGTAACCGAAATAAACTGATGAAAAACCATAGAAGCTCCTCAGTGTAAATACGCAGAATGTGTCCTCTTTAAAGGGACCTAAAACAGAGACTGTACATTATATTGATGCCTTTTGAGGCTTAATATGTTTGTCATGTCAATACCCATTATAATAATGGTTTAGTGATGAAAATTATTATGCGTGCAAGCCATTATTTATCTTTTTTGGCTGTATTTCCCTACTTGATGAAGAGTATCGTCATTTCGCAGTTTCTCAGAAATGTTGTGCACAGACGGGCCAGAGTTGCTGTAAATATACACACATTCTCATGTTAAGTTTTCTTTTGTAACTCCCAACTTTTGTGTGGAAGGTTCCCTACGCACATTTCGAGCCTCTTTTTGCACATACACAAGTTTTATAAATCAAATTAACATGAAATTATTTTAGAACCTGGTGATTTGAATCAATAACTATATATACTGTATAGACCTTGTGGTGCAGTTTACATATAAACTAAATTATATTTACATATTTAGCTTTCATTACATACATCCTTTCCACTAAATAATACTTAAAATTTATTGGTATGAACTTCTTTGAAATTTACTTTATTTCAACAAAATGTCCTGGTAAAAATGTAACATATAAACATCTTCAGTACAGTATCACAAAAGTTAAAGTGGCACTATAAAATTTATTTGACCAGCTAAAAAAATTTGACTGAAGTGTGCAATTCCTTCCTTTGTAAGTTTCTTCTTTGACAAAGTAAGGAATTAGGTTAAATTAAGTCACAGTACTGACGAGCTCCTGAAAGATTTTGCAAATTTTCTTTACTAAAGTGAAACAGTAGCATCAAAATGTCCTTTCTTATTGACAAGTAAAGCACCTATAGATCTTAAATTGAGCGTAATGGGATTCCTTGACAAAATTAAAGTCTGTATTTAGTGAGCTCCTAAATTATGCTTATACAGTAGATATTACTTTACATTAATTTTATAATATAAGAAGCTTCATCCATCCATCCATTATCGAACCCGCAATATCCTATCTACAAGGACACGGTGGTCTGCTGGAGCCAATCCCAGCCAACACAGGGCGCAAGGCAGGAAGTAAAACCTGGGCGGGGCGCCAGCCCACCGCAGGGCACACACACCCGGGACAATTTAGAATCGGCAATGCACCTAACCTGCATGTCTTTGGACTGTGGGAGGAAACCGGAGTACCTGGACATAACCCATGCAGACACGGGGAGAACATGCAAACTCCACACAGGGAAGACCCAGGAAGCGAACCCAGGTCTCCTTACTGCGAGGCAGCAGCTGTGCCACCCCAAAAAGGTTTATTTAAAACAAAAAGACACTTAAATAATTTAGTAACTATTTCAAGGATCATTTTACTTTCATGAATTTTTAAATGATATTTTTATGTTCCACTAATATTAAAGGTTTAATTTAAATTTTAAAGAGAGATTTTTATTTACTAAAATGTTGCTTCTATGTTTCAATAGCGATTCACATTGGGCAGGTAATTGTTGGCTGTGAGGTAGACCAAGAAGATCAGACTGACTGGTTCTTTAGTCACGTCGGATTTAATGGAGAAGATTTGTTTGACATTGACTTGAAAGAACATACTTGCACTATTTTGGATAACCAAGCAGACAGTATGAAAGAAGAATGCAATTCTGAGATAAGATATCATTACATGGAAGTTGATGCGTTTAGGGAATTTTGTGTTCTATCATTAAAGGAATATTTGTTGTTTGGAAAAGAGACACTGGAGAGAAAAGGTGGGTCATTATACTGTACATTGGTTTGTTATTTTTTTTGTTTTATTTTAAATATAAGTATACCAGAGTGAGGCAGTGATTAGCATTGTCACCACATGACCTCTGTGTTCAAATCCTCTGGCCAGGTGCTGGCTGTTGGAAGTACTCCAGTTCTTCACTAATATATTAGAAACATTCCAGTTAAGTTAATTGGCAACTCTAAACTGGCCTACTGTAGTGTTTGTGAATGTGAGTGTATACATATATGGCTCTTTTTTAATCTTCCACCAATGCTGCTTATATACACTGAATTCAGAAAGTATTCAGACTTCACTTTTTGACATTTTATTGTTGTCATCATTTCAGCCAAATTTCCTTGCTATTTCTGTTTTGTTCATTTTTGACCGTTTTGTTTGTTAATATTGTTAATTGTTTAGTTTCTATATGTATTTTCCTATGTGTCATGTGTTTTGTGTGTGGTCCCCAAACAGACAGGGCCATCTGCCCATCACCATCAAGGGTCTGCTCTTATCCCTATAATGGCTGAAGAAAGCACAGTCCCTTGCGGTCATTGAAAATACTGGTATTAGTGAGTTTCTGGTTATTCTTTTTGAATTATTGATTTTCTGTTTTGTTCAGTCTTAGGATTTGCGTATTGTGACTTGTTTTCTCTCTGAATGGCCTTGTTATTTTAGGCAACTCCTTTTGCATGTGTGCTCCTCATAGCTTATTTTTGTGCCTGTGGTATAGCGGGTCCGCGGCTTAAAAGAAAAAAAAGGGCCAGGTTTTAAATCAATATAGCCATGTCGTTCTCCATGGGCACAATTGCACAACCGCGGGGAGTTAATGAGGTAGTTGGAGCGAGTCACACCTGCATGAGTGGGTGTGATCGTTCTCGATTGCCTTGTTGGCTTCCCGCGGTGTGTGATTAAGACACTGCGCCCACGGAGGCGCGCAAGGATGTATATATACGGGTCGACACCAGTGAAAGGGGAGATATAAATGGAAGGATGTAGAGATCAATCGAGGTGAAGAGAAAGGAGGTTAATGGACAAGAAATAGCAGTCTTAGCTGGAGGATCTGGCCACCTGAAAACAGAAAGCAGAACAAGCTGAGGCCCTGCGAAGGAGTGTTAGTCGGTTGCACTCTGGGGGCTAGTTTGCCCCACTGAAAGTTGAAGTGAATGGAGTGAGCAGGGCAGGTGTCCTCCCGAGGGATCTGAGGAGTGACTGCGGGAGCACGAAGGATGAAGGGAGGAGTGCCGACCTTGGACGGTCTGGCAGTGACGTCCATAGGGAGGCCAAGGCAGAGGTTGGCTGAAGGTGCTTGTTGCTGTTGTGTCTCCGCTGGCTAAGGGAGCAATGGATGAGCCGGGGAGAAAGAGAGACAGAGGTGGGCCAGAGAGTAATGAGAGAGTAGAGACTGCATTTTAACTACTGCATTTTTAAACCTCAGATTTTAAAGGATTTATTTATTGATGATTTTTATCCCCACTGGACAATTGTTTTGATGGATTTATTTATTGAAACTGATGCACTGCACTTTTTGTTTGGACACTGTTTGTTGTTTTAATAAAAGCACTTTTTGGATATATTCCCTGGCTTCATGTGAGAAGTTTCCTCATTTGTCAACTCATAACTATCGATGGTGTTGGGTTCAGGGCTCCCATAAGGACGTTGGGAGCGTGGAGCGAACCTGCATCGTCACAGTGCCACAGAGTATTTTTTTTTTGTTTGTTTTGTAAAATCTGCTTATTTATAAAGATTCTACATTTGAGCTTTTTGTGACTAGTAAGTATTTGATGGTTTTTTCCCTATGCTAGGCATTTTTGGGGCTCTGTTTGCTAAGTTCCTTTCCAAGTTCACGAAAATTGTGTTGTAAATGTAATTTTAAATGGATATTTACTGTTTTCGCCCATCAATCTAGAGTCAATAGTTCATAATGACAAAATTAATACATGTTTTCAGAAAGATTTGCAAATTTAATAAAAATTCAAACTGAAATATCTCATTTCAATAAGAATTCAAATGTTTGCTGTGGCACTTCAAATTGTCACAAGGTTCATCCAGTTTGCTTTCATTTTCAATGAGATGTGTCTAGAGCTTGAATGAAGTCCACTTTGGGCAAACTGAATTGCCTGGATATAATTTAGAAAGACATATACCTGTGTATATAAGATACACCAGTATACAATGCATGTCAGTGCAAAAAACAAGCCATCAAGTCCAATATATTATTGGTAGACTTCTGCAATAAAATTGTGATGAGCCATAGGTAAGGGCAAGGGTTTGAAACCATTTATAAATTAAGGAGCACAGTGGCCTCAATAATTGTGTAATGGAAGATGTTAGGAAATATCTAGAGTTGGCCAGTTACTCAGCAAGAGGGGCCTTAGTCATGGAAATGACCTAAGACCCAGTGGTCACTCTAAGAGAGCTTCAGAAGTGCTCTATTGAGATGGAGAACATGTTGGAAGGAATGACCATCTCAGCAGCACTCCATCAATTAGGTGTTTATGGTTACAGTGTCCAACTCCTGCTTGGTGTTTGCCAAACTGCATTTAAAGAACTCTGAGAACACGTGGAAAAAGACTCTCTGATCTGATGAGATAAAAAAAAAAACTCTCTGGACAGAACGGCAAACACTTTCTCTAGCAAAGACCAGGCTCTGCTCATCACCTGACTAATACCATCGCTACAGTGAGGCATGGTGGTGGCAGCATCATACTATAGGGGTGCTTATCAATATGAGGAATGAGGAGACTGGTTAGAATTGAGGGAAGAATGAATGCAGCCAAGTACAGTGGGGTACATGAAGTAAACCTGCTCCAGAGTGATCACAACCTCAGACTGGGGTGACAGTTCACCTTTCAGCTCAACAAAGCATACAGTCAAGACAACAATGTGGAGGCTTGAGACAAGTCTCTGACTCTCCATGAGTGGCCCATCCAAAGCCAAGACTTAAACCTAATAGAACATCAGTGGAGAGAGCTGCCGATTGTAGTTTATAGACACTGGCAGTCCAAACTAATGGAATTTGAGAGGATCTGCCGTGATGAATGCATAAACTGTTCCAATCCAGGTGTGGAAAGATTGTAGAGACTTATCCAAGAAGTCTCAAAGCTGTAATGTCTGCCAAAAAGGATGACATGAATAGGAGATTTCAATTTTTGACTTTAATAAGTTTGTAAACCTTTCTGAAAACATGTTTCACTGTTGTTCAGTGTAGTTTAATAGGGAAACATGTTACATTTATCATTTTAAAATTAAATCTACAACATAGTAATATGGGCAGAAAGTGAAGCGGTCTGAATACTATCTGAATCCACTGTAAGTTCAGACCCCCATGACAATAAATTGGTTAATCAGGTTTGAGAATGTCATGTTACGTTATGCAAGAATGAAAAATTATACTTTATAAAAAGTATACGCAATAGTTTTTTAATTACTGTATCTGAGCTACGTGATGCTTGCATTACTGCTTTTCTTAAAAATAAAAAAAATCTTCCTTATGTAAGTTATTCACATCTCATTATTTCTTTTTACATGTTCATTTTTACTCAAAATTATATTCAGTACAGACACAGCGTCATTTTTTATTCATACTTCACCAGCAGTACTATAAAGTTTCTCCAAAGTACAGTTACCCTTTTTATGTATTGGGGCAATGCTGTCAAAATTGTCATTTAAAGAAGAAAAGCATCCTTTTAATTTATGAGTATTTCTCTGCATATACTGTACTGTAGGGTTTAGAATACTAACACTTTTTTACCATCTATCCCTCTATTCATATTTACTGGTTGTCAGAGGTTTCATTGGTCAGGTATGTCATGCTGTAAACATTCTTAACCTATAATGTGAATATGGGGAGCTGAATTTAGTCACTTCTATTTCAAGTCAGTCAGTCTAAACCCAAATGAAATGTAGCAATGTTTAACATCATAGCAAAATCAACTATATATATATATATATACACACACACACAACGCTTAAAAATATTAAGGAAACACTTTGAAAACACATCAGATCTCAATGGGAAAAAAGTCATGCTGGGTATCTATGCTGATATGGACTGGGTAATGTGTTAGGAACGAAGGAATGCCACATCGTTTTAATGGAAATGAAAATTACAGAGGGTTGAATTCAAAGACACCCCAAAAATCAAAGTGAAAATATGATGCGGCAGGCTAGTCCATTTTGCCAAAATTTCAGTGCAGCAATTCAAAATCGTACTCAGTAGCTTGTATGGCCCGCACGTGCTTGTATGCATGCCTGACAATGTCGGGGGAGGGGGGAGCATGCTCCTAATGAGACAACAGATGGTGTCCAGGGGCATCTCCTCCCAGATCTGGACCAGGGCATCACTGAGTTACTGGACAGTCTGAGGTGCAACCTGGTGGCGTTAGATGGACTGAAACATAATGTCCCAGAGGTGTTCTATTGGATTTAGGTCAGGCAAGAGTGGGGGCCAGTCAATGGTATCAATTCCTTCATCCTCCAGGAACTGCCTGCATTCTCTCGTCACATGAGGCTGGGCATTTTCGTGCACCAAGAGGAACCCAGCACCCACTACACCAGCATAGGGTTCCAAGGATTTCATCCCGATACCTAATGGCAGTCAAGGTGCCATTGTGTAGGCTGTAGAGGTCTATGCATCCCTCCATGGATATGCCTCCCCAGACCATCACTGACCCACCACCAAACCGGTCATGCTGAGCTATGTCCTCGGCTTTTCTAGACCCTTTCACGTCTGTCACATGTGCTCAGGGTGAACCTGCTCTCATCTGTGAAAAGCACAGGGTGCCGGTGGTGGACCTGCTAATTCTGGTATTCTTTGGCAAAGAAAGCTCCATGGCAAATCGAGCTCCATGGTGCTGGGCAGTGAGCGAAGGGCCCACTAGAGGACGTTGGGCCCTCAGGCCACCCCTATGAAGTCTAGGTCTGACTGTTTGGTCAGAGACATTCACACCAGTGGCCTACTGGAGGTCATTTTGTAGGGCTCTGGCAGTGCTCATCCTGTTCCTCTTTACCCAAATGAACAGATACCAGTCCTGCTGATGGGTTAAGGACCTTCTATGGTCCTGCCCAGCTGTTGTAGTGAAACTGCCTGTCTCCTGAAATCTCCTCCATGCACTTGAGACTGTGCTGGGAGACACAGCAAACCTTCTGGCAGTGGCACGTATTCATGTGCCATCCTGGAGAAGTTGGACTACCAGTAGTGACATTGACTGTAGCCAAATGCAAAACTAGTAAAAAAAACAATCAGAAAAGATGAGGGAAAATGTCAGTGGCCTCCAGCTGTTAAACCATTCATTCCTGTTTTGGGGGTCGTCTCCTTGTTGCCCCTCTAGTGCACCTGTTGCTAATTTCATTAACACCAAAGCAGCTGAAACAGATTAACAACCCCATCTACTACTTAACTGACCAGATCAATAGCCCAGAAGTTTCATTGACTTGATGCTATTCTCTGATTAAAAAGCGATCCTTTAAACGTCATCAGTTGTAACATATTGACAACAGTTAGCTACTTTAACTTTTTATCAATTTATGTATATTGCGTGTACAAAAATGAGTCCAATAAGCAATGCAGTCAGAGTAAACCCTTCTTTTCACCTCTGCCATGTTCTTAGTTACACCAAACATGTTATTCATGGCCTTCTCCTCTATTTTGTTCTGTTGTTTGCCTCTGGATGCTTACATTTGAATGGAGTGTTGTTGTACAAGTTAGTTGTCAATTTAAACTTTTTCTCACATGTCTTAACCATTTGAACTTTTCACAAAATATTTAACAAAGGCAGTTTTTATTAAACAGTATGAGGCAGAAAATCAAAAATACAATACAGGAAGAATCTTGGGATTAAACAGGAGTCAATACACAGAAGATTTAGAAACCAGCAATCAGATTAAAGAAAAAGGTTAAACAAAGATAGACCATAATACAGCATGTTACTTGACCGAAAATAAAATGCCCATCATGATGTCACACACACACTCTCATGTGTAAATACGCTCCCTAGTAAGACATAGCATTATAGCAACCAGAATTCAAAATGATGATGAGCCCTGTGTAACAAGTGATGTGCCTAAAACACTTACCCACACCAGCTCCATTGAAAAACAGCTCCTTCTTGTCTCCCAAACCTTTTTTCCTCAAACTCTGGCATCTTTTTCAGCTATCAGTCAAGCCCTTAATAAAACCAAACCTCCCACTTTTAAGTATACTGGAAACTTGTCTCTAAAAGGATTCCAAGCCTCTGGAGTAAATAGGATGCCATGGCTCTAGAGAAAAATTAGAAAGCAAAGAATTAGGCTGAAATTCATGCTTCTCTAGGCTTCAAAAGGTTGAAATTACAGGAGCCATTAGAGAAGAATCTGGCTTGTTGGCCTTAATGTAACAGAGAGTTTCCTGCACCAGGAATGATTTCAGGAGTCAACTTGAAAGAAATGGCAAGAGTTTGGTTTATTTGCTGTCCATTGTCCGGAATCATTCAGCGTATAGTTGGGAGAGGAGATGGAGCAAGCAAGAGGTAGGAGGGAGAGTGGCCAATGTTGATATACAGTATAATATACAGTAGAGGGGAATTTGCTTGTGTGGTATCAAGATGTAGGAAATGTTGTGCACATTCTGAAGATTTGGAATGCACTAGAAAAAAGAGAGAGAAAATAAGATGTAAAGAGGAAAAGTGAAAGGGAGCAGGCAAAGCTTGCTGTCAAAAGCCAGGAAGAGATTCAGTAAGTTTCAAAGGCAAAAGTACTTAAAAAAAGAAGCAGAGCTAAAGTCTATAATTTAAAGTTGCAAAATGGAGATTTCTAATAAAAAAAAACACAATATATATGCAAAAACATTTGTTTTAGTAATCCTTAAGGTTAAAAAATTAACAGAAATAAAATATATATTTAAAAAAGTAAAACTTATAGCAGGAAAGAGGGGAAGCCAAATCCGTGAACAATTAATGCTTTTTACTGGTAAGAGTAGCTCATGAAAATCAATGGATTTTTGTGTCTTTTTAAATTTTCTATTTTTTCTTTTACAGACAAGGTGACAAAGCCAGAACAATGAGTGAAAGCTGAAATAATAAAGCCAAGAGGGGCTAATAATACAAATACGTTTTCCCATTCATTTTAGTTAAATTTTGCTTTGTACTTTTAAAACACATGTGTGCCACTATCATTTTATTGAGTAAAAAAAATTAAAAATGACTCAACATGCCATAACACATGATCTGCATGAATGCAGTTGCCTTCGCAATATTGTAATGCATGTGAAATATACAAAATAGTGAGGAAACAATGGAGCAGAAATTCATGCACATACAATATTTAATGTAAATGTCAATTTATGCGCTAGGTAAAAATGACATCTGTTTGTGTCTTTAAAAGCAGAATAGAGGTACTGTATATACTATTTGTAAGTATTAATGTTTTGTCAAAATATTGATTGTTAGTGACAGTGTCCTTCGGAATAACCACACCAGAAATAATGTCCAAATCATAGAATTATCTCAGAAATATCCTGCACTTAGGTACACACAAGTGAGCCCTGAGGCCCGTGTAGGACTGCAATCATTAATCAGTTCCTCACTGCTTCAGTGAAGTGACTTCATCAAATCTACAACATTACTTTTGAATGAAAATCAGAAAGCTTTTTACAAGGAATTGTTCTGATGATGATAATTTAAGTATAGTCACTCATTCCATCCTGTGCTGAAATAAGTGTATACAGAAAAGAATGAATGAAATAAATATTTAGATACATGAAAAATAGCATAGGAATATAATATAGCATACCATAATATTCAGTATAAAACCAGGGACCTTTGAAATTGCAGGTTTTAAATAACAACGAGGAGACACTTACATTGTTCCAGAAATTGTGAGATATCTCTTCTCCTTAAAAATGTTTTTTATCTTGCTGGTCGTGGCTTAGATGCTGTGCTGCTTGTCTTACTGTGGACATGAGAGCAGTTTGTGGAAACAGCAGAAGAAATGTTCTATGATAGCATATGCATATAATAATTATTATTATTGTAATTTTTCATTTTAGTGCAGATACCATAATCCTCTGTTGTCACCTTGTATTGTGTGATTTTTTTTCTGATTATCTCTATTTTATTTGTATACAATTAATTCTCAAAAATGACTCTGATAGTCTTATTTGATTGTATAGTTTGATAAAGAGACCATTTATTCCTATGAATATTGCTTTTTGAAAAAGTTTCCATAGGTCTAATAACTTTCCTAAAATTTGAATATAGTAAATTTATATTGTCCTAAAATGAGGAACTTTTGGGCTGTTCCAAATTAAACTTACTTTTTCTGTTGCTTTAATGCTTTCCTTAAATAAGTGCAAAAGAAAAATTGACATTCTTTGCAATATTTTAATTAGAAGAACTGGAAGCTAAGCAAATAAATCCATAAAGTAATCATGTAATAGGTAACCTTCTCAATAAAATGATAATTAACAGCAGTTTTTTGTGTTTATAAATACTGTATATATTTGACAAGATTCTATTCCATTCATCTTCAGTTCCATAAACTAAAGTTACTAATATCATTAGAAAAACATTTACTATGCTGTAAGTAACCAATATAATATTTCACAGTGCTCTGTCTTTACATTAGCAGTAGTAATACTGACTTATCTTAACAGCTGTTGATTTTTTCCACAGAGCTACCCAAAGTTTCTTTATTCCAGACAGCAAGTCAGGCACCTTCTGACATTAAACTTGTTTGTCACGTGACTGGGTTTTTTCCAAGAGATATTGAGGTCACTTGGATCAGAAATGAAATGGAACAACTAGAGGCAGAAAATGGAGAGATTCTGCCAAATGATGATAAAACCTATCAAGTGAGAAAAACCATCATAATAAATCATGCGGACTTGGAAAAATATAAATACTCATGTCATGTGGACCATGCCAGTCTCACTAAGAAATTAATTGTTCCCTGGAAAAGCAAAGGTAAGAAAACATGAAACTGTCAAACCAACTTAAACCAATTCTGGATGGTGGGGCAGGTATTGGCAGCATGGGATGCCAATCCAACACAGGGTCGCTCACATATACACAAATAGAAGTGAAACAGGGCAAGTTTAGAATAGCCAAATCCTAATATACCTTTCTTATCATTAGTTTTCGATAAGGAAATATCCATGTAGTTAAAATTCTACATTGATACAAATAAAACATGCAAAATCTATGTACACAGTGAACAGAAACAAGATTTAGATACACTTGTAGTTCTATGAATTGCACCACAATGGTGCTCCTATGTACAAAGGTGATAATCAAAAAACAAGTTATAAGTAGTGGTGAAGTAAAATCATTTTAATAAGTTAATAAGTATGGTGTCAAATCTTAATGTATATTGGCAGGCCCCAACTTTGAACTCAGATCATCAGCAATTGCTTAGTGTGGTGTTTCTCCTCCTCACTTCTGATAAAAGTCCTTTGCTTCTAGTTTTCACTTCAAGGAATATCTTAACTCTAATAGACTCTAGGAGATACTTTTTAAATTCTTTTTCCAAAACAACAGGTTGCCATTTATTATACTCTATGTTTACTACATTTATGTTAAAATCGAGAAGTTACAATTGTACACAATGTAGCTTAAAATCACTAAAAGAATTTTGCATTTCTCTCAGCCATCATCACTAATTACCAGTTTTATTAAGTCAGTATAAAGTAATTTGCAACATACTTTCCTTTCAAATGCATATTTAACTGGCAAAGCTAATTTATCTTGAAGGGAGTCTTGTGAGTCAGTGTGGTCTGCAGTGGGCCATTGTGTTTCTGCCTTGCCTAGCTATTTCTTGGCTGGGTGTTGACTCCCCTTGACGTTGTGAAGAGAAAAGTGGTTAAAAAAAGATATACAAATATTTAAAAAATGCAATTGAATTAACATGACATGCTCACCTGAGAAAAGAAAATGTCCAAGAGAATTTTCTCTTTAAACAGTTAGTTCACCCTTTCGTGCCACCTGTGTTGTTGGTACTAATAAGAGATTGACAAGCAATACAAATACCTAATGTGTTTTAATAAAAACGAATGATAAATGTCTTTATTTATAAACAGCGTGTGTTTCTTCAGTCACATGGAAGTTTTTGTTGTCATTGTGCTCTGTTATGTTTGTTTTCCGCAGTATGTCTGCAGAGCTGTAGGGCTATTTTGTGCATATTAATCAAATGTACACAATACTGTAATTCTGCTTGTTAGTGCAAAGATATCATACTACAGTATATGTTGGTATATTGTAACAGCTTGAAAATGAGGAAGCAATACAAATTAAAATTCTAAAAGTGTTTTTCTAAAAATACCAATAATGACCATCAATGTCATCAACCTATACTACCAACTACCAATTTTTCAATTTTATAAATGAAGTTGATTTTTACGATTACTTATTCATTTTAACTTTAAAATAATTTTCCAGTCTTGTGTATGCCTTGCAGATCCCTCAGAAATAGTTCTGTTATTTTGTCTGCTGTGTTACAGAAAGTGATCTGGCCATGGTAGTAAGCATTATCATCGTTGCAGTGGTTATAACTGCAGTATTGACTGGCATTGTCCTGTGGAAGAAAAAGCAAGCAGGTATGTAAATTTATTAACAATAATTTTCACCTATTTATGCATAACATACTAGGCATTCACCTAAATAAAATGAAGTTCTTTAAAAGAAAAAAATATTCAATGTTTATTTATTTCATATATTTAAATAATGTTTGTCAGTTAAGCTAATGGTATCTCCCTGGTCTTCTTTCTTGACACTAATTTCTCTAGGGATATCCTGAATTCAGATTGTGGAAATATTTGAAAACAGGATCTTTCCAGAGAACTGACCCCTGGTCTATTCACAGGACCTTGTGTTTATTAATATTCCCTTAAATTCAACAAAAAGCAGACAGGTGCTCTTCTTTTTTTAAATGTTCAGGTTTTTATGGTCTGACTGATAACATCAGTTTGTGATTTCTCAATACACTTGTTCAAATAAGAAATGAACTCCTAAAATAAGACAAAGAGGTTAATAAATTACATTGTTAAGATAGTTCATTATACAAAAATAAGGCAGGAGTAAGCAAAATAGAGGAGAATAAAGTTCCAACACCCTTTATCTCCCTTCTCTTTCTCTCTCTTGCTTCCACTTCTGTAAAGATCTTAATGTACCTCCTGATTTCACACTCAATGTGACAGTGGTGCTGAGATGGCTTTATATGCCTGAGAAAAACCTGGAACCACTTGAAAAGAGAGGAATACCCCCAAAATATCCTCTGTCCAATTTTGTTTGAGTTCAGTTTTTGCAAACCCAAATATCCCAGCATTCCTAAGCGGCACCACACACTTAAACCACTACTTATAACTGGTGACCTCCTCTTGTTCCTGAAAACAAGGCACAGGGCTGCATCAATACCATGTTGGCATTCTGTGCTGCCATCTGGCAGTTTGAGGTAAAGTCATATCACATCTGTTTATCCCCCAAACCTACTCTATCTATTAGCCAGTTTTTAGACATCTTTAAATTGTACTGGACCACCTGCCACCCCAACACTCAGTGGAAGCTTTAAATACTTGCATTATGCTCATACATTTTTAGATGTGCTAGTGCTGCTTTCCTTATATTTCCAGGACACTCCATACATCCACAGAGCATAAGCCCCCCTGTTGGCTTATTGCCTAAGATTTTTCTTCCTACCAGTTTGAGTTCTTCTCTGAGACAAGCTTTGCAGGGCTTGTCTCCTGTTCAACTGTGGTCATGCTAGCCCACTGCTGGTAACCACAGTTGACCTTTCACAGTTGTAGCTCCTTGGTGATAGACCCAAGTCTTCATCTATGCTAGGACTTTATGTGGTTGGCTGTTGATTCAGGGATTCTAAAATTTGTACTGTGTCAGGTCAAAGTTGAACAACTTTTTCTCAGACTGCAACTTTTTAGTTATATAAAGTAAATAGACAGACTTGTCACCCTTCTGGTTATGGTCTCAACCCTTCCTGTTTTCCAACCCTGGAAGCACATTACTCTCATGCCCAGCTTCCTTAATAAATGCATAGATAGAAATACTGAATCATGCCATTTCATTTTAGAAACTTTATATTGCACACAGTCTTAAAAAGCAGTTGAAGGTAAAAAGTCCCTTAAGGCAGTTCCTCAAACTTATGTTCCTGTTCAGATTCATAAGTTAAAATTACATTCACAAGGCACAAACAATATAAATATACTTCTTCCTCAACTCCATTTCTGGGTCAAAATGGCCAATTCTCCTCCATGTATACTGTGAACAGACCAGTTGTGGGAAGCAGGAAGTCTTGACATATGCTTATAGTAGACAGACTCCAGTTATGATGCAGAAATAGCAGAGTCTACTGTATAAGGCTCTCATGTGTTGTCCTTCATCAAAGTACAGGCTAGTCCTTGGCTCTGAAATGTTTCTGAGGGGATCAGACCTGACCCTGGAAGTACATACAGGCTGAGGCTTAACTAAACATGGAGTTGGGAGGAGACCTAAACAAGAGACCGTTAGAGAAAATGTGCTGGGGATGAGGAAGGAGTGTGCTGTTTTCTTGGTTTGAGGTGGGCAGGGGCTTTACCTGTTAATCAAGGTCTGAAGGCCAGCCGGTTTATTGTTTTGTATTTTGGCCACCTTGAATTCTGCTTTGAATTGATCTTTCTTTGTATTAATTATTTGTTTAAAAAGGCACATTATTTTGTTTTATTGTCTTTATTGGCCTCTTTGGAATATGCTCTGGGTTCAGAGATAGTTTTGATTGACTTTAAAGGCCACATTGCACACAAACTGCTTCTTTTTCTTTAAATCCAGAAAGCTATGAGCACCACTTACTGTTGTACTGGAGAATCACATAATTTTAAAATGTATTGGTAACCAGAAATCCATTGTGTGAAGTGCAAAGTTTCATTTGTTCTCTTTTAGTAATAAAATTAGATTGTTTAAGGTATAAAACATGTATTTGATATGGATGATTGTGCCTTAAACCATGAGCCTGGATAATATACTGTGACATCATCTGGTTTGTGCAGTAATTATAAGAAACCAAAAAACATAATAAATAGTTATATTATGAAGCTATAATGTAGAGGTTTATATGACCTTCAATGGAATAATCGCACTGGAGCCTGAGGTTTTAAATAGGTCATTACCTTAAACTACACACTAACAAAAACAGATTTGAAAACAAGACTTGTTTAAGTATGTTGGGCTTCCATCCACACTGAAACACTGTTTTCAACAATCAGAAAAGTTCTAAAAATTTCTAAAATACTTTCTGGAGTATATAAATTTGAAAGACCAGTTTTATTAAATCAGTATAAAATAATATGCAACATATTTTCCTTTCAAATGCATATTTAACTGGCAATGTTAATTTATCTTGGAGGGAGTCGTGTGAGTCAGTGTGGTCTGCAGTGGTCCATTGTGTTTCTGCCTAGATGTTTCTTGGCTGTGTTTTGACTCCCCTTGACCTTGTAAAGAGAAAAGTGGTTAAAAAAAGATATACAAATATTTTAAAAATGCACTTGAATTGACATGCCATGCTCACATGTGTTTAACACTGTGATGGGGAAAACAAAGCTCTCGAAGACACTGACACGATTGTCATAGGATTAGGCCCTCACTTCAGTTTAGCTGTGATAATTCTCTTTGTGAACTTTACTGCCATGATAGTCTTTTCCTAACTTCTATGAATCAGTAAAGCACCTGGAAACATTCAAATATGTTGTCACATTTATTGTGGTAAAATTTAGAATGTACATTTGTCATGACTTTGGTTACCTTACACGCATTTGTATTTCTCTCTATTATAAAACAATCCTGGAGAGAAACACTAGGGCGTTGAGATGTGATCTTCACGTTAAGATCACGGAAGATACTTAAAAGACACCGCAAGATGAAAGAGATTGACCACGGAGCATCTCACGGGGACCTTAATCATGAGACTTTGTGCCAAGAGATTGACCCAGGACCGTCTCGCGATGACGTAGAACATGACATTCTTGCAAGACATGCCCTACTTACAATCAATATCAAATAAGCCAAAACATTCAGTCGTCTAAAGGATTTGAGCACACACATATCCAGGGCTCTCAGTGCATATAAAGCGTATAAGGACAATACGTTATAAATGAAACGTCGACGACTAAGCGAAGAAGAAAGCAGCACGGAGAAAAGAGACTCAAAAGCATTGGAGAGAAAAAAGAGCAAAAAAGAAAACGAATAATCAAAGTGCAAATTCAGAAAATAAGAAAGTAATTATCAGCCCGGAACAAGTGGAATTGAAACAAAGCACGTCCAGTCGGGCTCAGAATTAAAAGACAGAGAGTAAAAGACAAAGTAGAACTTCATAAAGACGTTCACAAACGTTGGCGCTATACACATGCAGAGCAGGTTAGAGATTATGAAAGCAGTGGAATTCGAAAGGCTCAAAAAAAAAAAGTTGGCGCGATACACATGTGGAGAAAGTTAAAGAATATGAAAGTAGGAAAATTAGAAAGTATAAAAAAAGAAAGTAAAGATCGCAGTAGCACAAAACAAATGGAAATTATTACTCGAAAAAGGGAAA
Organism: Polypterus bichir lapradei; assembly: GCA_026402145.1. Classification (NCBI taxonomy): domain Eukaryota; kingdom Metazoa; phylum Chordata; class Cladistia; order Polypteriformes; family Polypteridae; genus Polypterus; species Polypterus bichir. Next base: position 40,686,683 of record JANRMT010062796.1, read on the forward strand.
ATAATCACCATGGACCACGTGTCATTGAAAAAAAAGCAG
>JANRMT010062796.1:40727512-40740666 GCA_026402145.1 Polypterus bichir lapradei
AGTGCAGTTTCTGTGCTCTGATTTGTTCTATAAGGTGCTGAATAACCTTAAAACTGCCACTGAATCTACAGGTGCCTGTGCTAAGAGACCCGTACTGTTTGCCAGTATGAAAAATGGAGAGAGGTGACTGTGCAATATGACTGATGTCTTTAATAGCTCTCAGCCATTCTAAGGCAGTGTGTGTTAATACAGCACACTCTGTATGCGTTTCTGAACTGAGCAGGTGCTGTACCGCGATGTTACAGTACAGGTAACAGAAAAATGCATGGAAAAGTTTTGTTAAATATAAAGTTGTACATTTTAGGTTGCAGGTGGCATAGTAACATACCAGCTTCCTCTCTGCTCTAGAATCTTGTGTTCTATTCCTGCTCCTGCACTATCCATTTAAAGTTTTCATAGTCTGTGTCTGCAAGTTTTTTTTCCTTCAGCTTCAGAGTCAGCTGCAGGGGATCCCATAAAACTCACATAATAAATTCCAGCTTGTGGAGCAACAGCAAGCGGTCATTCAAAGGACAAAGAGCTACTCGTAAGAGAGATGTAGTGAGTGAGAACCCATTGTCATTTTGCTCCACCAAACAGCAGTGCAGCATTTAAATACTAATATAAATCTTTTATGTAGATTACTGGATTACTTACTTTTATACTTGCAGTGAAGGCCAATTTTGTGAAGTGCTAAATTTTCATGGGCTTCATTAGATTGAAAGCTGACCCCTCCCCCACCCCCATTATGTGTGTTTAAAAGCAGTGCCTCTCAACCTTTGGGCTGTGACCCACATTTGGTGCATCGCCTTTGGTTGGGAAAGTGGGCCGCGAATAGGTCAACAGTGGAGTAACCCCCCACTGTTACAATATTGCTTATTTCACCATGATAAAGTAAATCTGGCTTGCGATACCATAAATGTTGAGAAACATCGTTTTAAAGAACACTGCAGAAGTCATAAGAATTTTATAGAAATGTACAGCAAGCAAAAAATACAAAATTTTAACAATTTTCACACACGTGCGATTGGGAGGCAGCTCTCAATCCTCTGCAGACCATTCACAGGAAATCCTGCATGGTCCTGGTGCCAACGAAGACATCACTTCTGGTCCTGCCAATGTCACTTCCGATTCCAGCGCCAATGATAACGTCACTTCCAGTTCTGATAGTGTCACTTCCGGTAGCAGCATTTCAAGCCGCCATCTTTGCTCATCTAAGGCAGTTCTGTTTTGGACTTGGACCTCAATACTACTCAGCTGAAAATAACCCATTTACAGCCAGGACACAATATACTTGTGGCTGCCCCAAACTTTCTTTGACATCTCTGTTCTCTTCTTATGACACAATAAAACTATTATCAAAATCATATGGTGCAAATGTACTGCATGCTATATGTAGTGTCTGAAATATTTCCTCTATATCATAATGTTCTAGAGTAACCTGTAGCGTGATGTGTTAGATATTTATGGATGCAATGAAAAAGTGAAGCAAAATAACACCTTTAATATGCTAGCTTGCTGTACTTCACTTCTCATTGCATAAAGTAACCTTTGTAAAGGTAAAATGCCTTCCATGTTGTTTTTATCCAAAAGGTCTCATGAAATAAGGTTTTGTCACCTTTGGACACTTCCACCATTATACCTGCTCCTCCATTAACTCAGTGAGAAATGATCTAACCCTGGAGCATTGTTCGATCACTTGCTTGCTCACTCCACCACTGGGCTGCCGACCGCTTTGCCTTGTCTTCTTCAAGCTTGCTCGGGCACCCTATATAATGCTCGCTCTCGCTCACAGTTCTATTGTTTGTTTCTTCCTTTGACCATGCATGAAGGCTTCCTTTTACGCACCTATCGGGTGCAGATGCTACAATCAGCCACTCCGAGGTGTGAAATAAGCACCTGACCGATTCCACCTGTGATTATGTGTGAATATGTGATCAGCCAAAGTCCCCCCATTCAACCTTGGAGTTTTATGTTCACACTCACACATACACCTGTATGCTCTGTGACTCCTAACTATTTATCTTATCTCATCACAACACGAGCTATAATTTTTATTGGTTTCCACACTGTAGCTTCAGTGCCTGATATTCTGTTCACAAGCATGAATTCATTTGTGAATGTTTTGTTACACACATGCGATTAGGAGGGAGTTGAGTGGACCAAGTGGAGGTAATTACCTGCCAAGCCAGGGGGTGGCAGGATGCACTAAACCTACCTCTGTTATCTCTGCAGGCCAAATACGGAAAAACCTACCTAAATCAACATCAACAATGTCACTTCCGGTCCCGGCATCCAGACTGATGTCACTTCCGGTCCCAGCACCCAGATCAGCATCATTTCTGGTTCCAGCCCTAGATGACACCATTTCCGGTTTCAGCTTGTACAGCTGCCATCTTCTCAAAACCAAATCAGGTCAGTCTTGGAACTCAAAGAGAGCACTTCTACGTTCATTTGAATACTCATTTGCAGGCAGGGACAATATAAGGGTGGCTACACCAAACCTTTTTGTGTATTGAGACTCATTCTTTCACACTTTCAAAACTTGTTAAATATTACACTTCTATGATGCACTATGAAGGCATGGATAGAGAAATTTTAAAGAGGATTGCAGTTGTCCATACATGACATCTTTTTCTAATTCCTTTTGAAAAGGCAACTTAGGGGCCTAGTCTGGAATTCACAACTTTTGATTAACTTGGGACTCTTTAATGTCATTTAGACAATCATTCTAGCTTCTGATTAAAGGTACATAAAGGTGATATGCAGTGGATTAAATGTGTTCAGAAGTAAACTATCATTTCAATCACTCTTCTCATTCACAACTTTAATCTAATTTGTGAATGATTTATACTATTGAATTATCTAAAAAATTCTTAATTACAAATCATTTAAAAGCAAAGTATATTTTGTTTGAACAGTATTATAGTGAAATTGTTTGGGAGAGCCCCAGAATTTTCAAAACCCTGGAAATGTTTCTGCACTTGTCTCAACAATAACACCTGCAATACAGAAAGTGGGGTTTAAAGTCTGCACAATGTCAATGGGACGTGAGGTGATCAGAGCCCACGGCATAGCTATCATTAAGGTAATGGAACCAGTCTTTATGATAAAAAGAGTAAGAACAGAGATGACAAGGAGACTTTGGTGCTTTGAGCACAGTGTTTGAGATGGACAAGTGTGCTCAGTGTACATGAAGAGGAGATACGGTGAGTTAAGTGGCAACTTCTCCCCGGTTTCGTGGTGAATGTTAATTATTTTTGCAGACATTCCCCAAATTCTCTGACATCATAGGTGTGTTAGGGCTCAGCATTTTGTCTGTTACTGTGTAAAGCAACAAATAAAATGTTCCATCTAACCGCTGATCCTGTGTGATGTCTCCGTGTCTTTGTCTCGGCGCTCATTACACTATCAAGAAAGACACATGGTGACCAAAAAGAAAGCATTTGTTGCTTGAAATTATTTTCACTAACAAGATAAGGACTGAGTTTACTAACTTATACTTCAATGTCTCCCTTGTGGCCATGGAAATGTTAAAGAAATGTGTCAAAAAACTTGAAATGCATGATAGGAGGTGGACTCACTTCCTCATCCATTACATGAAATGGAATCCTCACTAAAACACTTGCTGCACATGACTGCCTCAGATGAGAATAATGTGCCCCACATAATTAATATTGTTTGCTTAGAAATATCTGCACAATTTAAGAATTTAAATTCTAGTTAAGCCATTAACTGTAACGTATTTGTTACAAAGAAATATAATTAGATTACAGTAATGCAGTAGTTTGTACTGATTATGGTAATGTTTATACTTCTGTGTCTACTCAGATAATATTATTTTAAAATAACAGAATGGATCATTCTTAATAATCTACCCATTTTTTTGTATATCCATCCATTTTCTAGTCCATTTACATTGCCACTTGTTCCATTCTTCTAGAGTTACAGGCGTGAAATGCTCATAATCTAGAAATGCAATATAATTAGTTATTAGAGAGTGTGTGTTTTTATTTAAATATATAAAATGATTCAGATTTGTACAACTGTAAACTTGGATGGCGAATAAAGCTTTTATGTAAGTATCAAAGTGTTTTAAATATGCTGCATAACAGACAGTACAATGTTGGGTTGTCGTATCTGTAAAGATCATGCCGAAACCTCTAAAGGAGAAGTCTAGTTTAGTCAGCTAATTGGTTTAGTGAAAGACTCTGACAAAATTCAGTTTTTAGATGTGAAATGTATGTGGGGCATGACCGTGCATAGTTTTATTTAAATTAGTATTATTCCATCTATTTAACCAGATTAAAAATATTATGTACATAAAGGGAGGATGTTTTGAAACACAATGTTAGCACATGAGAGTATAACAAACAATAAATATAACCAACAAACGATTTTGTGCTTCTTTTTGAAATTTACACACCATTGTGACTCTCAGACATGCTGGTGTTATCTGTTGCAAAATGGCCAAACAGATTCAGATATTGACTCCATGGTCTGAATCCTCCAAGGTGTATTCTTCTTGGCTTCCCTGCAGGCAAGAAAAAAAAAATACTTATACAAAAGGTACAGTAAACAATATGAAAAAATAATTAAATCTGCTTTTTATATTTTGGCTTAATAAAAATACCATCCTGAAAATTGACCTGTCATTAGTGGAGTCACCTCTGAAAAACTGCTTTATTGATTGCTGCTTAAAGGAATACTCCACCCAAAAAGTATAATTTTTTTGTGTTACTTAGCACGTGTACTTTGTAGCAGTGGCAGAAGAAAGAAAGTTATGTCATTTTTATGTAGAGAAATGACATTTCTAATAGCATGGGACCCAATAGTGACCAAAGTTTGACAACTGCAAATGATGCGAAATGGGAATACGAAACTCCCCACGCTCCCCTGCTCATTGGTCAAGAGTTCTGTGTTCAATTCATAAAATGAATGAGACTTTTAGTTTCCTGTTTATTATTTGTTCTGTTTTTTCTGGAAGTAACTATTTAACAATAATTTAGCAAAAAAGCATGCATTTTTCATGTTTTGAGCATATGACCGGATAACTGAAATGTGGATTATGTGGCACAAGTAATGTGAACAGTGGCAGCTTGTAATGTGGGTGCCCCCATATATTTTAAAAACTCTGTTTGAGTTAATTAGGTAATGTGAAATAATCATGAAATAAATTTGCTTATTTACACATGTGCCTGGTGTCAGTGCATATCAACATCCATTAAAAATTAGTTCTGACATGCATTTCTTTATGAATAAAAAAATACCTTTATTTCCAAAGTGAAGGACGCCAGCCAAATGAGAGTCTATGTAAGTTTTTGATCTTTTGGCAAGAAAGTGACCTGAGGCTGCCTTTAATTGGTTGCTTTCGGATTTTTCCCAGGACTCAGCTGTCTGTGGCCCACACAATTCCATATTTATTGGCAGTGAATTAGTATTATTTTAGTGTTTTTTAATCTAATGTGAATGGACAATTGTCGATGCAGTATGTCATATTGACATCAATGGCTCACAGCAGTACAGGCAAAAAACAAACAGTAATTGCAAAAAGAACATCTTCTCAGACCTTTCAAAATGGCTGAACTTCCAGTCATATGTCCTTCCGGCAGGAAGAAGCGGTTCCAGGCGGACAGTCAGTGGAAGTCAAGCCAGAGTTGTTACAGCTGTAAATCATCCATTCTGCCAAGGAAAGAAGAGAAAAAGCATTAGAACACAACACCAACTCCTGGACTTGCGTATAATTACAATTACTAGAGCCGTCCCCTGTGCTCACATACTTGACGCTGGCACTATAGTTCATAAACTCCTTCTTGCCTATAGGTGGAAGACTCCTAATTTAATTAAATTGGAGGACTGGCTGCCTTCCTTTTACAACTTGATCCTTCTGGAGTTGTCTGCTTAATGGAGCTGGCACAATTCACAACTGGAATTCCTTTGCTTCCACAGTTACATCTGGCATGTGCGAAAGTCTTGTGGTGCAGTCACTTACCTGATTGAGTGTGGTGGTGTGGTTGGATGGAGTTGCTGCATATTCTGGCAGCATGGTATGGAACAAGGTATGGAGTGTGAGAGGTGGGTGAGGGACAATGTGCGAGTTAATTTCTCATGTTGATTGTTCCTCATTTTGACATACTGATTCCCTTTTGACTTTATTGAAGAAGACAAAATTGATCACGAAAAGAGAGGTGCAGTGTAGAAAAAATGAGTACAAAAGAAAAAGCTGATTGATCACATCATCCGCATTCCACTTTACTATCCCTACCTCTTTATGTAGGTTATCTCCAACAACTGAATGCATTCTAAACATTTGATTGATGACTTTAAACTCTTGATCAATGAGTAAGCATGGGTGATTGAAAACTTATGACCTTCAATGAACTCAAGTCACATCTGCTTTTCTGAAAACACAGATTTAGAAAATGCACAGATGTGACACTATGGTAGAACTGTATTGAATAACTGAATACTAAAAACTATATTAAATAATTGAATTCTAAGTTTTATAGATGTTCTTACTTTCTAATATGTACTAAAATTTCTTAATTTCATTTTTGCTGATATGAGAACATGTTAATTCTGTGCCGTTCATTCTGTCACATCAGTGTATTCTTATATTGCTCTTTTCTTTTCCAAGAACAGTATCCAGATGATTTGTCCCCAAAACAGATTATTAATGTTCAGTCCTTACCTTTTTTCTGTTCCATCCATCCATTATCCAACCCGCTATATCCTAAAACAGGGTCATGGTGGTCTCCTGGAGCCAATCCCAGTCAACACAGGGAGCAAGGCAGGAACAAATTCCAGGCAGGGCACCAGCCCACCACAGGGCACACACACCCACACACCAAACACACAGTAGGGACAATTTAGGATCGCCAATGCACTTAACCTGCATGTCTTTGGACTGTGGGAGGAAACCGGAGCACCCGGAGGAATCCCACGCAGACATAAGGAGAACATGCAAACTCCACGCAGGGATGATTTTTCTGTTCCACCTCTTTCCAAATATTTTATTAAAATAGAGAGTTCACACACAGGTGTAAACAGGAACATTTTAGATGTTAAATGTCTGTTTCTTTTGTCAGTTTCCATTTAATTGTTAATTGGCAGTTGGTTAAGAAAACGAGAAGTAAATAAAAACAGAGAATGCAGCCATGTAGCAATTAAAGGTTTGATGTCTTAAAAATGAATTAATTAAATTTAAGTACATTAACTTTGCTTAGACAATAATTATTTTAGCCACAGTAATTAGCTTTTAATTCTGAAATTGAGTTGGAACAAAAACGTCAAGCCACTGCAACCCCTGATGTAATTGATCAAAAAATGCCAAGGCTTTACATTTCATTTCAGCAAGTGAACAAAGTAATCTGCTCTCTTTTCCACATTTTACTGTCAACAGGAATGTTTTATTTGAGAATAAAGTACAGAAATGTTCCAGCCCAATGTAACTACTAAATTTAGCTCAACTGTTCACTTTTATTTCAGTGGCAACATACATTTAACCTGTTTTATCTCTTGTATTACATACGGTCTTTCATGAAATGTTTCATGTTAATCCCATCTACTTCTGAATAGCATCCTTCAGAAACAATGCAACACCATCATCAGTAATTCCTCCCTGGAAGAATTGTTGGATTTTTTTTTCTCTGTGAAGCACACTTATTCTCACTACAAACCAAGAGTGAGGGAGCCACCTACAACCACACGCTCATTCAGGAAGTGGTCCCCTGAGGCAGAGCAGACTCTGAGAGACTGCTTTGGAACTACAGACTGGGATATCCTGCTGGGGTCACATAGTGAGAACATTGAAGAGGCTGTTGACTGCACAACTGATTACATCAACTTCTGTATGGACAATGTAGTTCCAGTAAGAACAGTACGCTGCTATGCTAACAACAAGCCATGGATTACAAGTGATATCAAGGGCCTTTTGAACCAAAAGAAAAGGGCTTTTAAAGATGGTGATCAGCATGAGCTCAAGCTCATGCAGAAGGAACTCCAAGTCCAGCTCAGGGCGGTGAAAGAGCAGTACAGGAGAAAGCTGGAGCAGAAGTTGCAGAATAACAGCATGAAGGAAGTGTGGGATGGGATGAAGATCATCACTGGCTTGCAGCTCGAAGTGGGGTGCCACCATTGAGAGAGACATGGAGAGAGCAAACCAGATGAACAACTTCTTTAACAGGTTTGACCACCCTAACCCACTCTCACCTCGGAGTACTGCATCCTCCAACCATCCTTTTGCTAATACCAGCATAGGAGAGACATCCCCACCCACAATTACAGCAGCGCAGGTGAGCAGAGAGCTGAGGAGACTTCGTGCCAACAAAGCAGCGGGTCCAGATGGAGTATCGCCACGACTGCTGAAAGCCTGTGCGCTGGAGCTGAGGAGTCCTCTACAGCGCATCTTCAACCTGAGCCTGGAACAGGGGAGAGTCCTGAGGCTTTGGAAAACATCTTGTATCACCCCAGTCCCAAAGGTATCATGTCCTAGTGAGCTGAATGTGCTCTGACGTCACATGTGATGAAGACCATGGAGCGGCTGTTGCTTCACCACCTGAGGCCACAGGTCCGCCGTGCCCTCGACCCTCTGCAGTTTGCATATCAGGAGAAAGTTGGAGCGGAGGATACCATCATCTATATGTTACACTGTTGCCTCTCCCACTTGGACAGAGGCAGTGGTGCTGTTAGAATTATGTTTTTGGACTTCTCTAGCGCCTTCAACACCATCCAACCTCTGCTCCTTAGGGACAAGTTGACAGAGATGGGAGTAGATTCACAACTGGTGGCATGGATCATGGACTATCTTAAAGATAGACCTCAGTATGTGCATCTCGGGAACTGCAGGTCTGACATTGTGGTCAGCAACGAAGGAGTGCCGCAGGGGACTGTACTTTCTCCTGTCCTGTTCAGCCTATATACATCAGACTTCCAATACAACTCGGAGTCCTGCCACGTGCAAAAGTTCGCTGACGACACTGCTATCGCGGGCTGCATCAGGAGTGGGCAGGAGGAGGAGTATAGGAAACTAATCAAGGACTTTGTTAAATGGTGCGACTCAAACCACCTAGAACTGAACACCAGCAAAACCAAGGAGCTGGTGGTGGATTTTAGGAGGCCCAGGCCCCTCATGGACCCCGTGATCATTAGAGGAGACTGAGTGCAGAGGGTACAGACCTATAAATACCTGGGAGTGCAGCTGGATGACAAATTGGACTGGTCTGCCAATACTGATGTTCTGTGTAAGAAAGGTCAGAGTCGACTATACTTCCTCAGAAGGCTGGCATCCTTCAACATCTGCAATAAGATGCTGCAGATGTTCTATCAGACAGTTGTGGCAAGTGCCCTCTTCTACGCGGTGGTGTGCTGGGGAGGCAGCATAAAGATGAAGGACGCCTCATGCCTGGACAAACTGGTGAGGAAGGCAGGCTCTATTGTAGGAATAAAGTTGGACAGTTTGACATCCGTGGCAGAGCGACGGGCGCTGAGCAGGCTCCTGTCAATCATGGAGAATCCACTGCATCCACTGAACAGTGTCATCTCCAGGCAGAGGAGCAGCTTCAGCGACAGACTGCTGTCACTGTCCTGCTCCACTGACAGACTGAGGAGATCGTTCCTCCCCCACACTATGCGACTCTTCAATTCCACCCGGTGGGGTAAACGTTAACATTATTTACAGTTATTGTCTGTTTTTACCTGCATTTTTATTACTCTTTAATTTAATATTGTTTTTTTTTTTTTGTATCAGTATGCTGCTGCTGGATTATGTGAATTTCCCCTTGGGATTAATAAAGTATCTATCTATCTATCTATCTATCTATCTATCTATCTATCTATCTATCTATCTATCTATCTATCTATCTATCTATCTATCTATCTATCTACATCACATTATATGTTGGAAAAACTATTTGGATGTTAGGAAAACTTTAGCCCAAGATCAAACCTTACATTTACACCGTGTCTTTAACTTTTTGCATGTTTCCATTGCACTTTATGAAGAGCAATACTGCACCATATTATGTTTCAATTGTAATGGCATTAACTTACATATTGTTTGTTATTTCACAATGACTCTGAATGTAAATCTATTATACAATAAAATGCTAAGGAATACGTTCATTTCCACTTCCTCAGAGGAATCCAACTGGTCTTTTTGCCTTTGATGACATGACAGAAAGAGGAAGGGCAACCGTGAGACCCACAACTAGGTGTCAAGGTGTAGGAGGCATGCTAAGAGTAACCTTCAAAGATGGGAAGTATAAAAGCGGACAGAAGGAGAGCAAGGAACCTCGAAATGACAGAGTCTGTGAAGCAGACTTTACGGCAATGTGCTCAAGAAAGACAGCGTTGGTCAAGAGAGATTCAGACACACAAGGATACCGAGAAAAGGTGCTGAAGGCACACACAAAGCAAGATATACCACATTTTTTACCTGTCTTCAATAGGTAACGTGCCAAGCAATTAAAGAATGTTCAAACAAGACTTTTGTTATATGCAAGAGCGATCAAATGATAAGATTCTATCGAGAGACAGTATCGCCACAGCACATTTTTAAACATCAGTCTTATGAATTTAATGAGACTTCATATCTTGTGAACTGAATTGTTCTCACAATATTACATTTGCTTTTCAATTTTCAAGAATGCATTCCTGACATAGTGTTTACTGTTTAAATCCATATTTACTGATACACTTTTGGTTTAATAAGTCATACTGTTGACATTTACTCATTATTCGTTTTGGGCAAAAAATAAAAAAATAAATTCAGTTGCTTTTTGTTGTGAATTGACAATCAAATATTTTGTTACAATAATATCAAATATATTATTTTTTCCTGTGTTTTGCAAGTAGGATAGCAATTGAAAGGATGATAAGAGATAGAAAATAAAAATGTGAATCTGTACTCCTGCTTTCTGTCAGTACAAGAAAAACAAAGGAAAACTCACATGCTTAAGACAAATACAGTAAATAAGCCAAATGGGACACACTACTGGACTGGAATACTAGACACTAAATACTGCTGATGTGAATTTAGTTTTTTTTTTTTTAATACAGGCCACAGTGTTTAATTTACAAGAGAAGATTCTTCTAGATCTAACAGTCATATGCTAAGACAAATGATTGATCAGGAATTCATAATCCAGACTCCTTCATTATTAACACACATACACACACTGAATTAAACTTAACTTACTTTTGAATAAGCACTTTAGATTAAGTACAAGCCTGGAGTAAATACACATATTACAATTAATAGTAAAAAAAGAAAATATTTCAACACATTAACAACTAAACCAACACAAAAATACAATTACACTGTTATGTGCTGTCAGTCACAAAAGCTGATTCTAGGTGAATCCAAACAAAAGCTCATTCAAAAGACATTTTTTGATTTTTATTTTTTATTAATTTTATTACAATCCATACAAAGCAATCAAGTTTTTACAAAGAGAAAAAATTAAGAACAGATCGATCCCCACCCCTGAGAGAGAGAGCAAGCCAAACGGCGTTAAATTCAAATTTAGGCTTGTAAACATACCTAAATTAATAAATTCTCTGTGCCTTATGAACTTATTTTAAAATATTACTGATTAGATCCTGCCATGTTTTGAAAAAAGTCTGTACGGATCCTCTAACTGAGTATTTGATTTTTTCCAACTTCAAATAATATAACACATCGGTTTCCCACTGACTTAAAAGAGGAGAGTTTGGGTTTTTCCAGTTTATGAGAATAAGTCTACGTGCCAAAAGTGTAGTGAATGCAATCACAATTTGTTTGTCTTCCTCCGCTTTAAACCCATCTGGAAGAACACCAAACACAGCTGTTAATGGGTTTGGAGGGATTGTGAGTCCAAGGCTATCTGAAAGGTAATTAAAAATGTTTGTCCAGAATAATGTTAATTTGGTGCAGGACCAGAACATGTGACCTAGTGAGGCTGGGACTTGGTTGCAACGTTCGCAGGTTGGATCATGCCCTGGGAACATTTTGGAAAGTTTTAGTCGAGACAGATGTGCTTGATATATAATTTTGAGTTGTATAATTGTATGCTTTGCGCATATGGAGCTCGAGTGAATTCTCTGCATTGCTACTTTCCACTCCTTTTCTGATATATTAATTGAAAGATCTTTTTCCCAGTGTCTTCTCGGATCTTTGAAAGGGAGGGATTGTAAAATGATTTTATATATTGTAGAGATGGAGTCTAAGTCCTTGAGATTGAGCAATATTTTTTCCAGCATGGTTGAGGGTGCAAGATGAGGAAAATCTGTAAGGTTTTGTTTAACAAAGTTTCTGACTTGAAGATAGTGAAAGAAATGTGTAGCTGGAATGTTAAATTTGGAATGTAATTGTTCATAGGATATAAAGACGTTGTCTATATAAAGATCTCTAAGCGAGTTAATTCCAAATTGTTTCCAAATATTAAAAACTGCATATGTTTGTGAGGGTTGAAAGAGGTGGTTCTCTTGCAGGGGTGCCACAGATAGAAGCTTCTCCGTCTTAAAATACTTTCTACATTGGTTCCAGATTCTAAGTGAGTGGAGCACAATTGGGTTATTAGTGTATTGCCGATAACGTGTGTTTATTGGAGCACAGAGCAAGGAATACAAAGAAGTACTGCAGGAATTTAATTCTATTGCGGACCAAGCCTGTGTATGTTCTTCTATTTGTGTCCAGGTTCTTATCGCCTGTATATTTGCTGCCCAGTAATAAAACTGGAAGTTAGGAAGAGCCATGCCGCCTTCTGCCTTTTGTCTTTGTAAGGTCGCTCTTTTGATGCGTGGATGTTTTGAATTCCAAATAAATGAGGTTATTGTCGAATCTAATTGCCTAAAAAATGATTTATTAATGTATATTGGGATGTTTTGAAATAAAAAAAGGAGTTTAGGAAGAATATTCATCTTAACAGTGTTAATTCTTCCAGCTAGTGTGAGATGAAGGGTTGACCATCTATGCAAGTCTTGTTTAATTTTTTCCATGCAAACGGCGACATTTTGTTGATATAGAGCTTTATGTTTACTTGTGATGTTTACCCCTAGTTATTTAAACTGTTCTGCAATGATAAAAGGTAGGGTATCTAATCTAATATTATATGCTTGAGAGTTCACTGGAAAGAGTACACTTTTATTCAGATTAATTCTGAGACCAGAGATCTTTTGAAATTCTGTGAGTGCTG
>JANRMT010062796.1:40776268-40791639 GCA_026402145.1 Polypterus bichir lapradei
TATATATATATATATATATATATACACACACATACACACACACACACACACATACACACTATATACATAAAATGTATGTTGTCGTACCTTGCATAACTGAATAACCTTTATGGCACAATAAAAATTCAATACATATATGGTCACTACTTTATTTGGATTTAATAATCGTCATGTGGGAAAAGGGTGACTCGCATAAATAAGTAGAGCCGAATAATGCAGTCAAGAAGCTTTTGAATTCAGCCAAGTAAAAAATGACGGCTGTTCGATTAACTGCAATTTTAGTTCCCTCTCCTTTCTCTTTCTCAGATTGCTTTTTGGAAAGACATCAGTTTCGTAGTTTTTATGAACAGTTTGAAAATGCCTTTCTACATTTTATTTCTTTAGAATAGCTAAGATTGATTGACAGATCAGACAAACGCACTTCAATTGTGACATTGTGAGAAAAAATTCCTCTTCCAATTCCACATCCAGCCTATACCCTCCCCAAACAATTTTTTTTTTTTAAATCCCTTCTTTAGTCGATATAAATTGGAAGGCTAACTAGATCACAGCTGGAGTTTTGCAGTAGCTCGTGCGTTTGATCATGCGTGCGGGATGACCAGTGTGTTAGAAGAGAAGAGATCTCAGACTGGCCGCCCTGTATGTCAATCAAGTGGCAAATGCCATAGGGAGGATATAATTTATGATAGACTAACGTTTAAAAATTTTTTTTTTTTAAATGCAACGCGATCTACCCGCACTACCTTTCAAATCTACTGGTCGATCGTGATCAACGCATTGGGCACCCCTGCTCTAAACTATCATACTAACAAGTACACTAATGAGCCAGACCAGATATAGTGTTTATTGTACATAAAATGCAGAGTAGGTGTAGAAAGATTTACTCCAATTTTCTGGCCTTCAACATGCCTTAATTATACTGTTTTAAGATTTAACCAAAAAAGGCTGGACCACCCAGCAGGCATTTAATTTCAGCATAGGATTTATAAAGAATGAGATCACCATGGCGATATGTACATTTTATATTTATTCTCAGGTATATATTAACTGAAAAATACTGCTTAAAAATACTGAATAAAAATTTAAATATTATATCTGTACTATTAAATTAGTGAATTCTAGAATAATTTGGGATACTTACATTTAAACAAACCCTTAAAAGCTGTTTTTGTAATAAAATATTTTTAAAATCTGGTTTGCCAGAGAATCACTCTGTCAGGTTTGCAACATTTGCTATTGTAAGATTTAGACTTACATCATTAAATTGTTAAACTCACTAAAGAGCAACATTTCACAGATAAGTCAAATTTTTATACTAATCCAATATTTCAGAATTTTTGTAAAAGAGCCTTTGTTGTGCCGTTTCCAAAGTGTGTCACGTAAGTGATCAGACTTATTACTGCTCAGCCAGTATGCAAATCCAGAATGACTAAAATGATCTTTAGTCAATTAATCATAACTGAGAGACTATATTAGATAGATAGATAGATAGATACTTTATTAATCCCATATTATATTCATTAACATACCATTCTAATAGATGACATAAGTGCTTTCACCACATTCTTCACGTTAGGGGTTATGCTCATAAATATTAGTTTGCTCTGATAAACCAAACGAATAACGCAAATTTAGTGTTTGCAGATTTATATTTAGCACTGATGTAATGCTGTTTTGCCACTGTATATATACATATCAAATTAAGTGGGAGATGTGCTTCAAAAACTTCAAGCACTGAAATCTTAAATACATTTTAGGTTGGTATTAACAAAGAGAGCAGCTTATTTCATCGATGATGCAGACAAGCCAAATAACCACTTTGTTTGAAGTTTGCCTCGATCTGTATGTGCTACATACAGTTGTCATCTCTGCCACTGTGCCCATATATGCAAGTGAATGCATGCGAGGTGGTTTCTCTGATACCCCTGAATGTATCTACCGGTTCCAAAATGGATGGATGCACAGATGAACATGTATAGATGTGCATATTAAAATAAATGAATGAATGAATGCAGACATGTAAAATTCCTTTATCAGGACTGTGTAGGACACTGTATTAAAAGCAATTAATCCCCCATCGCTTCATCTGCTGCAACAAATATATGATGCTGCAAGCTAAACAGTTACAACTCACATATGATTGCTCTCTCAAATCTGCACAAATCTGTTTCTTAAGTAACTTGTAAAAGGATAACTTTGGCAAAATCCTGTGTGTGTCTGCGTGTTGGCTCTTTTTAGCAGAGTGGAGCAGGATTCTGGCTGATGCGACTACTTCCAGATGGCACCCAAACTAGTATTATCCAATTAAAAGCATGCATGCAAGTTTTTAAAATTGAAACACTGCATTCATGTTTGGTATTTGTACTTGGGTAAATTTATATGGTGATTAGGTCATGAATATTCAAAAAAGACATTTTCACAGCATACAAGGGTACTAATAGTCCAAGGCTAACAGCATATGCAGGATCACATAGTTTTAAGTTGATCTCCGATTTATAAAGGAATTTGGTGAGAAACAAGGCATGTGCAGTTTATAAATTCAATTTTCTTTTGTGTGTATGCATACTTTGCCTTTTGAGCATAAGCAAAATTTTAGCATAGTGTTAATTGTATAAAAGCATGCTTAGATTCTAAGCACCAATTTATAGGCTATATAAATATATTTAGAACCACAAACCACATCTATCTTCCCTCAATGGTTTGCAATGCTTCCTGATCATTGATTACATTGAAAACACTTTCAAGGCACCATCCAGCAATACCATTCCCAAAAAGGTTACAGACATACCGACAACCACATCCACAATTTTTATATTTTCAATTAAAAAGAATGTTTTTTCAAAACTATTTACTTACAATCAATGTTTGCTTTATGATGGTGTACTGTATGAATGGCTCTATATAAAATAAAGACCCTGAATTCTTAACATCCTTCAATTACAACATAGATCATAAGAAAATTAAGCAATGACTGCCTTTCTAGATCCATTTTCTCCCAATCCATGACTGCACTGAGCCAGGAACCTTTTGAAATGAAACCTGTGTTATTCAGAATGACAGAGAATTAAAGGACACAATCATATACACACATACACAAATAAAAAAAACAAAAAAACAATACCTTCAATTAAGGATACATTAGGTACTTTTCGAGTTTAACGTTATTTCTCCCCAATCATAGTATGCATTAATTTGCCACATGAAGATGCATTCTAAAGTGAAGCATCTTTTATATATTCTAAAAAATAATTAGCCCATTTTTACATTTTATTATAGATATCAAGGTCACATTGTAGGAAAAAAAGCCTTAAAACTTACTTATTCTTTATATAAGAAACATATGTAATTAATTCTGAAAAAGAATGTCATTACGTATTATGTTCTTCAGTTCACAATGGAAACAAAACTCAGTGTTTCTTTTTTTTGGTTGTAACTTAGTTTCTTTTTGTTAATTTCTTTCACTATATAAGAATTACAAGTTCAAATGATTTAGATAGTGAGTGTCACCCATCCACATTTTATATGGAAACTATCAAAATGAGCTCTGTCAAGTGCATCTTTACATCCAAAACTCTATGAAATTACCATAATACAAGAAGAAAAAATATTTAAATTGCCTTTTTTCAAAATGCACTTGAACATAAATGGGTATAATTTATTTTACCACAAATAAACATACATCTATTTCTATTATTGCAATATTAGTAGCACTTCCCCTTAAAACTGAAAGCAACAGCACAAAATGAAATACATTAATTGCAGTAGCTTCCCCTATTACTGAGCAATAAGACAGTCAACTAAATATTAAACCACATAAACTTTCAATCAAATGGTCACTTCAGTAAGACTAGTGGGGGTGATCACATGCCACCACTGTCCTTTGCATTTTCATCCTGACATTTTAGGTATGCTTGAAATGCTACAGGAATCAAATTTTCTGTAATGTAATATACTAATAGTACATGATTTTCATGAATGGTTAACTTTGCCTCTTCAAACAGAAAACAGAACCATATCCTTGGCCATCTCTAATCCTAAATCAAGTCTTATGTACATAAGCAGCTAGTAATACAACCATTTGAGCACAAGAAGCGCTATGGTTAACATGAGATGTGACTAATAAAGTGGATGTGTGAATCTATTAGCAGCTTTCCTAAACTTAAAGGCGTCTGAACAAACTCTGTTCTTAAAACAGACATGTAAAATGCGTATTTATTTGTCCTACCCAAATTCAAGAAGTCTGTGTCATTTCACAAACTCAAAATGAAGTTTCAGCTTAGGTGAGTTGTATCATCTGTTTACAAAGAGTACAATGCCTCCTTGGTTTAATATCATAACGTCTGCCAACAGGCAGCTGTAAATTAATAAAATGAAGATCCCAATCTGTGTGCAACTTCCCACAATTAGAGCTCTTTCAATGCACTGTATTGTATGAACAGAAAAGGCCAAAATAATTATTATAGTTTGACTGTGGCTTACTGAATTGCATTCTAGAAAGTATTAGGTGCCTTGACTAGTTACTGAGCACTATTTATCTGAACTCATTAATTGAGCTTTAGGCTGTTGTGAAAATAAGCTCCTTTTGCATGCTGTGTAAAGCTTCAAGTGAAAGCCATTTAACACTAGAATCCCTGAAGCCTATGAAAATATTCATAATGCCAGGCCATCTTAAATTCACTTGCGCCTTTTCATCAGCATCTTTGTTTTGCAAATGTGTTAATCAGCACAAGCAGCCTGCTTACTCATAACACCAAGGCAGCTGAAGTCAAGTCAGACGCAAATCTGAAGGTGTCTGCAATTGAAAGGGGTAAATAATATATTATTTGGAATACATACATTTCATGTGTGTTCTGTGTCTACAATGATCTTGGTAAATGTACAATGACAGTAAATACAGTAAGAGTCAAGAAATGTTGAACACATAACTAAAACAGAAACATTTTTCATATTATAGTAATAAGGAAAAAATGTTGACGTGAAGTGTACAATGTGTCCAAAGTCCAAATATCAAATAAACACTTTCACAAAAGGTATAACAAAACAAGCATGCTTTTATTCAAGAATATACTGTAACCAAAGAAAAGGAAATTATTCAATTTACATGTTGCTGTCAATGTGTAAAAAATTAAACCCAAATATCAATTGACAAAAACTGAAAGTGTCTGATTGGGTGGTGCAGAGGTAAGAACTGCTGTCCTACCCGCATTTACATTTTCAGTAGTGAGCTACTATTATTGTTACTATTATATAATATATTATATAATATTATTTAATAAAAACATACATTTGATTGGAGTTTGTAACACCTGGTGAAAATATTTTTGCTGCTTGTAAAAATTTTTCTTCTAGGGGGCTTTGCCCCCTACTCGCTTTGCTTGCCAACCCCCACACTTGTGCTAGCCTCTTTGCAGTTCTGTCAATCTCGTATGGAGATGCGGGTGTACAATTTAAACAGATTTTTATTTTCATGGGAGCTGTTACATATGCATAATAGAACTACTTTACATTACATCAAGTAATTAACCATATTAAAAAAAGAGTAAAATGTAATAATTTGAAAGAAAATTATGTTTCATATTGCGTTAGAGTTAATCATTGCGTAATATATCATATCATTCGGGTTTAGCTTTCAAATTAACATGCAAATACTTTTTGAACTTACACTTTTACTGTAAAACTTCTGTTGTATAATGCTTTCCGCGGAAGATGTACTACATTACCTTTCTTGTCTCCTGTTAAAATTTTACGTCAGAATTGTTTGACCAATTTTGAAAACAACTAATCTTGTCCTACTGCATAGCCCATCACTCATACAGAAATTACACAATAACATTATGATACAGTCTTCTTTTAACAGTAACTCGGTCAGTGGAAGACCTGATGGTGTTAACGGATGTAGATATTCCACGGGATATTGTAAGTTGTTCTCATCTTCCACACAATCACCACCAACTGTTTCAGCATAGTCTATTGATACGCATTTAACCAATTTGCTGTGTAACTGATTGACATTTTTGCCATTAATTCGTTTGACTTCATTGTTTATCGGTGCTAGGATTGCCTGTGTACTCATTTTTTCTGTTGATAACCGTTTGTGATGAAATGTTTCAATAAGATTTTGACATAATACATCTTCTTTAATTGTGAATTTAAAGTGAGGAAAACGTTAAAATTTATAAGTGCTGAGAGAGTAGAAAATGTGTCTGTCAAAAGCATTCACATGAATTAAAGGTGAGATTACCGTGTGCACGGTTGAAAATGGCTGAGAAGAGGGAGTGACTTGAAAAAATCTCTTGGCCAAGGTCTCAACTCAACTTTGAAAAAATATTCTAAAAAGTCTCGTCACAGGATTTTATTATAATAGAGAGATATATTCAGTTTTATTCCATCAGTGACATTCATGTGGTACAACGAACTTGCCTCTCCCTCTCCGAGTTGATGTTTGTCTCTATTCTTTTTACAAAAACGCACCGATGATTTCCGCATGTGTTCAGTCTCTCCCTGTGCATTTGCTGTTAAGTCTTTGTGCTCTATTTCATTTCCCTTCCGGTTCGTAAGCACCGGTCATTTACGCACGTGTTCAGTCTCTCCCTGTACAGTACATTGTTCACGGTCAGACGTGCATCGCGCAGAGGTACTTTACCTCAAAACTATAATCTCCTCTCCACCCAGTTCCTCCTCACTTCCTTCATGCCAGAACTCGATTCATGCAAGGTTACTTACCTTGGTTGTTTATGGTTAGTTTTTGTATAAATTAAGGATTTTTCAAATGTTTATTTTTTTTCCCTGTGCTTAAAACTCATTAAAAAAAGTGTTTACAGCGAGCGTTTCGTAAGGCTATAGCGTGAATTCTTGCAATGTTACTTTTCTTGGTTGTTTACGGTTAGTTTTTGTATAAATTACGTATTTTTCAAATGTTTATTTTTTTTCCCTGTGCTTAAAACTCATTAAAAAAAGTGTTTACAGCGAGTGGTTCGTAAGGCTGTAGCGTGAACTCTTGCAATGTTAGTTTTCTCTGTTCAAGGTTTTCTCAGTGTTATTCAATGTTTTTACATTTAGTTTACTACTAGCAAAATACCCGCGCTTCGCAGCGGCGAAATACTGCCTGAATATTTTTATTAAGAAAAAAGTAAATATTTTTAAACTGAGGGAAAATATATAAAAAATTATTTGTTAAGGATCTCTCTGTATACCACGTTGTCAGTTCGGCCCTCCGGTTGTAATATGACCAAGCTGTGTGCTGAGCTTACTCTTGAGCATGCAACATACAGTTGGCCATGTGAAAAGCAATCCTGCCTCAAATCAATGCCAACCTTTTGTAGTGTTTGTCCCTGAGACTTATTAATTGTCATTGCGAAGCAGAGCCTTACTGGAAATTGAACGCGTTTGAATTGAAATGGGAGATTAGATGGTATAACGGGGATGCGAGGAATAAAAACTGTGTCACCTGAGGCACTGCCAGTAAAAATAGTTGCTTCAATTAGGTTGTTTTGTAGAGATATGACCTGAAGTCTCATGCCGTTACAAAGTTTTGGTGGCTGTAAGTTTCTCAGTAACATTATTGGTACCCCAACCTTCAAAATGAGATTATGCTCAGGAGTGCCTAGAGGATTTAGAGTGTTGAGAAACTCTACCGGATAATGTACCGCGTCTTCTACTTCTACAACTGAATCAACAGATTGATATGTTTTTGTTTGTGAAGGTAGTTCTTGAAGTAAAATGTGGTTTATAGTCGTAGTCATGTCATTTTTTGGTGTCAGGATAGCTCTCTCTCTTAACCATGAGACGTCATTTTGGTGGAGATTTCGTAGATCGGGGTAAACATGTTGAAGAAGGCTTTGTAAGGTATTCACGATGAGACAGAGATTTGTAGGAATATTTATTTTACGATTTTCTTGTATTAAGGTGCCATCACCTATACTCATCAGAAGAGCAGATAACTCCTCTGCTTTTTTGTCGCCTTTCAAATGAACTCTCATGTTTATTTTTAAAGTAAGAACACTGATTTGTGGCCATAGGTATGAAGATTTCAGAGATGCTTTAACTTCATCAGCGCGTGTTCCTCTGGGCACGACTGGTAGGGTTTGGCGGAAGTCTCCAGCCAGCAACACTGTCAAGCCTCCCATAAGTTTGTTGATGTTTCGGATGTCTTGTAGGGTCCTGTCTAAAGCCTCAATACCTGCTCTGTGTGCCATAGTGCATTCATCCCAGACAATAAGTTGACAATGTCGCAGCACTTCAGCCATGTTGCTCTGCTTTGATATGTTACACATGGGGGATTCAGTATGGATGAGGTTCAGAGGCAGCTTGAAAGCTGAATGAGCAGTTCTGCCACCCTGTAGAAGTGTTGCAGCAATGCCAGAAGAAGCCACAGCTATGGCAATGTTACGTTTTGCTCGGATTTTTGCAAGGAGAAGGTTTATTAGGAATGTCTTACCAGTTCCTCCTGGAGCATCAAGGAAAAACACCGTGCCAGTGGCTGATGCAACGCTGCTCATGATTTGCTCATAAACTGACTTTTGGTCACTATTTAGCAACCGTTCGTTATTTGTTACTATATTGGCCAATTGCGAAGTATTGTAAGATGTCTCTTTCAAGTACTCGGGATTTGACGTAAGTTGTGCCAGTTCTGTTAAAGGTGAAGGCAAACCATAATGATGAAGAGATTGACCTCCAATAGCAATTATGTAGTTTTCAAGCAACTGTAGACACTTGTTATAGATCAAATTTAACCACTGGTGGACTTCTGTTCGTATATGATCTCTTTCAGTCTGTCTCCTAACATCTTCTGCTATGCTGTCTTTATGTTTTTCCCATAGGTTTAAGGGGTTTTCCATTTGGCAGAACACCAACATGACAGCAAACAGGTCACGGATCTTTTGAGGTGAGTGAGATAGAGCAGCTTCCTGTAGAGTCTCGTCCCAGTTGATATCGTCATGTAATAAACCGAGTGCCCTGCAGGCTGACTTATAGGTCGGATGTAGGACACCATCAACTGTTCTGAGAGATTTGAAAGATGTGGGACCTGTGATTTTGTTGAGCAGCAGTCGAAGATGGTAGCATTCAGAGTTATTCGGGTGTACAGTGTAGACCCGTCCCAGTACATTATCCTTTTTCACTCCCGAATATCCTGGTACAGGGTTTCCTTCAACGAAACATGTTGTTTGCCCACACATAATATGATGGAATTTCATTATAATGAAGTTGTTTAGCAAAATCATTGTGTTTGCAAAGGTCAAAGAACGCTAAAAGGGTCGTTTGTGGTGGATTGTGTACTTTATCGGCAACATTGCCTTCTGTGAAATAAATTCTTTGCCCGTTCTCAAGATGCACAGCAAGATGAACGACCGGAGGGAAACGTTCGTGAATGGGAAAACAGACAATGCGCCAGGCTGCTTCAGAGCTACTAATGTAACGACCAGCTTCGTATCGAGATACCTTTGTCATTTTGATTTTGTATTGTAAATACTGCCTGGTCACTTCCCTTGTTAACATACTTGCAGATGTATTTGATCGATTTTACTGAATTGCAAAATTCGACATTGATGTGAGCATTGAAGAAGCGGGACAGCACAGGACTATAAGGGACCACCCATCTGTTGTCGATATCTACTCCTTTGATGTTAATTGTATGACCTCCATCAGCAGGTGCGCGCCGGCGGTACTGAGGGTAACCATCTTCTTCGGTCTGAGATGAACGGACGCAGGTACTTCTTAGTGCATATTCTGTTGATCATGCAGGGTGAGTTAATATTATGAGGTCCACATGGGCCATGAATCATGGTGGATTTTACTATTTTGTGTAGGGCAGGGTCAGTCTGTGGATCAGGAATTTCCGCATGGATGAGTTGATCGATGAGAGCTGGTTTAATCCTATCCTTTAGCCACAATAGAATGTGTGCATGGGGAATACCTCGCTTTTGCCACTCTATGGTGTACATGTAGCAATTTGTACAGCCGAAAATGTTACTCTTCGTGAGCAAGTCTATCATTTTGCGAATCTTGAGATACACGACTGATAAGGTCGTGGCGATCATGAGGTTTTTGACGTAGAAGGAGAATTTCAGTGATGTCAGGCCATTTAGGATTGCAAGTAAATGTGATGAATAAGTCAGGGCGGCCATAATGACGTACATATGTCATTGCGTCTAGTGTACGCTCATGCATATAGCGAGGTCCTCCAGTGAAGGAAGATGGTAATATCACAGCATGACCAAGTTCTGTTAAATCAGTGTCGTTTTTGTCAATAGCATCTTTTAAGTGAACGTAATTTTCAGCCTGCAGTTTTTTTTTTGATTTAGTCTGATATAATTTAGTCTTTCAGATTCAATTTTTGCATACATATCAACTAAAAACTGATTTAATAAAGTTCAGAAGAAAAGGATAGTATTATCATGATGTTGTCTGATCATAAGCCGGTATGAATAGAAGTTTGCTGCAGAGACGGTTTTGTTCATAGGTAACTTACTGGCAGCATGGACTTGAGGTATAGACATAGAATAGCCGTCTTCACCATAGCAGAACATGAGAGGATATTGAAGTGCATCATAGGATCTGTGGGTTTCCTTAATGCTTAGCAGTTTATTGTCTCTGGTTTTCAAGACAATCTCTCTATTGTTGAACATTTGCCCAACGATGACAACACCAACTTGATGAACTGTGGGTTTATTAAAATCTGCCTTTGTGTGCATGTACTGGGTTTTTGTCTGCGTGAATGACAACTTTGAAGTCTTTGTCATCATCTGAACTACTGTCCATTGTGGAGTGGAAGTCCAGGACGTAAGTGTTACAGTCATGGAGCATTTTTTGTAATTGCTTGACCAGGGGCATGTTAAGTCCAGAAAAATTAGCGCAGCGGATTTATGCTTCCTTTTCATCGTCCCCAACGAAATAAATTTGCAAAAATTTGTGTTCCTCACTTGGCATAGGTAAAAGACTGCCAATCAAGTGATACACTTGTCTTTGAACTTTAAATGAAGGCATAAAATTTCCCTCAACAATTTGGTTAGCACCAAATGACGTCATTTGAAATGCGCTGTTGTACTTTCGAATGTTGTTCAAGAAATGCTCACTTTGAGGATGTTCACCATTTAACAGGCCCTCAAAAAGGTCAGGAAGCTTACGTAAAGGAGTGAGAGAGACTTTACCACTGTTACAGCACAAACCAGGAGACTCGCATTTCCACTTCTGAGCCTGACAATAGTCACGGTGAACATCCATGGATCCAATGTGTACTGTTTTGTCAGACTCATAATGTACACTCACCTAAAGGATTATTAGGAACACCTGTTCAATTTCTCATTAATGCAATTATCTAATCAACCAATCACATGGCAGTTGCTTCAATGCATTTAGGGGTGTGGTCCGGTCAAGACAATCTCCTGAACTCCAAACTGAATGTCAGAATGGGAAAGAAAGGTGATTTAAGCAATTATGAGCGTGGCATGGTTGTTGGTGCCAGACGGGCCGGTCTGAGTATTTCACAATCTGCTCAGTTACTGGGATTTTCACGCACAACCATTTCTAGGGTTTACAAAGAATGGTGTGAAAAGGGAAAAACATCCAGTATGCGGCAGTCCTGTGGGCGAAAATGCCTTGTTGATGCTAGAGGTCAGAGGAGAATAGGCAGACTGATTCAAGCTGATAGAAGAGCAACTTTGACTGAAATAACCACTCGTTACAACCGAGGTATGCAGCAAAGCATTTGTGAAGCCACAACACGCACAACCTTGAGGCAGATGGGCTACAACAGCAGAAGACCCCACCGGGTACCACTCATCTCCACTACAAATAGGAAAAAGAGGCTACAATTTGCACGAGCTCACCAAAATTGGACAGTTGAAGATTGGAAAAATGTTAACTGGTCTGATGAGTCTCGATTTCTGTTGAGACATTCAAATGGTAGAGTCAGAATTTGGCGTAAACAGAATGAGAACATGGATCCATCATGCCTTGTTACCACTGTTCAGGCTGGTGGTGGTGGTGTAATGGTGTGGGGGATGTTTTCTTGGCACACTTTAGGCCCCTTAGTGCCAATTGGGCATCGTTTAAATGCCACGGGCTACCTGAGCATTGTTTCTGACCATGTCCATCCCTTCATAACCACCATGTACCCATCCTCTGATGGCTAATTCCAGCAGGATAATGCACCATGTTACAAAGCTCGAATCATTTAAAATTGGTTTCTTGAACATGACAATGAGTTCACTGTACTAAAATGGACCCCACAGTCACCAGATCTCAACCCAATAGAGCATCTTTGGAATATGGTGGAACGGGAACTTTGTGCCCTGGATGTGCATCCCACAAATCTCCATCAACTGCAAGATGCTATCCTATCAATATGGGCCAACATTTCTAAAGAATGCTTTCAGCACCTTGTTGAATCAATGCCACGTAGAATTAAGGCAGTTCTGAAGGCGAAAGGGGGTCAAACACTGTATTAGTATGGTGTTCCTAATAATCCTTTAGGTGAGTGTATGTTTGGATCGTACGCAAATCCACAATTGGCTTTTTTGAGCCAAACCTGTTGTTTTCGTATGAGCCGCTTTTCATTATTGGAATTGTATCTAGAAACAGAAGCTCTATTAACTTGTGGATTTGCCTCCGTGTATTTAGCGACAGCGTCTCTATGAACTTGTGGATTCGCTTGCGAGTATTTAGCGACAGCGTCCCTATTAACTTGTGGATGTGCTTGCGAGTATTTAGCGACAGTGTCCCTATTAACTTGTGGATGTGCTTGCGAGTATTTAGCGACAGCGTCCCTATTAACTTGTGGATGTGCTTGAGAGTATTTAGTGACAGCGTCCCTATTAACTTGTGAATTTCCTTGCGAGTATTTAGCGACAGCGTCCCTATTAATTTGTGGATTTGCTTGCAAGTATTTAGCGACAGCGTCCCTATTAACTTGTGGATGTGCTTGCGAGTATTTAGTGACAGCGTCCCTATGAACTTGTGGATGTGCTTGCGAGTATTTAGCGACAGCATCTCTATGAACTTGTGGATTTGCATACGAGTATTTAGCCACAGCGTCCTTATGAACTTGTGGATTTGCTTCTGAGTATTTAGCCACAGCATGTTTATTAACTTGTGGATTTTTCTGCGAGTATTTGGCGGCAGCTGCACGAAGTTGATTCCGTCTAGCTGCATCAGAAAATCTACCACGATGTCTGATACGCCTCCTTTTTACTGTGTTCTCACAGCTTGGATTGCTGCTGTCATAATCAGCTGGATTTGTGTTGAACTGACATTCGGTATGTGTCAATCGATGTAAGCATACAACCGGCTTCATCAATAACTTCGCATCCAGCTTTTGAGAGTTGAAATATGCATAAACATCAAAGTGTCCACTACTCAAATCATCACCTGTGAATCTAAGATGTTTAAGAGGCACTGACGGTTCTCCAAAGGTGTAAAATATTTGGCCATTTCGGTACACTTGAAAGCGACAATCAAACAATTCAGCGGCAGCCATCAACTCACATGCAGAACCACAGGTGAAGGGCTTAAGCATTTCAGTCTTATAGTGCTCCTGTGTACTATAATTATCTACTGTACCATCATCAGTCCACACTTTGAACCTGTCCCAGTCATTTAATACTTAGGACACAATGTCCCTGCGGATATCAAAAGTGAGCCTGATATGTCCGTTTAATATGTAACACAGAGAATGAAAAAGGCAGGCACCATCTCCGGGCATGGACACTACTCGGTAAGTGATAGTTCTTTGATTGATGGTGATCACCTCGATAGACATGTCAATAGGGGTACAGTTGAAAGAATAAAGGGAATGGGTACTTGATCAGTAAACAAAGTATAAAATACCTACACAATAACTATAACAATCATAATAAACGAACAATAAAACAGCAGAGAACCCATGGATTAAATAAAAAGGCTGCTTACTTGGCGAAGCAAGGAAAAATGACGGCCTTATATGGCGTTTGTTTATAAAACAGCGGAGAAGCTGTGTAAAGGCTGCTTCACAAAAAAACAGCGGAGCGCCTTATATGGGCAGGCAGTCAGCCAAAGAAGGGAATCAATAAATAACTATAATTGTAATAAAGGAACAAAAAATAGCGGAGACCCCGCGGATTAAATAAAGGAAATGGGTATCTGAACAGTAAACTAAGTCTAAAATAGCTACACAATAACTATAATAATCGTAATAAACGAACAATAAAACCGTAGAGAACCGCGAAGCAAGGAGAAAGGAAGGACTTATATGGCGTTCGTTTATAACACAGCGAAGAAGCTGTGTAAAGGCTGCTTCACAAAAAAACAGTGGAGCGCCTTATATGGGCAGGCAGTCAGGCAAAGAAAGGGAATCAAATAACTAACTATAATCGTAATAAACGAACAAAAAAATAGCGGAGAACCCGCGGATTAAATAAAGGAAATGGGTACCTGAATAGTAAACTAAGTCTAAAACACCTACACAATAACTATAACAATCGTAACAAATGAACAATAAAACAGCAGAGAACCCGTGGATTAATAAAACCTACACAATAACTATAACAATCGTAATAAATGAAAAATAAAACAGCGGAGAACCTGTGGATTAAATAAAAAGGCTGCTTCCTTGGCGAAGCAAGGAAAAAGGACCTTCTTATATGTCGTTCGTTTATAAAACAGTGGAGAAGCTGTGAAAAGGCTGCTTGGCGAAGCAAGGAAAGGAATGAACACATCACAGTGAAGAACGGCCTTATATGGGCAGGCAGTCAATTACATGGGAGGCGTGCTGATTTGCGCAGCAGCCTTACTTATGAATATGCTAAGCACAGTCCTTCACCCGCGAATATTTACCTTATATGGGCAGGCACTCAATTACGTGGGAGGCGTGATGATGCAAGACGCAAGACGCAACCGCCTCACATGGTGACCGAGCTGCCCGCTATGGCCATATACAGTATATGAAAGTAGGTTCCAGTTATGACCCTTACGTGTAGAATTTCGAAATGAAACCTGCCCAACTTTTGTAAGTAAGCTGTATGGAACGAGCCTGCCAAATTTCAGCCTTCCACCCACACGGGAAGTTGGAGAATTAGTGATGAGTTAGTCAGTGAGTGAGTGAGTGAGTGAGTGAGTCAGTGAGGGCTTTGCCTTTTATTAGTATAGACTAGCAAAATACCCACGCATCGCAGCGGAGAAGTAGTGTGTTAAAGAAGTAATGAAAAAGAAAATGAAACATTTTGAAAATAACGTAACATGATTGTCAATGTAATTGTTTTGTCACTGTTGTGAGTGATGAGTGTTGCTGTCACATATATATATATACATATACATATATACATATATATACATATATATATATATATATAAATATAAATATATATGTATATATACACACACATATAAACATATATATA
>JANRMT010062796.1:40791739-40803800 GCA_026402145.1 Polypterus bichir lapradei
GCTGACGGACGGCCTTATATGGGCAGGCACTAAATTACAAACGCCAGCGGCAGCCTGTCTATGAACTTAATTTAAAGTTTAGGTTTACATCGTGCTTTGTTTCCGAAGTAGTAGAACTCATGAATATGGTTGTATATGTCACTCGCTCGCTTCTTATTGTTTCACTGCCTTCTCAATTATATAATGCATGTTTTCTTCAGCGCTTTTTGGAGGTCTTCCTGGTTTTCTATGTACTGCGTGATTACGTGGGAGGCGTGATGATGTCACACGAAACTCCGCCCCCACGGCGTTCAAGCTCATCTCCATTACAGTAAATGGAGAAAAACAGCTTCCAGTTATGACCATTACGCGTAGAATTTCAAAATGAAACCTGCCCAACTTTTGTAAGGAAGTTGTAAGGAATTAACCTGCCAAATTTCAGCCTTCCACCCACACGGAAAGTTGGAGAATTAGTGAGTGAGTGAGGGCTTTGCCTTTTATTAGTATATATATATATATATATATATATATACCTGTATGTATATAGATATATATGACAGCAACACTCATATCAATGACAAAACAATTACATTAACAATCAAGTTATGTTATTTTTTAAATTTTTCCTTTTCTTTTTCATAACTTCTTTAACACAGTACTTCTCCGCTGCGAAGCGCGGGTATTCTGCTAGTTAATTATATATATAAATATTATATATATGTATATATATTATTATATATTATATACTATTAGCTGCCTCCAGAGTTCAACAGGACAAAAGGGTCCTGTAGGACTCCCTCAGCTTGACAGCATTCCTCATCGCCGGTTTCCACCAACAGGTTCGAGGATTGTCGACACGACAGGTACCGACCACCTTACGGCCACAGCTCCGGTCAGCCACCTCAACAATAGAGGCACGGAACATGGCCCATTCGGACTCCCTCGGGACGTGGTCGAAGTTCTGCCGGAGGTGGGAATTGAAGCTACTTCTGACAGGGGACTCTGCCAGACATTCCCAGCAGACCCTCACAACATGTTTGGGCCTACCAGGCCTGACCAGCATCCTCCCCCACCATCGAAGCCAACTCACCACCAGGTGGTGATCAGTTGACAGCTCCGCCCCTCTCTTCACCCGAGTGTCCTAGACATGTGGCCGCAAGTCCGACGACACGACCACGAAGTCGATAATCGAACTGAGGCCTAGGGTGCCAGGTGCATATATGAACACCCCTATGCATAAACATGATGTTCGTTATGGACAATCCATGATGAGCACAGAAGTCCAATAACAAAACACCGCTCGGGTTCAGATTGGGGGAGCCATTCCTCCCAATCACGCCCTTCCAGGTCTCACTGTCATTGCCCACGTAAGCATTGAAGTCTCCCAGCAGAACGATGGAGTCCCCAGAAGGTATGCCCTCTAGCACCCCCTCCAGGGACTTCAAAATGGGTGGGTATTCCAGACTGCTTTTTGGCACATACGCACAAACAACAGTTAGGACCCGTCTCCCCACCTGAAGGCGGAGGGAGGCTACCCTCTCGTCTACTGGAGTAAACCCCAATGAACAGGCTCCAAGTCAATCAATCAATCAATCAACATTTATTTATATAGCACATTTTCATACAAAAAATGTAGCTCAAAGTGCTTTACAAAATGAAGAATAGAAAAATAGAAGACACAATAAAAAATAAACATAAGTCAACATTAATTAACATAGAATAAGTAAGGTCCGATGGCCAGGTTGGACAGAAAAAACAAAAAAAAAAACTCCAAGAGCTGAAGAAAAAAAATAAAATCTGTAGGGATTCCAGACCAAGAGACCGCCCAGTCCCCTCTGGGCAATCTACCTAACATAAATCAAACAGTCCTCTTTGTATTTAGGGTTTTCATGGAAGGACCTGATGATGATGGTCACGTAGACTTCTGGCTTCAGTCCATCAATGTTGGTGCATCATGATGCTTTGAGTAGGTGGTGGTGGCGCAGGCCGCCGCCACCACAAAGAAACCGGAAAAAGAAACAGAAGAGAGAGTAGGGGTCAGTACGGATTTTGGAGCCACTGTGAATAGTTACTATGATGAATTGAACATACAGAGTATCAGGATTAGGTTAAAGTGAAGTTATAAAAAGGCCATGTTAAAGTAATGTGTTTTCAGCAATGTTTTAAAGTGCTCTACTGTATTTGCCTGGCGAATTCCTATTGGCAGGCTATTCCAGATTTTAGGTGCATAACAGCAGAAGGCCGCCTCACCACTTCTTTTAAGTTTAGCTTTTGGAATTATAAGGAGACACTCATTTGAGGATCTGAGGTTCCGATTTGGAATATAACGTGTCAGGTATTCCGATATATAAGATGGAGCGAGATTATTTAAGGCTTTATAAACCATAAGTCGGGTGGCAATAAGTATGCCCACACTCGCTCGGTGCCTCTCACCGGGGGCAACTCCAGAATGGTACAGAGTCCAGAACCTCTTGACCTTGCGCACTAGGTTAGGCTCCTTCCCCTTCAGAGAGGTGACATCCCACGTCCCAAGATCCAGCTTCTGTAGCCGAGGATCGGACCGCCAAAGTCCCCGCCTTTGGCCATCACCCAACTCACACTGCACCCAACCTCCTTGGCCCCACCTACAGGTGGTGAGCCCATGGGAAGGGGGACCCACGTTGCTTCTTCAGTCTGTGCCCGGCCGAGCCCCATGGGTGCAGGTCCGGTCACCAGGCGCTCACCATCGAGCCCCACCTCCAGGACTGGCTCCAGAGGGCGGCCCCCAGTGACCCGCTTTCGGGCGAGGAAAAATGCTGTCCAAAGTTTTTATTCTTCATGGTAGGTTTTCTAAACCGCTCTTTGTCTCATCCCTCACCTAGGACCAGTTTGCCTTGGGTGACCCTACCAGGGGCATAAAGCCCCAGACAACAGAGGTCCTAGGATCATTGGGGCATGCAAACCCTTCCACCACGATAAGGTGGCAGTTCGAGGAGGATATGCATATGACACTGGGGGAAAAAAATTTCTACTTGGACTGGTATTTAAGTTTGTTCTCCGCCATATTTTGTAAACATTTAAACACTAAAGTTACACGTGAATGCAAGCTTGTAATGCAGCACCATAATTTACCAGACCGCGGCACCAAAAAAAAATATGTGAAACTTTGCCTAATGGCACATATTTTTTAGTTGCTTATTATAAAACTCTGTTGCACGTGCTAGTGTTTTAATTGCTAGTCCATTGTAGAGGGCTGGACTATGAATCAAATTAATCCTCATTTCAAACCCAATGTCATGTCATTATGCGTAGCCTAGCAAACATTGTGTTCATATATCTTTATCATATAACGCTGAATTGACATTCAGCTTACTGGTATGACGGCAAGTGTTACTCCTCCATGGAGCCTGTAACAGTATGTTCCTGGTTCAAATGTTTGTGCATCTGCGATGTGCTCTCCTACCAAGTCAGACCTACACATTTTGCAACTCACAAGCTTTTTTTTTCCAGCATTCAGAGTAAAGTGTTCCCAAACCTTGAAAGTCTTTAGTCACACTGTCATTTTCTGCCACATGCTTACCATTTGCCTGTTTTCAAATGTGTTCACAGCTGAGAGAATTAGTGACACAATTGCAAGGCAAAATTGATTAAGCCTAATGACGTAATCAACTAATCGATGAAGATAATCGTTGCCACCGTTTTTAATAATCGATTAATGTCAGTAATGCCAATTAGTTGTTGTAGCTCTAATTCTGAGCCAGTGTTAGTCTGGGGTAAAGAAAAATGGGTATGTGTTAAGATTGAAGATATTTCATACCTAAACACAATCAAAGTCTTGTTGCCTTTGCTCACTGGACATTCTAGCCCTTACATCCATCTCTCTTTGTGCGTCCTGTTGTCTTTATTCATTGGTCATTGCAGTCTTCTTATGGATGCATGCTGACATTATGCCCAGGCATGGAGGCCGGGTTTTTTTCTTTTATCTATATAGATTCTGATATATCTCTCTATTATAAAAAAAATCTTTGGGAGGGAGACGAGAGGTGATCTTCTCAGAAGACAATCTGAAGTCCCACGAGAGACACTTTAACTTGCTCCCAGCTCTTAAAATAATGACAAGCAAAACACGCAGCTCGCCTGCAGTAGAAAGCCAGCAGCCATGCATGTGTATAAAATAATTTGTATAATTTCCATTATTACAAAGAACAAAGGAATTTTTATCTAAATGCCTTAAAAATATAATAATAATAATTTGAATGTAAGAAAAATAAGTGCTAACAAAACAGTTGTAATTATAAAAAATATATTCAGACAAACTTTCTACCTACTGGAAGTCCATTCCTTAATGATATGTCAGTGTTTGTTAAACATTAATTGATAAAAGTAAAACCATTAATTGATAAAAGTAAAACCTGCAAAATCTGCAAAATACAATTGGTTTCAGGAGTATGAATAAATAGAGTTTGCTGTCTGATAAAACATTCTCCATTTATAGTTTAATAGTGCTGCATTAGTATTGTGGCTACATGTACGCTATTAGTGTACATTTCTAACAATATTAGGCCACTTAAGACACATTTGGCATGGCTTACTGTAAATTCATTTTGTGCTTACTAATTATTTTACCACATGGCCTGCTGAGACTGGGGAAAATGTAAAATATTATGGCATAACTATGTTGGTCACATGACAAAACTAAGCGCAGTATTGATAATTGAGTTTGCCAGCCGGTGGAAAGTGTAGGTACAGACTGATATGGTCTACTGTAATACATTAGCTAAAAGTATTGCATAGACAATTATGCACACTGGCAGACTGCTAAAGCTGGCAAGGGAAACTACATATGAGAGAAGTAGTAAAATCCAAAATAAAGTTTTACTTTAAGTTGTTATGTAGACCAAAGTTACTTGTTTACATCCCCTTTACTGCTTATGGCATTAAGCACTATTCTAAGATATATTAAACGTATATTTTATTTGTTATTGTGTAGTAGCACCTGTGAGCAGAGATTAACAGAGATTAAGCAGTGATTAGCACAGCATCTTGAATTTGAATTTCCATGAACAGTGAATGTTTGTATGGAATCTACATGTTTCCTTTACATGTACATAAGTTTGTCTCTGAGGGACTCTACTTCCAAATCCTACAACCTATTCACATTAAGTGTTTGTTCTGTCATCTTTGATTTTCATTATTTGAACACAGTTAAGAGAACACAAGCCACAGAAGAACTGAATATTAAAGAATAACATATATCATAAACAAGTCACTCTTGAATGTTACAAATGCTGAAAAAATGCAGTTCTTTTAATATTTTTTTAAGTGATAAAGTTTGTAAATGTGTAAGGAGTTTCTTAGAAACAGGAATGAATCAGATGTTCGTCGTCTAGGACCAAGCTTGGGAACCAATGACTAAGAGAACACAGTAAATTTTGCACAGCAGTAGTTAAAAAGTACCTTTGGACCAGGTTGTTGTTTTTAACTCTTCAGGGTTCAGTATTGATGCTTGATAACTAAAATCATCTTAGTTTGGCTCTTTTTTTGTTTTTTTTTTTCCATGGAAATTTTTCACATCATTTGCTAATCTGTAGCATTGGTAACAGTTGGCTTCTTTCCATCCACCCATCCATTATCCAACCCGCTATATCCTAACACAGGGTTACGGGGGTCTGCTGGAGCCAATCCCAGCCAACACAGGGTGTAAGACAGGAACAAATCCCGGGCAGGTTGCCAGCCCACCACGGCACACACACACACACCAAGCACACACAAGGGACAATTTAGGATTTCCAATGCACCTGTCCGGCATGTCTTTGGACAGTGGGAGGAAACCTGAGCACCCGGAGGAAACCCATGCAGACACAGGGAGAACATGCAAACTCCACGCAGGGAGGACCCGGGAAGCGAAGCCAGGTCTCCTATCATAATTTATTTTGCTCCATTCTGCATAAAAATATGAGATTAATTTTTTTTGGTCACCCCTACAAAGTGCATGGGATAAGTACATATTTTTAAAAAAACACAATTTTTGGAATTATTCCTTTAACATAGTTACATATTTTACATAAAGAGTAAAAGGCTTCCCTTTAGAAACAAAAGTAACACATAGGCAATGCATGGCATAATCTTTATTTTTCATGGCATGGCCAAACCCCTGTCGTGAAGTTAAGCCTTAACACCGAATCAGAAACAAAGCAGGAACAGGCCCAAAAGCCAGAGATAAAGAATGAGTAGCTGTTGCTGGGTTCCAGTGGAGGAACTGATAGACAGAATGTGTGATCTAAATCAGGAGTGTCGAACTGAATTTATTGAGGGCCAATTCTAACTCACATCTCACTTGAAACTGTCTTCACCCTTTATCAGCTTGTCTCTTCTTAGACATCACAGCTTGTCAGGAAAGCTCCTAGCAGCCACAGGACCAAAATCAGCACTGAGTAGGAAAAATGAATGTCAGAGCCAGGGCTCTAGTGTTTTTGAAGCCCTAGGCAAAACTATAAATGGCACCCCAAAGCCAATGTCAGTCTTGCTACCTTTTTATTAATCTACTATCATGTCTAGTGGAATTTATTGTCATACCATCCATAACACAGTATTTCATTATACAGTGGCATGAAATTACGTTTCCCAGGACTGCGTGCAACATACACACTTAAACACAGGGCAGTGCAAGACAAGACCTAAACTATATTATAGATTATAAAATATATATATTATATTATATATGCTGGTTTGTCAATTTTATAAGTAGCTCTGAATAGAAGAGCATGTTTAGTTACTAGGTTAGTGAAATTACTGTTGTCATATAATTGTATCATTAATATTAATTCAGTACTCTTCCACATCCTAAGATAATGAAAGTCATTGTAATAATTACCACTTTGTGTTGACTTGACAATGAGTAGTTTGGGGATAACTTCTGTATCCTACATACTTAATTGCTTGTTAAGTACACTTGGTTTTTGTTATAATACTGTAAGTTTGAATAAATTAAAAATGCTGCAGTTAATAAGTACTGAATAAAAATGTGACAGATTTTCTGACACTTTCATCATAAAGGCAACATTAATTATAAAATTTTCCTAGATGTTATAATTACTTTTGTAAAGTTATAGCATTCTTATTATTCTCATTGTAGGAGCTGAGAGAGCGGGTTTTGCGAGGAAAGTACAGAATACCTTTTTACATGTCAACAGACTGTGAAAATCTTCTGAAGAAATTCCTTATCCTTAACCCAGCCAAGCGGGGAAGCTTAGAGGTGAGGAGATGATTTTTTTTTTATTATTTAAAAAAAAAAAAAAAAGTTTATTTGTCCTTTCTGAAAAGATTAATACAAAGATGAATTTGCAATTAAAATTACTACATCTTAATTTCTGGTGAAATAGAGGTTTTTATTCTCAATAAGTAAGTGGCAAAAGATGACCTACTTTTTTTTTCTTCCCCTTAAGCAGCAAATAATGAAAGATCGATGGATGAATGTTGGACATGAAGACGAGGAACTAAAACCCTATATGGAACCCCCTCCTGATTACAAAGATCCCAAAAGGACAGGTTTGTAACACCTGTTAAATTATTAATTAATTTTTGTGATTTGTCTCCTGTCGTGTTTACTTATTTATGTTAATATAAAATTATTCGAGAACCAATTGCACAGTGATAAAATTTGATAGAGAACAGTAATTAATACTTTTAAGTTAAAATTATATAGCAAATGAGTGAAAATTTTACAATAAATGAAATTCACCTTTATAGTGCCTAGCTCGTCCATTCAAATTGGCCTTCAAATTGTTGTGTCATTAGTTATTGCAAATACTTGTTTTTTGATATTTGTTCTGGAAATTATTATACATACATAATTCTAGAGTGTATATTTCCTTCTCTGGTTTTCACTGTGTCAGTTTAATTTTTTTTTATAAAAATTATTTCTGGATTTTTAATGTAAATTTCACAATTTTTGATAAACAATGAGAATTGTGAAAGTTATAATGACACAAACTAATATCAAATCTCAGTATATAAAGAAACACTTTTTAGGAAACCTTCATCCTAACCAGACAGGGACTATTAAGTATTTCAAACAGATGTACTGTATATTTTTGGAAGATGGTATACATGAAGTTCTGGGTACAAACCTTGGCAGAAATCCTCTAGGTTACAGCAGTGTTAGCCATCAGCTTTTATGGTGGCCAGCAGAGCTGAAAAATCATTTTAAGTTTTTAAGTTTTAGCTGTTTTTTATTTTTATGTAAAATGCTTTATGAGCAGAAGAAACACATTTTGTGTCTATGTCATTGCTCCATACAGAACACTACCAAAAAATCATTTTTTTTTTACTTTTTTTGAATTTATTAAAAGCATGTAATATTCCATACAATCAAGTCAAACTTAAACTAAATTCAAATCAACCCTCACTCATGCCAAAAAATAATTTCTAGCTAATCTGACTATTCTTTTTAGTCTGTTTTGTGTAATGAAATAAGGTTTGAGGTTACTTTTAATGCATAATTTGTCAAATTCAGGTAGCAAAGGGATCTCTAAGTTGTCCCTATAGGAGCGAACAGTTTAACACTAGAATCCCTGAGGCCTACGAAAATATTCATAATAAATAATATATCGTTACTTGGAATACATACTTTTCATGTGTTTTCCGTGTCTACAACAATCTGTGTAAATGTAGGATGACAGGAAATGCGAGACAAGAAGTGCTTAACACATAACTAAAACAACTTTTTTCATGTACTGTAGAACCTTGGGTAATGACCGTAATTCGTTCCAAAACTCTGGTCGCAACCCAATTTGGTTGTGACCCGAAGTAATTTCCCCCATAGGATTGTATGTACATACAATTAATCCGTTCCAGACCGTACAAACTGTATGTAAATATATTTTTTTAAGATTTTTAAGCACAAAAATAGTTAATTATGCCATAGAATGCACAGTGTAATCTATACTAATAAAAGGCAAAGCCCTCACTGACTGACTGACTGACTCACTCATCATTAATTCTCCAACTTCCCGTGTAGGTAGAAGGCTGAAATTTGGCAGGCTCATTCCTTACAGCTCACTTACAAAAGTTAAGCAGGTTTCATTTCGAAATTCTACGTGTAATGGTCATAACTGGAAGCTGTTTTTCTCCATTTACTGTAATAGAGATGAGCGCGAAAGCCATGGGGGCGGAGTTTCGTGTGACATCAGCACGCCTCCCACGTAATCACGCAGAAAACCAGGAAGACCTCCAAAAAGCACTGAAGAAAACATGCATTATATAATTGAGAAGGCAGCGAAATAATAAGAAGCAAGCGAGTGACATACAACTATATTCATGAGTGATGCTACTACGGAAACAAAGCACAGTGTAAACCTAAACTTTAAATTAAGTTCATAGACAGGCTGCCCCTGGCA
Organism: Polypterus bichir lapradei; assembly: GCA_026402145.1. Classification (NCBI taxonomy): domain Eukaryota; kingdom Metazoa; phylum Chordata; class Cladistia; order Polypteriformes; family Polypteridae; genus Polypterus; species Polypterus bichir. The sequence continues at coordinate 40,801,096 of JANRMT010062796.1, forward strand.
TTTGTAATTTAGTGCCTGCCCATATAAGGCCGTCCGTCAGCGGCAATCCAATAGAACACTGCCACTAAATATTCACGGGTGAAGGACTGTGCTTATGCAGAGGAAGATGAGATGGTCAGGGTGGTGTTTGGCACAAACTCAGCGAAACTGCGAGAGAAAGTTTTAAGTGCCGGGACTTAGGTAACATTAGATACAGCCATGGACATAGCACGACATGGCACCAGCACAGCTGGGAAACTTCGATGCATGTACACCGAGCGGCTCACGTGAACTGACGCAGTGCACAGACAAAAAGCAACAGTTCCAAAGAGCGCTGAACAAAAACCGAATTACACAATTGAAAAGGCAGCAAAAAATATGAAGCGTCTGATACATACAAGCATATTCATAAGTGCAGCTACTGAGGAAACAAAGCACACGGTGGAAAAAGTCAATGTCCCGCTAAAGGAAGACAGTGTAAAAAAAAAAAACCCGTGCATGCAGTGTGTCAGGTCTCAGATAAAGAAGAAGACAAGCTGTTTATTGATGCAGTAAGAAACGAATCGATAAATGAAACCTGTTATCTTTACGACGATTGACAAACACGGAATGTAACTTGAACACAACACATCCTACAAATACGAACCTGATTGAAAGAAATAATGATAATCAAGTCCTTGATAACAGCAACACTCAATAACACTCACAAAACAATTACTGTATATTGACAGTCATGTTACGTTATTTTTAAAATGTTCCCTTTTCTTTTTCATAGCTTCTTTAACACACTACTTCTCCGCTGCGATACGCGGGTATATATATATGTATATATACCCCGATCTACATACTCGAATAATGGATACTTTATTCGCCATCAATGATTGTTTTGGTAAAGCCATACTCAGTGTATTCATTAGATGAACGGTAAAAAAGTAAGAGCGAGGGGAGGGTGACTTATTGAGGCATGCAGGCAAAACCACAATAGCACGCGGGCTCGATGTACGAAAAAATATATCTTTTCAAGTTCTATTTAGTCCATATGTGTCAAACTCGAGGGCCGCGGGCCACATCCGGCCCGGCGTGTAATTATATCCGGCCCGCGAGATCATTTTATATACTGTATTACTGTATTGTTATTAATGGCCCGGGTATATGAAGCGCTGGTAACACAATAAACTACAGATCCCATAATGCAGCGCTTCAGCTGCCTTGCCGAACACTTACCGCGTTAATCAAGTCTAGATTATGATGCTGCAAGTTATTGCGAAGCTAGCCCACACGATGCTGAAGAGAAAAGTTGATTCTGAAAATAGAGCATTTAAAAACTGATGGGAGGCTTTGTATATGTTTACTAAAATTGCTGGTAAACCCGTGTCTCTCATTTGTGGAGCTAATGTGGCTGTAATTACAGAATTTAATCTAAGACGGCACTATGAGACAAAACATCAGGATAACCTGAAAGACCTGAATGCAATGCAGAAGATACAGAAAGCAGAAGAGTTAAAGAAGAATCTGACACTTCAGCAAACATGTTTACCGGTGCACAATCACAAAGTGATTTCAAGTGAAGCTGCTTTTATGGGAGACACAAATGTACCAGTGCAACTTGCCCCACTTTCCCTGTTGCCAAGTAATGTTGAACCAATTCGGCACAACGGTGTTCCCAAATACGCACTTTGCTGATAAACTGAGCGCACTGCGCACTGAGTTCGCACGGCGCTTTGGTGACTTTGAAGAACAAAAAAAGAATTTTGACTTGTTTCGCAACCCATTTGCCGTCAATGTGGAAATTGCACTTGTGCAGATTCAGATGGAGGTGATTGAGCTGCAGTGTAATGGCACACCGCAGAAATGCTCCAGCTCCATCTACATGCGGCTCGAACCTTGTGCATGTTTGGTAGCACATATCTGTGTGAGAAGCTCTTCTCAGTGATGAAGACTAACAAAACAGCACACAGGAGTCGCCTCACTGATGAGCACCTGCAGTCCATCTTGAGAATCTCCACAACACAGAACCTCACACCAAACATAAACGAACTTGTTGCCAAAAAAAGATACCAGGCGTCCAGCTTTGATAAAATGACATATGAGCAAAGACAACTGAATGATTTGATTTGTTATTGCTGAAAAGAACACTTTTTATTTATATTTCCAGGTTTTGTTATGCAGCATGTTCATATTTGAATTTGTATAATTTTTACAGGATATATTTTTATGGAGAGCAAAATCTTTTGGGATATTTAAAATCTAAGTTTATTTTTTATATAAAATTACATAAGAGTAAAGAAATTTGAATGTTCTTTTAACGTTTACTTTATTTCTAACTTGTATAATTTAGACAGGATATATTTTTATGGAGAGCAAAATATTATAAGTTATTTAAGGTTTGAGTTGATTTATTCAGGAATAATATTCCTGTCTGTTTTTACCATTCCTACCAAAGATATTTCTGTCAACTAAATAAAAATTCCTTCTATTTAAAATTTAAATAGAACTTGAACAGATACGATAGATCATAATATCCACGCAGACTTGCACGCAAGAGCGGGGTTCATCCGTTTTAACAAACAGCGTATTTCACTGATACGAAATAGCCTGCCCATTTAATTATTTAGGAATGGATAAATAAATTAAGATTTTGTGCAAATAATGTTTTTCATTTTTCTTCCTTGATGGATTCTGCCACCCCCAGCAACAGTTGCTTGCACCCCAAAGAGTGTATGTAT
>JANRMT010062796.1:40803900-40819669 GCA_026402145.1 Polypterus bichir lapradei
GTTTTTTTTAGAAAAGTCTGTCTTAGCCAAATTTAACAAGTTAACTCTTTAAATTTAATATGATGCTTAAAATATTTTTAGACATTTAGTTCCCTGTAACCTAGTGTAGAGAGTTGGAAAAAAAAGTAATCTCAGAAATAAATCAAGAAAAGGATGACAGTGTAAAAGAGACTTAAAAGATCAAATGAGCAAAAACAAATCAATTGTTGGATTGTGAATGTCAAGAAACTATTCTAGTTTTAAGTCAGGGGTGTTGTGGCCATGTTTTGTGAATGGGACTGAACTGAAGGCCATTAGTTGCAGTGATTTTATTGATACCTGAAGTATGTTCTTTTAAACAAGAATAAATCCTCCTGTGTGAAGCTGACACCAGCTCAATGCGTGTCCTGTCTCTATTCTTTATCGCAATTTCTAAACACTGGCTAGACAGAAGAACAGCAGCTCTCTGACTCTGAATGTTTCAGGGGTAACAGTAGCGCCAGAAAAAGTTAATTCAAGTAACAGGTAAATAAAAAATACATATTTAACAAAAGAAATATAAATAACCATTGCCGTAAGGGACCTTTAATTGGTTTATATATAACAGAGATTACATGTTTTTTAAAAAAGTATTCATTGTATGAGTAACACTTTATTTAGGTACTGTAAAAATGCATCTATTACTCATTTACTGTTATATAACAAGGTCTTGATAAAGGCTTCTCTTGGTCTTCATAACACTTAAAGCGTCAGTAAAGTGTTCATTCATCTCTGCAATATAACCGACTAACAAAACTTCACTTTGGAGTGGTCCGAGGTGGCTTAACTGAGACACATTTCTCTTTATATTACATATTATGCATAAGACCTGGGAATCCTTCATATTAACAAGTAATTTTACCATCATGTCAATATGCCACACTGCACAGAAATGAATAACTGACCTACTGATGTTCTATAAATGTTATGAAGACCGAAAGAAGTGTTTGTGAAGGTCTTGTTACGTAAGAATAAATGAGTTATAGATGATTTTTGCAGTATCTAAACTAAAGTGTTACCGTTGTATAAAACAAGTACAGTGGTCACATAAAGTGGCCCAGGGCACAACCTGTACATCTCACTTTCATGTGTACAGTCAGGGCCAGCCTGCCCAAATAGGTAAACACTTGTGCAATGGCAGTGGTGGCCAAATGTACCACTTTAATCCACAATGTGACCTATTAGGACCTTGATAGCAGGACATGTTATCCTACCAAGCTCATGTTGAATAGCTGGCAAGTGTGTCTGTACCAGCCCTGACAATTCTGTTTAACAGGGTGAGAGATTGTCAATCAACAGCAAAGCACAGCATGTTCAAATGATCTAAACAGCCAGGCTGTGAACACAAAAAAAGGAAACTTTCAAAAGAGGAGATGCTCCAAAAATACAAAGGGTTATTTTTTAAATACATTGTTTGAGACAGCAGCAGCAAGGGTGCCCCTCAGCCTTCTTGTCCCTTTGGCTTCAGGAGAATTCAGCATCTCAAAGTTAAAACTGATTTTAAAAAATACCTCAACAGTGCAAGGACACAGATTAACCTTAATGAGCTGGATACACACTTCTGAAAGGCAAGTTTAATTAATGTAATTAATGTTGATGCATACAACAGGAAGAAAGTACATTTCCAGGATATGTGCACTGATGCAACATGAGAGTAATGAAATATTATTAAAGCTCAAGAAATCTTGAAGGATCCAATGTTTGGTGTCCACTGAATTATTAATTAAAATGTAAACACCGTGGCATGTACATAAAACAGTTGCTCTATATGTGTCATTGCATTTAAATTTATATGTATTTGCTTAGCAGATACTTTTATTCAAAGTGACTTACTAATAAGGTCACAATAACCAAGTAAACATCAGTCTGGGGGATTGTTTGGGAACAAATGTTACAGGACAAGGGTACAAAATCGATCATTACAAGTGAAGATCTCATAACAAAATGCAAGAAACGTGCATGTTCTAAGTTGTGATGAGAAGTCAAGCAAAATGACACCTTTTATTGGCTAACTAGAAAGATTACACTATGCAAGCTTTTGAGGCAAATCAGGCCTCTCCTTTTCTTGTTTTTATTTCTTAAGTTTTTTTTTCCAGGTTCCACAAAATGAAACTATGGATTCCCATATACTGTCCTGGAAACAATATTAAAATAAAAAAGACTGGAAGAAATATCCAACAAGGTTTGAGGCCTAAGCTGGTACAGTTGTCTCTGATTTTTCAACACTGGCACCAGATCCACCAATCTGTGAAGAGAATGCACCTATTAACAATTAGAAAGAGCCCATCATACCAAAGTAACCATCCACCACTACCCATGGTCAGGTTTCTACTTTGAAAGGCACTTTGCTTATGGTGGAAACTGTCAGGTAGGTTTCTCTCCATTTCCCTTCCAGCCAGATTGTACTTCAATTCTCTCCTTCACCTTGGTGTTGTATAAGGATCCCAAGCCTAATGAATTTCCAATACACCAGGGTCCACCCCTTCACAGTTCACCTTGCTACCCAGAGTCCTTTTCTCAGTTAAAAAAAAAAACTCAATTTGAGTCCCCAAGGTTGTCTCATTTTCAATTAAATGAAAATATAACAATCAACATATTAAAATCAAAGCTATAAGACAGGATCACAAAACAAAAATCTCAGACACCTCAGCAGCACTGTCCTTTCTATATGCTTTCCATTCATACAGCCTTGTCTTGTCACCTTTCCCTTGTCCTCCTGCTCAGCTGTTATTTATTGCCCTCAACTAACTTCATCTGGAAAAGATCACCAATCAACCTATTAATTAACCAATTGAATAAAAATACAACTTAAAGGAAAAAACACATGCAATACATCAACATGTCTGTATAAAAGAAAAAAAAATTAAAACAAATAAAACAAATGTGAATAATCTTACTGCAAAGTGAAAAATTCAAACAATAATTGGCAAAACATGAGTCAGTCTCAATTTAAACACAAAACTTATTCAAACCGGTGACATTTTCACCCAAGCAGCAGAAATGTGAGGTGTTTTCCTGTGTACAACAGACAGCATAATGTACACTTCTTCACCAATACAGCCTTTGATCCAGGGTTTTAGCAAGTATTCATCTAGCCATTTCTGAGCTCATGCAGTTTAATAGAGGGTTTAGTCAGCCTGACTGATGGAGGAGTCTATGCAACTGATAGAGTAATTCTAAATAGTGCTGTTTTAGGAGAAACTCACTTGTCAAATAACACTTAAGCTTGGAGCATAACTTCAATAGTAAATAGATGGTACTGGCCAGAGCATATCAGTCAGCAATCTTCTTTTACATTTATTTTCACACAACACTAATAAAATTTATTGTACACATTTTTAATGGTGATTGAATAAATGGCTTGAGTGGACTTACATTGTGGTACCATCATATGTAAATGTAAATGCCAGATATATACCATATCCCTCAAAAAAACCTGAGGGACAAACAACACTACATTAAAAGCCTCTGTGGCTAACCACCTCTACAAGGTATCTTCTTGATTCCTTCATTTATAGTCAGTGTTTTTCATATGAAGTGTTGTTTACAAATGTTTTCTTTTGCTGTAACCAGATGCTTTAATCTAGGGCTCAGCATGAAGACTGGGTCAAACCAAAAAAAAAAAAAAAACATTAATTAAGTCTATAACATAAAAGAAAGAATAGGGAGAAAGAGCTCTAACATCTCTGGAGAGACATTCAGGCTTCAGATCTAAACAGCTAGCTTTTCCACTAGAAATTAGCTGAGTTTTAATTACACTTAATTATTGTATATATATATTTGTGTCCTTGTTGATTATTGTTTTTAAAAAGGTTTAAAAATGTCAAAAGTAAAATTTCACTTGCATGTTAAGTTTTATTCTCAGATGAAAATGAAATATTTATACTTTGTTTTATAGAATAAACTTTTTTTAAGTTTTTGACAGTTTATTGCAATGCTGTCATTTGGAAATTTAGTAAGAGATTTATATGAAATACATCTGGTTTATCTAGCAGTATTTACTTATGACTTGTAAATTACAAACTTTGTTGATGATACATTAACACCGTACACCACTTAGCCTCTAGTATGACATTGGTAAAGAAAGAATAGTTTTTGGCGATATATTAACACTGCAAGGCATCTGCAAGCCACTGGTATAGCATTCTAGTGCATTATGATATTCTCCATTTTAAGGATTTAAAAATGTTTGCCGCAAAATGGCTGCGGGCTTTATTCATGCAGTCCACCTTCTCTCCGCAAGGTGACTGTCAGACTCCACAGCTCATTGAGAAACAACAAGCAGGGACTTTTCAGATAAAACATTTTATTTTCTGAATAAACACCTAACAATACAATGTAACTGAAGTCAAATTTCGATTTAGTCATATCAAAGTGGTGATGCAACAATTAGGATGTGTGCCCAGGTTTTTGGGCAAAGGTTTCATTTTCACTTACCATGACTTTATAGACTTGTATTGTTTTTGCACCATTTTCAAGAGTGTCTTTTTCTGTTACATGATGAACGAGAGGCTCTTGACATCAACAAATGAAAGGATATGGACTATAAATCGGAATGTCGCCATTTCTGTTCCCATCTCCTATTCACTGTGTGATTTCAAACAAGTGTCTTACTGTACATTCTGTGTCATTTAAAAAATAAGGACAAATGAAAACAATTGTATTATAAGACCAATTGAATAAGGCATCCACCATGTAAAAACATGTTTAACCCTTGACAGGAAACCAGTTACAAGAATAATGCTGCTTTGTTTTTTTTTCTTGTGGGATTTTTTTTCTCCTTTTTAAGTAAAACTTTTCCAATGTTGCAGCTCTCCTGTGGGCAGAAATACTTGCATATATTTAATAGATCACTCCTAGGGAAAATGATTTTTTGATATGTTTGTATCTAAATTAATATATTTAGTGATTTTTATATCTGTACACAATTTAATTCACTTGGGAAAACTGGGGTAAAGCAACTGTGATACGTTGCTATATTTATCAATGTATATGAAGGTGTTTGAGAAAAAGTTCATTTTCAAGCCTTAGCAGATTTAACCATTTTAAACTTTGTTTACTCTTTGAATTCTAAGTAAAATATTTGGCTTGCATATTTGAAAGGTCCATGGTCACAACCTCATAAGTATAGAGACCTGAAGTGAATGGCTAATTTTGTCACTTTCTTTGTGAACTTTACTCATTCTTTCATTTCAGTGTGAATTATACCCAGCTTCTTCAGTTTTTATTCCAAACACCAGACTCATGTATTTTAATTAACTGGTGATTCTAAATTAGTCTGCTGAGAGTGAGTGTGGACGGGAGGGAGAATGTGTCCTGAAATGGGCTGCTGTCCCATCCAAGGTTATCTCCTATCTTATATGCTGTGATGCTAGAATAATTGTTTCTTATCACATCTCTGTGCTTGATAAAACAGGGCAAGAAAATGGATGAACAGATATATGGATGGAGAATTTAAAATGGTTATTGAAAGAGCAAAAAGCATTTGTTTTTTTAGAAAATGTATGCTTCCTTTTGTGAGAATGCTATTATAAAGTTCACATGAAAATAAAATGCAATGTATTATTAATTTCCACTGAGGTGCCTTGTAGTGAAAGTGTTAAGATTTTCATATAAGGTGACAGTCCTGACGTGTATCGACAGATCTTATGATCATTGTGCTTCAAGCCATTTCATAATGTGAGAAATGTGGTAAATTAATGTACTTTCTTTTTTGTCATACAGATGACTTGGTGAAAGCAGGTGTGGTCAGATTTGGAAAACATTTTATTTTCTAACTATATTGTTTAATGCAATACATCAGCCTGTAAATGAAAGTATTATTGAAGGTCATTTTATTTAAGCATTAGAATAGGCGCTACAGTTCCTAAATCAGAAAAAGAGAACATATTTGTCTGGTTTGCCAATTTTCAAGATAAGCATCTTTATTACTTAAAATGTATAACACAAAGCTTAATCAAATCATCTTTTGCTGTCTACAAGCTGACGTGTTCCTCAAAAGTAATTTGAAAACTTTAATTATCTTACTGCAAAATGAATTGTTACACGTATAAATGATGATATGAATTAGAAAAACATATTTCATTGTTTTGGTTGAACTTCAGCTGTTTTTCCTTGAGCTGCTCAGTAACTCCACTGAGGCAATGCTCAGTTAAGTGAGTGCGGCTTTGTTAGGTGATTCATAATGACGGCGCACCCTCTGCTATTGTTGATTTCATTTCAACTTCACTTCCTTTCTTAACAGCTTGACTTACTAAATGCTTCCAACAGGTGGAGCACCAGTCCTGTACGTTAAAACTGAGTCCTAGTTGTGGGGGAGGGCTGATTCTCTGCATTTTGGAGCCTTGTCTATCCCACAATCAGCCGCCATGTAGGTTTATTTCAATGTTGTGCGATTCCCAGAAGTCAGGTGACTTTTCTGTTGGCATCAGTTGCTGTGGTAAAGAGCATCTGACTGTGCCATGAGGCTGTCAAATTGTCAGCAAAAAGACTGGAATTTCCAGTATGTTTTACATACTCAGTGCCATGCTTTTTAAAATACTATTTTCTGCAGAATTATTATCCGTACTTGTAATAAACGTCCAGATGAGACCTGCACAAACGCAACAGTGTCCATTTTAATCACTTAGTGGAAATAATTAAACATTTTATAATTATTAATTGAAAGTCATATAAATCATGATGTTAAAGCACTGTTATACTTTAGTAAACATTTTTTTTAAAACATTGTAATGTGCAATAGATTTTTACACAAAGGTTATATTATATACAATTTCTACCAATAAAATAATACATTCATTTTAAATATCCATTTTCATAGTAAACATCATCTTTACTATTTTATGTGTTTACTACAATCTGCTATATCAGAAGATATACATCAGTAACATTTAGACGTATCTAATATTTAAGATTGTCAAATTGTGGTATAGGTCATATCCACTCATTCATTATTAAACTTGTTTAATCCTGTTCGACAGTTGTGGGAACCTGAGGCTGTCCTAACAGCACTGAGTGCAAGGCAGTGACCAATCTTGGATGAACCAATCAAAGAGCACACTCATGCATAAACCCACACTCACTCACAAACTGCTAACTGTGAGTTACTAATGCAGCTATCTTTGGGATGGAAGAGGATAAGAAATAACAGTTTAATTCTTTAGTTCAGTTCATTTCAGATCAGTTATTTTTTGTTATATAATACACAATGATAAAACTGAACACATTTGCAAATACGACATAATGTAACATGGAATCTAGTCAGGACTGGAGCTGTGGGTAATTGTGTTATTGTGTGATGCCCTGGTGTAGTTTATTCTGGCAAGGGCAACTTGTGTGGTCATGCCAGGAGAACTTTGCCATGACCAATAGGGTTTATTCTGTCCCATTTTAAAGAACTATTCCCAGAAATGTTAGTAATGGAGGAAACGTAAGAGCAGGAAAGATCATTCTGAATGGAAAAGTGTTATATTCTCCCAGAGTGTTTTCCCAGAATGCTAGAAGACAATTGAGCTAAACTGGTTTCAAAAATAATATTACTGTTGGGGGCACTAGATCAGGGTTAGGTATTGATATAGATCAGGGGTGGGCAATGTCGGTCCTGGAGAGCCGCAGTGGCTACAGGTTTTCATTCCAACCCAATTGCTTAATTAGAAACCAATCATTCCCAGTCTTGGACCTTATTTAATTCTAGGTCTTGTTAGTCTGCAATGTAAGGTTCTTGTATCATAGATTTTTTCCTTTCCAAGGATATCATCTAAATGATTTGAAGCCTAAAACGGATCATTTTAAGTTTTTATTAAATCAAACAGTGCATTGATGAAAACACACAGATGTAAATAGAAACATGCAATGACAAGCGAGTTGCTTTGTCATTTACACCTTTTTGCTAATAAGGAGCCATTAAAACAATGAATGCAGCTTTTTAAGATTGAAATAAGCAATTAAGGGTGGGGAAACTTAACAAGCAAAACCACTACAATGAAGCATTAAAATGTTACTTAAACAATAAGTGCTTTATCAGCAATAAGTAACTTCTCATTAAGAAACTGAGTTGGAACAAAAACCTGCAGATACTGCGGCTCTCCAGGACTGACATTGCCTACCCCTGATATAGATGATAGACACTGGGAATTGGAAGATGATATAATAGAAGTCTTACAGGTGCCAGCAAGGAGTAACTTTGTATTATTTATGCCCCCTGCTACCCATTATAGTGGGTAGATCATCTGTGGATTGTCTACCCCTTTCTTTGATAACTTGGACACAGTACTGCACCTTCTAAACCTCTTTAGAGGCACTAAGTGGGGCTCTAGGAGTACAACTTCTGGGGTTCCAGAAATCATTCCTGGTATCAGAAGTTATTTCTGGCTGTCTTTGGAATACTTCCTGACCAAACATCAAAGTCAGTCCATTGGTGTGTGTAGAGTTAGAATGAGAGTTAGTGGTGAACACTCAACTGGCAGGGGAAGAGAGGCCAGAGAAAGGCAGGAGATGAAAGCAGCAGGAGACCCCAAAAAATGTGGCAGGTCAGTATATTGAGACAAGTTGACCAGCCAACTTACCCCATAGATTTAGGAAAGGATCCCTTGTAAATTTACAGTAAAGCCCAAAATTGTCACATGTACATATACAGCAAATTGTAATAAACATGCTTAAAAGTGTCTTGTTTTGTGGACACACTTTATGCATTTGAATGGGGTGTTGCCTTTGGCTGTAAATTTTGTTGTTGTGCCTGATCTGCTCTTAGTGAACTAAACTAAAACTTTTGCCACAACATATGCAACTAATAAATCTGACCATTCTATGGAATTGCAAAACTCAAGAGATGGAAAGCAAAACTGACCCACAGTAGAGACAAAGATCAGCAAGCAACTCTTGTCACTAAATCTGCTGCCTTTCAACAGAAGCTCCCTACCAAAGTAATACAGTCCTGTCAGTGAAGCATATCTCAGGACTTTATTTTTCATTTATTCACCTGCACAATACACTAGCAGACTAGTAGTGTTTTCCAGCCATTTTAATACATCAGAATGTTTTCCTACCATACAAGTTTTTTTTAAAATAGATGAGTTTCTAAAACCACCTAATGTTATTAAATAAGTTGAAATGTATGAGTATATTAAACTTAACCTTGCTAACAATGGCTCAATGACAAGTCTGCATCTACAGTATATCCATTCTGAGATGATATTTCAATAATAAGGTTGGAAAAAGATTACCTGATCAGAAAGGTCTACCATGCGACACCAAGGACAGGAACAGAGTAGAAAAGGTTTAATAGAAGCCAGTCAGAAAGAATTCCAAAGTCTTAAAAAGCAATTTAAACTGTCACACAATCAGATCTAACAAATAGCACCTATAATAAAATAATGGGCTCCTGCTTTACTATTATGGTATATTTGTCTGATCCACTTACTCAGTTTGTTACAGGATATCTCACAATGGAGTACAGTGACTTCATCAGGGGTCACATAGTGAGCTACAGATGGAAATTGAACTGCTATTCTTGTGACTAAAAATGTAGCATTCTAGTGACTACACCACACTGCCCACTTATTAGATTATCTTTTCCTGTAAAAAAAGAAACTAATATTTTAGTTGCAAGGTAAATTGGAATTTACATTATGCAAATGTATGTAGAACTGCTAACAGTAAGTAGGAGGCCCTATGACAGTTAAATGTATGTGGTTCTGTTAAAGACTGGCATTCCATCCAGAATCATTTCTTACAATGTAGCCATTGCTTCATAAATTAGTCCCAGCTCCCCACAAGCTAGTAACAGAGTTGGTGAGTTCAGAAACTGAAAGAATGATTTCCTTTGACTTTCCTTTGGTTAAACTGGCATGCTGTCTGTGAATGTGTGTGTTAGCATTGAAATGAAGTGGCACCCTGCCTACAGATAACTCCTATCCTCTGCCTGTAGCTTCTGTTCTACAACCAAAACAGTGGATAAAACAAGTTTAGAAACCATATACCTTATATGTTATACACATATTTGTATAGTTCAAATGATATGAGGTACAGATTCTAAACATCATATGATTAATGTTTGTTTACCATTACCAACAAAACTTTTTTTTCACATTTACTTCAATATAGGATTTTGGAGAACATTGGTGAGGACACAGGGAGATCTTGCAAACTTTATAAAAACAGTGAGAAATCTGACATTTGAACCCAAGAGCAGAGGCAAATGAGACAAGTAGTGCACCACTGTGCTGTTTCAGAATTGTTCTTTACCCATTTGAATATTTATTTATTTTTTGGTTGTGTAGTTTTCAGAGTCTGAATAAATTATTATTAGCCTGCCTTATGATCACAGTTTTATTATTAATGCATTAGCAGTTATCATTTAAGAACCAAAAACTATTTTTGCACAGATTGTGATTTTACTGTCAAGATAAGAGCATCAAATCAATCAAATAATAAACCAGCTTATTTCAGTTTAGAGATTTCATTTATACACACATATAAAACCATTCTGCTGATACTATAAAAAACATATTAGTTAAAGCAGCCATTATATGAGGATATTTTTGAGTTGTAAGGCAGGGCTTTTTTAAAATGAAAGCAACCGGGAACAGATTAGCCAAAAAAGACAGAGATGTGGGTCAAGCACAGTTCTTTTATATAATAAAGAATTTATCAGAATGTTCTGGGTAAGCAGAGGCAAAGGGGCAAAAGCTAGACATTATGGCAACTGCATTGTTTTTGGACTTTGTTTTTAAGAAGTTTTTCACTAATATTTCTAAAACAATTGGGGAGTTGTCTAAACCTAGACTTTCTTGTATATTCAGATAATGGGATAGATATTTGAGGAGTAAACTAAAAGACAATGATTATATTTTTATATTATGTACATTAAAGAACCATCAACAACAAATCAGATCAAATTAATAATATATTGAACAATTATTATAAAAGTAAAGCTGAATAAATTGGACTCTGCAGCTGCATGAATAAAAAAATTGTCATGATGATTTTATTTTGGTGAACAACTCAGGTAAATAATCACTTTCAGTAAGCGGAAGTGGGTCAAAAGTTGTAAGAGACTTTAATAATGTGTGTAATGTAATACTTGTACAAAAAGAATTGTTTACGTAAAGGAAAAATATGTATGTATTACCATTTGAACACCAAATGGAAAATTGCGATTACCTTGAAAATTGGTTGTTTTTCAAAAAAATGCAAAGCGACAAAAATGCTTAGAATGTTGTGCTTTACTATAATATGCTGTGAAAGCATCAAATTTTCAATGTTTTTGGGGAAACGTTTCAGGTGAAGTACCACTTCCAGTTAGCTTAAAATGCCCAAAAGTTGATAGAAATCTACTTTTTGTATTTAGTACTTGTGTGCAAAATTTGGTTGACCTAAGTGAAAGCGTACTCAAGTTACACAGACAGACACATAGACATAGTTCCAAAAATTGAGGTCTAAAACATTGAGATTCATCAAAATCTCGACAGCAAATTTTTGGGCAATTCCAATACGTTCCCTATACTTCGTATACGAGAAAGTAAAAAAAAAAACATCTAACATTCTTTATCTGCGGTGGGCTGGCGCCCTGCCCGGGGTTTGTTTCCTGTCTTGCGCCCTGTGTTGGCTGGGATTGGCTCTGGCAGACCCCCGTGACCCTGTAGTTAGGATATAGCGGGTTGGATAATGGATGGATGGAACATTCTTTACTCTCTCCCCCTGACTATTACAATGGTTTAACAGTTGAGTGGTGTCTAGGGTTTCATCAGGCTGTCCAGCATTTGTATCTTTTGGTTTGATGAAGTGCTTCCTTATTCTTTTTTAACAGCCGTTTCTTTCTGTTAACCAGAATTAAAAGTTAAATTAGCAAATATTATTCACTAATGCACTAGTGTTTTGTCATTCTGTTGCGTATTTTCAGGTGTGTGTGTGAGGATTAGGCTATTAGCTAAGGCTGCAAAACAAACATTAGCTTAAGCAAGCAGTAAATAATTATTAAAGTAAATTATAAGAAGGAAGTCCTTCTAAACTGTGACATTGAATATTCATACTGCTAAATGTTCAAAAGGGACTTCTGAAAAAAGCAAAGACTGCAAAGGCAATGTTTTTCATGCAGAGTAACTCATCTACTGAGGTGGCCAGTGTTGTGCATGAACTGAGACTTTTATTATCTATTATTTTTTTCAGTCATGGTTTTCTACAAATATTCTCCTGCTTTTTCACTTCCTGTATCAGGTCTTGTATTACTTATTTTTTTCCAGTGTGTTTTGAAAAATGACAAAAATTACTGATGCATATCTTTTGAATATTTTATGATTTTTTTTATATTATTTACTTGACTAGTCAACTAGGTTTAACTGGGAAAATCATTCTGGTCTTAACATAACACAACGTTACAACCTCTATTATTTTAAGAAAGGTGACATGCAACTTATTTACTGCCTCACCTTATGTGTACAACATAAAAAGATGCCAATAAACCTGAATAAGCATGTCTGAGAAAACTTTTTAACCATTTTTGTATATTACAGCTCATGAGCCATAAATAAATAAACAAGTACATATTGTAAGAGCCAAGTCCTTTAGGTTAATGTTAATGGTAGATTTACATGAGTTAAATATAATTTAGCTTAACATAGACACTGGAAGTTTCATTTTAACACCCTATAATTAAAAGCTAATGGAGTGTTCGTAATGTTAGCTGTGTGACAACAGAATAGCCTCAGACTAAAATTAGACAGCTACAAAGAAACATGAACTGTTGGAGAGATAGCCATTAAGGGCATGTACGTTATGTACGTAGGTCAAACGTAGGTCCTAGACTATGTAATGACAGATAGAAACTATAAGAAATGTAACCTGGATACTTAATCCTTAAGCAGAATACCATACGTTTCCCCTTTCCAACCTTTTTTGAGTGTATTATCAACTTTTTTCATTATTTTTTGTGTGAACTGTTTGCTTTGAATTTCACTAAAATCACTAAAGGGAAGACACTTGGACTATGGAATGTTTTATATGTGGCGAGTCATACCAGTGCTGGAATGCCTGTCTGGTAGCTGCATTTAAACTATTTTGAACTATTTGGAAACCTACAGGGGGTATATATGTAAACTTAAAAATGTTGCATAGCACTTAATGTTTTCCTGGTTTGTGTATTGTTGAGGTATCACTTTTGAACTGAAAAAGTGACAGAGGGGACTGGGTAGTCTCATGGTCTGGGATCCCTACAGATTTTATTTTTTTCTCCAGCCGTCTGGAGTTCTTTTTTGTTTTTTCTGTCCACCCTGGCCATTGGACCTTACTATTATTCTATGTTAATTAATGATGACTTATTTTATTTTCTTACTGTGTCTTTTATTTTTCTATTCTTTATTATGTTAAGCACTTTGAGCTACTCTTTGTATGAAAATGTGCTATATAAATAAATGTTGTTGTTGTTGTTGTTTCCAGGAGAGCAAGATGTTGGAGACACGGAAACCGTGCCTGCTTGCATGTACTAGTGGATTTGTTCTTTTCGATATTAATTAAAAGATAAGGTCTTCAGCCTTGTTACCTGCCTTAATCCACACATACATAATGCTAACCTACACGCTCTTTGCTGCACTGAGAGTGTGCTTTCTGCAAATAAAGGACGGAGCAGAAGTGATTTACAGATAATGTAAATACAACCACTAACCGATTCGGTGAATGGACAACTACAGATGGAGTGGTGTCATGGACAGGAAAAAAAACATTGTCACGTTGTAAAGGGAAAACAAAAGTTTGGCAAAACTCAAGGAAGATACAAAGCTTAATGATAAGCAAATGCTGCTTTTGGCTGTTGACTACTGGCACTCTTAGATGCACTTTTCATCCTGGTTATCTGTTGCACTCCATTGACCTCCAGCTCATGCTTGGGGTGCTGAAAACTCACCCACTCAGACCCCTGCTCTCCAATTAGTTGTGCTGTAAACTCAAAAGGAGAAACATTTGTGTTAAATATTGACACCTGACTTTTTAATGGAAAAACCACAGAAATTTTGTTAACATGATCAAATCTACTGCTCTGCGCTTCTTGCTCTCCACATTAATACATCGGTGTAACTCATAGGATACTGGTGATTATGTATAGCCACTTCAAACACTAATTTGCATATACAGAGGCACTCACATCACAGGTCTAACTACCTGCTAAATGGTAAACACATTTTTAGGAAATTTCTCAAATGAAGCTGAGTAGCACAGCTAGTTCAACAATATATTTCAAATATCTATGCTTCCTGTTAAGTTATGAATCTCAACACCTTTCCATACTCTATTCAGAGAGCTATGCGAAAAGAAAGTCTAGTATGAAGTAAACCTCATAAAGTCGAAACTGATGCATAATGTGCTTATTTTACAGCTGTGTTCATTAATTTGAGCTACATTCAGAAAATCAATGAAAATGATTGCGGCCACTCCTCATAAAGTAAATCTGATTTTTTCTAAAATAAGACATTGAAGTATGGAGGATTTTTTTAAGGTCACTTCTGATTGCATAAAATAAGACAACATTTACTATAGCATATCACAATAGATTGTTCATTGTATGTTTCCCCATCTAGTGTTACTCCAGATTGTATTAATGGATTGGTAGTAATTGTAATTCCAACACTAACAAATAAACACATATGTTTCACAATATGATCTAAATGTAAGGTATTCCAAAAACTTTTGTCATAATGCAGTAGGTACCAAATTACATTAAATAATTTGGTTTTAGTCTCAAATACATCTTAGATAATTATAGCTGTGATAGGTGAGTGTAATATATAATTTCAACTGGGTTACTCCTTACGTTACTCAGATTTATAAGAAATGAATATTGTCAGTAGCTGAATGCCACTCCTTGCCTGACATTTTAATTGAAAGATCATGTTTGAATTGCTGTCTTCTTGAAATACATTGATACAGTCTAGAATTACTTTGTACAGTACACCTTCTTCAGCACTAGTTAGTATGGTTTCAAGCATAGATATTGTATTGTAGATTAGGAAAGTTCAGCAGGATTTTATTACCAAAGTTTCTAGCATGAAAAGCAATGAATCAATGAAAGATTATATTCAAGAAGTGCTTGTTCAATGGGTACATATACATTGCCTAAATACTAGTGTGTAATGGTCCAGACACCTAATGACTTCAATGAATTAAATACTGTGCATGTTAAAGATAGCTAGAATACTATATACTTGAACCCGGACACAGGCAGACGGACATCGTTGGATCCACCACACACTGTTTATTTACAATAACTATTTACAGTTAGTCACGTGCACTCCCCAGTGCCTCTTGCACCGTTCCCCAAAGTCCAGGCCTCACAGTTTCTATGCCTCTCTCTCCTGGCCGCCTCCAGTCCTCTCTCCAGCTCCGTCTCTCTGCCACCCGACTTCCACCACTGAATGAAGGGAGGCGGCCCCTTATATAGAAACCCGGATGGGCTCCAGCTGCATCCCGGCATTCCTCCACAGACACGCCCCAGTGTGGCGGAAGTGCCGGCTGTGCACCCGGAAGCCCTCCGGGTGTCCCCTGTCTTCTTCCCCCCAGCACTTCCTGGTGTGGCGGAAGTGCTGGGTTCCAGATTTCTACAGGCACTGGGGCGCCGCCTGGCGGTGGCCACGAGTCCCTACAGGGCTGGGCTTCCAAGCCCTCTACCAGTGGCCCCCAGTACAACCAGGGCGGTCGCCCCCTTGCGGTCTGGAGGAGGTACAAGCCCTCCTCCGGTCCTCCTGGGCGTCCCGGCTGGGCTCCACCC
>JANRMT010062796.1:40820069-40842564 GCA_026402145.1 Polypterus bichir lapradei
CAGAAGCTAAGGTAGCAATTTTTGCCTTAAAGCATCTCATACATTGGTGCAATGTTTCAAATGAATGATGTTCCACCAGATTACAGGTACTGTATATTGTTTATAGTAATTAGAGAAGGACAGAGCAAATAATACAGGGAGATTTTTGTGCAGGATTTCATTTCCATAGCTAACCAAAAACGTGTGGTTACATTAACTTATGCTGTCTTCCATAGTACCATAGTACATACTGCTCTTCATGCCCATTAACATTGTCGATGTTTTACCGTCCATTTGATGGTGGTAGAATATGTGTATAGGATTTCTGTAGATGAGAAATATCACAAAAACTGACACACTAATTGAAAATCGTATGCTAAAGTAACCAGAATTGAACAGTATTACACTTAACATCAAACAATTTAAAAGAATGAATTCAATATTCACTGTAAAGCAATGCATTGGTATATTAAAGTGGACAAGCACATTGATTTTAGATTCAAAGTTATAGTGTACAACAGTTTTTTTTAATCCAGGTTGTTAAAAAGGATTAGGGCAAAGTGAAACTTAAGACATATTTTAGCCAATGGCATATAGGAAGTGCAATGTAATGAAATAAATTCTCAAAACCCACCAAAATAATACAAAGCCTGTCATTGATGGTCTGATATCTGCTCATTGGCATCGCTGTAAGATGTTGTAGTACTTTTAGAAAGCCAGAATGCTTGAAGATGGTATGGATATGAAAAATAGCCTTGTTATAAATCAAAATGAGATTACCCCAAACTTTGAGCTGGCTAGTTAGGCTATAGTAGGTGAAGAGTCATAGATAAATGGTTCTTAGCAAGGACTGCCAAAAAGTTCTGATTGGACTTTTTTCATTCCATTTGGAAATAAGCTCTCATATTATCTAATGAAATAGATCACAAAGAAATGAAACTGAATGATTCCTACAATATTAGTTTATGACATTATTTATCCATCCATTTTCTGCCATCTATCTGGGTCCACCTCCTCCAACTCCTTTGGACAGATATCAAAGCATTCCTTGAACAGCCTAGAGATATAATCTCTTCAGTATATCCTAAGTGTGCCCAGGGAGATGTCCAGGAGGCATCTTAATCAGATGCCAAAACCACCTCACCTGGCTCCTTTCAAAGTGGAAGAGTAGCAGCTCTACATTGAACTCCTCCCTAATGTCTACACTTCCCACACAATCTGTAGGCTGAGCCCAATCACCCTGCAAAAGTGCATGTATCCATGATACAGTTTTTTTTAATTACTACCCACAGTTTGTGACCATAGATGAGAGTAGGAACATAGATCAAGCAATAAATCAAGAGCCTCACCATTTGGTTCAGCTTCCTCTTCACCACAATTGACTGGTACAATGTTAATATGACTGTGTTTGCTCCTCCAATTCACCTGTCAATCTACTGTTCCCTTCTTTCTTCTCTTATTAACAAGATCCCCAAATACTTGGAGGCTGCAGCTCATCTCCAACCTGGAGAAGGAACACCAGTCTTTTCCAGCTGAGAACCATGACTTTGGACTTGAAGATGCTGATCCTCATCCAGGATGCTTCACACTCAGCTGAAAACCGCTCCAGTGCTTATCTAAGGTAACAGTCCAATGAAGCCAGCAGGACCACATCTTTCACAAAAAGAAGATATGCCACTGAACTGGAAACCATCCACTCCTTGGCTGTGCCAAGAAATTCTGCTCATAAAAATTATAAACAGAATTGGTGAGACAGAGCAATCCTGGTGTAATACCACACCCACCCAGAATGAGTGTGACTTCTTTCTGGCAATGTGGACTAAGCTTTGGCTCCGGTTGTACAGGAACCAAATAACCTGCAAAAGCTGACATGGTACCCCATACTCCCAAAGCACCCTCTCCGCAGGACACCATTTTCCATTTCCTCACTAAATTCCTCCCATACTCAAGTTTTTGCTTCCGCCACTGACATTGCTGAGCTTTGCCTGGCCTATCAATACCTGTCAGCTGCCTCTGGAGGCCCACATACTAACCAATTTGATAAAGACTCCTTCAGTCCTTTACTGGTGGCATCCACCCAAGAGTTCAGGGATTACCATCACAACAGGCACCAATAACCTTATATTCGTAGCTCTATGCAGCAACCTCTGGAGTCACAGGACACCACCCATTTGGGTTCAATGTTCCCATCACTCCACAGAATGCAAGCTTAATTTATCTGGAGGTGTGAGTTGAAGTTTTTCCAGACAGGGATTTCTGTCTAATGTTCCCACTACACCCTCACTTTATGTTTAGCTCTGACTGGTCTGTTAGGCATCTTCCTCCTCTACTTGATCCACCTTACAGCCAGGTATTGATAGCTCAGCCTCTCTGTTCTCCTGAGTGTATAAGACATAAGGTCATAGATCTGATGACATGACTACAAAATCGATTATTGATCTATGGCCTAAGGCGCTGTGGTGCCAAGTACATTTATGAACTCCCTTATGTTCAAACATTATGTTCGTTATGGACAAATTATGACTAGCATAGAAGTCTAATAACAAAGCACTGCTTGGGTTCAGATCAGATAAGCTGTTCTTCCCAATCACACTCTTCCAGGCTTTACTGTCATTAACCACATGAGTGTTTTAGTCCAACATTAGAACAATAGAGTCCCCAGTGGGAACACTTTCTAGCAGACAAGAGTCAGAGCCATCCTCCAACTCAAAGTAAAGGTAAAGATAAACTCACCCTTATGGCTCTTCCTGTGGGTGGTCGGCCCATTGGAGGACAAACACATGTTGCTCCATTGGGCTGTGTCTGAAGTTTATGTTTAATTTATGAAATTAAAAGAAAAAATATTATGTTATAGTGCATCAGATTGCAAATACTGATTGAAATACAGGGTGCAATGAGCCAAAATAATGGCACTACTGCAGCTGGAGAAGAAAGACCTGTCCAAACCCACCCATCACAATAATGCCCTGACGCTTGTTGTGCATCTCAAAGCAGTACTGGGACAATGTTGTACTTTATTTTCATTCATATTATTCTCATCTTAAGAAGCCTTTTGGGAAAATGGCATAAAAGTTGTTTGTTCATTACCTATAAACTTTTTTTGTGTTGTTCATTACTTCATAAGTACGTACATTTTTGGGAAACTCACTCCAGATTGACTTTTTTTTTCAGTAACTTGTTTTTATTTTTTTAATTGGGTTTTCTGACTGTTGCAAGTTTTATATCTCCCTTCAGTGGATTTTGACATTATAGTTTTTGAGGGACATAAGGGTAATAGCAGGTAAAAGACTCAAAGGTTAGGGGCAGTGGCAGTAGGTGAATAAACAGGGAACTCCATAGCAGAAACTTAAAACATTTGCAGCATCAAGACAGGATTCTTTGTTTTGCCAGACTTTGAAACAGTTTATTGTTTGCTAATGGCACTGACCTTTCTTATAAGCTGATGCAAATCACTAACCGTTAATTGTTTAGCACTCCAGGTAGAAAATTAGTAAGACTAATTAGACAGAACTACTGTATACCCCTGGCCAAACATGTCATTGCTGGTTTAATAAAGAATGTGCATCAGTACTTTTTCTCCAGACTAAGGATAAAAGTGACATTTTTATTTCTATGGAATAATTTTGTCCACATCATCCATCCATCCATCCATCCACTTATGCATTATCACACCTGCTAAATTGCAGTTTAAGAACCCTCAAGAAGCATCTGTAGTAAATGACAAATAGTATGTAACAGAATTAATGATGGCCCAGCTTATTTTATGTGAAATACTGCATTTTTGTAGAACTGATCATATTACCATGAAAATGGTAGATGTCAATGGAATGGTGCCAAAACATGCAATGATGTCTTACAGTGTTTTCTTATTTTATCACATATTTTTACAAATGTTTGAACTAGGCTGGAAAATTACCCAGGGGAAAATCCCACTCTCCTGGTCATCTGTATTGATTCCTCTGCATTGAGACAGTGTAGCTTAGTTGTCACCTTTAAATGAAAATGTAACTACTGTTCAAAGCATGTGAGTGGAGACATTAGAATATTTTGAAAGCTCAAAAAGTTTGCAATAATGTATACAGTTAGGTCCATAAATATTTGGACAGAGACAACTTTTTTCTA
Source organism: Polypterus bichir lapradei (assembly GCA_026402145.1). Lineage (NCBI taxonomy): Eukaryota > Metazoa > Chordata > Cladistia > Polypteriformes > Polypteridae > Polypterus > Polypterus bichir. The sequence continues at coordinate 40,824,171 of JANRMT010062796.1, forward strand.
ATTTTGGTTCTGTACAGTACCACAATGAATTTTAAATGAAACAACTCAGATGAAGTTGAAGTGCAGACTTTCAGCTTTAATTCAGTGGGTTGAACAAAATGATTGCATAAAAATGTGAGGCAACTAAAGCATTTTTTAACACAATCCGTTTATTTCAGGGGCTCAAAAGTAATTGGACAATTGACTCAAAGGCTATTTCATGGGCAGGTGTGGGCAAGTCCGTTGTTATGTCATTATCAATTAAGCAGGTAAAAGGCCTGGAGTTGATCTGAGGTGTGGTGCTTGCATGTGGAAGATTTTGCTGTGAACAGACAACATGTGGTCAAAGGAGCTCTCCATGCAGGTGAAAGAAGCCATCCTTAAGCTGCAAAAACAGAAAAAACTCATCCGAGAAATTGCTACAATATTACAAGTGGCAAAATCTACAGTTTGGTACATCCTGAGAAAGAAAGCAAGAACTCTGGTGAACTCAGCAACGCAAAAAGACCTGGACGTCCACGGAAGACAACAGTGGTGGATGATCACAGAATCATTTCCATGGTGAAGAGAAACCCCTTCACAACAGCCAACCAAGTGAACAACACTCTCCAGGGGTAGGCGTATCGATATCCAAGTCTACCATAAAGAGAAGACTGCATGACAGTAAATACAGAGGGTGCACTGCAAGGTGCAAGCCACTCATAAGCCTCAAGAATAAAAAAGGCTAGATTGGACTTTGCTAAAGAACATCTAAAAAAGCCAGCACAGTTCTGGAAAAACATTCTTTGGACAGATGAAACCAAGATCAACCTCTACCAGATAGATAAAGGCAAGAAAAAAGTATGGAGAAGGCGTGGAACAGCTCATTATACAAAGCATACCACATCATCTGTAAAACATGGTGGAGGCAGTGTGATGGCTTGGGCATGCATGGCTGCCAGTGGCACTGGGACACTAGTGTTTATTGATTATGTGACACAGGAAAGAAGCAGCCGAATGAAGTCTGAGGTGTTCAGAGACATACTGTCTGCTCAAATCCAGCTAAATGCAGTAAAATTGATTGGGCGGCGTTTCATGACACAGATGGACGATGACCCAAAACATACAGCCAAAGCAACCCAGGAGTTTATTAAAGCAAAGAAGTGGAAAATTCTTGAATGGCCAAGTCAGTCACCTGATCTTAACTCAATTGAGCATGCATTTCACTTGTTGAAGACTAAACTTCAGACAGAAAGGCCCACAAACAAACAGCAACTGAAAGCCACTGCAGTAAAGGCCTGGCAGAGCATTAAAAAGGAGGAAACCCAGCATCTAGTGATGTCCAGGAGTTCAAGACTTCAGGCTGTCATTGCCAGCAAAGGGTTTTCAACCAAGTATTAGAAATGAACATTTTATTTCCAGTTTTTTAAATTTTTCCAATTACTTTTGGGCCCCTGAAATGAAGGGATTGTGTTAAATAAATGCTTTAGTTGCCTCACATTTTTATGCAATCCTTTTTGTTCACCCCACTGAATTAAAGCTGAAAGTCTGCACTTCAACTGTATCTGAGTTGTTTCATTTAAAATTCATTGTGGTAATGTACAGAACCAAAATTAGAAAAAAGTTGTCTCTGTACAAATATTTATGGACCTAACTGTAACTAAAGACCTAGCAATATCATTTTGGGAGCCCCTTAGGTTTTCTGAATTTTGAAGTTTTTATTGAGCGAAAAACAAGGAGTACTGCTCCCTAAAGCCTTGTTAACATTTCCACGTTTACCTGTGTTCTTTTCTGCTGCAATGCAAGGCAAGTCATCTGTACCACACTACTATGCTTCTCGTTCACATCACTGTGGAGAAGTGCAATATGTTTCTAGAAATGTAACACGCCGCATATTTCCACATAAAGACACAACAGAATGCATTGTTGTTCACAATACTGTGTTTTCTCAGAGGAAAACTCAGTACACAGATATCATTACAGATCTTTATTTAAACTTTAAATTACAGGCAAGGCTGGGTTCGCTTCCCGGGTCCTCCCTGCGTGGAGTCTGCATGTTCTCCCTGTGTCTGCTTGGGTTTCCTCCCATAGTCCAAAGACATGCAGGTTAGGTGCATTGGCAGTTCTAAATTGTCCCTAGTGTGTGCTGGGTGTATGGGTGTGTGTGTGCGCACCCAGCGATGGACTGGTGCCTTGCCCGGAGTTTATTTCCTGCCTTGCACCCTTTGTTGACTGGGATTGGCTCCAGCAGACCCCTGTGACCCTGTAGTTAGGATATAGTGGGTTGGATAATGGATGGATAGATGACAGGCAAATGCATGCAGAATTTATACATTTATGAATTTATGCATGTTTCTAGACAGCAAATAAATGGCTTTGTTCTTGTGAGAATGGAACAAATTTCACTGAAAGTGAAAAACATTTTATTTTGCAAATTTTTTTAGAAAGCAAAACACTTGAGTTTTGCTGCAAATTAAATTTTGGGCAAATCATTTTGCTCATTACTACTAGTGGCTAAGGTCCTCAAACCGCAAGAAAGAAATTGTCAGTCAGTCATTTCTCAGCCTGCTATATCCTAACACAGGGTCACAGGAGCCAATCCCTGGGTGCAAGGCAGGGACAAATCCCCAGGATAGGTGCCAGCCCACACACACACACACCAAGGACAATTTAAGCGCCTAACCTGCATGTCTTTGGACTGTGGGAGGAAACCCACGCAGACACGGGGAGAACATGCAAACTCCACGCAGGGAAGAACCGGGAAGCAAACCCAGGTCTCCTAACTGCAAGGCAGCAGCGCTACCACTGCATCACCGTGCCACCAGAAAGAAATTGTGCTCCCCAAAAAATCATACAAAGGGCTGTCACACACGTGCGCATGGGAGGCAGCTAAAGGGCTAGAGTAAGGGCAATTTCGAGTCAGACCGGGATGTGGAAGAGTGCACTGATTCTTTTTCTCACTTTCCTGTAGACCATCCACGGGAGATTCCACCTGGCCCTGTTGACGTCACTTCCGGGTCCGAGTCTATGGAAGAAGATCTTGTCGGCTCCGGCCCCTGTGATGTCACGTCCGGGCTCAAGCCTATGGCTGAAGACCCTTATGAGCCTGACCCCTCTGACTTCACTTTCTGTCTTCCCCTTTAAAAGCCTCCACCTTTACCTTATTCCCTCAGTTCTGTTTCGGACTCGGTTTTGTGCACATCAGTGCTGTATAAACATTTTGTGACTTTGCAGCCAGGATACCAAATATACGGGTGGTTGCCCCAAACTTTGCTATGACTCTGTGTGGAGTTTCTGACAGGGCACATAGAGAACATGGAAGCTCCACACCAAAGAGGCCACTGTTATGGTTGAAAACAGTTTTACAGCCTGGACAAAGTCTGTAAAACACTGCTCAAATCTTTAACAAAACTGCTTTCTTGAAATCAGAATACATGTATTTTAGAATGAAAGCTCTGCAATATATTGCATATCAAAAAGAAACACTAATATGTTACATTTTACCATTGTATTTATTTTTGTTTTTCACAGAAAAACTAGATTGTATGTCACACTTGTAACATTATAGTCAGTCATCAAAAAACTGTGGCAGCTCATTCCCAAGAATGACTTTCTCCTCTGTCCCCTTCTCTGTGATGGTCACCATGTAGATCACACCTCCACTAGAGCCATCTCTGTTCATGGCCAGTGACAAAGCTAAAAAAAGATAAAACCACGTTTAGTCTAAAGTCAAAGGAAATAATAGTCATCCAAATTAACAAGATAAATGAGCTTTTTGGGTTTGTAAAGTTCCAAGTTTTCAGTTTGGGTCATTTTAATGCAAATTGAAAGAAACATTATGCATTTTAAAACACTGATACCTGATATTCAAGTTACATATTTGACTAGACAGTCAGTAATATGTTGACGCCTTCCTCTGTTACAAGCCATTTATTAGTTTAAAGAATGATACCACGTTAAGTGAATGTTGGTCTGGTTTGTTTCAGTATGTAATTTCAATAACAATCACTATAACAATTAATGAAGGTGCAACCTACAATAATAATGCAATAATAATATAGACTTGTGTTATTATTAGATAGATAGATAGATAGATAGATAGATAGATAGATAGATAGATAGATAGATAGATAGATAGATAGAAAGGCACTATATACTACAAAGACAGAGAGCTAAAAAATTGAAAAGGGAAGTGTATGATAAATAGACAGATAGATAGATATGCCATATTAGTTCCCAAGGGTAAAGAGGTGAGTATCTACAGTTTGTGTTACAGTTTTCTGCTTACCATTGCTTACAAATTTGTGACAATCATCTTTGGTCATATTTTTTTTATAGGCCGAATCCACATATCCATAAATATATGTGCTTCCTGATCCACCAACCGCAAAAGGCTGTCTAATCAGCATCCCACCAAGGGTCCCATATACCTTTAATAAAAAGGAAAAATATTTTACATGTAAATTTTAAAGTTATCAGAAGTTTCCGTCATAATTAATTTAACATATTAAATAATTGTTTATAAAAGCATCACTATTATCACTGTAAGAAGCATTAGGTAGACCTACGTAAACCTGTTTTCCATCATGTTTATGAAGTTCAGGGTTATAGGAAGCTGGCGCCTATTCCAGTATCACTGGGTGTAAGTCGGAACTCAGAAACTACCCCTGAACAACACAGTCATGAAGACAGAACTTGTTTAGTGTTGGCAGCTGAAGAAAAACCCAGACGAACACATGTAAAATGTGTACACTTTACACAAGTTGCACCCAAGCCATGATTTAAACCCATGACTCAAAAACTGTGACACAGCACTGCCATGCTGTCCATGGGAGAAGTAATAATACAAATATCAAGTGCTGGCTTTACTGATTTACATACCTGGCCTCCTTTACTTTTGTCCCATCCAGCCACAATTAGATGGGCTACCATTTCCTCCTTATATTTGTAACTGATATCTTTGACCATATTTGCTGCCGCTTTCACCAGAGGCAGCCCTCCCATATCAATGCTAAACAGAAAAAAAGAAACATCGACAGAATGTTAACAAAATACTTCAAAGAGTATCCATAACTTTGACTAAGCACTGTTAAACAATGTTGTTTATTCAGTTTTGAGGCATCATGACCTTCATTATAAATGATAAGAAAACTGAAGCAACAATTTCATTCTAACAAGAAATGTCATTATATAAGTTAATGCTAGGTATACAGTAGACTTCATGTTCCTAAAGCAAGGGTATTACACCTTTCCCCCAACTTTCTCCCTATAATAAATGTTTGCCACTTCTTCTAAAAAGTTATTTAGATGTAGTGCAAGCCGTCTTTTTTTGTAAGGAAAAAATAGGTGAATTTTGCATGAGGTTAATTTCAATGAAAGAAGTTTTTTTTTACTAACACTGTAAAATAATTTTATAATATGTTGTAGATGCCACACGGGCTAGACAGGCATCTCAGCCAGGAAAGGGAGCAGACCTGGAAGGAATGACCGGAAAGGGTGTATGGATAGCCCATAAAAAAGAGAAGACGTTGATGGAGGTTTTTTATTCCCCCAACATGTTAGATGGCAGCAGCTCCGGAGGTCTGTGCACAGTAGGGAACCAGCAGGGCATGCCGGGATATGCAGTCTGGCAGAGCAGCCCTGCTGGGGTCACTGGGTGCCATGAGAGGGGGCTGTAGGGAGACAAGTTCCCTGTTATAATGGACTTCCATCAAGCAATCACCCTGGCATTGTAAGTACTTCTAGGTCTGTAATAAAAGGGACATCACTCCCTTATCCAGGCGAGTCGGAGCTACAAGATAGTGGAGCAACGCTTGAGTGGAAGAGGGTAGTGTGGTAGGAAGGAAGTATTGTGGAGAGAAAAACTGTGTTTTGTTCTTGTGTAACATTTTTGGAGGTATTTATAATAAAAACCTTCCATTATTTGAACCCGGGACTGTGCTTGTGTGTTCGTGTTGGGGTTTGGGCTTGCTGGTGCCCGGGTATCCATCACAATATCAAGAACAAAATCAAACCATGACATTCATATCTCAAAGCAACATGTTTGCAGCCAGGAGCATGGTGCATTATTTCACATTCACTTTTGAAAAAAAATATTTTTGTCAAATATATTTTATTCATTATTGTCACAACGAGCTTTGGACTTTACTCTTGCCCTTTACTGCCTAGCAACATTCAACATGCTTTCACATGAAGGACAAAAGAAAAACAATGGGAAGCCTGGCTTTTCTATGGTGCTCTACCATTGTGCTGGTACCTTATATGTAACCCTAACATTTTTTCTACTATTTTAAGAGTTTAGTGTTATATGCAATTCACTTTTTTAACTGCCTTCTGAGTTTTACTTCTCTTTGTGATTTATACATTTCTGCTGTGTTTGCCTGCCTGGTGTTTTGACTTGTCTGATTTCACTTGTGTGTTGTGGACTTGGTCATTCATGGCTATTTTGCTTACTCCTGCTTGCCCAGGTCAGCGTTTTAAATTTAATTTTGAATTTAACTTCTGTTTCTAGCTGAGCAGTGCAAAGAATTGTTCCTTTCAGTCTACTAGTTTATCAGTTTCCACATTAAGGCAATAGATCAGAAGCTTGTAGTAACCAAATGTCTGTGAAGCTGCTGTTGGCCATTTACCAAATGTAACTATTTTGAAAAATAAAACTCTGCTGAGATGTATTTTGAAATATGGAACAGGCATTTGGAAAGAAATCCAATGAAGTCATATAGAGTTAAATTAAAGTAAAAACATGGTCAAACATTATGAGTTTTCATATCTGAGGATTAGTGACATACCAAGCAATTCTTCCCCATTATACTGTGTAGATGTTTGTCTTACCTGTGCAGGTCCAGCTGATAATCAACAATATCAGCAACCGCTTGGGCATCTGCAGCAGATCCAGAGAGAGCACAGTAGACATTATCATGGAGACGTGAGAGCTTATTCATTACACGGTTTACCACAGACTGCCTGTGACAGAAAGAAGGGGAAAAGGAAAATGTAGCACCTCAAAAAGTGACTTGTTTAGAACTTCATAGAATGTCTTATTAGAATCAATGAAGAAACTATTTCAATCACATCTGACACATGTGCAACTGTTTTAGTATCACTTAACAGCAGAAGATCATAAAAAGTGATTTTTACAGGGCTTGAGTTTTAATAATAATTCTTCTAATGCACTTCTAAAAAGGTAATAACTTTCTAATCACAATACTAAACACATTGGTTCCTTGTTTATTGCTTGTCCCATCCTAGCTGGAAGAGATTTAAGACCTGATCTCTCTCTGGATAGGACGCTAATGTATCACAACTTTCCTGTATAGTTATAATTCATCGTTCTTGTACACCTGAGCTAACTTACAAAAAAAACTTGTTTTCTTTTAGTACTATTAAAAAAAACAGTGTTTCAAGAACAAACAGATTAGAACACATGGCATACATCCCAACTCCCTATAAAAGGATTACCTTTTACACAAAATAGGTGGCAACATCATTCAACATGCCTCTAGCCTTAAAATCATTATAGAACTGCTCTATCATTTTACCCTGTATGACTTTTATTTGTTTTATTAAAAATAATTACAAATACAAAAATATCGTAAACCAAAGATGCTACAGATATGTCTGGACCTTTCACAGTTTTCACATCAGCTCTGGACTTAAGGAGGTTGTCTTATTTAATAAATTAAATACATAACATCTTCTTATATGATTTTAATATTTTTTGAAATACAGTGAGCAAAATAAACGTGATCTGGGAATGTAACAAGTACTTTACAAAGGACACTGAAAGACTGTCTGATCCCATCATCTATTGAAAATAGTTAAAAACTAGAATTACAGAGTCTCTTACAAAAAGTGAGTGACAACATATACTTCAAGAGTACAGCTAGAGTAACACATTAATCAACTGTTACACAGCTGTGGAAATAAATCAGAATTACTTAAAACTGAGAGATAAATGTCAATTATTGAGAGAAGTAGTAAACAATGCAAACCCTTAATAGGTAAAAGAGAGGGCAATTTGGAAAAACTAAATCCAAAATGGGAAATGAATGAGTCAATAGTATATTTAAGGTACAGGAAAGATCATGATTTTTCTATAAAAATTGTGCACAATTGAAATGTTCACACTAAATGCTCCCAGTCTGTCATAATTGATGGATTGCATCAGGCTTACCCTGCAGACACTCGTGAATCTGATCCAATTACTACACCATCTTCAAACTCGACTGCCATGATAGTGGTCTAAGAGAAAACAGAAAAGTGCTGCAAATTATAAACTGTTTAAAGTATTTACCTTTCAAAGATCCTAGGGAAGGATGGGAAAGGGACATTCCAATTGGCATATCAGAAAAGGAGTGGAACTCAGCCATTCTTAAAATACATTCTAGTTTTTATATGTTCCAAGCATTTCATAGTTTAGCTATAAAACACATTTAACTTGTATAAAATTGTCCAAAATTTACCAGTGCAAGACTCAACCTGCAAGTGCTGCAATCTAGCTCCAGCTTCATTAGGCCATATGTTCTGAGAATGTACTAAATTAACATAATTTTTGACGAAAATATTTACATACTTCTCAGACAGCTTTGGAGTTACAATCATTTGTAATCTATTAACAGTTATATTTGGTGTTCTGCGGAATGGCATCAAAGTGCATAGGGAGAAATCGATTGTAATTTCTCACACCACACTACTAGTATACAGACTTATCCTGATCAGCTAAAGGATCCAAACGTACCTTCTAGAACTCAGTGGGTAAGCGATCTTCTATATTATCTCAAATTAGAAAAAAACATAGCAAGAACTCATTAATATTGTTTAAGAATAAATATGCTTAGCCCGTGGTTGACACTCTCATGTTATTAATCATTTTATCATACTATGTGTGGTGTGGGTAAAAAACTGATCCACGACAAAGATATCCATCAGGAAGCCTTTAATAATTAACTTAAAGTTATTCAGAATTTTTCAGCAATACATTTGCATTGAATTTAATGAAAAAGATGCTGCTTAACAGGTCGCTGCTCTAGCTCAGAGTACAGAGTGCTTTTAGTGTGCATCCATAGCCTGTGAGCAAACATCGACCAAAAAACCCGCGCTTTTACTGTGCATAAGCGCCAAGATAACTCACCACGTGACCAAGTCACCCTGAACATTAGAGACATTAAAACAATAGCCCTGAACTTTTTCTGGTCACTACACTACCCCCCTTCTGCTGTGCTGAGTCTCTTCAGCACTGTATGGGCTTAGCTAAATACACAGAATAAGTCATTATTAAGAACTGACTAACACTAGGCCAACTTACTTTTTTTTTTTTTTAACAACACAACAAAGCCAATAATAATAATTTTCTATTACTGTTGAAAGCGGACAGGTTTTCTTATAGCCCTCCCTGCTCTGGTACATGGCAAATTCAGAGCATCATCTTCAGAGTGAGATTGGTTGTGGGAAGTTGGCAATTCACGTCTTTCTTTATGATGCCTACAACTGGCAGCTGTCTGCCTTTTTCTTGGGTGTTAGTGTGCTGCAAGTGTCTTCACTGGAGAGAAGCTGCATGTGGCCCGAATCCTCCTTTTGGTTGGATGTGGCAGGTTGTAAGGGTTCTCCCTGCTCCAGATTGTTTTCCAGCACAGAATGGCGTAGCCTCCACATCCACACTGGAACACTGTCAGTAGTATATAGAAGTAGGCGATCATGATGCAAAATCTTTGAATTGCGCTGATCCCAGACCTGATACAGAACTGGGCCAAGGCATTTAGTAATAACCTGAGGGCCACGCCATGGTTCCTATAGCTTTGGACTGTGACCCACCTTTTTGGTACTATCCCTAACATATACTAAATCACCAACCTTATAAGGACGCATACTCTGGTATTTCAGACCTCTGTGCATTAGCCTGGACAACGCCTAGGGAGACAGCATGGGACTGGTGGACTTCTCTGCATTAGCCGATTTGAAGTGAACCCAGTAATTGTATGTAGTGAACTTCGGTATGCAGCAGTGAGTAGAGGCAAGTGCTGGTCCCAGTTCTTTTGGTTTTCATCCACATAGCACCTAACCATCTGTAAGAGGGTTCTGTTAAAGCGTTTCACCTGACCATTGCTGGAGGGATGGTATGGAGTAGTCCTTGTTTTTGTTATCTGCAACAGACGGCAAACTTCTGTGAACAGGTCAATTTCACAATTACGGCCTTGATCAGTATGAATTTCCAGCGGGGTTCCAAAACGTGCAATGAATTCATACACTAATGTCTTGGCAGTAGTTTCAGCACTTTGATCAGGAATGAGAAAGGCCTCCACCCATTGTCTGAACTGATAATTGCCCAAACTGGAGACTGGAAAGGGCCCCAGCACATCAATGTGTAAGCAATCCATGGGCACCCCTGCCTGATATGCTTGTAGGGGGGCTCTTCCTATTGCCCCAACAGATTTACAAGCTTGGCATTGCTTACATTTCTTAACAAAAAGACAAATATCATGCTTCATATCCTCCCAGTAGTAATGTTGTTGCACCCTATTAAGTGTCTTCCCTTCTCTAAGATGGCCAGACTGTGGTGGGCTGTGGCAGAAATGGATGACTTCCGCTTGTAGAGACAGAGGCACTAACAGTCGAAGGGAAGAAGTCATTTCTAGTGTGCCCTCCCAGTGGTAGTACAGAACCCCTTGGTAGCATTTAACCTGTGGCCAGCACAACCAATATTTTTGAATGACTGGGCTCTCAAGTGAGACCTTCTCGGGCAGGAAGCTCTCCTTGATCCTTCCATTGGTGAAGAATGGAAAGAGTAGGATCCTTCCTCTGTTCCTCCTCCAACTGCTGCTTACTGAATTCTGGAATCCAGCTAGTTTCTGGCACACCCAGTAGTTGAGATGCTTCCTGGAGTTCATTGTGGTCTCCTACTGAATTTGTCTCAGTTGAGACTTCATTTTCAGGTGCCCACTCCCTAGTGAACTCCGCCGCACTGCAAGAGGGATCACATCATCCACATCACTGTCAAAGTGACACCACTGGCGTTGCAGCTTTTGACAATATGTGCAGCCCCCACATGGCAGACTGTCAGACTCTTTTCCAGCTTGGTAGCACTCACATGTGAACTCCACTTCCTTCCTGGAAAGGGCATCAGCATTGGCATGTTGTCTACCTTCACGATGTTCAATTTGGTAGTCATACTGGCTGAGCTCCTCTAACCAGCAGGCCAACTGTCATTCCGGATGTCTGAATCGGAAGAGCCAGATGAGACTGTTATGAACAGTACGAATGAGAAAACGACAGCTAAGAAGATAATGTCTGAAGTGACTTGTAAACATTACTACAGCAATCAGCTCCTTTCTTGTTGTGCAGTAACGCTGCTGGGAGCTTTGCAAGCATGAGCTTGCATATGCAATTACCCTTTCAATTCCCTCTTGCAGCTGGGAAAGAACTGCACCAATACTAAAGTTGGAAGCACCTGTATCTAGTATAAAGGTCACTTCAGGCAGGGGGTAAGCCAATATTGGTGCTGTTGTCAACCTTTTCTTCAGCTCCTCGAATGCTAGCTGCTGAGTCTCACTCCATTTGAATTTGACTCCCTTCTGCAAGAGCAGGGTCATTGGACTGGCAATTTCTGCAAATGCTGGTACAAATCGCTGGTAATAGTTGCAAAGTCCAAGGAATATCTGTAGCTCCTTGATACTTGTGGGTGTATTCCAATTTTGTACATCGTGTATGAGAGCTGGGTTAGTGGCAATGCCCTGCCCACCCACTATGTGCCCCAGAAACAAAACTTCCTTCTTAAGAAGATGACACTTTGAAGGTTTCAATTTTAGTCCATATCTTTGGAGACGCTGGAAGACCTCTGCAAGATTCTGAAGTCCCTGTTCAGCACTGTTGCCTAAAACAACTACATCATCCAGGTAAACTAAAAGTGTCTGCCATTGCAATCCTTGTAACACCAGTTCCATGGCCCTTTGAAAGGTACTAGGTGCATTACATAATCCAAATGGCATACAAGTATACTCGTACAGCCCATACTTGTTTATAAAGACAGTTTTCCTCCTATCCTCTGCTTGTACCTATATCTGCCAATATCCACATTGCATGTCAAAGGGTGGAGAACACTGTGGCTCCTCCCAGTGTGTCTAGGCATTCCTCTATCTTTGGGAGTGGGTAGGCGTCCTTTATAGTCAGTTCATTCAACTTTCGATAGCCAATACACCATCTGACTCCACCATCCTTTTTCTGAATGAGAACAACTGGTGATGCCCATTCAGACTTGGAGGGTATGACAACTCCTGTATCCAGCATTGCCTGTAGGTGTAGTTGCTTTTCTTCCTGGAATCCTAAGGCTGTGCGCCTTGGGGGCTGGTGTACAGGTCGGGCATCCCCTGTGTCAATGCGGTGTGTGATTGCAGAAAAATGTCCCAGTTCATGGTCACTGGCTGCAAAGATTGACTAGTAATCTAAAAGTAAAGTGATAAGCTGTTCTTTTTGGGCCTGGGTGAGATCTTCGCTAGAGGCAATGTATAGGCTGTGAAGGTATGAAGGCAGGTCCAAAGCACTTGGTGACTGGATTCTCCTTATTTTTGAAAGATGTTCAGGGGCCTGTTGATTCAGTTCTGAACTGAATAGTTTTGTAAGTAAGAGTGGTTCAGTTTCTTTGAGGACTCCCAGACATGTGCCCTGTGGAAGTTCTGCCTCCCATAGTGAAGGATTGCACACACGAACAGGTATACAGTTTTCCTGTAAAGGAGTGTTGTCATTATTTTCCTGGGACAGGCGGCTGGGCCTGCCATTTTCCAGAATGGGTGAATGATCTTTCTGTCAGGCAGACTCCTGGTTGTGGTGGATGGTGGTGCTATAGCTCTCCTATCCAAGAGACGGGGGCGCACAATGGGTTCTGATGTAGGTTGCATAGCAGGACTAGAGATGCAAGCTCGCTGGCAAATGACATCTAACTCAGAAGCAAACTGTTGCTCTGCTGTTGTCAGTGCAGGTCTGGGTGTGCTTCCCCCAACAAGCATATCAGGTAGGGGTGCCCATGGATCGCTTACACATTGATGTGCTGGGGCCCTTTCCAGTCTCCAGTTTGGGCAATAAATACATCCTGGTAATGATGGATCAGTTCAGACGATGGGTGGAGGCCTTTCCCATTCCTGATCAAAGTGCTGAAACTACTGCCAAGACATTAGTGTATGAATTAATTGCACGTTTTGGAATCCCGCTGGAAATTCATACTGATCAAGGCCGTAATTTTGAAAGTGACCTGTTCACAGAAGTTTGCCATCTGTTGCAGATAACAAAAACGAGGACTACTCCATACCATCGCTCCAGCAACGGTCAGGTGGAACGCTTTAACAGAACTCTCTTACAGATGGTTAGGTGCTATGTGGATGAAAACCAAAAGAATTGGGACCAGCACTTGCCTCTACTCACTGTTGCATACCGAAGTTCACTACATACAATTACTGGGTTCACTCCAAATCGGCTAATGCAGAGAAGTCCACCAGTCCCATGCTGTCTCCCTAGGCATTGTCCAGGCTAATGCACAGAGGTCTGATATACCCGAGAAAATGAAAAATCTTTGTTTATCTTGCAGACTGAAGTAGCCGCTCTTATTTTTCCCACAATACAGCATCTATAACTTGTCAGTGGTAAAAGCGCTTATTATTTATTTATTTTTAACGTGGCACTGGCTAGTCTGGTGCTTCAGACGGCAAGAGAGTCGCGCTCCCTTGTCACGTGACAATGAAGTGCCGTCAGTCTTCCTATCTCTCTCCTCTTTGTTTATTTATTAGTTTAAGTCCTAAGTCAACGTCCCCGCCTATGTAACGCTCCGCTCCTCCATTTCGTTACCACGGTAAGCACTTACTTCTTTGCAACTGCTGTTTTATTTGTCTTTTAAACGGGTGAATTAATCCCGATGCTGACACCACTGTCGTGCCGTCCGCGCAGCGTGGGTAAAAAACTGGTCCACGACAAAGATATCCGTCAGGAAGATTTTAATAATTAACTAAACGTTATTCAGAATTATTCAGCAATGCATTTGCATTGAATTTAATGAAAAAGATGCTGCTGGTCGCTGCTCTAGCTCAGAGTACGAAGCGCTTTTAGTGTGCGTCCATACACCAAGCCTGTGAGCAAACAACGACCAAAAAACCCGCGCTTTTACTGTGCATAACCACTAAGATAACTCACCACGTGACCAAGTCACCCTGAACATTACAGACGTTAAAACAACAGCCCTGAACTTTTTCTGGTCACTACAATACTTTAAAAATAAGAAAGTAAGTGTTTTTTTTTTTTTTTGCTTGTGTCTCTCTTTCTTTTGAGTGGGGGTTGAATTTATTTTTGCTTTCTGTTTTGTTACATTTCTTCTTTGTATTCAAATGGTTGCATGTGTTATTATTTGTTTGATTGACCAGCATGCAATTTTAGGTTCTGGTTTTTGAAAAATAAAATAAATTTATTAACAAAAAAATACTTTTTTATCACTTTATTTGCATATACCCTAAATGCAATCAGTCTTCTGTTTAAATGGCAAATTCCAGTCTGATCATTATTACTATGTGTTTTACAACATAAACAACAATATTTTATAACACGGCACACACAGGATATTTGCATTATGCTGAGAAGATGCTGTAAGTGTCCTGGCATCAAGTCTTATGGCAGATGCAAACAACTGTTTGTACATAGCAGATAGTTGTCAGCAAGTGCAGAGCAGAACAAAATAGTAAGGGAGATTTCTACTACAACAGTAATTATCTAAAAAAGTGCATTTAGTGTTCCTCTTTGTTCCATTAATAATATCACTGTTCCTATAGAAAGTAGCTGTATACTGTTTTGGTGTATCAACCTAAAAGTATAAAATCAGATTTATTTTATGTGATATTTAAGGGGAGTCCTGCACCCCAAATCTATAACAGCATCTCTCCCACATACCAGTTTCATTTCAAATGACTCTTTAATTTCAGCAATGTACCTTTTGCAAGGCCCCAAAAGCACACTACAGTACTACAATAGAGTCAATACTCTGTACTTTTCTCACTTTTTCCCTTTCCATACTCTGTACTTTTCTCACTTTTTCCCTTTCCACTTCTCCTCCTATCCAGGTGAGTGCTGACCTCATACAGTTTCTGATTCTTGACTCACCCATATGATGTGGGGGGCTCCTTTTTAGGCCAGATCTGGGAGTACGATATTTCTGGTGCAACAATATTGGTTCCCAAAATCATTTCCATGTCGGATAGAACATGGACATGTTCATGTTAGGTTGAGAACAGGAAAGCCTCCTCCGGCACCTCCATCAAAAGTAAAGTACCAGGGCTGTACGTTGTGACCACAACTCCCATCCTATCCTGTGTGTGTCCAAATTGGAGCTTGATGAGAAAGATGCTGCCACCAAATATACTGAGATGAACACTAGGCCCCAGTTCAGAGTGGCATTGGTTAAAGCTTATCCCAGTAGCATGCAGTACACAGCAGGAAATGGCCCTGGACAGGCTGCCAGTCAATCACACAGCCCACTGAGACTCACACACCCATACTTACACGGATTCAGTATGGAATTGAAAATTACTCTTAACTAATTTGATTTTGGGAATGTAAGAAAAGTACCCAAACAGACACAGAGAG
This sequence comes from Polypterus bichir lapradei, assembly GCA_026402145.1. Lineage (NCBI taxonomy): Eukaryota > Metazoa > Chordata > Cladistia > Polypteriformes > Polypteridae > Polypterus > Polypterus bichir. Next base: position 40,839,738 of record JANRMT010062796.1, read on the forward strand.
AATGTTCAAATTCCACACAGCTAGTTACTAGGCAAGATATTCAAGCCCAGGACATATAACGTGGGAAGCACAGTGGTGCAGTGGTAGTGCTGCTGCCTCACATTTTGGAGACCAGGGTTCATACCCCAGATCCTCCCTGTGTGGAGTTTGTATATTCTTCCAGTGCCTGTATGGGTTTCCTCCAGGTGGTCTGGTTTCCTTCCACAGTTCAAAGAAATGCAGGTTAGGTGGACTGGTGATGCTAAATTAGCTCTAGTGTGTATTCACGTTGTGTGTGCCACATGCCAAACACACAGTAGATTCCTATCTTGCACCCTATGCTTACAGGGATAGGCTCCAGTGACCCTGCTCAGGAAAGGCACATTTATAAAAATGAATGGATAGAAACATGATTTCTGAGGTTAATCCTATCTAATAGGCCGTGAATCTCAAACACAGAAATAAATTATGTGCAATAAGGTTTTAAAAAAGGCACAAAAGATAAAAAATACTACAAAAAATCCTCAAAACATAGCAGCATCTTTAAGGAATTAAAAGTTAATGACACCATCAGGACTTTGTTTAGATCATTATGCTTCCAAAACAGAAAGCTGAGTAAGGAGAAGAGTATTCAGAGAAGCCAACCATAACAAAAAGGGAACATAAAAAAAAGATTAAATGTAAATATAAAAGTCTAGTCAATGTGTGACCACTTCACCAATATCACTGACTCTTCACAATTATGAGGGCATATAATGGTAGCTAAAATAATGCCACAACTTAAAAGGCCAATGGCAAATTAAATTACAGTTTGCAAATCAAAAATATGAGGATTCTGAAAGCATTCATGCATCAATTTCCAAACGTTATTCATCCATAACCTGGGTAGCTGGACCAAGAAAAAAGCAACAGCTACCTAATTTGTTGAAAATGTAATTCAGCATAACATCCAAACAAAATCAGTACTCAGTGCCAAGCATTGAACCCTGCCATTCTGTTATGACATGCTTCTGCTTAGTAGAGACTGGGACATTAGGCACAACATGCATGCATGCAGCATAATAAATAATAACAGATATTTGAAGTAAAACATGTTGCCATCTGAATGAACTGGAATTCTACCTTTTACCAAGATACTTCCAAAGCAACAGCACAGTAACTAAAAAAATGCAAGAATTCTTTAAAATGCTCTGGCCTGATCTGTAAGTCTGTGCAGTGACCTGAGTATAGCAGTCAATTTATAATCCATTTGCAGTTTCACCCAGCCTGTAAGAAATGAGATGTTCAGAGATGTTTAATCACCAGCACCACATAACTGAGCTCTACATGAACTGGCAGCAGTTGAATGGTTTACCACCAGCTTGGCTCAATAAAATACCAGACACTCCAGTCTCAAAATTTGTCTGTGGCTGTTTGCAGCCATGCCAGTATAGCAACAAAGTATAGCAATATCTACAGTATATCATTTAACAATCAACTATATTTGGAAATTTTTCCAGGTAAATAATGTTTTTTGATTATCCACATCATTTATACTAAGACATTACATAAATGAACTTCTTTATCGTTTGAGTTTCACAATTGAAGATTTTGCACATTCACTCACAGCATGTTTCACCCTCTATTGACATGTTGTTAACTGAGAATTAACTATTGTCACTATCATGACTGGTAGCTGTCATCACTCATAGTACCCATGCATGTTGCCAAATCCAACTCGATCATTCAAATCACTGCAGTGATTTTTCACTTTAAAAAGTTGCCATACAGATTGAATTTTTGTCATCACAGAGATTATGTCAGACACCTCTCAACACCACTTAATTAGCATAAGAATGATCGCCACTGATCTTCATCCTTGTATCTTTGTGCGATTCTAATACACAAATAATTGTAAGCAGATGTTAGACTGGAAAACAGAACATATCTATGTTATTCTATTAATAATCTGTGTACAGCTAAACAGGGCATGCTGTTCTATGAAATGATAGTCTGTAATCAACTTCTACTTTGAAAGGTGAATACTTTTATTTATAACCATTTGGACCTAAATGCTTTCAAGACTGACTACTACTACACATCAATCTATAGTTCCAGGTGTTCTGGTGTTTTGGTCCACTTAAACTGATGTTTGTGATCAGGTTGCTTTCTACAGTGCTCAGCCTTTGGTGTGTTCATCGTCTTTCAAATTTGATTATTTGTAGTATGCTGCCACCATACTATACCTTATGCATATCACCATCTTGTGCACAGCTTTAACCAGTGGAAATAAAAAAATGTAGTAAGCAATCATATAGAGCTGTAGCTAAGAGCTGTAAACAGAATACCTGTTCACATCAGCATTCCACAAAGTACTAATATGACTAGAAGTATTTAATAAACAATGTATACAGTACCTATATGAAAATGGTGTCACAGTGACATAAATGGTGCTGCAAGGATCCAGGGTCCTTGGTTTGAATCTATTGCTCAGACATTGTTCACATGGAGACTGCACATTCTCACATTGCCTGTGTGGATTTTTTTCAGATATCCTGGTTTTTCTCCCACATGGCAAAAATGTGTGTATTTGACTAATTGGTAATCCCTAATTAGCAGAGTGTCGGTGCTGGTGTGTAAATGATTCGATCCATCAAGGCACCCTGAGGTCTGACCCAGTGATTCCGAACGGGATACAGCAGATTTGAGAATGTTTTGTTATGTATATATGTAAAAAGGAATTGAATGAATTAATGGTTCAATGGGTTACGGTTAAGCTACAGTGGTGTGAAAAACTATTTGCCCCCTTCCTGATTTCTGATTCTTTTGCATGTTTGTCACACAAAATGTTTCTGATCATCAAACACAT
>JANRMT010062796.1:40842574-40869403 GCA_026402145.1 Polypterus bichir lapradei
ATGTGTTTGATGATCAGAAACATTTTGTGTGACAAACATGCAAAAGAATCAGAAATCAGGAAGGGGGCAAATAGTTTTTCACACCACTGTATTTCCTCACAATTAAAGGACACTAGATTCAAATCCAGACTTGACCAGCACAGGTTAATCAATGAGTCTAACTTGGCATAATGTTAATGCATCTGAGTGTTACTGTCAATGGACTGGTGCCTCATTCCAATTTTTTGCTTTACTTATCGTTGCTGGAATTGTATCCAGACCTCACTCTGACTAAAAAAATTAAGAAATAGATGCGTGGATTTAATGGACATGGCTGAGGTAATGTGTTCTGAATTTTAAGTACATACATATGTAATAATTTACTGTCCCTGAGGAAAAAAATACTGTGAATTATTATAGTACTTTTATACAATACTTTTCACTTTCAAATTAATGATTTACAAAATAACATTCGCACCATGGTTTCACATGAAATAAATTTAAATAAATTGACAATAAGCTCTAAAAACGTGCACGGAAGGGTGAATGGCGACTTCAAACTAACCGGAGTGGGTGGCAGTGGGTGTGTGCCTGGGTGACCCTAGTATGGCTGGCGCGACTTCTACTATTTGCCATTTCTGCAAGGATTTGCAGCGCTTCCCCCATTTTCCTGAATTGGAAATGCGAGTTAGAAAACTAATGTATGGCTGTCATTTACAGCTTATAATTAGTAAACTTGTAGAAATACTTAAAGTTCTTGCGTGAAATGAACGAGCCGCCTGCAGCGGCGATTATTTGACGATCAACAAGCGCTGCTGGAATTTCTTCCACTGAAGCAACGCGGAGTCGCTTCAGCACGCAACAGGTGATGCATGCGAAAAAAATCCTTTTCATGAAACTCTAATGTAAAACTGGTTGCAATGCATGTTTAAATTACGACTAAATCGCATTACACAGTCAAAAGGAAAGAAAAACATTTAGAAACTAAAGCAGCTAACTTAAAATACAACAGGGGTGCTAGCGAAAGTGAAAGTATTCGGAATGGCAAAATAAGGCTGTAACTTTTTAAGTTACCACATTTCCTCAAAACACATCTTTAAAAACTGATACTACTCATTCTACTAAAAATGTTAATTGAACTACATATCTAACTGGTAAGGGTGGAAATTATCATCCAGCTTGAAAAGCGACTTTATGATGTCAGTACCAACTACTAAATCTGCAAGAACGACACTAGCGCTGCTTACCCCCGTGCTGACTTCGCAGGACATCCAGCTGGGTTCGGCTGAGAGCGGCATGGTTAGTTAAGTTGGTCCAGTTTCAAAATAAGCACCACTCTTGATGCAGACGGTTTCAATCGGATCTTGTGAGTTTTCGGCCACCAGGGTGCGTCTCTCAGTCTAATCGCTTGCTTTCCCTTCCGCAATAAGGGTGATACGTGGTTTACAAATGAAAAACCTCCTTCTCGTGACCCGCGTCTCCGACTTCTGCATAGTAACTGATGACGAGGGGCTCCTCGAAAATGACTTAGTGGCTTAGAAAGGGATAATTTAGATGGTCTCGTAGGTAAAATGTAACGGCCGCAAATAAGAACCTACACTTTCATTTCGTCACTTCATTCGCAGGACTCGCAGACACTCCGACTTGTGTTGACTGAAGAGCAGTCTAAGTCATTGGATGTCTTTTACCCTAAGAGTACATAAATGTGCCAGAAACCAGAAACAAGCTTGCAGTTAGGCATAGGTATCCATTTGCCTTAGTCCTCATTAGTGTCAGGGTCTTATAAGTAGAAGCATACAATAAATAAATAAAACTTAATATATTGACCCTACTAATCCGAATCTGTTTCTTGGAGAGTCGCAGTCAAGTCGACTGATAAAACGGTCCTTACGGCTGACGCTGCAGTTGTGATCCGCTGGTCTGGCTACTTTGAGGCGCTGATCTTCCGGCTAGGACGGGGCATCTCTGGGTCAACGAGTCCTGCTGTTGATCCTCCAATTATGTGAACCATCCAGTATCATTGAGATTGCACAAGTAGTGAACAATCTGAGGATAGAGAAGGCTGCAGGGATCTGTGGTATCCCGGAATGAACTTCTCCAAGCTGGTGGTAAGGATGTTCTTCTTCTTTCCTATCATTTGGGAGACTGGTGTCATTCCAACTGACTGGAAAACAGGACTTGTCCTCCTCTGGACTCGGCAACTACAGGGGGATAACATTAATCTCTGTGCCTGGTAAGGTCATGGCTAGGGTCATCCTCAACAGGCTCTTTGATCGCTTGGCTCACCTACCAGCAACCGTAGCAGTCTGGTTTTATGCCTAAGACATCTACCAGTGACTGCATCCTGGACACTGTGGGTTCTCATTGAGAGTAAATGCAAGTTTCTTTGCAGCCTTTGTCGGTTTTCATAAAGTGTCCAACTCAATTAATTGAGCTGCCCTGTGGGACATCCTGACACTTCACGGGATCCCCCTGAAGTTGCTGGTTATTATGGCTGGCCTGTACACTGGTACTGTGAGTGCTGTGCAGAGTGGAGACAGAACCTCTGCATTATTCCCAGTTGATTCTGGGGTTCATCAGGGATGTGTTCTTGCTCCTACTCTGTTCAGTGCTTGTATGGACTGGGTGTTGGGCAGGATCGTGTGGTCCAGCAGCTGTGGGGCATCTGTTAGTGAAGAGAAATTCACTGATATTGACTTTGCCAACAATGCTATGATCTTCATGGATTCAATGGAGGCTCTGATCGATGCTCTTGAGAGACTGAGCGAGGAGTCTGAATATCTGGGCTTGCAAATGCCTTGGATAAAAACCAAGATCCAGGCCTTTGATGACCTCTTGGGCGCAGCCATCAGCAGTGTGTCTGTTTGTGGAGAGAGTGTCGACCTTGTCGAGAGGTTAACTTACCTCAGTAGTGACATTCATGTCTCTGGTGACTCTTCCTATGAAGTCAGTAGACAGATTGGGAGAGCATTATGTGTCATGAGGTCACTGGAAAGGGTTGTGCAGCACTCCTGATATCTCTGCAAAAGGACGAAGGTCCAAGCCTTTAGAGTCCTGGTGCTTCCTGTTTTGCTGTGTGGTTGCAAGACATGGATGCTATCCAGTGACCTGAAAGAAAGATTGGACTCCTTTGGTACTGTGTCTCTTCGGAGAGTCCTTGGGTACTGCTGGTTTGACTTTGTGTCAAACAAGCAGTTGCTGATGGAGTCCTGAACGAGGCACATTACCTACATTGTCAAGGAGCACTGCAGCCATGTGGCGCAATTCCCCGACAGTTATCCGGCTCATCGGATCCTCATTGCTGAGGACCCAAGTGGCTGGACCAGACCAAGGGGACTCCAACATAACACCTGGCAGTGACAGATAGATGGTCAATTCCAGATGGTGGGACTGGACTGTGTGTCTGCCTGGGGGTTTGCAAACTGGGATCTTGAGCTGTTTTCGTCATGCGGTGGGTATGGCAACTTGCTATACCAGTACATGCTCCTTAATCTGACCTGACACCAATAAATGTCATTTATGTACTCGTATTATGTATTGCCAATTATAATTCAGAAGTTTATGTGAAAGGTAGCCTCCCCTCAAGTGCAATGTTCATGGTAAATTATTCCATATGGTCATCCAACATTGGAATGTTGTGGAACATAAAAAAAGAGATATACTTGCCCATGTGGATGTGTCAGATGGAGAAAGTACCACCCTAAAAATATAATTACCTAAATTACTGGAATTTTTCATAATGAAAGTAGATTACACAATGAGAGTTCAAGCATGAGCTTTGGCAACAAGGCAGACACATCACCAGAAAAAGGTGTGCCTACAGTGACAATAAGTCAGTCAGTGGTAGCATTGAGGAACAGAATGAAACATTTTCAGGAAGTTTTAAAAGCTTCTTAAGACAATGCAAGGAGATCATACATATTTTTTCAGTATGTATAGCTGTATTAGATTGAAATTCTGGATGAGTGCTCACAGGACACTTTCACACTCATTGCATAGAGTTAGTGGCTGATTTTGCATCACCAATTAATCTAGGTTGTAAGTGGAGATATAGAGTATTGCAATGGGAGAAAACAGAAAAAAATGCAAAAAGAAATGCAAAAAATATTCCTGAACTGTAATTCTAGTACTGTCTACTGAAGCTGTTAAGTAGCACTACAAACTGCTGAGTCATCCCGAAAAAAATAAAATTCTTGGGTAACCCCTCAGGCATTTTTCCTTACTATTAGTATTCACAACTTTGTTAAAGAAATTTGTACTCTTTTTAATTTTTACATCACATAGGACATTTTAACACTGAGGATTCATGACAATACTTATTGTTGCTTCCAAGACTTTTGCTTTTGGCCTTGGTATGAGTAACCATCTGAGTAATTTTCACTGCACTGTGACTGGTTTGTTTAACTTGCAGCCATATGTGGTACTATAATGATGTGTTTCAAGAATAAATCAACTGTATTACAGCAGGGGTCTGCAGTACAGTTACATGATAATGCAGTGGCAAGAATAAGTATGCAAACCCATTGTAGATAATCACATTTATGTTTTAAATTTGTCTTCAAATATGATCTGATCTTCATCTAAGTTACATTAATGAACATATACAAAATATGTTTTAAATAATAACAAATTTATTATATTGTTGTTTTACTTATTGACTAAATAATCCAAACATTCACAGGTGTAGTTTTGAAAAAGTATGTTAATCCATTGGCTAATTACTTTAGCTGAAGATAGTTGAAACCAGAAGTTTGCAAACCTGGAGTCCAATCAATGAAACAAGATTAGAGATACTTTGACCAAAAGAAAGGCTCAAACATTTTGAATTTGCTATTCACAAGAAGCATCTGATAACGTGAAGCATGCCTCTCAAAAAGATATCTCAAAAGATCTATTATCAGAAATTGCTGATTGATAATGATAGGATAGGAATTGTTGATGGATAATTATGGATTGAAAGTAATTTAAAGACTTCTGTCAGTCCACATTTAGACAATCTGGGTATAAATTGAGACAATTTAGTACTATGGCTGCTCTCCTTCAAAGTGGGCACCCAGTCAAGATGACTTGAAAGGCACAGTCCAATGCCCAATGAAGTCAAAAAGATCAATAGAATAGCAGCTAAAGACTTAAAATCTTTACTATACACAAAACATTGTACAGACATAATGTTGAAGGAGCAAGCCGCTATATAAAAAACATTGCTACACACCTTGACAAAGACCACCTTGACACTGTGCAGTGCATATTGTTTTGAATTGTTTAGGAAGAAAATGCAGCAGTACATATGATGTAAAAAGGGCACTGCATACCAACATGAAAACATCATGGCAATTTTGCAGTAGAGTGGAGGGAGCATAATGATTTGGGGCAGTTTTGCTAACTAGGGGCCTAGGCAGCTTGCTATCATCGAGAGGAGAATGAATTCCCAGGTTTATCAAGGTATCCTACATGTTAATAACAGGGGGACTGCCTGCCAGCTGAAGATCAGTAGAAATTAGATGATGCAGCAAGACAATAACCCTAAAAAGCAAAGTAAATTTACAATAAAATAGCTTCAAAAAAACAAACAAAAAAAGAAAATCCACCATTTGGAGTGGTCCAGTCAGAGCCCAGACCTTAACCTAATAGAGATGCTGTAGAATGACCTCAAGAGCCATTCACTCCAGACATCCTAAAATATGACTGACCTGAAGCAGATCTGTAATAAAGCACCAGTCACATGAGGTCTATTCAAATATACAAGATATGACATCACCTATCACATCTCCTGTAATTGTGAATCTCATGTCTATGAGAGCCCAAGTGTTTCCTAGGTTGCTTACTTTGCACCCTGTGAAATATAGTTTCAAGTGAAAAATACAATCCTCAGACAAAGAATGACTAGCCCAGCAACCTTCAAATTCAAATTCTATATTGCTAAAATTCTTCTTTTGCAATAAAGTGCAGCTGTCAATAAAATGTACTGTCAACTTAACATTTCTGTCAAGACCCTGTGCTCTGACCTCCAAAAATGTAAAAAGACAGTTTCTCCACCGGGATTAATAAAGTATATCAAACCAAACCAAAGTGTTGATTTTGTGTTTATGGTTATTGGTTTGGGTCCTATGAATTAGTCTGCTTCATTTATTTTGTGGCAATTGTAGGTTTAACATACAAAAGACATTGTCTAATAGCTTAGACAATAGCTTAGCACATTACACTAATAGCTTAGCATGTATGAATTGAATGGCTGTGTGGGACTTCTGTGAGTAAAAGATATGGGTGTGCATTCTAACACTAGCAATATTGTAGGAAATTGGCACACATATTAACTTTCTTAGTGTCACTCGGGCAACTGTATAAATGTGTCCTGTGTAAGCATTAGACCCGAGGATTACTCGGGTTGTAAAAGTGCTTAAAGTGTTAGTCCTGAGTGTTACTTGGGCAACAGTACTGTATAGGCATGTCTTACATATGCATCAGGGCTGAGCGTTACCCAAGGAATGGTGTAAATGCATTTTCTCCTAGGCTCATAATGGAGTATCGTCAGAAACGTTTTTCTTGACAGTGATATGAGCATTGATGATGAGGAGCCTCTCATCAGCAGTGATGATTAAGTGAATCTGTCTTCAGTCAGTGAAGTTGAGATGGACAGTGAACATGAAATGGACAATGGACATTTGGGTTTCTGTTGACCCTGCTTCAAATGAACCAGCACCACATTGTTTTAATTTTATGGGGCAGCCAGGAATAGAAGTGAACGTTGACAACCAAGATCCACTTACTTGAAGTTATTTCTTGATGATAACATGATCGAAAGAACTGTTGTTGAGACAAACTATTATGCTGAAGAGTGTCAGGTAAATGACTGTACAGCTAAGTAGTTTTCCCATTCAATGATATACCACACAAAAGACAGTATAGAAAGTATTACCATTGTTATTATTATTAATACACTTTAGAATTTGTACTTTGTTTTGCACCTTTTACAATAGAAAGATCAGATTTAATAAAAATGTCCTTTTTCATGCTAAAAAATGCAACATTTTTTACATGTTTTTTTGAGAAAAAATGTAACACTAAGGAGGTTAATGAAATATAAGTACATATATGAATAATTATTGTTGTAGTTCAGCCAGGGATCTTACCCAGAGTAAAGTGTTTGTTTTCCTGTTTATTTACCTTTTTGTTGTTTTTCAAATATTATTAGGAATGAGTACATTAGAGGGTCAGCTCAGGTTGGACGGTTTGGAAACAAAGTCAGAGAGGTGAGATTGCGTTGGTTTGGACATGTGCAGAGGAGAGATGCTGGGTATATTGGGAGAAGGATGCTAAGGCAACAGAAAAAGAGGAAGGCCTAAGAGGAGGTTTATGGATGTGGTGAGAGAGGACATGCAGGTGATGGGTGTAACAGAACAAGATGCAGAGGACAGGAAGATATGGAAGAAGACGGGAGCAGCCGAAAGAAGAAGAAGAAGAAGAAGAAGAAGAAGAAGAAGAAGTATTTTGATATTAATTGTTTTTTGTTTTGTCCTGACTGTAAGTTGTTTCTTTGAAATAATGTTATTTATGTACAGTATTATATTTCAATTTTGTATTATGTGTGTGTTATTGTTATGGCACAAACAGGGCACAATTCACCAGCATCAGAATTATAGCAGTTTTTGCAGTTTTTTTAATTGACTTTATTTTGGACATTTTTTAAATTATCTAACTTTTGACCCCTGGACTCACTTTAAGGTGCTGTTTCTGATTGATGTTTTTCTTTTTTTAATTTGTTTGCTGTTTAGGTTTTGCCTTTTAGACAAAACCCATTTTTACTCTGTCAGTTTAACTTTTGCCTCTGTGTTGTACCGGTATCAGATGTATGAATGGCTGTGTTTGTATATGTATGCAAGGGTGGTCCAGCACTCCATTCATCATGGGCTATAGTTATGATAAGCCCCAATTCTAAATGACCCAGAATTATGTACTGTAATTAAGTTCCTAGCATTCTGTATTCACATTCTTCATGTTTTTGTGTGTATTCCCAAGAGGGAATACCGTTTCCTCTTGCAGTCCAAGTACATTTTGTTGAACCAGTGGGTGACTGGTGAGAATAAGATGCAATTTATGTTTGATTTCTACTTTAAATTTAATATTGCTATTGTTGTTCCCTTCAAGCTTGATCAAAATAAAGTGGGTTCATCGAGTAATACATTTTATATGAAAAAAATGGACATATGCTGGAAAAATCATATTAAGGCAAGTATTGATTTCAAATGTGACACACACAATTATTAACTTTCAATGTGGCACTGTCATAAGATACCACAAGTCTGTATTTGAAATGTCTGCTCTTTTGGATCTGTCAACTGTAATTGCTATTTTTATGAAGTGGAAGCATCGAGCAGCAACAACAGCTCAGCCATGAAGTGACAGACCACACAAACTCACAAAGTGGGGTCACTGAGTGCTATTCTCTGTTGCATCTCTGACAATACTTCCAAACTGCCTCTGGATGCAATATCAACAGAGGAACTTTGCATTGGGAGCGTCACGAAGTGGGCTGACATGGCCAAGCGGCTACACACAAGTCTGACTTTACTTGTAAGCAATGCCAAGCATTGCCTGGAGTGGCGTAAAATGGAAACATGCCCTCTGGAGTAATGAATCATTCTTCACAGTCTGATGGACAAATATGGGATTAGATGTGAGGAGAACATTATCTTCTGGACTCCATGGTGACTACTGTGAAGTTTGGTAGTGGATTAATAATGGTTTGGGGCTGTTTTTCTGTGTTTGTTCTAGGCCCCTTGGTTTGACTGAAGGTTGGAGTTAATGCTACAGGTTACAAAGAAATTTTAGACAATTGTGTACTTTTAAGTTTGTGGCAACAGTTTTAAGGATGGGGCTTTTCTATTCAAGCAGAAACTGAGACCCTGTGCACAAAGTCAGATCCATAATGGCATGGAAAAACTCAAGTTCCCTGCAAGGAGCCCTGACGTTTTGTAATTCCTTTTGGAGCTGTAAGGCCTCCTCATTAACTGCAAATCCACCATCAAAAGAAAAAAAAATAAAATGAGAGAGTTAGGGTTTACATTATCATGGGTTTTGTGACACCAACAAATCCATTTACTAGCTTAGCCTTCTCCTGCACTTTAAGATTAACATTGTAAGAAAGGCATTATATTGCACCCGACCCGACACAGATTGACATGGAGGCACGTGTAAAAACAAATAAACTATTTATTTTTCTTCAGCTGCAGGGGACGTCTTCCCCATAATCCCTCCAGCCTCAACACAGTCCCAAAGCACAGTACAGTCACCAAGCACTCTTCTTCTTTTCCTTTCTTCAACCACCACTCCTCCTCAGCAAGCTTTGTCCACCTCCACCCAACTGGTGGTGGTCGCTGGCTCCTTTTTATTGGGTACCCGGAAGTGCTCCATGTGCTTGATTGCTGACATCCGGCTACACTTCCGGGTAAGGCAAAGCCAGTGCCCAAAAGGGGCCAGTAGCTCCTCCTGCAGCACACCCTGGCGGCGCCTGCATAGCCCCACAGAACTGCACAGAACTCCAACCCCCATGAAGCCCTGGGGCAGTCCGAGGCACCACTGCAACCCAGGGAGGCTGCCAGCTAGCGTCAAGGGGGAGATACTGGGCTTCCCACCCTTGTCTCTCTGGCAGATGTGATGAAGGGGTGTCCCGGCCAGGCTTGGACCCCGGCCATCCGTCACAACATATACACAAATAAATTAACATATACACATACAAGTGATACTCAACTGACAGTCACTCTGTAATATTTTATAGGATTCCATTCAAATACGTGCGTTATAGTGAATCTTAATATTTTGGGCAGGATCCCTAATCTTAAGTCTGTCTTTTAGGGCTATTCATAACCCCCTATAGATTCTCTATTAAATATGATTTTATTCCTTGCTATAATATATGTTTTTAAATAATTTTTATTTAATAATAATTTTAAAAGATATTTGGAGTCACTAGTATTAATAGTTTATTTATTAAATGTATTATAGGTTTATCATAAATATCTATTGGACGCCAGAGGGGACTGGGCGGTCTCATGGTCTGGAATCCCTGCAGATTTTATTTTTTTTCTCTGGCCGTCTGGAGTTTTTTGTTTGTTTTTTCTGTCCACCCTGGCCATCGGACCTTACTCTTATTCTATGTTAATTAATGTTGCCTTATTTTATTTTCTTACTGTGTCTCTTATTTTTCTATTCTTCATTATGTAAAGCACTTTGAGCTACATTTTTTTTGTATGAAAATGTTCTATATAAATAAATGTTGTTGTTGTTGCTTATCTTGATAAGGAATATGATCTAAAGATTAGATAATTGAACGGTCATGTTTACAATTCTCTATATTAGGTCTAATGACTTAAACTTGTGTTTAACATAATTGAGTTTAATCTCCACTACCCTCTCTCTCTCTCTCTCTCTCTCTATATATATATATATATTGTAATGGACGCCCGGATACCATGTCCGGCCGGGACACTCCTTCTGCTTATGTTCTGGGGGAGCAGCCATGGATTCCTCAGTACCTCCCCCAGGACGCTTGGTGGCAGCCTCCCTGTTTGACGATGATGCCTCAGTTTCCCGCAGGGTTTCATGGGAGATGGAGTTCTCCACAACCCTGTGGGGACCTGGGATGGCCGCCAGGGGGCGTGGCAGAGATCATTGAGCCCAGCTGCTCTAATTATCGGCCCCACCCAGGAGTGCGATGGGGAACAGGTGAGCAAGCACCAGGAGCACTTCCGGGAGGGCCATAAAAGGAGCCAGCAACCACCACTTGGGGCCAGAATCTGGAGGAAGAGGACAAGGTTACCTGAGAAATGGTGGTGCCAGCGGAAGGACTGCTGTGTTGATATTAAGGTGATTTGGGACTGTGTTATACCTGTGGGGTTCATGGGGAAGACGTGCCCCACAGGTGAAGAAAAAATAAAAGATTTTTGTCCCTTTTATACATTCCTCAGTGTGAATCTGTGCCGGGTCGGGCACTTATACAGCGCCTTATTCAAAATATACTGTATATATATACACTTCACATTAAGATATACAGATTTCAAACAAGTTTTGCTTGGAAGACTTCTATTTTGCTTTTACTTTCTTTTAATATAATTATTAATATTTAACACTCTGTTTTAAACTGTTGTGTGTAGAGTTGCATTTTCTGTCTGTGTCAGTAAACACAGAAATGCACATTAAATGGTGACTCCGAGGATCTTGCAATTGTGTAATGCAGATAGCTGTTTCATGAAAAGTCACAATGTTTTCCATATCACAACACTCATAAATTCATCGATTAATTGTCCAGTTTATGAATTATTCCTAATTTTGAGCTGGTTCCTTGCGTGCTCTTTGAGAAGTCATTTTGGTCTGAACACAATAAGGTATTGAAAGTTCAGCAAAGGGATGTGGGCCATTTCAGTTTCCAAATGTCTTTTAGATGCTGAAAGTTATCATCACCCAGATGCCTGATTAAACTAAGATTTTCATCACTCAGAATATCACTGAATGGATGTGAATTGACCATCATGTTCTATGGCCAATTGCAGTGCTTTTCTAAACTTGTGTTGTTGAGAATTATCTTGTGGAGAAAAGTTTATTCACAAAGACATATGCTACTGCAGTGAAGGAATACAGCAATGCTTAATGATCCTGTGGCATTCAAACATTATTCTCATATCTTGAGACTTTATGTATGGCATAAAATCACATCTAGCTCAAATGTATATCCACTCCTAGCCTGCTAGGCTTGATCCATGTGTATTGAACTGTTCTGTGTATTTAGTGTAAGTGTCCCTTACCCACTACAACCACATCTTCTTTGTACTGCACTGGCAGGAGTGGAGCAAGCAGTCATTGGCTGTCGTTCCCTACTCATGACCAAAAACTGTGTAATCAGATATACCTCTTTTGAAACCATGTTTATAAGTAGCTGTTACCTAAGTGGCAGTAACTAATCTTTTACTACATTCAAGTTTTTCAACTTCAGTTGACCCCTTTCAGCAATGATATCTTTCTGACCACAGTATTATCATTAGCTGAATATTTTGTTGTGATCCAACCTACCTGTGACACTGTCTTTTGTGTAAGCCCCTGTACAATTGTTATTCTTGATGTATTCATGCTGATGCTCATGTCACTAACTAGTACATTATATTCAAAGTCTGCATTAAATTTATTCTTGTCAATTCTGTTTCTAAATTGCATATGCACAGGTACTGTGTCTACACTCTTAAAAATAACAGTTCTAAAACAGAACTTTACTGGGTCGTGTGGTTCTTCGTTGAACCATTGCTCAACAAAAAACATTTCATTCTGGGAAGGTTTCTTTTCATTAAAATGGGTTCATTGAGCTTTGAGAAGGTTCCTGATATGTGCACAAAACAAAAAACGTTAAGGTTGTCTAGCAGGGTACAACAGATGAAGAAAACCTGAACAGCCTGTGTTAATATTAATACATGCAGCAAAAGGCTCTGAAAAACATGAAACAATGAACTGTTATCTCTTCATGACTATTTATGGGACCTCCAACAGATGTGAATAAAGGTTCTTTCTGGAACCTTCATGTGCATATTTATTTTTGGTATCAAAAATGATTCCCCTTTCGCATTGCTCTAAAGAACCTCTTTGGCAGCTTTATTTTTAAGAATGTACCTACATGCTTCAGATAGAACTATCTGCTATTAGATGAGGGATTGATCAGTCAGTTAAAAAAAAAAAAAAAAATAATAATAATAATTATTTAGGGCGGCAGTGGTAGCGCTGCTGCCACGCAGTTAGGAGACCCGGGTTGGCATGTTGGAGTTTGCATGTTCTCCCCGTGTCTGCGTGGGTTTCCTCCAGGTGCTCCGGTTTCCTCCCACAGTCCAAAGACATTCAGGTTAGATGCATTGGCGATTCTAAATTGTCCCTAGTGTATGCTTGGTGTGTGTGTGTGTGTGTGCGTGCGTATGCTCTGCGGTGGGATGTCGCCCTGCCCGGGGTTTTCCTTCCTGCCTTGTGCCCTGTGCTGGCTGGGATTGGCTCCAGTAGACCCCGTGACCCTGTAGTTAGGATATAGCGGGTTGGATAATGGATGGATGGATAGATACTTCTTTATGGCTACTTGACAGAGTAGGTATAACTAATAGTGGCAACTCAGTGTATATGAAGGTGTTTGTTGTTACATGTAAATTTTCAAATATAGATCTGCACATAATAGAAACAAACACAGGGAAGAGGTCAGATGTTTTTTTGCGTACATATTGAACCAATTAAGTTATTCACTCCTCTGATGTAGGTTATTAAATGAAATTTGTGCTGATGCAGTATTAGTTTTGACTGTGTAGGAAATTAATTTACAAATTCAAACAATTTTGCACTGCTCTTCATTGTCGGATTGCTAGCAAAACATGACGATAATTGAGTCCTGTTTTTTTTTAAATTATTTAACATCTGAAAAGTGTGACGGGGTTGAAAGCATAATGATTCAAATTAGTTACGCTACTTTTTCTTTATTTATTTTTTTTCTGTACTAGTCTTACTCATCAAAGAATACTGTGATACACCCATTATAAAAAGCGTTAACTTTATTATATCGGTGGTCAAATATTAATTTTGAGAATCGATATTTCAAGAACATGTCACCGTATGTTAAAACGGATTCACGCTGTAATGTCAATGCACTCTGACGATGTAAAACTGCAGAGTGTGGACAGCGAGACGGTAATCCGCCCCCCTGTAACGTAATTTAAAGAAATCTCCGCGGCCACTGCTGATGCTGCGTGAAAGCGGAAGCTGATTGGATGCCTTAAAAATAAGTTTTCTTTTCATGATTCCGAGATCTCTCTCACACACAGTCAGGTCGGTATGTAAGAAATCTTTAAAGAGTAATAACTTGCATATAAATCTGAATATTTTATATACTTATACAGAAAATGAATGTGCAATGTTTAGTCGTTTAATATTTGCCATCAGCAAAGTGCCTAGTGAACCTTTGACAATAACTGTTTCAATGGTGTATTAAAGCGCTGATGACTGTGAAATACAGTTAAATAATTATTATCATTCAGCGTGTGAATTTTGCATTTATCGTACTGTGTATGGGGCAGATTCATGTGACTTCCTGGTTCTTCTGTCCTCAGGTACCGATCCACGTCGATCTTCAGAGATGGCGCTGCTGGATATCTGCCGTCACCAGGACTGGAAGGCAATCTTGACCCCCTTCGGAGCCCAGAACTTCAGTGTCTCGTGCGGATCTGAAGTTACTTGTGATGAGTTTAAAGTACCAGTCGGTGTAGACGTGAGTAATAATATAGTTATTAGAACGACATTGATTGGACGAGATCCCCAATATTTTAAATGTGAAACATGAATGAGATTTATGTAGAAGCATGTTACCTGTTGCGGTTTTTGATTGTTGAAAAGAATTAAAAGCTTAAAGTTTTTTTCTCGTCCAGAAAACAATTTTCTTCTTATGAAAACTGAAAGTGAAACCGACTATGCTAATTCTGCCTTATACAAAATAAATACCAATAAGTACGTTATTATGAAAGTTTAATTAAACTAAAACCCCATATAGTGTATGGCTCTTAAAATATTAAAAATTGCTTGAAGTTTTTATTTCTCTATTTTTGTCTGCCTTGGAGCATTTGGGGGTTGGGGTTCTTAGCAGCATCGTACGCCCCCATGGTAGAGTAGTGCAGTGGGGCCTCAGGTTTGACAGCAAAACAAAAACATACATAGGCATCAGAAACATCATGGACCCTTATGCTTCTGGGGCCCCCAGCCAGTGCCCATTGTGCCTATATGTTAAAACAGCCCTGGGTGATGACATGTATTTTCATGCTTCAGAAACATCAGCACCTGAAAGCATGACAGTTCTTTGTATGAGAGACTTTTGAAACTGTGAGTAAGTAATATTTAAGAGATAAGACACATCCAAACATTACTTTTCTGCTTTTATCTGCTGTGAGTTTGTTACAAGGGAGGAGATTTAAATTGCAATAATGAAAAATAGTAAATGTATGTCAAAAGCAATGTTTTTGCATTTTGAATTTTATATCTGGTTTGGTGCATTAGGAATTATTTTTCTCATTTTTTGCAGTTAATGCATTTTGAAATGTTATCCTACATACCAATTCATTTTCTTGTTTTGAAATGAATATGCACACTATATTGATTTTATTATTACTTGTTTATTTTACTTGTTTTATTGTGTTGAGTATAATTTTCAAAGCATGCTAAAGTAAACATTTGCATGCTGTAGACAGGTTTGGATCTGTAGGAATTACGTGGATTCTGAAAAGCTAAAAGTTTGTAAAATTACATGAGTAACTTAAGCAATTTATTAGACCATGAAGACTTTTTAGAACTTAAGGATGAGTTTGTTTTATTCAACTTTGAAACACAGATGTAAACAATAGTTATCTTTAATGGAACTAAATGGATACAAGTCAGACATAAAATTAATTACTTGGGGAAAACCCTTTTTAACATGACTTTTCATTTTTGACAAATTATACACTTTTTTATCTTTAGTCAGTTGAATTAGCATCTTCCTTAAATGTCTACTCATTTAAATGGTTAACAAATTGCATTCAGGAATTGCACATTAATTATATCATTTATCTCTAGCCAAGCAAATTCATGAACAGATTTTCAGAAAAGGATGGGAAACTGAAGTTGCAGTTCAACCATGGCACAACGACACTGGCATTCAAATTTCAGCATGGCGTCATTGTAGCTGTTGATTCAAGGTGCACAGCAGGGAAATATATAGGTGAGCTAATGTTACATCCAGCAGTACCAACTGTAATGTACAAAGTTGTATATCTACTCATATCATTTATTATGTTTCTTTCTGAAGTTTTTATGCTTTTCACTATACACATAAATATGTCTTTAATTAAATAATTTTACATGATTCTGTAATGGAACATTACAGTATGGCCATATGTTAATTGTAGTTCATATTATATAGTAACAAATGACTTCTCAGTATTGTTCAACTGCGATTAATTATCATAATAAATACATTTTACCTTTAAAAAAATCTTTTAAAAATGTGTAACTGCAGCACGCTGCTATAAGATTTAAACTTTTAGAAATTTTAAGAATCAAACAGGAGTAGATAGGATTTTTGTGAACTTGACCTGGAAGCTAATTTTATGTAAATAATCCAGATCTGGGTTCTGAAAATTGGTCTAAATTTTATCTGAGGACAGTCCAATTTGTAAATTTAACAGGATGCGTAATACTCAAATAAGAAAGGTAAGCTTAAATCAAAAGTGTATTTGAAATTCATTAAGCCATTTCTTAAATTGAAGGAAGGTTAAAGAGTAGGCTATGGGTGCTAAAAGTATTTGCCCCCTTCCTGATTTCTATTTTTTTTTTTTAAGATTCCAGTATTAATTGGTCAAATCATGTTGTACATGATTCCTTCTACTTTTGATTATTCAAAAACGTATTTATTTCTGATCTGCAAACACATTTAGTATTAAACCAAAGACAACCTGAGTAAACACAATAGCCAATTATTAAATGATAATTTGATTTGTTGAAGAAAAAAAGTTCACCAATACCTATCTCACCCATGTAACAAACTAATTGCCCACTAAAGTTAATATTTGGTTGTTTCTCCTTCAGCAGCAACAATTGCAATCAAATGCTTATGATATCAGGAGCTCGGTCTTTGACAATGTCGTGGAGAAATTTTGGCCCACCCTTCTGTAAAGAATTGTTTTAATTCAGCCACATTATAGCATTTTCAGCTATGAGCTGTCCATTTAAGGTCCTGCCACAACATCTCAATGGGGTTCAAGTCAGGACTTTGACAAGTCCGCTCCAAAACCTTAATTGTGTTTTTTTCAGCCATACAAAGGTGGACCTGCACATATACTTCAGATTATTGTCCTGCTGCATAACCCAGTTGCGCTTGAGCTTCAGATCACAGACTGATGACTGGACATTCCACTTTAGTACTTTCTGGTAGAGAGCTGAATTCATGCTTCCTTCAGTTACAGCAAGTCTCACAGGAACTAAAGCAGCAAAGCATCACCACACCTTCACACTCCCACCAGCAAGTTTGACTGTTCCACTTTTGACTCATCAGTCAACAGAAAATTATCCCAAAAGGTTTGGGGGTAATCATGGTGTTTCTGTCAAATGTTAGACAAGCCTTTGTGTTCTTCTTGTTTAGCAGTGGTTTTTCTCTTGCATCTCTCCCATGGATACCATTTTTCCATGCTGTCTTTCTAATGGTGGAATCACGACTACTACTAACATTAAATGAACTGAGATATTCCTGCAGTTTTGTAGATGTTCATCTGGATTCTTCTGTGACTTCCCGGATGAGTTTTCTATGCTCTCTTCTATGCCTTCCACTCATGAGGAGTTTTACCACTGCTCCAAGTTTTTTCCATTTGGACATGCCAACTCTCATGGCAGTTGGCTAGAATCCCAGGGTTTTAGAGATTTCTTTGTAACCCTTTCCAGACTGATATATTTCAGTAACTTTGTTTCTTTGGTATTCTAGAATTTCTTTTTGTTGAGGCATGGTGTGCTGCTTGTTGAGACCATTCAGTCAACTTCACATTGCTGCAAACATTTTATTTAAGTGATGTTTAGATTCAATAGGGCTGGCAGCAATCAAGCTTAGGAGTATGTAGTCTAATTTTACACATTTTCATTTATATTTGCTTTATTGGTTGATGGTGCAACTAAAGGGCTAGTTTTTCACGTGAGTGTTGGTGAACTTTTTACTTCAATAAATCAAATGATCATTAAAAGCTGTGTATTATGTTTACTCATAGTTGTCTTTGGTATTATACTAAATTTCTTGGATATCAGAAGCAATTAAGTGTTCTGAATTAGCAAAAATAAAGGAAATCAAGAAGGGATAAAAACATTTTCATGGCATTGAGGATTCTCATTTTTTTCTTACAATATTTATTTAAAGAAACAAAAATGGTTAACTCAATTACATTTATGTTTATACATACTTGATTATCCTACTTTGAGAGTGATGTAGAGATTATGTAATTACACTATATACCAAAGTAATAAAATACAAATACAAATAAAAAAGAAACAGTGCAGTATAGATGTAGCTAGTATGATAAAGGACGAAGTAAAACTCTGGAAGGGTAGTAACTGGCAGGCTTTGCCCAACTGGGCACTTTAGCTTTTTTTATGCAGATTAACATGTCAATGAAAAACATCCCATTAAGTTTCTAAGACTGAAGTGCTGCCCTATGAAGGAGGTAGTCTGTGGTGACGCCACATCTTCCATCAGTCTTTAGGCCATCTGCAATGTAAATAGATATTAAATATGTGTGTGTAATTGTGTGTAATTTTCTGAACCATTCATCACCATCTCCTCTTGTTTTTGTAGACACACAGTACTTTAAGAAAGTAATTGAGATCAACCCCTACCTGTTGGGTACTATGTCAGGAAGTGCAGCTGACTGTGTCTACTGGGAGAGAGTTCTGGCTCAACATTGCAGGTACTGTTATGAATTCAATAGAAATTTTGCCTTTGCAACATTTATTCATCAATTTTTCAAATCCGCTTGTTGTACCACGGAGTCACAGAGGCTAATGGGTACAAGGCAGAAACCAAGAGAGTTGTAGACATTTCTCATATGTTTAGACCCAGCAGTTAAAATAACCTGCATCTTTTTGGAATGGCCAAATAAAGCAGAGACTGAGCCAGTCACCCCAGTCAGTGGAAATGGGAGGCACAGTGTCATTGTGCCCGCTCTACTGCTACAACAGCCGCATTATCATTAAAATGGTTGTACTTTTGCTATAGTTTATCACTCTTTAACTCTTTTGCACATTTTTAAACATATATACATGATTTAATAGATTATTGTAGTTTTATTAGAATTATTATACAGTTATTAAATAATATGATCTGTTTATCGCCTTGCATTCTGATTTCTCTGTTCATATTTTATTGTCTTTTGATATAATGAGCTCTAGGGGTGATCATCTTATTTACACTCTGTATTGTAAATAAATTGTTTCTTTAAGCAATTCCTCATATAAGCAAGGTAAGACATTATCTCACTTACATTATTCCGTAAATTAAAAACAATTAGCTTATTGTCATCTTCACAATTATTACAAAGTACAATTTAATTGCATCAAACACAGAAATGTAAAACATCAATACAGACATCCTGAGTCTGTCACTTTATAGATCACTAAACCTCAACACCATCTATCATTAACAATCCTCATATTCAAATGTACAAGATAAAGACATAAAGGAGAAATAAGAAAAATAGATCTGAAAATAGTTCATGTAATGTTTAAATGATTAAGTATTTGGGGTTTAGATGTTAGAGTAATTCTTCACCTTCTTACTTCACAGAATCTACAAACTTCGCAACAAAGAACAGATCACTGTGTCAGCTGCCTCCAAGCTACTTTCTAACATGCTAGCAGGATACCGAGGGATGGGACTGTCTATTGGGAGTATGATCTGTGGATGGGACAAAAAGGTGAGTTCTGCACTGCTTTAATTGGTTAAAATGTGTTAGCGTTAATAACAAAATTAAGTCTGTATGCATATATTTTTATTACTTATCGTCTGGATGGCATAGTAACACAGTCATTAGTGCTGTGACTTCCCATCTCCTGGAAGACAGGTTCAGATCCCAGCCCAGATGCCATCTGCAAGGACTCATGTTTCATTTTCTTTATAAGTGTTTCTCTGGGTATTCCTCCCATATATCACAGATGTTTAGAATGAGTTATTTGATTACAAATTGGCCTGATGAGAATGAGTGTGGATACATACAGTACATGAACACCCTCTGGGATACACTGTCATTCTGCCTCAAGATGATATCTGTCTTGCATCTTGTAATTCTGGAATACATTTTCAATCCAAATGACCAATGGCCTTGTATAGGTGTAAGTGGCCATTTAAAATAAATGTGTGAATGAGTTAATAGGAGATGTAATGTCCAGGCTATTTCTGCAGGAAGTCAACACACACCTAAAACCTCATTCTTTTTCTGTATGTGCTCAAGAGGGTGATCTGTCCCAAATATGTGCAAGTTGTGTTAATCAGCTGTACTCAGTAGTATAAATAAATATGCATTGTGATGGATTAGAATGACTTTTTAGATGATGCCTGGATAAGTCTGCTGTCATTTGGAATTAATTTTGTTCACATGCTGTCATTCATTTTTATCATTCATGCTACAGCTCTTAGCTCTTATCATTGAAAAAGAGTTGTTTAGTAGTGATAACAAGCTTTAATATCATAAAAAAGTTTGAATGTGTTTGCTTCATTTCATGCTTATCTTTAACCACCACCGTATATTCTTGAGCCTATATTAAGGGTTGAGGGAATTCACAGATTTTCTAACTCCAGCAGGATATCCATCCATCTATCCATTATCCAACCTGCTATATCCTAACACAGGGTCACGGGGTCTGCAGGAGCCAATCCCAGCCAACACAGGGTGCAAGGCAGGAAACAAACCCCGGGCAGGGCGCCAGCCCACCGCAGTCCACCAGGATATAATTCACAAAAGTGCAATGAAGGACAGACAAAATATCTTAAGCAAAACTTTTAACTTTTGTCAGGGACTGTGACAGAAGGCAATTGTGTTATTTCTCACAATGTCCAAATAACAAAAAACAATGGAAACTAGTTTTGAATTTCAAGAGTCAGTGATTCCATTATTTAGTGGAACTTAACAGCAAAAGTTTAAGTTAAAGACATTAACAATGAATCAGCCTTCAGACAGTACATCTTTATTTCAGATTTAGCATTGTTACAAAGGAACTTAACAACAAAATCACAATTTACAAGGCTGTGATAAGTATTTCCTACTTTTCTGCCTTATGGTACATACTTTATAAATGATTTTCAGATATTTCATGGCTTGTAGTAGTATTTTGAGATTTTCCCAAAATAGACATTAAGGTTTGACCATTTTTCATTTGTTTGGTGTGCATATACAGTATGCAGTCATCAAATGTGAAATTCTGAATGCTTCACTAGTGAGTGCAACCCAATTAAATGCTTAAATGAATGACAAACTTGTGCTTCCCTAAACAGTCATTGTTTTGCTTCTGCTGTTAAACTGATCAGATTATATTATCTTAAGAGGAGAGAAGTGGCTAACCACAACTGTCAGTTGCATTCTCATAACCATTAGGATTCAAGTATACATATGGCCAGCATCCTTTGAAATGCTATACAGAGTCAGAACATTACGTTTAGCACCCAGGACTCGTGAACTCTAATGTTTAAACGTTCGTATGTTTTCAATCCACTTTTCCATTACTGGCACTGAAGGATTGAAAACCAGCAGGCTTCAACTGTGAGATGGATTTAGATCTTCTTACAGCAAAAGGTTGCAGAATGAATTATGGATTTATGAGTGCAATTTGCAGGTTTGCTTGCTCTCTCCCATGTGGAAAAGAGTGTTTGTGGGGCACACAAGTACCTAGTAGTAATGTCTGAGCATCCAATAGTAATAAGGACATTCCAATTGAGAGCCCTGGTAAAGGCCTGAGCCACAGAATTAAAAAAAGTCATGCTGTCCATGACTTTCACATGCCTGTGCTAGATGAAGTTACAGTATGTCTGCTTAAAAAAAAAACAAAAAAAAAATTGTAAATACCAGAGCCTGAAAATAATCAAAGCTTCATAATTGAAGCATTATTGACAAACTGTTGGGACCACCATACCTGCCTCCAGACCATATTGGTGGTCTGTCCTCGATTAAGATAGTCACATAATATTTGAAGAAGTTCTCTTTTAAAGATTTCTTATATTGTCTTTCCTAACAAAGGAGTCTTCAGTGATCTAATGCATATTACAGACTAATTGTCAAATGAGCTAATTTCTTCTAATGTGGCGTCATGACAGTGGTACAAAATAAATGTACAGAATTATAAATAAAGTAAAACATTACTGATAACTGCAGCTGTTTTAAGAAACTTGTCCAGCAAGATACAAAATTTCAAATTTTTCTTCTAGACTTACAGTAATGGCTATTAGGGAGCTATCAACACATGTTTTGCACTTGGCTTGCATTTAATCTACATTTTGTTACTGCAGGAATATAATATAATTAATAGGTAAATGTAGGAAAAAAAAAAGAATGTTTTTGTAGTTAATTTTCCTAACAGCTATGCTTAGCAGTCTCCGTCCAGATATAAAATTTGCTCTTGTTTTAGTATTTAAGTTATTCTATAAACTGCCTGAAGTCCTATCTGAGATCTTGCTCACCTATTTATACTTGCAGCAAGAGCTCATTTTGCCCAAGGCTGTAAGAATATGTATAGTTCTACATTACGTAGAATTGTTTTGTACATTCGTTTGTCTCATTTTATTTCAGAGGGCTCTGCATTTTGCCAGTGAAAGAAAGGCCTTTTTGAAATTGTAATTCTTCATTCTAGGAATTTATTACAGTCTAAGATAAAACTGTTGCCTGAGGACACAGGTGTAAAAATTATGGAAAGTAAATGCATGAAGAAAGCACTTCTTTACCAGAACATTGGTTGGAGTACAGAACAAATGATTGATGTACAGCATAGCTTTAAAGAGGATATTCTTCTTTCTTATACAGTAAGAAGCAACACTAGTTACTAGCTAACCAAATTAACTACAGAAATTGAATGAACTCCTCGTATTTGAAACTTTCCTTATTGTCTAAGAAATTGCAAGAAAACCAAGATACAAAACCTAAGTACATCAGGCATCAAGTAAATATACACATCTGCATGTCACACATTCATTAGTGTGTATTGGTAATGTAATGTAAAATTTACCATAAAAGTAAAGTGGCAGAATAAAACAGTTAAAATGACCCATGGCATTTTCCATCTGTCTTGCTAAACCTCGTAGTCCAAAACACGTGTGGGAGAGCAAAGCTGGAACTAAACCAGGGTGGGATGACACTATTGCTGGGCACTTTAAATTCACATGCCAATGCAGTTTCTACCAGTTCAGCTTAGAGGTGACATTTAACGTAATCTGTGTTTCTTTGGTATTTGGGAAAAAGCAGGGGATGATATTGTGAAGAAAACACGAACTTTGCAAAAAGAGGCAACAGGCCAGCATTGGAAGCAAGGTCTCTGGAGCTGTGACACTGCAGTGCTAATAACTACAGACACACCAAATAAAAACAGAGTAACATTACAAAAGTAAAGTTCCAACATTAATGATTAATTTGTTTTTCCTCATTAATCAGGGCCCTGGGTTATACTACGTAGATGAGAATGGTACCCGACTCTCTGGGAACATGTTTTCAACCGGCTCAGGACACAGCTATGCCTATGGGGTAATGGACAGTGGACACAGATATGACTTAACTGTACCAGAAGCCTACGACCTGGCACAGAGAGCCATTTATCATGCAACACATCGTGATGCCTACTCTGGTGGCACTGTCAATAGTAAGTACCAACTATTACCTGCTAGTCTTTTATCTGAATAGATGAAGATGACAAACACTCCTCACCATCATGTTGCTGCCACAGTTTGATCATTTCTAAAACAGTTGAAGTCTTGAATGTAAAACTCTACCTCAAAAAGCAATCTCACGGTCAGTTAGTCTGTTTATGTGGAGGTGTTAAAATAAAGAAAACATGTAATACCCATAACAGAAGAGATTAATTCATCTCTTAAGGTATTGTTCATTTATTTTCTATTTTTGTGATTATTAGTAATCTGATTTTATAGATGAGCATATGGATGTCATATAACTTTCATGACAAGTAAAATACAAATGCTCAAAGATTAATTTACAAAATATCTTAATTTTGCTTCAGAGCGTTAAAGCCATTAAGCTATGTTAATTATATTGCATTTAAATGTTTTTCTGATGATGTTTCTTTCAGTGTATCATGTGAAGCAAGATGGCTGGATAAAGGTTTCACAAGAAGATGTTGGTGAACTTTATCAGAAGTACTTAAAAGAAAGACAATGACTGCAGTATTTTAGAGGGGTTTGAAACGAGGACCTGTTCAACTGTTGCCTAGTGTTTAATACACAAAAAATAAAACTTTTCTACTTAAGACGATGTGTGTGTACGTTTTTGGGCTTGAAATTGTTATTTATTATTCCATAATTTATTATGGAAATAAACAATGTATTGATGCACAGATGCCTCACTGTATCCTCAAATACAGTATTCGTTTACTGTAATTTGCTTAAAAACTGCTGGATCTTTTAACTCTGAAGGCTCAGTATTGATTAATCAGTGTTATACAAAGCATGCACTGCTAATCATTAAAGTACGAATTAAAGCAAACAACCTTCTTAGATTAACGAGTGACCTAAAAAGTACTTTAGAAACAACTTATTTGGTGTCAAAAGAATAAAAAAAAAAATATTAAAATCTGACCAAAAGAAAAACATTCAATTTTAATTTTCCATTTGGTGATTAAATGGGGTAGAAAACTAGAAATATACAAGGAAACGGAGTTTTAAACTGGAAAAGAGATCTACAGTGATAAACAGCTTAAAATCTGGAGTAACCAACATTAATACTTTCATAAATAACCAAACTTGTGCTCTTTGTCAATACTATTATTTTTACAGTGCTGGAATCATTTTTAAATTACACCTTAGGTGCCAAATATTTACATGTAACTTTACACCAACTTTATCCCATAACATAAAATAATTAAAATAAGCACAGAACTTGTTTTCTCACTTCTGCACCACAATACTGTGATGAAATGCCTTTTTCTATGTGCTGGATCAAAGGTAAGGTCTTTTTTTAACATAAGCAGAATTTAGTCCCAGCCTAATCTTGAGTGCTTTTCCAGTTATTTGTCTGAATTTCTATTCACATTCGGACTCCTGGTTGCCGTTGCGGTCAAAACCTTTCATCATCTTCTGGATGAGCAGATAATATGTGCCTTGCTGCTGCAGCAACTCTTTGTGTGTTCCTTGTTCCACCACCCTGCCATCCTCCAGCACAATGATTCTATCCGCTTTCTCCACTGTGCTCAGTCTATGAGCGATCACTAGAATAGAGCAATTTTGTCTTCTATTGAAGATGGCTGACTGCACCTGCAATAGGCAAGAAAAAATAACAATATAAAAACAAAAAATGGTCAAGAATGTCCAATGCAGTCCTGCATTTCTTATGTGCCTGGGATATTTCTAAATACATTTATGGATAAGATTTAAAGATTCCCAAGTTTTTTTTAAACAACATTCTTAACTGGTTGTATTAATTTACAGCTTTGTGAAAAAAATGTAATAGTTGAGAAATTTCCTCTAAACCAGCTTGTAGTTAAGTATCCATGTCTTGGCAAAAGAAAGATACAATTTTCAACTATTTTTTATTATTTCAAAAATCCTTTTTTTTATATAGCATCTGTCTACAATGAATACTGTCATGAGGTACTTTACAAGTTGTCACACACATGTGCATGGGAGGCAGCTAAAGGGCCTGAATAATGGTAGTTCCACAGCAGACCAGGGAGTGGTGAGGTGCACTGACTTTCTCTCTCGATCCTCTGCAGACCATTCTTGGTAAATCCCACACGGCTCTGGCACCCCTGAAGACGTCACTTCCGGGGTCAATGATGATGTCACTTCTGGTTCTGGTGCCAACGATGTTGTCACTTCTGGTCCAGATCATGTCACTTCCAGTCTGGCCTTTTACACATCTAACCAGTTTTGTTTTGGACTTTGTACTGAGCACAACTTAACAAAAGATACCCATTTACAGCCAGGGCATATTATACGGATGCCCCAAACCTTTGGTGTCTCCTGTGTTCTTGTCACAAAGTAAATATTTAAAGTACAATCATTGCAATTTTTCAACAATTGGGTCACAGTCTGGTTTGGACACTAGCTCAGAAACATCAATGGGTCAAAGGTGGACACAAAACCTGCAATCTTGTTGTCTAATTACTTATAGAACACATTCTTCCAGACTGTTGCTAATTTTTTAAGTAACAAAATCCTGTTTCTTATGAATCCTCCACCCTGGCCTGTGACCTACAGTTTTGCAGTCCAGCTAACTCTGCATATTGTGAAAGTTCCTCTCTGTCTTTGAAGGTGACACAGCCAGGTGTCTAGGTACATATGGAGAAGCTCATATGACACCAAAAGGCTCACAAAGTAAATACTTAAATTTAGCATAATAATTAATGAGGAGCAAAAAACAGAAACACTTTGAAAACATGTCAAGAGTATTTGGTTAATTTATCCCAGTAAAATGTAATTTGTTTATTTGTCATATTTGTTCTACACACACTTGGCAAGAATAAATGTTGGGGACCTGAGCTGTGTTTTCTTATTTTCTAACACAGAGTCAAGCTACTTTCATAAAAACGTTGAAACAACTTTGGTTTAAAGCAGTGAGTTATACTAAGGTTAGTGTGATAAACTGAAAAGAGTATTTAAAATTTACATGAAAATATTACAGTCTTTAACTCATGTAAACATCCTGAAAACAAATCTGATTTGCACTTCCTCTTATACTACACATTTTTGAAATGGAGGTCAAAACTAGACTTGTCTCTAAATGTGTTCTTGCGAGCGTATCATATAGATTAAACATAGGGAATCCATTCCCGGACAGGTTTATCCATTCCTGAGAATTCGGGAATCCTGCATGTCATTCCCAGGAATCCCAGGCTCCCGGGGATGACAAAGTGCACGGGCATCTCACATGTGAACGGTTTTAGAATGACCAACACTTATTTTTAATAAAACCACTGCAATATGTTGACACCAATAAAAGACTAACCTTATCTACAAGCAGTTCATGCTGTCATATAAGTACATGTATCTAGTTCAGGGGTGCCCACACTTTTTCGGCTTACGAGCTACTTTTAAAATGACCAGGTCGAAATGATCTACCTACATTAAAA
>JANRMT010062796.1:40869803-40886676 GCA_026402145.1 Polypterus bichir lapradei
ATTGCATAGTTTTACTGTCAAATAATGCAAAGAATATGCAACATGTGTTTCGCCCTAATTCTGGGCTCATCAGGCATACACACTGCACCCCCTCTCGTGGATCGAACCTCAGACGTCAGCGTTGAAGCCTCTTTACGTTTCCCTGGAATTACAGCAGTTTCCCTAATTAAACATAACAACTCTTGACACATTTAAATATAAAAGCTAACATATACAGTGTATACTATACTGTATATATTGTGACCACTGTTGCTGCAGGATGCGGCAGCCCTTCAGATACCCCCTCTTAAATAGTTTTTCCATGGGAAACAAACTCACTCTTATAGCTCCTCTTTGCAGGATCAGCTGCTGGTTTCATGGCTTGCCACAAGACGTGCTCCTTGCTTTTGCCTGGACTCGAGGACACCACTTCCGGGTCCGGCCTCTGAGGTCTCACTCTCCTGTCTCTCTTCCTCAATACTCCCTCTGCTCTGGCCGCTGCTACTGGCCCCCTGGGTCCCCTTGATGAAAAAGACTTTGAGTTCTTTTGAGCAGGAGTTGCGTCAAGCTTGACAGCTGTTCCTTGCGAGGTCAGATCACCTCTGAAAGAGACTTGTGTTTGTAACCGCCTGAATAGCAATAAAGTTTCTCCTCCTTAGAAAATCTGCTGTGCTCTCCTGTGCAACTTTGTGACCCAAGCTTGACTGATCCTTCATCTTTTAATCAGTGAACCAATGATGGGAAATTTTGCCTGGACTCGAGGACACCACTTCCGGTTCCGGCCCCAGTGAAGTCACTTCTAGTTCTGCCCTGATGACAATACTTCCGGTTCTGGCTCCGATGACATCACTTCCCCAGTCTGGCTTTAAACGTCTATGTTTGCCTGTCACTATTGTTCTATTGTTGGACTGAAGTCTGTTGAGACCTATTGTTCATGAAACCACACCTTCATCTTTGGCAGCCTATTTCAAGTATATGGGTGGCTGCCCCCAAACCTCTTCCTGTGTCTCTCCAATCCTTTCACAATATATACTTCATAATTGTGAAAAGTAATGAGCTCACTAGAATTCATTTTACCATTTTTTCATAAAACTACACACCCTCTCCACTCCTCCCACTGTATAAGTTTATCTAATTTTTTTTCTTCCTTGCATTTATTTAAAACTAGCAGAATACCCGCGCTTCGCAGCGGAGAAGTAGTGTGTTAAAGAAGGTATGAAAAAGAAAAGGAAAAATTTAAAAAATAACGTAACATGATTGTTAATGTAATTGTTTTGTCATTGATATGAGTGTTGTTCCCATATCTATCTATCATATATATATATATATATATATATATATATATATATATATATATATAGCAAAATACCCGCGCTTGGCAGCAGAGAAGTAGTGTGTTAAAGAAGGAAAGAGAAACAAAAGGAAACATTTTGAAAATAACGTAACATGATTGTCAATGTAATTGTTTTGTCACTATTATGAGTGTCGCTGTGATATATATATATATATATATATAGCAAAATAACTGCACTTCGCAGCAATGTCGTGTGTTAAAGAAGTTATGAAAAAGAAAAGGAAACATTTGAAAAATAATGCAACATGATTGTGAAAGTAATTGTTTTGTGTATTTGGCGGCAGCGTCACAAAGTTGTTTTCGTCTAGCTGCATTAGAAAATGTACCACAACATCTGACACGCCTCCTTTTTACTGTTTTCTCACAGCTTGGATTGCTGCCGTCATAATGGTTTTGAGTCTATATATATATATATATATATATATATATATATATATACATACAAACATACACACAGGTATATATATGTGTATATATATGTATGTGTCTATATGTGTGTGTATAGCTTTGGTCACTGAGTGCAAGGGAAAAATAATAAAATAATAGTCTATTAGTTATTAAACAGTAAAACATTAACGTTTTAAGAAGTACAGGTACATTAAGCACTACTCGAGTGGTTGCGGGTAAACTACATTTTAAAGACGGTATAACAGAACAGGTAAGTAGTACTAACAGCAGCTAAAATGTATATGGATCATCTCTCGGTAGCTGATCCCTTTTGAAAGGCGCTACACGACGGCTGTGGTATAGAAATTACATTTTCTATGTGAACGTTCAAATTTCTGCCTCTGGTAATGTGCCTTAACGGTATTACCAGTAATTAAAGAAAAATTGTTTTGTGTCCTCTGCAGTGTTAAGAGAGAAAGGCTTTGGTTTGGGATAAAATGAAAAAAGGTGTAAAGAAAGGAAAGTTGCATTTTTCTTTTATATAGTATAGAGAGATGTGTTCGGTGACGTTATGATCGCCTTTTGGGGACAGTCGCGGTGGGTCTTGTGTAGACTGGTGAGACGTCTCTGCCATTAATCGGCTGTGATGGCACTGTCAGTCCTTCACTCGTGTGCGTGTCTTCATAATCTGAGCGGAGGACTTTATAATCGTATACGTGCAAAAGAAAGTGTGAATCGCCTTAATATTATTTTGCCGTGGTGTAGAAAAGGGGTCCCGTGTTTGCAATTTTCTGGGCTATAGCTCAGGGGGAGGATGAAAAAAATTAAAAGTGCTCACTTTGATTTAAGGCAGAAGCGCGCCGGCTGCTCGACTTTTGCTGGGAAGGAGACCCCAGTTTTTGTACACACGTTCCACAAATGAGACACACGGGTTTACCGGCAATGTCAGTAAACATATACTCGGCCTCCCATCGGTTTTTAAAGGCTCTATTTTCAGAATCAACTTTTCTCTTCGGCATCGTGTGGGCTAGCTTCGCAATAATTTACAGTATCATAAGCTAGACTTGATTAACGTGTTAAGTGTTGGGCAAGGCAGCTGAAGCGCTGCATTATGGGATCTGTAGTTTATTGTGTTACCAGCGCTTCATATACCCGGGCCATTAATAACAATAATACAGTATATAAAATGATCTCGCGGGCCGGATATAATTACACACCGGGCCGGATGTGGCCCGTGGGCCTTGAGTTTGACTCATATGGACTAAATAGAACTTGAAAAGAAATATTTTTTGGAATGTGATCGCGCAAGTCAGTACATCGAGCCCGCGTGCTATTGTGGTTTTGCTTGTGTGCTTCAGTAAGTTACCGTCCCCTCGCTCTTACTTTTTTACCGTTCATCTAATGAATACACTGTGTATGGCTTTACCAAAACAATCATTGATCGCGAATAAAGTATCCATTATTCATGAAGCTTCAATAGGTGAATAGGTGATCTGTCTTTCTGCGTTAACCACATGCGTTTTCATATGTCTCAAACTAAGGGGATGCGAGGTTAAAATAAATCGAGAAGCGCGCGTACATACTTAGTGCATCCCCTCTCGGGAATCGAACCTCGGACGTGGGCGCTACAGTCGAATGCTTTAGTATCGCGCCACGGCGTGTGGTTTATCTATTTGAGCGTAGCAGTGTAATTCAGTTTTTGTTCAGCACTCTTTGGAACTGTTACTTTTTGTCTGCGCACTGCGTCAGTTCACGTGAGCTGCTGAATATGGTTTTATATGTCACTCGCTCGCTTCTAATTGTTTCGCTGCCTTCTTAATTATATAATGCATGTTTTCTAAAGCGCGTTTTGTAGCTCTTCCTGGCTTTCTACGTAATGCGTGATTACGTGAGAGGCGTGATGATGTCATACGAACTCCGCCCCTCCATCTGAACTCCATTACAGTAACTGGAGAAAAACAGCTTCCAGTTATGACCATTACGCGTAGAATTTCGAAATGAAACCTGCCCAACTTTTGTAAGGAAGCTGTAAGGAATAAGCCTGCCAAATTTCAGCCTTCTACCTACGAGCGAGTGAGTGAGTGAGTGAGTGAGTGAGTGAGTGAGTGAGTGAGTGAGTGAGTGAGTGAGTGAGTGAGTGAGTGAGTGAGTGAGTGAGTGAGTGAGTGAGTGAGTGCTTTGCCGTTTATTAGTATAGATTTTCTTAATTTGCCACTTACTCCACAATCATTATCTGTTTCATTGTTTTAATCTGTTCATTCATTTATTGAACCCATTTTACTAAACTCAGGGTCACAGGGAACCATAACCTTAAACTGACAGCATTGAGTGTCATACAGGAACCACCAATTGACTGAGTGGATGCCCTTTATTCAAAAACTGCCTTTTCAACTTTAAAAAACAGCTTATTTTAAAACTGTTGAAAAATGTTATACTGTATAAAACTTATTGATTTTCAATTATTTAATTTCATGTTTCTCCATTTGTTAATTTTTTTGATGCTAAGCAATTATGTGGACATGTCAGTTTTCTTATTAGTTTTTTAATAAGAAAAACTGAACTGAATTGATTTTAAAGGTTTTCAAATAATTTACTACATCACTCCATATTATCCATTTGTTTTAGTATGGCTTGAATACACACATAACTCCCGGGATATTGTTAACCACTTCTGTCTCTTATGATTGTTACTGGAATTTTAATAAACAATATTGATTTTTATTACCACACTTAATTTGTACATTTTGACAAGAATCCTGTAGAGAAAACTGGTAACTTGTTTGTTAAAAGCATAATAAGTGTTATTTACCTCAAAAGATGCTAATAATATGATTTAAACAGAGCTAAAATCTATGAGTTTTTTAGCATTCGGGTATCATAGTGTTACCTCCTATCAGGCCAGCTGTTATTTCACCCATTAAACATGGCACAATTTGAAAACCTCATGTGACTCTGAGTTATGTTTTTGTTATATAGCCCAATGGGTTGGTGCTCACGTTCAGCTAACAGATGGATGACATCCCCTAGCAAATAAAAATAAAAATACACATCATAACTGGAATATTTTTCTCCTGCACTTACCAAGTGCTCACTTTCTGTGTCCAGAGAACTGGTAGCGTCATCCAGAATAAGCACACTTGGATCTCGAAGCAGAGCTCTGGCAATGGCTACACGTTGCTTTTGTCCTCCAGAGAGCTGCCCCCCTTTCTCTCCAGCATCTATATTTTCAAATATGTAACAAATATGAGCAGAGACATTTTACATGGAGCAACAGGGGGACATTCTACTGTGCTCACCTGTATTGTATCCCTCCTTAAGTCCGCATATAAATTCATGAGCATTTGCGAGTTTTGCAGCATTTTTCAAATCTTCTAGGCATGGGTTTTCTATGCCATATGCAATATTTTCCTCTACTGAACGAGCAAAAAGCATTGGTTCCTGACTCACCAGTGCAATCTGAACAAATAAATAGGCAATATTCATCATATACACAACTACTGTAAGCAATTTGGACAAACATTTGAGTATTTTTTAATCCACCATAATTTAAAAAGATCTCAAAGATGTAAGTCTTTTATTTAAGGTATGGTATATGTTAGACTTGATTTTGGTAATAGTTGAAATCCAGGGTGATATATAGTCAATAAAGCATATTTATGATTTATAAGGTAATAAGGCATACTTCCAGATGTGGAAAAACTCCAGCTAATCTAAAATAAGCCAAAAAAAATTCCATGACAGAGGGAAACTTTTCAAAAGATTTTACTTTGAATTTGTGATCACTTGACCACTAATGGACAACACAAAGCATAAATTATAACAAGGAAATCTACAAACTTTTACACCAATAACTTGAACTTAAATGTATATTTTAATTGATCATAACATTGTCAAGAAGCCATACTTAGAATCAACTGTCAGTCTAAATAATTACTTGATCCAATTTAATGGAAAAAGTTGAAAAAGCATTTTTATACATCTTTGAAATTAACAAAATGTCATATCCTGAAAAATCACTCCACCTTTAGGAGGTACTGATTTCCAAACGTTTGCCCATAATTTCCCTTGACCAACTAATTTGTCAAAAATGAACATACCCAATAAGGTAGACAGAAGTACTTGGGAACAGAGACAGACTTGTGAATCCAAAAACTTAGTAAAGGAGAGACAATAACCTAATAACCTTTATAACTGGGGAAAACTACTACAAAAATTGAAGAAAAGTCCATTTATATGGCTTTTGGTCTCCCTAAAGAAACAACTTTGGATTTTGTAAGCCTAAAAGACCTTCCTTATCTTGTGAGTGCTTTCTTTGAATTATTTATTTAGTATAACAAATATACTGTATAAGTTAATTTAGGAGGGGAAATCTATCTATGTTTAGCAGTTTGCTGAGTGCTCCCATACTGTATATGCTCACAACACATATATTTTGTTGTTATGCAGATTCACATATTCATATGGGCTGTCTGTCTCTGTTCACTCACACTGCTCATACAAAAAACTGGTTGCAATGGTAGTTGACACACACCACGTTTGTGTGATCAAAGTCTAAACAGAACAACACATTTAATTAGTACTAGCCAAATTGTCACATGACTAAAAAGACTTGTCAGCTGTGAAATGGCATTTTTATTTACATATGATATGTGCTATGCTTATTATAAAATTTTACAGTGTCAAACATGAAGTAGTTGTGAATACAAGTTTCTATAGGTTGATGAAGAAGAACAATAAGCTCCATAAATGCTGGTTACATTTAGTCATAGGGTTAGCTGAAAAATAACCATTTTAGACTAACTACTAGTTATATTTGAGGTCGAAGACCTCTTCTTTTGACTGGCTGCAGTGTTTTTTTAGACTGTGTTCTCTAGTTTTTATCTCTCTATGTGTTGTCTTTTGCATTTACACTTTATGCTTATTTTGCGCCTTTTCCATCCTTTCACCAAGGTTGACAAATGTTCTCTTGTACCTGTCACATTTGAGAGATTGTACCTTGATAGCTATATTAACAATAATGTTATACTGGTGAAGCAGTGAAATTATAATTTTGTTTTCACATAAAACACTTTCTGAGCAGATTAGACATTGGCAAATGTTTCTGAGGGATTACTAGGGCAGGAAATTCACTCATATTACACTATACAAAATACTCTCTAACTCTCACTCCAGTTCAGGGTTATGTGTGGTCAGAATATTTCCCAGCAGTAGAGGGCACTAGGCAAGGAATAGCCCTGGACAGAACACCACTTCACTGCAGGACACAGACACATTCACACTGTGTCAATTAGGAATTGTCTATCAACCTAGCCACCACATCTTTCGGGACATGGGAGGAATATCAGAATATCCTAAGATAAAGTCACACAAACATGGGGAGAACATGTGAAGGCCATATAAACAATGATCAGGTGTAGGATTCAAATCCAGGATATTGCATCTGTGAGGCACTAGTGCAATTCACTATGCCACTGTTCCATTCACAATAAGTACTATACATTCCTTACAGCAATACATATTTAAAAACATACCATTTAATTTTTGGAGACAGCAAAATAATTTTAACATTTAATTGGAAAATATTAAATGTAATTAAATGATAAATTAGACCATCCAAGTTATTTTCTGTTTAAAATGAGTGTAGCATTTTACATACTATGCATATCTTAAAAAAGATACAGTATTTACAAAACTGAAAAATAATGCTTGTAAAGCTGATCATTATATGAGGTTGTAAGTATCAACTCTGTTTTGAGTGCAAATCTTTAAAGTCAAACTCTGACTACACATTCATCACAACTTTAAATCTCACCTTCCTATGTAAATACTTATGCTCATATTCCTGAATAGAAACTCCATCCAACAGAATTTCTCCAGTCTGCGGCTCATAAAACCGCTCCAGCAAAGAAATGCATGTTGTCTTTCCACTTCCTGAAGGCCCAACAAGTGCTGTAATTTCACCAGGGTTCAGTTCCAGGGATACATCCTATCAGTTGGAAAAAAAAAAGGAGCTAGTGAATTCATTACATTTTCAAAAGATAATCGCCCACATGTTGCAAGAATGATATACTGTAGAAGGATATACTGTAGATATGTAACATTACAGTGTAGGATTTTTGGCATTTTAAAGTAAAAATAAAACTGATTAATGGTATTTTGCATCAAATAACATTCTTTTTTAAATCTTCAGCAGTTTAATAAGACCTATAGCCAAACTTTAACTGTCACTATTCAATTCAATTTAATTCTTCAATTTCATTTTGCACAGTGGTCTGCAATCAGTGCAGGCACAGAGTGCTGTGATAAATTCAAAAGTAGACACAAATACAAACTTTACAAGTTACTACCTGTAATTTCATAATGAGTATACATAAAGACAAAAATTTGCTTAAACAGACAGGATGCATAGTGATTCAAAACTAATTAACATAAATGGACCCAACAATATTAGTCTATTAATTAATTGTTGAACAATGGCCAGTTGACATTACAGCATTGGAAAACAAAAACTCCTGTTAGCAGCATCCCTTGAAAAAATAATCCTCTGTCACTAACCTTAAGTACCATTGTATCAGGTCTTCCTGGATAGGCAAAACTGACATTTTTGAATAAAATGTGACCTTTCAAAGAATTAGGAGCAAGCGTGCCTGGAGTAGTCATAGCAGGTTTTCGATCCATGTACTCAAAAATTTTCTCTGAAGCCCCAACTGCTTTCTTTACATGAGGGTAATAAGAAATCAACACCTTTGGGGGAAAAAAAAGAAAAAAAAAAAAAAACAAATATAGTCAAGTTCATGGATTCTAATGAGAGTAAAAACATTTAAACATGTGATGCTTTTCCCTGCTGTTTACCAGATAATTTTGATTAACATTATCAGTTTAATTTGTCAT
Source organism: Polypterus bichir lapradei (assembly GCA_026402145.1). Classification (NCBI taxonomy): domain Eukaryota; kingdom Metazoa; phylum Chordata; class Cladistia; order Polypteriformes; family Polypteridae; genus Polypterus; species Polypterus bichir. The sequence continues at coordinate 40,878,415 of JANRMT010062796.1, forward strand.
GCTAGATTTGATCAGGTTGACTCAAAGGCACAGTGATTAGAACTTCTGCCTCATAGATCTAGTACCCCGTGTTTAATTTACAGGCTTGACACAGCCTTTGAGGAGTCTTCATATTCTTCTTGCATCTGTATCCCTCTATCAAAGTATTTTTATTTCCCACATGCAACAGGCAGTGAAAAAACAGATTATTTGGTGAGTGTTTATTAGCCCTGCTTGAGTAAGTGTGGATGTATGTTTGAGCATGAATTGCAATAAATTGATGCCATGTCCTGGAGTAGATCTTGCCTTGCACCTGATGTTTCCCTGAATTAAAAAGTACTTAACATTGATCAATGGATAGATTTCAGCAATCTCATGTATTTTTTAATTTATAGCAGAACTTTATTAATGAGGTACAAATGACTTCAAAACACACAACATAGTCTCCACAAGCCAGAATGACAATATTTTCAAGATTCGTTTCAAACTTTGAGCATGAAAAAAACATGTCCCTTAATCAGAAAGTTACCTCAATAGCAGAAGTGAACTGGAGTTCATACAGTACAAATGCAACCAAGTCTCCACTGCTGACATCATCTGATGTCACAAGCTTAGCTCCATAGTATAAGATGCATACTTTAAGTGCCAAGCTGGATAGCTGGAAAAGAACAGATGTGAGTTAATCATTTCAAAAACAGAATGAAAAAATTGTCAAAACATCATCATGGTTGTTTTGTTGTTGTTTCCAGTGGATAAGTGTCGAATTTTGTTTCACATCAAACATAAGAACTTGTATGAGGCAGAAAATAATGATTACATAGATTACATTTTACTTTTAAGTTAAATACAATTTTTATTGCCCAGTTGTGTTAATGTACTCTACAGGAGTGATAAATCCATTTACACTAATTCATAATAAAATTAAGTATTTTTCATTTTAAACCCAATCATACGTTTCTATCATGTAGGCCCTTTAACTGATGCTATATGGTTGGCCATAGTGGAAGACCCACAAATCATCCTTTCTGAGGTTGACTCTCCTGATCAAGCATTGTCTGTGCATCCTTGCCACAACCTCCCTCTCAAAATATGTTCTCTGCCCAGATGGCTACATAGTATCCTGGCACAGAGCATCCCAAAGCCACATGCAGTTGACCAGAAAATGAAAAAAATAACCCTGTTCAATATATGAACCTAAAATGCTGTTCTTTTATTGTTTCCATTCAAATTGGTCTCTTTCACTCCTATTTCATTTCGCTAGAAAAGATGTAGCCTTAAAGTCTAATAAATATCTTTTAACAAGTTTATATTCACACAACTTTTTATTTGTTATAGCAATTGCAGGAAAGTCTTTAGAATTTAGATTTACATTTATTTCATTTTATTTCTACTCATATAATTCACTATGTGGCGGGCTTAGATGAACATTTCTGTCCCTAGAGTCCCGTGATGCTTTGAGAAGCCAGAGTTGTAGTACCCATGCTCAGAACTTTCACAGATGTTTATTGTAAAGTGTGTAGGATCAAAAACAAAAAAGATGAGCCAACTGTGTCTGTTCTACAAAAAGACGTTCCAGCTACATCTGATCAATAGTATCTGGTCAATACCTTCACACTTTTTTCTTCCATCAAAAAGACAGAATCAGACTCAGAATCAGCTTTATTGGCCAAGTATATATACACATACAAGGAATTGGACTCCGGTTCTACCTTGCTCTCTGTGCATGTGTATGCGTGTATACATTATATACACATGGGGACCAGTTCAGCACAATGGACGATAGCCATAGACTGGTCCATTGCACAAGTACTATCTCTGATGCCGTGAGATCGACTCAAGTGTTCACGAGAGTGATGGCCTGTGGAAAGAAACTGTTCATGTGTCTGGTAGTTTTGGCGTACAGCGCTCTGTAGCGCCTACAAGAGGGAAGCAGTTGAAACAGACCATGACCAGAGTGTGATGGATCTGCAATGATGTTTTCTGCCCCTTTCCTGACTCAAGATCTGTATAGGAGGGCAGATCAGCACCAATGATTTTTTCTGCAGTCCTGACTGTCCGTTGTAGTCTGTTTCCGTCCTGTTTTGTGGCTGAACCAAACCAGACTATGATGGATGAGAAGAGAACAGACTGGATTACTGCAGAGTAAAATTGGATGAGAAGAGCCTGAGGCAGTTTGAACTTCCTGAGCTGACACAGGAAGTACAACCTCTGCTGGGCCTTTTTGACAATTGTGTCTATACTTGGTGCCCACTACAGGTCCTGGGAGATTATGGATCCCAGAAACCTAAAGTTTTCCACGACAGAAACAGTACTGTTGAGTAGTATGAGAGGGGCCAACACTGGGGGGCTCCTCCTGAAGAACACTATCACCTCCACAGTTTTAAGCTTGTTCAGCTCCAGGTTGTTTTGACTGCACCAGAGAGCCAGCTGTTCGACCTCTCTTCTGTATACAGACTCGTCACTATCCTTGATAAGGCCAATGACTATATGGTCCCGGCACACTTGCTAATTATGGCTTCGGCTGCAGGGACCTGAAAATCGGGTTTGCTCTACCATTTCAAGGGATGGCCAAAATAAGACCTTCCATCCATCCATCCATCCGTTATCCAACCCGCTATATCCTAACACAGAGTCACGGGGGTCTGCTGGAGACAATCCCAGCCAGCATAGGGCACAAGGCAGGAAACAAACCCCAGGCAGGGAGCCAGCAGAATACTGCAAATCTTTGAGGGCAATGATAAAGAGATAGAGCGCCCCTGGGTGGCCACAAGTTTCTCATAAAAGAGTTTATTTTGGGAAACTCTTCCCTGTAAGAGTTTTCCAAAGCACAAGCAAGGCCACAAAGCAGCCCACAAATAATAATAAGGTATTCTGAATCTCTTTGTCTTTCTCTACTTCTCTCTGTCTCAGATTTGTGAAATCTGTGAATTAGAGAGTCTTGGCACAAGGCAACATGTGCATGTAAAGGCAGATATGGATGCTGAGCTTAAATAAATGAATAAAATTGACTATTTAACTTAAAAAGCCCAATACAATAAATTAACAAGTGTATGAGTTAAATAAAAAAAAGAAAGTTTACTATTTCTACCTTTGTACTGTAGCAGAAATCATTTCTTAAGTGAAAATATTAAGTAGCTAATGCTAACATGGCAAGTTTTAAACTGTCACATGATGGAAATATTTGTACTAGCCATGGTATCTTTTGAAGACAGGTAATATAATTATTAAAAAAAAATATTTGCTATCTCTTGCCCGATGTGTACCTTCAGCACCTTTCCTCTGTACTTGCATGTGTAAATGTCTCTTAACCATCACTCCTTCTCTCAAGTGCATTCCCATCATGCCTGGTTTTGAGACATTATTTTTGAGGCACCTTTCTCAACTTCTGCCTGATTTTATACTTGTTGTTTTTGAAGGAGACTCTCTCAGTAGGCCTCATATGCCTTTACTCCTTCTCTTGTGTCTAACACTTGCTCTTTATCGTGTCACTAAAGCGAAGCTGACAAGTTGCACCAAAGCCAAAATGACCAGTCAGATTGCTTAGGGGGACAGGACACACCATCCTTAGTATTTTAGATGAATATAAATGCATGCACAATGTAACTAGTTTTAAGGAGATCCCCACTATAGTACAAATGCAGAATAAATTATCTTTCATTGCTGAAGTTGTACCCTTGGTAATTTTAGTTGTAAAACAAGAAGTCATTGGTTTAGAAAAAGCAGATGGATTACAAAGAGTTAGGGCAAAAGGCAAAAGAGTTTGCAAATCAGGATGAAGAACAGATCTACTTTGTGAGTTATGAGAAGCCATCTGTAACATGAGTACGGTACAGCTGAATATATTTATGAAGGCAGCTATTTGTAAAATGACAGACTGCAGAGACTGGAAGCTAACAGGAATTTGGAAATACAGTATACAGTTTGTCTAATCATTTTTTTGTGCACTGCATAACTGAAATTTATTTTTTGCGTTTATACTGGCAACTACTAACAGTCTTTAGATAAAAAATAACTCTTACACTGTTTGTCCACGTGGAAACAGCATAGGCTACTGCTTCAATCTTGTTCAACTTGTATGTCGCTTCCAGCATGTCACTATATCGTTTTGCTTCACCATCCTCATTGGCAAAGCTGCGCACAGTCTTTATGCATGAGAACACTTCTGTAGCTACTTTATTAGCATCTGCCAGTGACGTCTGCACTTTCACAGATAGTTTCTGTTGAGAAGATAAATGTTATTCACAGTTAAACATCATTTATGACACCAATAATCACAGATGCAAAAGGAAACAATTAGGACACAGTGATGTTTAAAAATTAAACTTTCATTTACCTAGGATTTCATATGTGATTCAAAAACATGATCAGAAATGTCATCTGTAATTTTAAATCTGTTATGATTTTTATCATTTGTTACCTGGTAAAATTTCCCTGAGTACTCAGGAATGATCCAGATGATGGGTAGACCGATTGCAGTGAAGAGTGAGAGTTTCCATGACAGATTGAGCATAAAACCTGACAAGCACACAACCCGCATGAAGTACCACATTAGTAGGCTTAGCTTCTCACTTAGAGACTCACTCATTGTGTTGGTGTCAGTTGTAATCCTAGATGTTATATCACCTGTTATTGAAAGAATTATAAAAGTCTGTAATTTCAGACATCAAGCATCATAAAAAAGACTGCGATCTTATTAACACATACTGTACATAAGTAATGAAGTTATATTTTTTCTCTTTCTACAAAATTACACAAGAAAAAATAAACTAAATTACAAATTGCATATTGTGTTGGCCTTATGGGATCATAGGTTGATGAATCATAAAAACCTGCATCTTTGATCCCAAACCTACCAGTGGAAGCTGTATCAAAGAAGGCAATTTCCTGACGCAGGACAGACCTGAAAACCAGACTCTGGATCCGCATGTGGATCTTACTCATAGTTACATTGTAGATAAGATCACACACAAATTCTGACACAGCACTAAAATGAAAAGATAAGCAAAAAATATGTTCATTTTTGCAGTTCTGGAAATGTTATAAAACAATTCTTACTAATACCTTTGAAACAAAATAATAGCACAAATCGCCAAATTATTCAGATGATGCAATTTACACCCCTCTCAGTTATTCAAAAAGGAAAGCATAATTTTTAAACTCTGTGAATCAAGAAAACCATAATCTTAAAATAAGAATGTTGTCCCAAACAATAAGGTTAAGATCTTAAGCCCACTTGATGCTCCTACTTTTACGTTCTTTCTCCTTTAAATCACCTTTTCCATGAGTATACTGAACTTGAGCTTTTTCAATTATTTGTCAGTTACATTTAAGCAGCAATCAAAAGTATCTTCCTCTGCCCTGTTACTTTTGCCTTTATAAATAATTGATCTTTATGAAACTGCACAATGCTATGCAAAGTGTAGATATCAACTATTTCAATATGAAAATGGTATGACATCACCTCATAACAGTGATAAGCGTCATAGCTGTAATGGCACTGATAAATGCATCAGGATTTTCCTCACTCATGATCCAGTCTGTCATACGACCTGTGTAGTATGGAATTGCCATTTCACCTTGAGAAAGCAGAAAGAGAACACAACAAAATATATTATTGCATCAATGTAAACTAAGTGATGCAGTTCCATAATTGTTATTCCTACATAAATGTTGCACTATTATCATCACTGCTTGGATGACAAAAAATAAATGCTGCAAAATTTAAAAAATGTGAATCTTAAAATAAGATGTATAATTGAACACATTGGTAATTGTCTTATTTATATACCAATCTATGGTACCTATAGTTTTTATTTTATTTTTTTTAAGTTTCATGTGTTCTGTTGTCACCTTCCATTCATCATTTTTCTGAACATGTTTTTTCCGTTAGAGTTTTGCATAAAATCTGAGCCTATAATGGCAAGACAAGTGAAGTACAAAACTTGAATTCTAGGCAGCACTACCACGCAGATATCCATGTTCAGATTGAAACAATTCTTAGTTTTTTCTGTGGGTTTTCTCTGGGCTGAACCTTTAACAGCTTCACAAATCATTTCTTTGTCTATGTTATGTTACGTTATCAGTATGGGCCTTTCCTGGTTTCCATTGTGTTAAATGATTAGGAGGAATTGTACCAGCAGAGTATGAGCACTCTTATAATTTCTGTTTGAACATTTCAGCCTATTAATAATAAACATTGACAGATAAATGAGTTCAGAGTGGTTTCATTGTGAGTCACAATGCAGAAGCTTGAACTGGATTCAAAGCCAGTGCGCAGCAGTGAAGCATGTGTGGTGAACACCAGTTACAATGGGATAACTTAACATCACATGTTATCGCATTTGCTTTCTTTCTTTCTTTCTTCTTTCTTCCCTCATACTGCTTGATTACCTTCATTTTTCTGTTGAGTACATATCAGGAACTTTATTCAAAAACTTCAAACAAACATATTCTTTCAAAAGTTAAAACGAGCTCCTTGTGAAAACAGAGGTGACAATTCCGTCTCTCAATTAAAAGAGTGCAAAAACATCTTCCTCTTCATAGGGGTGCACTTCATGACCGGTCCCCCAACAGGAGCAGAGGATGTCTGGAGGAGGAGAGAGACACAAAGCAATCCCACAGAAGGACAGGTGCTGTTTCAGGCTTTTAAGTATGCAAAGCGCCACACGAGAAGCATACCACGCAACAGAGCAGAAGCACCTGTCCAGCAAGTAAGGGAGCAAAGAGTATTTATTCCTATTGTAACAGCGTCTAAGGATTTGGAGGAGCGTCCGTGTCTTCTAGCGGTGCGTTCAGCCCCCCTGTTCACTATATATATATATATATATATATATATATATATATATATATACACACACACACAGTTAGGTCCATAAATATTTGGACAGAGACAACTTTTTTCTAATTTTGATTCTGTCCATTACCACAATGAATTTTAAATGAAACAACTCAGATGCAGTTTAAGTGCAGACTTTCAACTTTAATTTAGTAGGGTGAACAAAACGATTGCATAAAAATGTGAGGCAACTAAAGCATTTTTTTAACACAATCCCTTCATTTCAGGGGCTCAAAAGTAATTGGACAATTGACTCAAAGGCTATTTCATGGGCAGGTGTGGGCAAGTCCGTTGTTATGTCATTATCAATTAAGCAGATAAAAGGCCTGGAGTTGATTTGGTGTGGTGCTTGCATTTGGAAGATTTTGCTGTGAACAGACAACATGCGGTCAAAGCAGCTCTCCATGCAGGTGAAAGAAGCCATTCTTAAGCTGCGAAAACAGAAAAAACCCATCCGAGAAATTGCTACAATATTACGAGTGGCAAAATCTACAGTTTGGTACATCCTGAGAAAGAAAGCAAGCACTGGTGAACTCAGCAACGCAAAAAGACCTGGACGTCCAGTGGTGGATGATCGCAGACTCATTTCCATGGTGAAGAGAAACCCCTTCACAACAGCCAACCAAGTGAACAACACTCTCCAGGGGTATGCGTATCGATATCCAAGTCTACCATAAAGAGAAGACTGCATGAAAGTAAATACAGAGGGTGCACTGCAAGGTGCAAGCCACTCATAAACCTCAAGAATAGAAAGGCTAGATTGGACTTTGCTAAATAACATCTAAAAAAGCCAGCACAGTTCTAGAAAAACATTCTTTGGACAGATGAAACCAAGATCAACCTCTACCAGAATGATGGCATGAAAAAAGTATGGAGAAGGCATGGAACAGCTCATTATCCAAAAGCATACCACATCATCTGTAAAACACGGTGGAGGCAGTGTGATGGCTTGGGCGTGCATGGCTGCCAGTGAAACTGGGACACTAGTGTTTATTGATAATGTGACACAGGACAGAAGCAGCCGAATGAATTCTGAGGTGTTCAGAGACATTCAGAGCAGAGTCTGCTCAAATCCAGCTAAATGCAGTCAAATTGATTGGGCGGCGTTTCATGACACAGATGGACAATGACCCAAAACATATAGCCAAAGTAACTCAGGAGTTTATAAAAGCAAAGAAGTGGAAAATTCTTGAATGGCCAAGTCAGTCACCTGATCTTAACCCAATTGAGCATGCATTTCACTTGTTGAAGACTAAACTTCAGACAGAAAGGCCCACAAACAAACAGCAACTGAAAGCCACTGCAGTAAAGGCCTGGCAGAGCATTAAAAAGGAGGAAACCCAGCATCTGGTGATGTCCAGGAGTTCAAGACTTCAGGCTGTCATTGCCAGCAAAGGGTTTTCAACCAAGTATTAGAAATGAACATTTTATTTCCAGTTTTTTAATTT
>JANRMT010062796.1:40896676-40931105 GCA_026402145.1 Polypterus bichir lapradei
CAGTATTTTTCAAGTAAACATTATCTCTTCACAGTAATGGTGAACCCTATTTTAAACAAACACACTATATATATTTTTTTTAATTTATAAAGCATTCTTTACTTCCTTGAGCAGAATTTTCTGTGACAAATTAATTTACACCATGATTGTGAAAAAGTAACCAAAGCTGAAAAATTCTGAACTTATCTTTCAATGCAAATTGTCGAAAAAGTGTTTTATAAGTGGACAATCATAACAACTTGGGTAATCTCTCTGATTTTACAAATCCATAAGTGCTCACTGAAGACTGAGTGTCACATTAGTTTAAATTTTGATTTTTTTGCAAACCTAAGTGGAAATTGTCAAAAAAACAGAAGGCATGAAAAAATAGTTCAACAGTAGGAGCTGAGATTTTCGTTTAGAAATGCAACTTCATAATATTAATTTACATTTATTTGCTTGGCAGAAGCTATATACAAAGTAACTTGTAAAAGAGGTAAACATAATCAGGTAACATTAGGTTAGGGCTGTGTAGTAAGACAGGTAACAAAAGTTGATTTCCACAAGTGAAAAGATATAATAACTAATAATTTACAATAATAGATTAACAATCGATAAATTGATAAATCGATAATTGCTAGTGGGATTTAGCTGTTTAGGATTTACTCCGTGAGGGCACACAATAGAGAAATCTGATTTTTTCAGAAGAGCTGCAAACATGGAGAGTTCTGCAAGATGAAATGTTACTTGTATTTGGATGTTTTTACATTATTGCACCTCAGAGAGCCATTCAGGAGAATTATGGGTCTGCCATAAGGCCTGAACACCTAGTCGGAGAAAATGTGGTGGATGGAAGAGGTTTGGGATCAGAAGGAAAATAACAGTGTAAGTTAGAAGACAAACAAGAAAGCACAAACAGTTAAATAAAGATAAGAAACACAAAAGTAAGCACAGTAGTAGTACTAATACTAGAACTAGCTGTAGCTATAGTAGTAACAGTAATAGTCCTAGTAGTGTTGTCATATGAACAGAGTGCAGTAATTTTTTACTTACATGTCCAAAAAACATGAAACACAGTGTCATGATAAATAAGAATGTATTCAAATGTGTCACATCATTTCATGTAAGAGAAAACAGAAATCAGTAAATGTGATAATTTCACTGAACCAGAGGAGTGAAGGTTTTAGTAGAAAATTTTAAATAATGTTTTCAGTAGTAAAAACATACAAATTTTGACATTTTACTTGAATGATGCAGTAAGATGGAAAAAGGAAGAGAGTTGAATAACATACAGTTTTGGAAAGGTGGAATTTGAATCAGTATATTAGTCCAGAAAGAGAACAAAATAGTATCTTAGAAAAGCAAGGACAGCAACCTCTATGGGGGAAGCAAGTTTCTTAGTACAACACATTAAATATTATGTATCTGTACATTGTACAACACTATGAGGCATAATGTGGGAAATGAAGATCTGAAAAAAAATGCATGATACTGAAGCCTCTGGAAATACAAAAAAATAAGGGTGTTAACTGTTTTTGCTTAGATTTTCTCTTGATTTGAATTATTTGCTCTGTCTACTGAATTTTGAACATTATGTTAGGTATTGGGACTTGTTTGTTTTGGACTGCCTTTTGCGCAAATCAGTTTCACTCTTTTATGCAGTTCAAGGTAGAATGCTTTAATACTAATGATAACTTGACTCATCATTCACAGGTGAAATGTTTATTCCCTACTATACTGGTCAAGTCATCGACATTCTAGGGTCCAAATATAAGCAAGACACCTTCATCATAGCTATTATGCTAATGGCTCTGTTTTCTTTAGGAAGGTAAGTTATCAAATAAGAATTCTGAATTATAGTCTCCACTCGGATGGGAATTTAGAAATTGAATTGGAATTCCAGAGTAAAAAGCCATCATCTAAAATTTGCAAGACATTTTACAGTACTATGGTGTTTGACCGTGTTAGCCATTATGGATATAGTGAGAAGTCAAGCAAAATGATAACTTTCATTGGCTAAAAATATTACAGTATGCAAGCTTTCAAGGCAACTCGGACCCCTGTTTCAGGCAAGATGTAAATGAAAATGGATTTTATGAAAATGGATTTTCCCAGGGTAATTATTGTCACATACAGTATATAGAATACTGTGAAATTCATAATGCATGTGCTAATCAACATGCAAAACATTGCCACTTTCTGGTGTAATTATTAGTGAATAGCTTTTAGCATTCATTGAGATGGATTTTGTTTTATTGCATTAACAGCAATGTGTGAGTGCCTTCACAAATACCCTAGTTACTTTATACACTGGTACTACCATTCAGGTGAACACAATAAGATACATATTGTACAGGCCCCTGCTTTGTTCAGTATGCCACATTAAAGAGTCCAGTATCAGAAAAAAAGTGAAACAGTTGCTCAGTGTCCACCTTTGTGTCAGGAAAAAGAGAAATCTTTGTAGAAGCATGCTGACTTTAAGGTTATTACTTTGAAGGCAGCCTCCAAACTGTCACATGTGATGTGGCCAGTTATTGGGAAGGCCTTCATCTATGGCAATGAGAAAACACACAAAATGACAGTAAATGGAAAACATAACAAAATTATAAACAACAGTGCTAAAATGTTACATAAATAATGATAAAAAATACACAAATAAAAAAAAAAGTGAAAAATTAAATTCAATATGTGCCAAGCCCTTAAAATTATGACATCTAACAAAGATGTTGTTGTACAAGATGTGATAAAGAAAATTCACTCAGTCAAGAGGCGCTAAAGAAAGTGCTGCTGAAAAGTAAAGAAGTGTACTTTAAGATGAAAAAAGGGGCAGCTTTGTTATGTTCAGTAAAACAGGTCTGTAACCAAAAGAGCAAAAACATTAACGTAAAAAGTAAACAAATACCACATTGGAAAAGGTCAAACTAACAGGTTTTTAATTGTAATTTGGAAAGATTGTTAGATTTTTCCCTAAGAAGCAGTTTTTTAGACCTTTATCATTTTGTGTAACCTGGTATTTTATAAAATGGTTATCATCTCTCATTTTCTAACCCACTTTGTCTTGAACAGGGTCACAGGGGTATTGGAACCTATCCTAGCCAGCATAAGGTTCAAGGCAGGAACAAACCTTTGACAGGGAGCCATCCCATTGGAAGGCAAACACACAAACTCACAACAAATGCACACTAGGGCAAATTTTTTGTCCCCAGTTTACCTAACCTGCATGTCTTTTGACTGTGGAAGGACACCGGAGCACCTAGACAATACCCACGCAGACACAGGGAGAACATGCAAACTCCACACAGGGAGGACCCAAGAAGCAATCCCTGGTCTCCTTACGACAAAGCAGCAGCTGCACCACTGTGCCGCACTAAAATGATTATTGTATAATACATTTTCGATTGTTACATCTAGTGATCCTTCCATCTGTTCTCAAACCCGCTTATTCAGAACAGAGTTATGGGAAAGCTGGAACCTATTCCAGCAAGCAACAGATTCAAGGCAGGAATAAACCTTGGACAAGGCACCAGCAAATCACAGGGAGAACACACATATATACACACATCAGGGCTAATTTAGCTTAACCAGTCCAGCTAATCTGCGTGTCTTTGGACTGTGGAAGGAAACCATAGCAACCAAAGAAATCCATGCGGACATGCGGAGAATATGCAATCTCCACACTTGCAGCACTTGAGACCTGAACCTTGTTCCGAGACAGAAGCGTCCCCACTGTGCCCTGGTGCCATCACATCTAATGAAGAACCGTGCATTCTCTGTCATTTTATAGGTTGTGCGTACCATACCATGTTTTAAGCCTGTTCAATTCTGCGCAGGGTCACAGGGAGCAGAAGACCATCCCAGCAAGCACAGGGCACATAGAAGGAACAATCCCCCTAACAGGGTACCAGTAAATCGCTGGAAAACACGCATGCACACAACACACACCCACTAGAGCCAATTTAGGGTCTGCAATCCCCTTAACATAAATGTGTTTGGACAGTGGGAGGAAATCGGAGCATCTCCTTACTGCAAGGCAGCCAAGCTACCAGTGTGCCTCCATGCCCCCCAGGTTGTACATTTTTAAACAAAATTCAAAAAGTTCAGGAAGCATTTTTTTTTATAATAAAATGGAATTTTAATTATGAGCTTATAATGGAGTTTATCTAATTTAATCTAATCTAATGCAGATAAAGAAATGGCCATGAATTCACATTCTGAATCATGTAGGTGTCATTGTATTTCCACAAAATGGCATAGATAATGACATCACCAATAAAAGTGTTAATATAAACAAAAAATGTAAAAAAAATATAAGGTATGATTATTATTTTTTGAATCTTGAGATAATGTAACCTAATGAACTATAAGGATAGGATTATGGGAAATGTTGTTGTTTCTTAGGAAATGTTATGGACAACATACAGCAAAAGTAAATGCCGAAATTTCTACAGCATTATATGTAATAATATAGAATAATATGGCTGTATACATTTCAGGTTTCCTCCTTTTAAAATAATATATTCCATTTAGCTCTCTTTCAGCTGGTTTACGTGGTGGTCTGTTCATGTGCACACTTTCCCGCCTCAATAACAGGGTGAGGATCATGCTGTTTAAGTCACTGGTACAGCAGGAAATTGGCTTTTTTGAATCCACTAAGACAGGTAAGAAAGTGAAAATAAATGCACAGCTTTTATTTTGATGAAAGGATTAAAGTCAATATTTTCTTTTATTTAATTAGCATGTAACATGGTATTTTCAGTGAAGATCTTTATTCTAACAATACAAATCAAATCACTTAAGGTGGATATATCCAAATAGGGTCAAATGATAAAAACAATTTGTTGTGTTGGATGTCAATGAAGTTGAATTAGGTGTGCGGTACACTGTTTTAAGTAACAATATAATATATCTTGTTGGTGAAATTAAGTTTTTGTTGTTGTTGTTATTGTTGTTTCTGGAGATGGCTATAGATTTGGGGGGTATTTTTCATACGCGGATTACTTGCTTAGCCGGATGTAGTTGTTGACGATTTAGCATGATCCTGGATCTGTGGGTTTTTCGAAATTCTTGCTGGATGTGTTGTTACAGCAGCACATCCAAATCCTCAAACCTGCTCGGAGCAGGTTAGTTCTATGTAAACAAGGATTAGCTCACACACTTAATCAGTGTCCGTGCATGGAATTCATTCAGTCATGGCTTTGCCATTCATGAATGAGTGACCAATTGATATTGGTACGCAAATTATAAGAAGAGAATTTCATATAGAGAGTGTTTTGTCAAGATCCTTTATTACTCCCGGAGGAAATTCTTTTCGAAAGATACCACTTTAGCCGGAGGGGAATATTGTACCTCAAAGATTTATTAGCACCTTATATTCGAAGTCAAACTAGGCGAAGTCGGGCTCTCACAACCACGCAGACAGTATGCATTGCTTTGAGGTTTTTTGCAAGCGGCACTATTTTTTATATACTGTAGGCGATGCGGAAAATCTATCTAAAAGTGCAGTTTGCCAAGCAATTCGTAAAGTCTTTTTGGTTCTGAAATATTTCCTTCGAATTTTCATATTTCTTCCTGGACACCACTGCGTGTGCAGACAAAAGAGGAGTTTCATGCCATTGCAGGTAGGTAATACCCAGGCAAAACACCCACAGTTCCATAAAGAATCTCATAATCAGCCTACCATTTTCATTACCCAGGATTTCCAAATGTGATTGGGGCATATGGGACTGATCAGAGTGGAGTTTGATCAAACATTATTTGGAAAATTTACCTCTCCTCCTTCATCAATATCTCGTTGGTCAGACACAGTTTCTAGGGATATGACATTCCCTGCAACTGACCCAACAAAAAAGAGGGCTATATGAAACATACCTATGGCATACATTAAGGACAAATATATGCAGTGATCATCCTTTACCTGAAATGAAGTGACCACTGCATCCTGCCACTGGTTCTGAGGAGGAGCTTCCCCCTGGAATGCCCATCGCCCTGTTTCTGAGGGCATTTTGCTGGAGAGCCAACTCTTCTGCAGGGATTAGGTCTGGACTGCGTGGACCTCCACCTGTTTTTTGCTTGTCTGCCTTCTTATTAGCTTTAAAATTAATGTTTTTATATTATATATGATTCTTTATGTCAACAATTCTTTAAATAGATATATACCAATATTTACCAGTTTGAAGTATATTCTTGTACTTCACTTTGACCTGTTCCCATGTTCTCCTTGTGCTCACGTTTGATCTGGAATTATGACATATTAAATAATAATTAATCTGACACATAGGAAATAATACGCTGCATTCAGTAAGTACAATGCACACTACTTAGCGTTTAATTTGTCGGCCACTTTTTGCCAGCTGTCTTTTCTGGTTTGGGCTGCTTTTGCAGTGTTACCCCTTGTGCATATTAAATCTTGAAATTCTTCATATCCTTTGAATAAAAGGTCCTGCTCCGCTTGTGTGAAAAAAATGCGCCCGTTCTTTCGTCATTTTGTTGCAGCCCATCAAAGACTTGCTGATCATGTTTTCTAGACTCAATATATATGAGCTTTTCAATCAGTGCGGGCGCAATCATCTCGGATGATTAGATCCAGCTAGACTAATCTACTACACGGCTGCGTTTGAAAAACCAATTTATCCCGGATAAGCTTCACCGGCATTAACTCATCCAAGATGAGGCATCTGATCTCGGATGATTTAAACGATGTATGGAAAATACCCCCCTGGACTTTCTGGCTTTATTATCTTTTTGCTTTAAATGGAAAATAAGTAGTGCTTTTGCAATATTAATGATAATCTAAGCCAAATGTTGCTTTGTTTTGTTTTTTATCTTCCTTAGGGGACCTAACGTCTCGGTTGTCAACAGACACAACGCTGATGAGCCAGTCTGTAGCAATGAATGTCAATATCTTCCTACGTAGTGTAATAAAAACTTTTGGGGTGCTCTCCCTTATGGTCAAACTTTCATGGCAGTTGACCTTTATTACTTTCATTGAAACTCCTCTGATTGGGATTATTCAAAAAATTTATAATACCTACTTTGAGGTAAGAACAGTTATGGAAGAGCTCATACAATGGAAAAAGTAGTATTTTTCTTTGAAGTATTGTGACTTTAGAAAGTGTCACCCCCTCATTAATTATCTATCATTTTGCAGTGTTGCAAACTCAAATTAATACATTTTTAAATGTTTTTTTTCCACACCTCTTTTTCCGTTCTGAATAAAACTATGATGTTAAAATGAAGTACATGTATTTAGATATATTCAGAATTGTAAAGCAAAAATAAAAATCAGAAAATTCTAAAATTTCCATACTTAACTAGCATTTATGATCTATGTTTTAACAAGCCTAATCTGGGCGGGGGGAGTCAATATTCCAGAGAGTTCACATTGAATACTTTAACAAGCAACTCCTGTCTTCATTTGGAATTCACCTATGTTTACTTATGTGATTACATTATGAATATCACTGACTTGGTGAGGCTACACAACTAATATGACAGATTAGGTCAGTCCTGCTGTCATGGAGGCTAAGGAGCTGTCTGTTGAGCTCTGAGAGGAAGTCATTAGGAGGAAAAAACAATAGGGAAAGTCATAAAAAGATTGGGAAAGCACTGTGGACTCCATCATAACAGTGTACAACTTCAACTGGACAAGACAGACACTTGTCAGGGAAGTGACCAGGATGCAAACTGTATTAAACTGAAGTTGTTTAGCCAATGTTAAGTTATAGTTGTAGTGTGTTAGAAACCATTTGATGTAAACTAAAACCTGTTGTAAGACTCTTTGTGGTATAATGAGACTAAAGTTGAGCTGCTTGACCTCAAAGCAAAGTAAACTTTTTGGTATAAACAAAATACAATTCAGTGCCCAGGTAATACAAGCTCTGTCATCAAGCACAGTGGAGGCAGCATCATGTTCTTGTGTTACTTTTCACCAGAAGGAATTGGAAAGCTTGTTGGAAGGAGCCAAATATAAGAAAATCCTTGAGTAGAACATATTTAAATTTGCCTGAGACCTTAGGACTCAGGTCGACTTTATTATTCCAGACTGAAATTTGTTCCTGTTTCTGGTGAAGATTCAAAAAAAGGAAGGTTAATGTTTTGGAATTGCCCTGCCAGAGTCCAGATTTAAATCCCACTGAGAATCTGTTCTGTGATCTGAAAATTTGTGTCCACCAGTGCTTTTCATCTAATTTGGCAGTTTGAGCAAATGTGTATTAAGGAATAAGCAAAACTTCCAAAATTTAAATATGCAAAGTTCATGAAGACTCACAGCTGTAATTGCTACTAGAGGGCTATGTTTCAGGTATTGACACTGGAAGGTGTGGAGGGAATGATACTTTTGTAAATGTGAAATACAAGTCTTGTATTCTGGAGTAACAAATGTACTAGCATCAAAAATTATTTCTGGTTCAAATAAAGTTTATTGTCATATACACATAGTATATAGTCTAAATCAGCATTTCCTAACCTTTGTGGTGTCACAATCCATTTTTTCACATGCCAGTGTGTTCTTGACCCACCAGGGTCTGTGAATGTAGTGCTATGATCTGAGCGGATAGAGTGGGGTCCCCACAATCGTCAAAGCTTTAGGAGAATCAAGCGCAACCATCAATGCTTTTCCTCGATAATTAGAGCAGGGGTTGGGAAGTTCATCCAGGATCAGACACAATCCACCTGTGATGCTGCTGCTATGAAATAAGTTCAATCATTGGACTAGTTGTGGCTCACAGGTGAGGAAATGCTGATCTAGATAATACAACGAAATTCTTAATGCCATGATTCATAAATATATTGAATTTATTGTGTTAGTGAAGGCAGAATAATTTCAGTATATCAGTAACATTTGCAAGTATATTGGGAATAAAATTGGAAAAAAATTTCAAAGGGTGAATAATGTCTATAGAAAGAAGCCCAAAATATTACATTCTCACACCTTGTTGTAACAACATTATCAACTAATACCATTATTATTATCTTATTAAATGATCTTACAAATATTTATAATGGAATAAAGTGGTGTTTTTTAAGTGGTTAGGAATGTAATGTTCAAAGCAAAACCTGATTAAATTCTTGAAGGTTCTCAGGAATGATTTGTAAAAGTATCTATTATTTATGTTATATTACTGTAAATTAATTCATACAAAAATTTGTAAAATTTTAATTTTTTCTTCCTACAACCTGCAGGCTTTGTCAAAAAAGGTACAGGATTCAATTGCACTAGCTAATGACACAGCAGGTGAAGTAGTTTCTGGTATTAAGACAGTTCGGAGCTTCTCAGCTGAAGACAGAGAGGCAGAAAGATATGAAAAGAATCTTCTGGATATTCACAACCTGAAAACTAAGCGTGATACAATTCGAGCAGCATACCTGCTAATTCAAAGAGTAAGTGTGGATAATAAAATCAGATTGGATAAAGTGTATGTAATTTTAACTGTCATAGTAACTCAGTTTTATAAGTAAAAGTCATTAGAGGTTATGCTTCTTGTGATGCCTCATGTGAAATACTGTGTGTAGATTTGATCTTCATAATAAAAGAAATACCTAGATGTCTTAGAGAAAGTCCAAAGAAGGGTTACTTTATTTTTTTCTAGAACTGCTGGGAATATGGTATGTGGAAGTACTGGAAAAGTCTTAATATATTAAGATATTAATATAGACAAATTTTTTAAATTCTAAAGTGAGTACGTAATCCCAGGATCTTGTTCGTGAGTGATGGAAGAATGGAATGTGAGATAGACAAGCAGGCTGGAGAGGCAGCAGCTGTTATGAGGGAGCTGCATCAGTGTGTAGTAGAGAAGCAGGGGTATATATCCAGTGACAAAACTCTAGGTTTACTGGTCCATCTACACCTCTGTCCTCACCTGTGGTCATAAGCTATGGAACAGGAATGACAGGAAGAGTGAAATTGTGAGTACAAATGGCAAAAATTAGGTTTCTTCACAGGGCTACTTGGCTGACACTCCATGATAGAGTTAGAAGCTCAGCAATTAAGGAGAGCCTCAAAGTAGATGCTGCTCTTCCAGATTGAAAGGAGCCGGTTGAGGTGATTTGGGCATGTCCTTAGGATGGCCCCCTGTAGGCTTCCCCTTGGATATCTTCCTAAATCAATTTGATTTGATTAGATTAGAGATCTTTATTTTCACATATAGTACACTGCAAGAGCATAATGAAATTCTTGTGCCACAGTTGAAGTGATGTTTAAATAAACACAGTTAATAAATAGAGTAGCAGAAGATAAATAAATGAATAAATTAATAAACAGTATAAATAACTTAATAAAGTAAATAAGATAAGAGTTAAAAGAAAAATAACATGCAGTACAATTACACATAAACCAGCAAGTGGGTACAACGTGCAGGGCAGGTAGGATCAAGTTACTGGGAGTTCAGTGACCTTTTGGTCTGTGAAAAACACTGTTGCTAAAGTAGGTAGAGTGAGTGGTGAGGCTCCAGTATGCTTCAGAGAAGGCAAAAGTGAAAATGGGATGAGCTGGATGGCTGTTTCAGAGATGATGGATTCAGCTCTCCTCAGACATCTAGTTGAGTAGATGGTATGAAGCTTTCAAAGGTCAGCCCCAATGATGTTAGATGTACGGACAGTCCATTGGAGGAGTTCGTGATTTTGGCAAGTCAGGTTCCAAACCACACTGTGATGCATCCGGTCAGGGTACTTTCAGTAGTTCAGCCGTAAAATTTCTGTAGTGTTTTGTTTCCCAGCTCAAAGCTTTCTAGTTTCCTCAGGATCCTTTTTGAGTGTGCAGGTTCTCTTGACTGACCATGAAAGGCAGTTGGTGATCTCGACAGCTAGGAGTCTAAAGCTGCTAACTGTACAGGGGAGCCATTATTGTGAAGTGGATTGTGACTGACTTTGTTCTTTGCGAGGTCAACAATGGCCTATTTTGTTTTGTCAAAATTCAGGGAGAGGTTGTTGTTGTGGCACCATAGAGTCAGCTCTTTTATCTCCCTCCATAGTCGCTGATGAGGCCAATCATAGTTCTATTGTCTGCAAACTTGATGATTCTGTTGCCCTCATTCTCTGCTACACAGTCATAGGTGAATATTGTATATTGTACAGTTGTGGTATCAGTCTTGTGGAATACGAATGTTGGAGGGCAGCACGGATGAGTTACTTTTGCCAGTCCTCACTTACTTTGGTCTATTTGTCAGAAAGTCAAACATCCAGCCACATATGGTGCTGCTCAGACCAAGGTTTTTAAGC
Organism: Polypterus bichir lapradei; assembly: GCA_026402145.1. Classification (NCBI taxonomy): domain Eukaryota; kingdom Metazoa; phylum Chordata; class Cladistia; order Polypteriformes; family Polypteridae; genus Polypterus; species Polypterus bichir. Next base: position 40,907,870 of record JANRMT010062796.1, read on the forward strand.
GTTAGCACCAAGCTGGAGGACACAAAGTTGTTGAAGGCAGTGTTATATTCAATGAATAGTATCTTGACATAAGTGATTTTCCTTTTCTTATGTCCCAGACCAGGTGTTCAGGATGAGGGAGATGGCATTATTGTCAGATCTGTTACAGTGGTATGCAAACTATAGCAGATCCAGTGTAGCAGGGATGTTGTGGTTAATGTGGAACATGACCAGTTTTCTCCTGACACTTCACCACCATGGAGGTTAACTCAATGCACAATAGTCATTCTGACAGGAAACAGCAGATTTCTTTGGCCTTCACAATTGTGATTTTCTAAAAACACTGCAGCTCTGTACGTAAAGACAGGGACAAGTTGAAGATGTCAGTGTACACCCATGACAGCTGAATGGCACATGCCTTTAGTACGTTAGACGGAATGCCATCTTGGCTGGCGGCTTTGTTAAGTTTAACCTGTTTAAAGACTCTGTTCTATTCGACTCCACTTGTCAGTAGCACTGGAAACATAGCGACACTCACCAAGTCTGAGCTGCAAGGTTTAAAATGATCAAAGAAGTCATTTTTATTTTTCTGTTTTGAGCAGAAAAGGAAATGAAAAGCTCTTTTGGGCTAAACTGGTTGATTTTTGTCAAAATATTTAATACAGTTACTCTTTGCATTGTCCTCAAGATAACCTTGTGTAATGCACCTACAGTATGTGCCAACTTTATGATTTTTAATGTGACATTTTACAATACAGGTTTGAAATTAAATGGTTAAGAGAATCTACATTTTATAAATTGAAAACATAAGAAATCATAAATTTAAAAGTAGCCAATGTGAAAAAATAGGTCTAATATGGATAGCAATGTGTAGTTTAGTAAAATATGTTTTGACAACAAAATATTGAACTGTTTTTTAAAGCCTAGTATAAAAACATATTTAGCATTTTTTATTGCATAGCAATTTCATTATGTTTCAGTTAACATTCTTTAAATGGGTATTGTCCATTATTGGGTTGGGTGAATTTGAGTCCCCATTATTAGTAATTTATTAGACAATTTATTTAAATAAACAAGTTGAACTGCCCAGAAAAGTGGATAGAAACTCTAGCCACGGAGAGATAACAATTAAGGTCTATTTACTTTACAATACTAAAAATATGGTTTGCTCTGTTAAGAGTTGAACCCAGTCAATAATGTTCTAATTACTCTGTTACGATTTTAACCCAACCTATATCTTCTTATGGTCACATACATAAAAAAACCTAGTTCCTTATCAATTACCCAGACAATTTATCTGTGTCCTCACGTTATTTATTGCCATCATGTAAGGAACAGCCTGAAGCTTTTCAATCTATTGTGTTCTATTTAAGTGTTATTTGCAGAACTGCATCTTACAAGAAATGCTTTTGAAGTTTTGCATTTTGCAACCATTTATGACTAGCATGCATAATTGTTTAACATGTTTTTATATATACTGCAGTGGACTGGCGCCCTGCCTGGGGTTTGTTTCCTGCATTGCGCCCTGTATTGGCTGGGATTGGCTCCAGCAGACCCCCGTGACCCTGTGTTAGGATATAGCAGGTTGGATGGATGGATGAATGTTTATATATATTTTGGAAAAACTTACTTTTCTAGTAATAACAATGACTTTCCTGTCTTTGGCAAAGGTTGACATAAGACGTATGTGACATTAGCCCCAAAATTGGAAAACAATGCTAAACTAATTAAAAAATAACCACTGCAATACCGTACCTACAATAAAAAACAACATTTTTAGCACTGCTAATCCAATTCCAGGTCATGCGGACTAAAACCCATCCAGACAGGAACCAGCTCTGGACAGATGCCAGTCTATCAAGGAGCCCACTCTCACACACAACCAAATTCATTCTCTCACAGGGACAATTTAGCATCTCCAGTTAGCCTAACCTGAATGAGTAATGCGAGAATCTGGAGTACCAGGAGAAGAATCCACATGCATACGAAGAGAATATGCACATCCCACAATGACAACAGAATCAGTACTTTATTCACACCCAGGACTTTGAGTCCATGAGGCAGGAGTCCTACCTATAGCAGCATCGTGCTACCCATGTATGCATTAAAGCAACTATAGTTTTTGATTGGATAAGCTAATGACAGTTAAAATTTTTTATACAAATCTTTTTTTGCCTTTTGTTGCAGTGTATTTTATATGTCTACAATGAAAACAATAGAATTTAATGAATATACAACATAATCTGTTTATTTGTAATGTAGTGTATCATTTTCATGGATGAATCAAAATAACAAGTGCCAAAGGTTTTTTCAATCTTTTGTCTTTTTAAGTTTATCAACACACTATTATTTCTCTTAAGGAGTTTAGCTTCATTATCAGATATTTTAAAATTTTATACGACAAGGCCAATGACAAAAGTCTATTAAAACTCTAATATTCATTTTGTTGAAAAATCAGGGTAGCTGTGCAGGTTTAAGGTTGATATAAAGAAATTGTTTTCAACTTCAATTCATAGAGGTCACCTTGGCTACAGAGTTTTATTTTGACCAATTTAATAATCACTGCATTTTCTTACTGCTAAGTGATCTTAGAATATACTTAGAATGATCTTAGAATAACATGTTTAGTTATTTGGCCTACAAGTATTTCTAAAATATTCATAAATGTGTTTATTCTTTGCCATAGCTTTAAAGGCTTGTGTGTTTTGCCATTTTCTTTTTGATTTATGCCATTCTGTAGCATATTAAAAATGGTAGTTTAATGGAGAAGGGAAAAAACAAAATTTCCAATACTGTATAATGATTTCAGTGCAGACCAGTGCTTAGCAAGAGCAAACAATATCAAAACATCCCTGAAAATAAATCAAATAACTGGCGTTGCATTACCCAAATGTTAGATATCTAGTCTGATTGACCTTCCCTGGCATTTGATTAATAAGTATGATTTGTATGAAATTGTATTATAGCTACTTTCAGTCACAACAACATTTCAGTAGAAAGTCTATTGTGTCACGCTGAAACAAAAGAACAATGTGTCCTTAGCCCTTCAGACTTGATTTGCCTCACCAAAAACCTTTAAAAGCAGGTGTAAAAAGTAGCAATACTGTTTACCAATTTTGTCTTAATTCTAATGGAAATTAAAGGGTTTCTTCTGTTGTGCATGTTAAAACATAGAATTTTATGTGCCAACTATAGTAGTTTCATTTATTAGTTTTATTATTTTAGAATTTTTTGCTTTTCATTGTTACTTTTGTGGAGCTAGCAAATTTCTTGTCATATTCAATCATTTCTGGGTGGCTTTCATTTTAAAAGCTTGAAAATATACATCCATCAATTATTATACCAGTTTAATCCAATTCATAGACTTGATGCTTACTGGCTAAGTGTGATTTACTATTTCATTGTCAATACATTTAAATAGTTTGATTAAATGTTTACCGGTATGTTATAAATTTGGTGTTGAAACATATCTTTTGCCTTTTGTTAAGTTCAGGGTTTTGCTCAAGTTAACGTTTGTTTTTATAAATGAGTCTCCTTATATTTTTTTAGATTACGTCATATCATTTGTTGCTACGTTTTTATACCAAGAAAAATATTAACTTAAATTTTTAACTAATCCATTTAATAAATTTACAACTTAATATAGTACAGCAAAACTCCTAAACAGGTTGCTATTTGCTCCCAAAGACCTTCACCCAGCATACAATTCAGGTAAAAGGTATTGTGGTATGCCAGTAACAGACACCTTAGGTATTAATAATTGTTTTTTCCTATATTTTCCTGTGTTGGTAGTTACTGCATGTATTTCAAGACCATATCAAAGTTTCATTGAGTAGATTTTATATTTATTAGTTTCTTTTACCAGCAAATTATGTGAATAGTCACTTCTTTTTCCACCCACAGCTTGTAACACTTGCATTTCAAGTCATCATGCTTTACTATGGACAACACCTCATCCATTCAGGACAGATGACCACAGGAAACTTGGTGTCCTTTGTTCTTTATCAGTCAGATCTTGGCTCCTACATCCGTGTAAGCTTCTCATTGCAGTTGTTTGATTGCTAGTTATAACTAAAAACATCCATGGTATCCAGCATTGAAAATTGACTGCAACAAAAAACTGTTTAAATATGCTAATGAGATAAAAACAATAGTATATATTTTTTTATTTACCTTACCATTTTTTGGACCTGCTCAGTCCATTACTGGTAGTTGGATCCTGTTTTAGTGACATCAAACTCTAGGCAGGTACTATCGGAGAGAAAGCAGCAATCTATTTCTGGCCACCAGATGCACAAAACTACCCTCACTCAAAACAAGTGCATTTAGAGTGGCAAATTATTTTAAACTGTTCATCTTTAGAGTGTACAGAAAACTACTGGGCTGGGATTTGAGGCCTGCACCCTGCATCTTTAAGGTAGCAGCACTAAGCAGTACATTAGCTTCTTGATTCTGCAACCAGTCAGTCCATCATTCTTAAATATGTTTAATCCAGTATAGGATCTTGGAGGCAGGACTAGAACCTAGCACTGAGTTCATGTAACTACTCAAATATCAGATTGTGATTAGACCTATTCATGTAATACTCCAATATACACCCTATTAAGTAAGTGACCAGCCGCAGTGGCTCAACTGACTTCCGAGGTTCGATTCCCGCAAGGGGATGCAAAAGTGCGTACATCTGATGAGCCCCAATTATGGCAAAACACATGTTGTGTACTCTTTTTATTATTTAGCAGGCATTATATATCATATATAGAGAGTGAGATAGAGAGAGAGAGATAACATTAGCATTAAAAGCCAAACAACCTCACCTACCTAATGTGTATGTATGTATTTTTGGGACTGTTGTAGTTGATTAAAATTTGTTAATATTTGTTTTTTTTCCTATGGCTTTTAACATACATAGTGTCTTAATAAGATGACTGATCCATTCATTTTCTGAATCCCTTTTTTCACTTGGGGTTGGAGCTTGTCCAAGGGATGCAAGGCATTAAACATCAGAGGTTACCGTGATTGACACTGAGAAAATTTTAGCTGAACTGTATATCTTTGGCTGTAGTTCAGAGCATGCACTGGCTGTAGTAACATTACATAATCCTTGGGGCAATTCTGTCTAAGAACATACCATTTAAGTTTCACAAAGAAAGCACCCCAACTGAAAATCAAATCAAATGCATGGGTGAGCAAAATTGCAGGGTCTGCTGTTCTTCCTTGCTTCTCAAGGGAAAACATGTGTTACATACATTATATTAAAGCCTACACTTCCATATTGACTATTTCATGACATGTGTTTCCATTTTTAAATATTGTTTATCTAATTAATGTTAATAGTCCAAAGGCAATGTTGCTCCTGACACGATTTGAAATGCACACATCATTAAAATAGTTGGAGATGAAATTAATCTGGCCGTCCTTGTACAGTATATTAAGTGATGTGAAAGACAGTTTTACAGGAAGATGTAAATCTCTGAATCTGAATTAATTTGATTTTTGGTAGTAAGGTAGTGGATATTAATTGTATATAAATACAGTTTGAACTATGAAGTGAAATGTACAGTCAGTATATTAGATTATAGAAAGTCTATAAAACAGTATTACAGTTATGCTATAGTGGTTTATTTTACTTTTTTGTTAGATTAAGGCCATTAAATTATAATCTCGACCAAGGTTGTTTTCCACTCTGGTCCTGTTGTTGCTACAAAAGTCTGAAGCTACTGTAACTCAGGACTTAGTGAATGATATTAGACAATGGAAGAAGGTAGGTATTCAATCGCAAGAAGAAACAATAAGCTAGTGAAAACTGATATGTGATTAGAATGGATTGTTCTAAAAGCAGCAGTATATATTGGAATGTACATTACTGAAATTGTATTGTGGATTTTTTTTTTAGACATTAGTTTACATTTACTCAAATATGTTAAACTCAGTTGGAGCAGCAGCAAAGGTTTTTGAGTATTTAGACCGTAAACCAAAGATTTTATCCAATGGAACCAGACAGCCACCTTCACTTAAAGGCTATGTGTGCTTCAAGAATGTTTCTTTCTCTTATCCAAGCAGACCAGCTGTTCCAGTGCTGAAGGTAAGAATTACTACTTTTTATCATATTTTAAAAATCTTAAAGAAGTCTTTACAATATTACTTTCTATTACATGTCATATTTTTAAATATTAATCAATTGATAATTAAAATATTTTGGTGTAATTGTAGTCTTAGAAATATTACTTATTTTCTGTATTCATCAGTTTATAAAGCCTCTTGGGTCAGTTAAGAGTTGCATTATTGTTTTAGCATTACATATCAGAATATTTTGACACAATTTATTACTGAATCTGATGAATCATGATTAAGGGTGGATGCAGGGCGTAAACTTCAGGATCAGTACACAGATTGATTACCACATCTATTTTGCCATAGTATTTTTTGCTATTATTAGGTACTGTGTACAAGCAAACTTGTATTTAGATATTGTGATGTGTTAGAATGTTGACAGCAGATGGAACAAGCCATAAAGCCAATTGTCACTTAGTTAGTTGCAACTAGTTTAGTATTAGATGAATATAATACCTATGTAATTTTCTTTTGCTTCTGCCACTATGTGGAGATGTTGTATGAAATAACATTAGGAGCAGTAAAGCGAAAAAATGCTTGAAATACAGCACATCTGCTATGTGGAATAATCCAAAAGACACTTTGTATTAGTGATACGCTATTACTATTTTCATGTCCACTATAACCAGACACTTAGAAATTATAAATCTGAACTTTGTCCATGTTTTATTATGTTTCATAAAATCAATCTTTGGAGTAAATCCAAGATGGTCTTTTGCAGTCCATCAAGGGGCCCATTTATCTTTATCCTTTTGTGGCAGGTTAAAGGATGTAATTGACTCTACGTATTGATTAATCAGATTTGTCATCAAACCAATTAGAGGAGTTTACAGTCAAAATGAATGACCTTCACTACTTGATCTTCAAATATATGCTTGTCTGTAGTTTTAACAGTTATAATACTTTTAAAATGGTTGTAACTCATTAAAGGGACATTATGCTAAGACTTTATAACGCACCAGTAAGACCACGTCTGGACTATTGTTTGCAGTACTGGTCACCACGCAGCAGAAAGACATAGCAGCAATAGAAGCTATGCAAAGGATAGCAACCAAGTGCATCTCAGGACTTAGGGATATGTCCAACTCCAATAGACTCGGAGAATTGAAACTGTTTAGTCTTGAGAAGGGGAGATTGCGTGGGGACCTAATCCAGGTCTTCCAAATTAAAAAATTAAGTATTTGTTAATAGTGAATCACATACTTGAGGACACCAGTACAAATTAAGGGGAAGTGCATTTGGGATAGAAGCCAGAAAGCACTTCTTACTCACTTTATTTACTTGTGGGAATCTGAAACAAACTACCGAGCCATGTAATTGAAGTAGAAACCTTGACAAACTTTTAAGATTTGTCTGGATAAGACATTGGAACAGCATAGCTATTAGCTAAACATCCGAGCCTGATGGACCTAATTGTCTCCTCTTTTTTTTTTGAATTGCTTATGCTCTTATGTTTTCGGATATCGCTATATAAGAAATCAAAATATTTAAAAAAAAAAAAAAAAAAAAAAAATCCTATTTTTCTATTTTATAAAATACTAGGGGGCTTTGCTCGCCAACCCCACCGGCCTGTGCTACTCGCCAGCCACTTTGCGTCTAAGCCGCTTGCGTATGTGGATTTCACTTTCACCAATAAACAAATTTTTTAATTCTTGTGGATACGCCTCTTCATTGGGAAGAAACACTACTTTTGACTGATGGCAACACGAATTAGACGATCTACAAGCCTTCGATTTAAAGTTTAAATCTGAACAATATATTCAATCTTTTTTCGCTGTTCCATTATTTCACCGAGTAATAATTTCTGTTTGTTTGCACTAATGTGATCTTTACTATCATTTTTTTCCATTATCTCTAACCTGCTCTGCATGTGTATCACGCCAACATTTTTAAATTCTTTACGACGTTTTGTTTTGTCATCTTCTCTTTGTCTTTTTTCTGGCCCCGGTGTGGTTAAATTTCTTGGCACAAAGTCTCGTGGGATGTGAAAGTGTCTCTCTGAAAAAGTCTTCATCCCAGACTAAAAAGTCTCATCTCATCCCAAGATTTTTTTATTATAATAGAGAGATGCATACAAAAGCTGAAAAAACAAATAAGAATCAAAGTAAACCAATGGAAAAAAGGCTGCTGTTTCTCTAAATGACTCTTCACAGGTTTCCTTGTGTGCCAAGGGGACTGGCCTGTTTAGTTTTCCAAGTCCTGATATCATACTGTCAGTGTTCCCCTCTAACCTTTCATCTGTCTTTATTTCTCTCTGTCTTTCTCTCTTTTTCTCTCTCTCACTTGAACATACATACATACATACAGACACACAAACAAATGCTGCCTTTCTCTTCTTTAAACTTGTCCTTTTTTATCCAGTAAGCAGCCTATGCTACAACTCTCCTCCCCATTCTAGGCTTCGTGTCTTCTGGTTAGAGGTGACAAAACTCCTTGCTAGGGTCATGTCTGGAATCTCTGGTGCCCTTTCTGACTTGACGGCTAACTGACCAGATCCTTGCAAACCTGAGACCTGAAAAGAATTTCAATTGGTTTTAAGGTGTCTCATGAACTGCATTGCCTACTTACTATTTTGGTGAACGCCATCCAAAAACCTCTGGGGATATATCTTTGCAACCACGTATTAAACTTGTGAAATTATCCAGGATCATTTCAATTGTAGGGTAAAGGTGTACTAGGCAAATACTTGTGACCTGATCTCATTTTTTTTCAGTTGTCTATGACATCTATGTAATGTAGTTATTCAGACTAATGTTTAGATGTTGAGCTTTTGTTTAGCAGATTATTTTATAACTTACTTTATTACTTTCACAACATATACAATAATGGGATTTGATTTTAGGATGTATCTTTGGAATTAAAGCCTGGCAAAATCACTGCACTTGTGGGACCATCAGGAGGTGGAAAATCAACCTGTGTGTGTCTGCTGGAACGCTTTTATGATCCACTAGTAGGAGAAATCCTGTTAGATGGAAGTCCTATTCAGGACTATGACTTCAAGTACCTCCACAGAAAGGTATCTTTATGCATTGTGGTTAATATTGATCCTTCTTTGAAATTTACAAAACATTCATATTCTTCTTGAGGTATCCTAAAATTCTGAATACATTTTTCAATTTAACTTTCAAATCCCTAATGAGCTAATTGATTAGTATTAGTCACACTGGATTTGGATTTTCAAAATTCACATATAAGTGAAGACAGTGCTGGCACAGTTTTAGTTGACAGATCTGTTTACAACTCCTGACCCATTCATTGTCTGTGTGGAGTTTACATGTTCTTTATGTGCCTCCATGATTTTCCTCCATTTTATTAGCATGTTGTGTGATTCTTGGTTGTTGCATCCTTCGTTGTTTCCTGTGAAGTAAAGAGAGCAAGAAGTATTTAAGCATCAAGAACTGGTGTGTTTATTATAAAAAAATAAAATTCACAGGAGAATAATAATCACAGGGAGAAAAGAGAGTGCTAATGACACAGCAGAACAGGATACCTGCTACCTCTTTGGGCCTGAATATCTGAAACAGATATTAAACTCTGTGTGGTGATATACCTCATCCACTTGCCCTTTTTCAGATACTATTGAAGGGCTGTTTCTTTGACCTACCATCTCCCTCTTATTCATAACCTAGGCTATTCTACTTCCTATCAGTGTAACAAGAAAGTCACCCACTCTAACACACAACTTTATGGGAAGAAGATGCCAAGTGTTGTTTTATGAGAAGGAATCAGATTTTTTTTATTTCTCACAACACAATACAGTACTTTCTTAAACAACTTGCAAAAGCTAGTACTTAACCGAAGACAATTCTGATTATTGTCACACGGTAACCATTAACATGAAAAGTCAGTACTGCAGTGCTTTAATTGGCTGTTTACCAACTATTAAATGTTCTGATTTATGTTGGTAAATTAAAGAGGCTAACAATGTCTGTTCTTTTAGTACATAGTCTGACATTCTGTGTACCAGTTCCATCTTTGGCTCAGGTAATGAATTATGATTCTCTAGACTGAATCACAGTTCACTTCCACAGACTATTTAGAACACACCTTTCTAAAACTTACATATTTCTGTGCTTTTTTACCAGTGAGGTCAGCTAATGGCAGTAATTCACAACTTAATATATGGACCCAAAATACATTTCAGGCTAGCACATCTTGTTCTAGGAAAACAATTTTAAGAGATGTTTCCCTTATAACAATTCCTTATTAGATAGAGTATGCAAGGATGGCAGAAAGAGCACTGACATTTGACTGTACCAGGTACTGATATAAAAATACTTCAACTCTGCTCAGCAACTGTCTCCATAAGGAGGTTGCTGCTCCCAGGGATTGTGTTCATTATAGAAATTCAGGACATACTTGAACCTGTATATATACCCCTTTAGTAACCATGGCAAAAATAATCAGACGAGAGAAATATGGTAATATACTATATTCCTATATTAACTTGCCCTAAAATGCAGCTTTCACTTCCAATATACGATGTAGTATAAACTTTATACATACATATCCAGACTGAAGAGAAGCCATTGAAGCATTATATTCATCATTCAGTTTGTCTGTGTGGAATTCTGATGATTGTATGTGTGGTTTGGCAAAGTGCAGAAGGCATTCTTCTTGCAGATAATTTCTGGCTTCTAGAATGTCCCTTAACATTATAAATACTGACACATTCTGCATATTCAGTGAGCAATTAAACATCCAGTGAACCTTTAAAAATAATAAGGGTGAGAAAGAAGTAAAGTGTACTAAAAAGTATCATCTGTAATTAGAAATACAAAGGTGGTGAGTACACCTAGTGTGTATTTAAAATATTCCTTCAGTTCAGGAATTCATCGAGAGAGAAGTGGAGAGAGCAAACCAAATGAACAACTTCTTTAACAGGTTTGACCACCCTAACCCACTCTCACCTCGGAGTACTTCATCCTCCAACCATCCTTCTGCTGGTACCAGCATAGGTGAGACATCCCCACCCACAATTACAGCAGCACAGGTGAGCAGAGAGCTGAGGAGACTTGGTGCCAGCAAAGCAGTGGGTCCAGATGGTGTATCGCCACGACTGCTGAAGGCCTGTGCGTTGGAACTGGGGAGTCCTCTACAGCACATCTTCAGTCTGAGTCTGGAACAGGGGAGAGTCCCAAGGCTTTGGAAAACATCTTGTATCACCCCTGTCCCAAAGGTATCACGTCCTAGTGAGCTGAATGACTTCCGGCCTGTTGCTCTGACGTCACATGTGATGAAGACCATGGAGCGGCTGCTGCTTCACCACCTGAGGCCACAGGTCTGCCATGCCCTTGACCCTCTACTGTTCGCATACCAAGAGAAGGTTGGAGTGGAGGATGCCATCATCTATATGCTACACCGATCCCTCTCCCACTTGGACAGAGGCAGTGGTGCTGTAAGAATTATGTTTTTGGACTTCTCTAGCGCCTTCAACACCATCCAGCCTCTGCTCCTTAGGGGCAAGCTGACTGAGATGGGAGTAGACTCACACCTGGTGGCATGGATCGTGGACTATCTTACAGACAGACCTCAGTATGTGCGTCTTGGGAACTTCAGGTCTGACATTGTGGTCAGCAACACAGGAGCACCGCAAGGGACTGTACTTTCTCCGGTCCTGTTCAGCCTATATACATCAGACTTCCAATATGATTCGGATTCCTGCCACGTGCAAAAGTTCGCTGATAACACTGCTATTGTGGGCTGCATCAGGAGTGGGCAGGAGGAGGAGTACAGGAAGCTAATCAAAGACTTTGTTAAATGGTGTGACTCGAAACAACTTACACCTGAACACCAGCAAGACCAAGGAACTGGTGGTGGTTTTTAGGAGGCCCCTCATGGACCCTGTGATCATCAGAGGAGACTGTGTGCAGAGGGTGCAGACCTATAAATACCTGGGAGTGCAGCTGGATGACAAATTGGACTGGACTGCCAATACTGATGCTCTGTGTAAGAAAGGTCAGAGCCGACTATACTTTCTTAGAAGGTTGGTGTCCTTCAACATCTGCAATAAGATGCTGCAGATGTTCTACCAGACGGTTGTGGCGAGTGTCCTTTTCTATGCGGTGATGTGCTGGGGAGGCAGCATAAAGATGAAGGACGCCTCACACTTGGACAAACTTGTGAGGAAGGCAGGCTCTACTGTAGGAATGAAGCTGGACAGTTTAACATCTATGGCAGAGCGACGGGCGCTAAGCAAGCTCCTGTCAATCATTGAGAATCCACTGCATCCACTAAACAGTGTCATCTCCAGGCAGAGGAGTAGCTTCAGTGACAGACAGCTGTCACTGTCTTCCTCCACTGACAGACTGAGGAGATCGTTCCTCCCCTATACTATGCGACTCTTCAATTCCACCCGGGGGAGTAAATGCTAACATTATTCAAAGTTGTTGTTAGTTTTTACATGCATTTTTATTACTCTTTAATTTAATACAGTATTGTTTTTTGTATCAGTATACTGCTGCTGGATTATGTGAATTTCCCCTTGGGATTAATAAAGTATCTATCTATCTATCTATCTATAAAGTGCATAAAAATACCTATTTACAAATTAACACTTGATGCATGCCAGTGATTTACAATTAGATGTGGGCTAAAATGGGGGGGATTTTTTTTTTTTTTTTTTTTTTTAATTATTTTTATGTAGATTGCCATGGTGGGTCAGGAACCAGTTCTCTTTGCAAACTCCATCAAGGAAAATATTACTTACGGGTTACCAGACTGTTCTGTGGAGCAAACTCGGACAGCAGCATGTAAAGCCAATGCACATGAGTTCATCATGAGCCTGGAGCATGATTATTTAACAGGTAATATGTTTTAATTGTCAAATAATGCATATTAATTGTAGTTTATTTTTTACTTAACAGCATGTAATGCTTTTAACAATAACTAAAGCAACATGCATCAGATGTAAAGTAGTGTATATGTCTTCCAATAAGAATCCAGAACAAAAATTTTTTGTCTTTACCCAGGTGGAGACAAAGGAAAGGAAATTGAGGGAGCAATATGCTAAACTTATAAAACATTTCTTAATTTCATTGAGATTTGAAGGTGTTTGAGCATAGTTTTTCTACACATTTTTAACATTTGTCAAATTTGCTTAAGAATTTGTTTGCTCTTTGCATTTATTTTTTTATGTTTTGATGCTAGTGGCATCACACTCTGCTGTGCTGTAGTTGTGGTCTTTTTTAAACATGTGTCAAACGGAACCCAATTGTGATTTACACTTTGAAAACAGGGGAAGATCCTAACCATTTGAACCATATACTAGCTAAAGTCAACAAGAAGTAAAGTCTAGTGGTGCTAGGTGGGGTAAAGAAAAAAGTAATACCTAGTAGAAAAAATTAGGTGTGGAAAATTTACTGTTTTGAATGAGGAAGCACTAAAAACCTTAGGTTTTGGCAGAGTAAGACCAAATTAAATGTAGCATTTGATGGAAGGAACAATGAAGGAAAAGATCTAGAGTCTGTTGAAGAAAGGTGCAAAAAACCTATCAAGCTGAAAAAGGACAGATGACAATCTTGATTTTAGAAGAATCAGAAAACTTTGAGTTTGTGATAAGTATAGAAATTCAAGTGTATGCTGCATAGGGATACAACAGTCAATGAAGTCCATTGTAACTTGGGTGTGTAAACATTGAGAAGCTCATGGGTGTTACGCATCGAGGACATTTAGCATCTAGGACAGTAAGAAAATCCAGTATTTTAAACAATAAACAAATGTTGAGGGATGATGTGTTCTTCTATTTGTCACAACTCATACAACAGCACTTTTATCTTTCTTTAATATATTAATTCTTTAAGAATTAAGGACATTGAAAAGTGAAGTGCAGTAATCTAATCAAGTGATGATGAACTCATTCATCAGCAGAGATGAAAGAGTTGGATTATAGAAAGATATCTTGACTGTTGGTGGCAGTTGATAATGAATATTCAGTTTAGAAAGTAAATATCCATGGGTTTATGTAATTGTGGCAGGCATAACCATGTCTAAATCACGAGTCATCTTCGTAAAAAAAGGTTTGTCACAATCATATATAAGTAAAAAATTAGGTTGTGCTGATTGTTCAAGTAATCCAGTGGCAACATTGTACATATTGAAAATAACAGGATCAAGCACTGATCCCTGATACACAACATGAGTGAAAGGATGCATAGTTTGATTCACCATCAAACTGCATTCATCCTTGAACAGCAGGAGAACATAGGACATGTTTCAACAGGTGCAGTATATTTTGTCAGGTGCTTTAATAGAGTGTTTTGGTCATTAGTATTGAAGGCAACATTGACATAAAAAGCTGAGAGCAGAATCCAGCATCATCGTATGGAGAGGTCTTTCATTAAAGGGGAACATGTGAGACTGTCTGACCCAGAACCTAAGCTTTAAATATAAGTAGATCATGCCAAGGAGCCATAAGCAAAACACTCAAAAAGTGACTGGCAGAAAACAAACTTTTAGTTCTAATGCTAACTGTAGTAGACAAGTAGAAAAAACTTGTGTACATTTTAAAATAATACACAAATTAGGGTCACAACTGGGAAAAACCCATTTAATTACCATATGCAATGGATGGTAAGCAAATCTAGGTAAGAATAATACCAATCAGTGGCTCATATGTTTCATATGCAGAGGTTTATCAATAAAATGACAACCCACTTCTGGTCTTGTTTACTCTTTTATCATGTAGTGCTGAAAGGGTCCTAGCTAGAGGTGGGGTGGAAGTGATGTCACTGGTCCCCTTTTGACACTTTCTCATCCATTCTAGTAAGGAAAATGAAAGATTAGTTAAAGTCTGTTTTTTCCTCTTACTTCCTCTGTGAGCCTTTACCTTCAACCCCACTCTTGTGTCTGACATTAAAGAAAATAATCAAATATTGCAATATAAATACCTGAAACTCTAGCACATTAAAGGAATACTTCACCCAACAACATTTCTTATATGTTACTTACCCTATGTACTTTGTAGTGATGGTGGAGAAAAAAAATTAATCTTAAGTTTTCATGAAGAATGAAGATAAACTTTCTGATACAAAGTCTGTGGAGACCAATGCTGGACAACAGCAAAAAATGTGAAAACGTCCATGAAAAAAATCTCATGTTTTTCATGTCACATATTCCGTAAATCAAGTCATTCATTCGTATGCTCATAGTAGGCAAAATGCGTGAGTATATTTGCCAAAATATTGTTAAATTAATGCTTCCAGAAAATCAGATCAGTGCTTGCTGAGAAAATATGTTCACATTGAATCAAGCTGTTGAATTCAAGATGTGCCTCTGTCCCTGATTCCTTTGTTAAGAGGACTATTTTATTCTGCATTGCCTTTTTCCCTCCTCCCTCCCATGGAATCATTACTAGGTTGCCTGACCAGTAATTCCAATGGTAGGGGAATACTGCAGTATTGTTATCATTAATAATTATATAATGTATAATAAATAGATTTTTTTTCTAAACAAGCATATTGTATGTATGGGCAATAATATTTAGGAAGAATTTTATTTTATTTTTATTTTTTTTAATTTTCTAGGTTTCTATATCCTGTTGTGTTCATGTGATTTTGAAGGATGTACTTGAACGCAACATTTAGGTTTAGGTAGCGCTTTATTTATTTTGTATTACTCAAATATAAAATTACCTTTTCATTTATTTTCCAGATGCTGGTGAGAGAGGCAGTCAGCTTGCTGGTGGACAGAAGCAACGAATTGCCATTGCTAGAGCACTAGTCAGAGATCCTCAAATCCTTATCTTGGATGAAGCAACCAGCTGTCTAGATATCGAAAGCGAACATTTGGTACGGAATTGCTTTAAAATAGTACTGCCTCTAATGGCAGCTGCTTCTAAAATATAGCCATTTATAACTGCAGCATAAATGAGCAGATATTTTCTCTATTACCCAAATGTGAGTCTTCGTTTCAGATGTTTAATAAAAAAACTTTGGAATACAGTTGATGATTAAAAAATAGCAATACTCAGAATTTGCTCCATGTGGGTTTCTGATGTTTGGAAGGGAGTTCTACCTATTAGAGTGCTACTGTATATGTGCTGCTGTTTTTTTTTTTTTTTTTTTTTTTTTTTTTCTTGTTTGTTTGTTTTGTATTTAATTCAAAGATAATTTATCTAATATTTATCAGGACCATCTGACTATTCAATTTGCCTTTCATCAATTTTCCATATGGAACTGAAGAACATAATAGTATAAAACTTTCTAACTTTTTTAATTCATCTAATAGTTTATTTAGTTAAGCATTTCTAAAAAAAAAAAAAAAAAATCTCCTTTTTATAACTTCTTAATATTATTTATTTTTATTCTGGATCTTCAGTCTAGACTCAAACAATGCTTAGACCTCTTGCTGCAACACTAAAGAAGAGGCATAATAACTGAAAACCTACCCCAATTAGTTTGTTGATTTAGAAATTTAGCAGAGTAACTCCCAATTTCAGGCTAAAAGGTTTATTTTAACGGTATGTTTCTATATACCATATTTTGGTAGTGTTGCTCAGTTTCACTGTCATGATGATCTGATGCATTTTTTACACAAGCTATTTGCTTTTAATTCTGAAGGTTAAAACAGTAGAAATGTCCTACTGAGCACAAAGTGATACATCTCTATTAAGTAATATTCCTTGTCAAAATAAACTATTTCTTTACATCCACTGTTTATATTTCAAATACAATACAATACTAAAGTCTCTGTAAATATTACACTGTATTACACTGAGATAGGTTGTTAAGGTTCTGTTATACTTCCTATCATTACTGTGGGAGTCAAACAACATTATACATCAATGAGATGGCCCCATTTTTTTCCATCGCAAAATGACTTAATACTTGTACCTATGATATTATTAATCATAATTTATAGGTCAAGTAAGAGATGTCGCCTGAATAGAAGGATACCTATTTTGTTGAAATAACATATTTTTCAAGTGGTGCAACAGATTCTGCTTGTTCCTAATTCAATTTCAGGAAACAGTGGAGATACAGTGCAGCACATCCAAGAAAAACATGCATGATAACACACTTTTTTTTAATTGTGCTGCCCAGTGTAAAATAGTGGTGCTTTTGCATAATTAAAATTCGTCTTTATCATACTAGATTTTATAAAGGAATATATGAGCAGCAGTAGGATTTTTATACTTGTCCCTTCCTTTAATTGTATACTGTATATACAGTATATGTGTGAGTGTATGTGTGTGTATACTGTGTAGCAGTTAAAACAGCAAATGAATGTCACATTTATAAACTTATATAATAAACATATATAATAATTTATTTATATTATAAACTGAAATTAAGGAAAATTATGCTGCAGAAACAAACAGTCAAGTGTATGTTTTGATTAAATGTCATGTGCTGCAATGACAGGTTAACATCTTTAGCCTTGAATTACACAAGAACCTATTTCGGTTCTTCACATTTTTCAAAACCAGTATTAAAGCTTACAATAGGACATTTATTCATTGTGGTTCAACTGCTAGACTGCACACAAGTGTGAACGCATATACAAATGGTGAGCCATCTTATCTTATGAATTAATTCATAAGCCATACCCATATTTCCCAAAAAGCATAACAAGAACAAGTTAAAAATAATGCAAATACTGGTGTGCTATTTCCATTTTACAGGCTTTCAAAAAATTGTAACATTTCATGTAGATGAATAAAGTGCTTTGCTATTTTAACCCATCAGCCAACAGAGTTTCATCTCATCTCACTGATTTTTCAGACAGAAGGGTAGAGAAAAAATTGGTGAAAGAGGAGAGTGATGAAATGCATTCTCTATAAATAGCACAGATCTGGCAGTCTAGGCATCCAAGAAAAAAGCCTCAGCAACAAAATATATTTTGGCAGGAATGCTCTTTTAAACTCCAGCCTGTTAACATTTCTGGAAATGTTTTCAGTTCCAGGGCAAATTCAAAATACCCTATTATATTGGATAAGCAGAGAAATTGTCTTCCATTCTCTGAAAGCGTAGCTGATAAATTCAGTGCATTACTAATGATAAATTAATAGCAATTAATAATAATTTGCTTTAATTAAATGGATTTTTTTCCATTTATTTGTAGGTTGTAATACAGTAATACATTAAGTGTTATAAATGTACAGTAAATATCTTATCTAGAAAGACGGGTAGACATTAAGTATACATCAGTTGCCACTAAGAATAGCGGTTAACTGATATCACCTCTTGATCTTATTTTTTCAGATTCAAGAAGCTCTAAGTGGTTTTAAGAACCGAACAGTCCTGGTGATTGCTCACAGGTTAAAGACAGTGGAGAATGCTGACAACATAATCGTGCTTGATGATGGAGTTGTGGTCGAGCAAGGGACACACAAAGAGCTGATGGCCAATGAAAGCTGTTACTATAGACTAGTTCAAAGATGCTTTGAAAATGAAGATGTTCCCACATGAAACCACCAGTTTGATTTAGAAGGAAATATGTTGTAGACCATTTTAATTCTGAGGGCTTTGGAAGTGAGTCCCAGTGCTTGAAAGTGTTGAAGATTTCAAAACACTTGACAGTTGGGAGAATATGCTTATGGTGCATTTCTTCCTTTGCTTAAAACATCTGAAGATTGCATTATTTTAAGAAATTGCTAATGGTGCCTTTGTTTTCAACTGTCTGTCAATGTAATGAGAGATATGGATATATTACTTACCAAACAAAAAAGATGATGTGTAAGTGGATATGACTTAAGGTAAAATAAATGCTGACAAAATAGGAAAGCATTGTCAATATGCATTGTAGCACAGTTTCATGTTATTATTAGCCCAAACATTAAAAGAATCCCTCAAAAACAAATAATTTCCATTTTGCCCCTTCCTTCATTATGTACACCATAGGTTGTATTTAAAAAATAAGACATCTATTGTACTTCACATGTCCTTTCAAAACACCTATCAACCTTGGTTTTCTTCTTTCCACTAGGTGAGCTCCAAGTGAGTTTCTAATTCTTTCATCTCTTCAATATGTAAACTATAGGTTTTATTAAAAGAAATGCAAGTTTTGGACATGCTGCTGGTCTCATGCACAAATGTGAAAGTTCAGTTTTGTTTATTGTAACAATATAGGGAATAGGCCTGTATGGTAAACAGGTTGCAGTTTAACTTAAAGTTGACAGTGTATGTATTTGG
Organism: Polypterus bichir lapradei; assembly: GCA_026402145.1. Classification (NCBI taxonomy): domain Eukaryota; kingdom Metazoa; phylum Chordata; class Cladistia; order Polypteriformes; family Polypteridae; genus Polypterus; species Polypterus bichir. Next base: position 40,927,093 of record JANRMT010062796.1, read on the forward strand.
CATATTTATATGATCAGTCTACCAAGAGAATCATTTCACAAAGCCATTAACTTATACATTTCCTATTAAGATTTAAATATTTGCATTATGTATTACTTTTTTTAGAGGTATACATTGCTATTTATATTGTGTTTTGATTTGAAATTCGTATATCTACTCTCGGGCAGCCCAGTGGCGCAGTGGTAGCACTGCTGCTTCACAGTAAGGAGACACTGGTTTGCTTCCCGGGTCCTCCCTGAGTGGAGTTTGCATGTTCTCTCCATGTCTTTGTGGGATTCCTCCAAGTGCTCCGGTTTCCTCCCACAATCCAAAGACATGCAGGTTAGGTGTATTGGCGATCCTAAATTCCTTGGTGTGTGTGTGTGTGTGTGTCCTGCAGTGGGCTGGCGCCATGCCCAGGATTTGTTCCTGCCTTGCACCCTGGGATTGGCTCCAGCAGACTCCCGTGACCCTGTATTAGGATATAGCGGGTTGGAAAATGACTGACTGACTGATATCTACTCTCTCTACATAAAAAGATTAACAAAGTTTTAATGTGATATTTTCATATGATGTTTTCTTGTGATGCTATGATTTTTCTTCAAAACCATATGTCATATACTGTAGTATACAACTATACAGTATATCATTTTTTTCATCTTCATTAGGAGAATACAATAATGATACTCTCATGGCAGTACAACCAATTTAACATGCATATGTAAAAACAAAATGTGTTATATACATCCGCTCAGCTAACAACAGTAGTAGTTCAGTTGTGTGTTAGCAGTTGACAAATAAAGCCTATGTAATGGCACACACTTACAAATTGTAAAATGGTATAAGCATTACATTGCCAGCAAACTCATGACTTGTGATCATGCAGGAGAATTTGTATTCCTTGTGGACCGATAGCTAGTGAAGCTATGGGTTTGGGCTGCAATAGGCAGCCAGGGGAGCACACCGCTCTAGTATATATAGAGGGAGATAGAGCCCTTAGTTTTCTTACAGTCAGACTATGTATAGATTTCTTGTAAAGTTTTTCATGCAGTTTCTTAAAGCTTTACAGAGTTACAGGATGGGTTTATCTATTGGTCAGTGTTAGAAATGAGTTATTAATTACGAAAATTATGGCTTATTGTCATAAAAATTGCACTTCTTTCATATTTTACTGTTATTGTGTACCATTACTGGATTAGGATGTGTTTCCCAAAAGTTTTATAATGCTCTGTGCTTGTTATCTTGTATATAAGATCATTTGTTTATTAGCAAGTGTTTCATGAAAACCCTTCATAACTAAAGTAAACTTAATCTCACTAATAAATGAAAGAGACAATTGAAATACATAATAAATTCACTAACAAAACTCACTAAGTAATTAGTCACTTCCTTTAAAGTGGGAGAGTGAATGTCCACTCAGTACCAGCAAAGACTATGTCAGCAATCCAGAGAATTTTGCAGCTCAACCGGAGATGCGGTTTGAGACAGCACAATCTAAGAAGCCAAGTTGTAGGTCTAAATGCTCTTTTGCTCTCAGTAATCTACACCAAACAGAGAAATGCAGGCTTCCCATAGGTCAAATAATGACCCTCTTGTCCTGGCAAAAAATTCATCATCAGAAGGCTTTTTACCTAAAAATGAAGGCTATTAGGACACGGGATAGACAGACAGAGTTTTAAAGCTTTATTGCAATAAAACAACACAAATAACAACACAGACTCAACCCAATATGGCCAAATTGAGCTGAGCCCCGAACATTACAGCAATCGAAGTTTATATAACAATTTCTTATCATTTTGGCCTTGTTCAATTAGCTCATTCTGCACCTGGCTATACTGTCTATTGTTCACTCCAGTTTCTGTTTTGCTTATTCTTGATTGATTCTTCAACTGGGCAGATGTTCTTTATTCCATATTTGGTCTTTCATGGTGTCACTTCCTTCTCTAAGCCTTTCAAGCTATGCTATAATGGTAGCCTAAAGCTAAGCTTTAATTAAAAGAAATATGGTATATGTTTTTGTTTAATCATTTGCTTGGCATACTTGATTCGTCTTAATTTATGTGCTAAAGTTAATTTCTAATATATTCTTCTAATATTTTTGCTAATGCCTGAATTTACTAGTGTTTCTTTCATGCATTACATCAGTGTGACCTTGCTTTCAGTAAAAGCCTTTTGTTGCCTTTCTGCTGATTCATCAATCCAGCTGGTTTCTTTACGTGCCTACCAGAGCCATCTTCTCTGTGGTATCGTTCCTTTAGCTTCCTAGCCTTGGACACAGGTGTTCTCAACCTCTTATCCTGTTCTAGGTGGTTTCTGTACATCATTTTTTTGTTCTTTTTCCTGTGCTTTCTCACACTAGTAATTTCTGCTGTAAGCTTAAAATAATGCAATATAACTGATTTTTTAGTTAACTATTTGCTTGACCTATCTTATATGCTTAACATTCTAATTTATGCTTAATCTAATGTTTTAGAAGCTTTTAATTACTTTGTATGGCTCTTTATGTTAATTTGCTATTTTTATGCTAATACAAAAAAATTTTTCCTTCTACACTCCATGGTCTGGTGCAGGATGGTTTGGAAAGAGGAATACACCAGAATTTTGCTCTCAGTCCCACCATACAGTTTCTGACAGCTCTCCATTTCTACACCACCACTGGATTCCTGCTGATTGTCAGAGTTGCACATAGCCTCAGCAAAGCTGCTGTATCCAAAACTGAATGTGCTGTAATCAGGTTACTGTTTTGTTGTGCACACAGTAAATCCTGAGGTTGTAGGCTCAAATTTTGCTGCTGCCACTGTGTGATCATGAGGAAGTCACTTCACCTGTCTGATCTCTAATTGAAAAAAAAAAAAACAAAAAAGAAATGCAACCTATTCTATGTCTAATTTATGTGGTGCTGAATAAAGGTGTCAGCCATGTAAGTATAATAATAATAAAATGCCTTGTGTGACACAAACATTGGGTTTCATGTCTTGAAGGTATGCCTGGCATTGGAGGAGCAGTGAATAGAACACTCATCCCAATTCACACTTCCAGCCTCTTGAATCACATCCTTGCCTGTTAAAAGGGCACTAAATGTCCAGGTAATATGAAACCGACTATCAGGGACTTTTTACAGACCTTGGGATCAATGGGCCTGAAAGTATACACATGATGCTTATATCTGGTCCAACTGTGGAATATGTCAGCTGGTGGCTGGTTACTGGGATAGTGGATCTCCTCTTCACGAATACCTGCTAACTCCAGTGTTAAGGCCCCAAACCGTGGCAGTAATGAGGAATAACACCACACACCAAAGCATGTGCACTGTTATAGAGTGTGCTCTGGGCATATGGAAGATGTGATAGGGTTCCTGTAAGTTCTTGAGGGCTTCACAAGCCCTGGAAAGTAGTTTAAACTTATGTATTAAATATTGAGTAATGAAGGAATTCGAGAAACACTTGCAAAACTCGCTTCTTCTTTACCTACATTGTTCATTTTCAGGAAATGCACACCTGATAACATCTAGTCATAAAAACGGCACAAATGTTGAAAGAAAAGAAAAAAAATTATCAAGTATAATATTGCTTTAAAATAATGGAGAGATAATGCCTGTTCTATGTAGAAGTAGCTTTGAACACATGAAGTCTTCCTTTTTAATACTGTTATTGTGTAGTAAAAGTTAAAAAAAATAATGTCACAGATGGTAGCATCATTTCAAGAGCTGGAACCCTGCTCCAGGCTGGTTCTAGAATTGTGACCTTCAACAAGTCTAAATAACTCACTTAAATGAGACACTGGAAGTATCTTTATTCCACATAAGGACTTTGCAGTTGCAAATCAAACAGTACTGTGCATTTTATAACATACTAGCAGAATACCCGCGCTTCGTAGTGGAGAAGTAGTGTGTTAAAGAAGTTATGAAAAAGAAAAGGAAACATTTTAATAATAACGTAACATGATTGACAATATAATTGTTTTGTCATTGTCATGAGTGTTGCTGGCATATATATATATATATACACTCACACACACACACATATATAAACATA
>JANRMT010062796.1:40931205-40943497 GCA_026402145.1 Polypterus bichir lapradei
TATGCATACACATATAAATATATACATATATATGTATTCTGTATATACATCAATCATTACAAAAAATTTTCAATATTTAATACTGTCAGGGTGCGAGTAAACTAAAAACTGGAGGGTATAAATTGGGTTTTCTCTCATTGCACGTCTTGATTCATTTACATAGAATTTGAGGACATTTCTTACGTAAAGCTTTTTTAAATAGCTTTGAGCTATTTAGGCCTTGATAAACCTGACAGACTTTCAGTTGACTTTTCAAAGCTGCTACTTTTTTGACCACAGTTACACTACCAGTAGTACTAGGAAGTTGGACATAGCATTAAACCACCCTGAAAAGTAGATTTTTTTTCTGACTTTATGAAATCTGATGGTAGAATGCATCATGTTTACATTAATAAATTACACTGTAAGCTCTTCAGTGTTGTCAAATTACAGAAATGCTGTTTAACTCTTAACTTTTCATAAATGTCTGTGCGGTGTACAGAGCTACAGTCAGTACAGTACATGAAAACTTACTAGAGATCTGAAACATACTAGAGCTGTTGTCTTGTGCATTTAATCAGTATTTAACTAAACTATTCCATTTACTTACCAAGAGATGAAATGACCAAGAAGAAGATAACTACTGCAAACCTCCTGATGTCAGGCACCATATAAGACAACAGCCTTGTCAGTGAAGTGCCTGTTTTCTTTTCAACTCCACCATTGGAATGAGGGGCATATCTCTTCCACAACACAACTGTAAGTGATGTAGTAACATATGCTAGAGCTAACCATTTTAGTGAGTACCAGCCCCAAAGCACTTCATTGTTTGAGACATAACAGAGCATTTTAAAAGTGGCATAACTGGGTGGTATCAAGCATAAGACCATCCATGCTTGAAGAGCATCCTGCTTCTGGAGCCAAGCTGGGCAGTCTTGTAGCCTCTGGAATATGTGAATGAAGGCCACAGTAAACAGTGTCCCACGGAGCAGAGATGTCAGCCATATATTACAAAGGGGATGCTGAAGCAGAGGTACTGGAACCCAAAGCAATACAAGTCTTAGGAAATGTGTGGCCAAAAAGTCCAATCCTATAAATGCCAGAGGAAGTAAAAGCTGCCTCATGTTGATTACAGCTGCATGAAAAAAGAAAAAGTTAACTGTGAAATAAAACATCAAAAGCATTAAAATAAATTTAAAAAAAATCAAAAATGTAGGTAAGCAGCTGCCAGTAAAAAGACTGTTAAGAAGAATGTGTTCCACAGACTCACTGATCAAGAAAAGAAATTGACAAAATTGAAATATTTATGAGTTGAATAGATATATCTTTTATCTCAACTCCTACTCATACATAAGATGATTTTACAGACAAGATATGCATGTTATTATTATATTTTAAAGAAATGTGCCGATAGTTAGAGTACACCTTAATTGGTGCAGTGCTACTCTCAAATATGAAACCTATTCCTCCATGCATCCATTTTCTAAACCTACTTAATCCAATGTAGGTTTGTAGGAAGGCAGAGACCATCCTGGAAGCTTCAGCAACAACACAAAAATACTGGATGAGGTGCAGATCCATCACATGATATACTCACAAACAGCAAGCCAATTTAAAACTGTCAATCAACCTAACCAGCAAATCTTTGGGAAAGGAAACTGGATTACCTGGATGAAACCCCACATGCATATGAAGAACATGCAAACTCATGCATACAATGACTGATCCAGAATTCAAACCTGATCTTCTTGAGCTGTGAATCATCTAGCACTACTAGTTATGGAAAGAAAATTAGAAATGGCTGAATACTATTCTTGTCCATGCAAGGAAGTGATACTGTAACTATATTTCCAAATTAAAAAAAGTAAACGTATTGCGTTTTAGATGAACTAAACAAATTATGGGTTTTATATTTGTAATTATTACTCTAACAATTTTAACAGGGCTTTTTTGAAAGCTAAACGCTGCTGAGAGAAATAAATGGGGTGTCTATGAATTACAGAAAGTGTCATCACACCTTTGAAAAGAAGTACTGAATATTTAATATCAGATAAGTATGCTAAAATATTCTCGTGACAAACTCTTTCATATTAAACAGTTTGTTCAGAGCAAGTGGTCAGACTAGAATATCCTAAAAGACTCTGGCATTGCCACTTAAACTAATAACAAAATCTGGTTATTGGTTGCCAATCAACCCCCAAATACCTCTCCCTCCTCTTACCTGTAAATGTTACATTTCTTTCAGAAACCTTAAAAATATTAGTTCCTTTATCCTTTCTGAATCCATTTCTGACCTTTATCTGTCTTTCCCGATTCTATCAACGCTAGATAGTCTCATTAACAAATTTAACTCAGCACTTCATTCAGCACTAAAAAAATCAGATCTGTTAAAATATAAGGAAGTTTCCTCTAAGCATTCAGCTCCATGGTATAATTCAGAATTACGATCTATGAAAGCAGCTGGCCAAAGGCTTGAAAGAATGTCACGTACAACTGGCCTCACTGTGTATGTCTAGACTTTCTCTGAGCATCAAAGGGCTTTCAGGGATGCACTAACTGCAGCCAAGAACACACATTACGGCAGAATAATATAAAGTGGCCATAATAACCAGAGGGTTTTGTTCTCTGTAGTTAATAAATTACTTCAAGCTTCATCTAGCCCAATTACCTCCTCTACTGAAGCCTGTGAAAAATTCCTCCACTTTTTCCATAATAAAATTAAAGATCTAAATAATTCAAATAACATAAATTCATCATCTATTTATATATTTCCCTGTCTTACCACTCCATCCAGCTGCTTCAGTAAATTTTTACCAGTCACATCTGCATTTGTTAATGACCTGCTTTGTAATATGAGGCTGACTTACCGGTGTACTGGACCCCATCCCCACCACACTTCTTAAATCCTGCCTCCATACCATAATTCTGACTGTGTCATCCACGTTTAAAGTTTGCTTCTGTAACCCCAATGTTAAAAAAATTTTTTAGCCTATCTCTCACTCACCTTTTCTGTCAAAAGTTCTTGAGTATGTTGTAGCCTCCCAACTCACTAATTACTTAACTTATAATAATTTGATGGAACCCTTTCATCTGGTTTCAGGGCACAGCACGGCTGTGAAACTGCCCTGCTTCAGGTAACCAATGATTTGCTTATATCTGCAGACTCTGGACAAACCAGCATATGAATTCTGACAGACCTCAGTGGAGTATTTGGCACTGTCAAACATTACAATTTGCTTTCTAGAACATTCTGGGTATCTCTGGCATTGCCATCCAGTGGTTTAAGTCCTCTCTGACTGATAGGCAAGAGTCTGTTAGTCTTAGTAACAGCAGGTCCAGCTTAGTGCCAGTCACACAAGGAGTTCCTCAGAGCTTTGTCTTCAGCCCTCATCTCTTCTGTACCAATATGCTTCCCCTTGGCTATATTATTCATAGCTTTGGGCTGGGTTATCTTTTTATGCAGGTGATATTCAACTCTATTTCAATGTTAAAAGTGAAACTTCATCAGAGTTTTCTCAGCTCACAAGTCGCCTCAGTGAAATTAAAATCTCGATGGAGCAGGACTCTTTAAAATTAAATTTTAACAAAACTGAATTCATGCAAATTGGCACTAAAGCAAAACTTAAGAAAATGAACCCCTTTTCGGTCACTCTTGATGGTGATCTCATCAGATCTTCTTCTAATGCAAGGAATCTTGGTGTCATTTTTGATCCCTCTCTTTCTTAACTCTACCCACATAAACCACATTAAGCAACTTTCCTACTTTTACCACTGTGACATATCCTGTGTATGCTCATTCTTCTCCTTTTCTAATGCTCAGACACTTGTCCATGCTTTTATCACAGCCCACACTGTGTATTGTAACTCTTGTGACAGATGGCCGGGGTCCTTGCCTGGTCAAGACGCCCTTTGAGGACAGGACTGGGGTAGAGAACATGTCAACAGCAGCAGACACGAGAGGGCAGCCCACCTTTGTTGCATCAGGGCCACAGGCTTGGAACTTAAAAGCCCAACCCTGCTGAGGCTCGTGGCCACCGACATGGGGCGCCTGGATAGCTCCAGGGCCTTGGCATGCAGCACTTCTGCCACACCCGGAATTGCTGTCAGAAGAGGAGCTGGATTCCCATGCAGCACTTCCACCACATCCTGAAGTGCTGCCGGAAGTTGATCAGGGAGCACCTGGAGCACTTCTGGGTGCAGTATAAACAAGACTGTCTCACTCCATTCAGGGAGACGGAGTCGGGAGGTAGAGGACAGAGCTTGCGGGAGATGAGTGGAGGTGGCAGAAGAAAAGAAACAGTAAAGGACTGAGTTTATTAGGATTTGTGTACTGTCTGCATTGTGCTGAAGAAGGAATGAAATAAATGTGTGTGTTTTTGGGACTTTTGAGTCTGCGTGTCCGTCTGTAGCTAGGGTGATCTTTCTGAACTGGCAGGTAACGCTTCTAATCTTTTATCACAGCTCCAGCCGATTCAAAACTCTGCTGCAAAAGTCCTAACACAGACTAGCAACACCAAGCACATAACACCCATCCTGCTTTGCTTTCAATGGCGTCCTGTGTCTTACAGAATTGAATATAAAATCCTATTATTAACCTACAAAGCTTTAAATGGCCTTGAACCGGACTACATCAGTGACATTTTCTATTGTTGTGCTCCTGTTTGCCCACTATGGTTCTCTGATTCTGGCAGTCTTGTTGTATCCCACACTAATCTGCACTCTATGGGTGACAGGGCATTCAGTTGTATAGCACCCAAAATTTGGAATGACCTCCTGAAATTAATTAGATCAGCTGACTCAATTCATTCTTTTAAAAAACAACTTAAAACTGATCTGTTCAGAAAGGCTTTTACCCTAACCTGACATTCTGCCCCTTCTTTCAGTTTACCTTTCTGTCCAGATGCTCAGGATAATTTGTGTCGTGTTATATCATAAATTATGCAATTTGTTCAGGCATTTCTTTTAGCATTGAATTTAGTAATACACTATGGTTAATTCTTTCTTTTGTTCTGTTTAATGCTTTTATATATCCAGTGTTTATTTGTTTATTGTTCTATGCAGAAACAATTTGCATTATTTTGTTTTAAGAGCCTTGAGCATAGGAAAGGTGATATATAAATAAAATGTATTATTATTCAGTAGCTCCACAAAATCATGTTCAAAGACAACTTGGATGTTGTTATAAGAAAGTCTACTAACACAGAATTAAGAATTTTTTTTATTAATTTACACATATTATGTTGCTATGGAAAGAAGGAAAGTAAAACAATAATGTGATTTTTAAATCATTAACTTGAACAAAGCATCTCTCAGCTTCATGAATACTTCACCTGCAGTCATTCACATTAGTGGGTTTTGCATCATGATTCAAGGCTCATATTTACACATTTCAATATGTAAACTTTATGGATTGAAATTTGAATATTTTAATTGGTACCTAGAATACAGCTAAAATAAAAAATAAATACTGTTTGATCTTTGAAACTTAGGATATAACTGAAAAACAAAAAAGGCATACCTTTTGTATAAATTAATAAAATGCTGCAGTCATATTTCCAATGCAAATATGATCAACACTTTAACACCTGACTCTATTTCTAACTTAAAAACTTCAAAAGATGGTTTCTCTTTTACCAGATTTTCTTATAATCATGGAACTGCCTATAATTAAATAATTAGTCACAAAAATCGATTATTTGACTATTTCTGTTATATTATTGTAGTACAAAAAATACCCTTATCTGCTAATTTTACTTTCATTTTCTGTAAAAAAAAATGTATATAACAAAATAACTTTGTGATAGTTTACTCCTTAGTTTTGCAGGACACACTTTTCATTCATTTTTGTCATATGTTCATATTACGTGTAATATCAAGTCAGGTCAGGTTGGGGAGCATGCACTGGTACAGCTTATCGCTGCAACCACCACACAACGAAACAGCTTGGGATCCCGGTTGGCAACACCCAAGGCAGACACGCTGTCCAGTCCCATCTTCCGGAAATGACCTTCTATTCTTCCACAGCCAGGTGTTACATGGGTGTCCCCTTGGCCTGGTCCAGCTGCTCGGGTCCTCAACAACGGATCACCCTCGGGGAATCACCACATGGCTTTGTTTTATATTGTTTACACATGTCTTAAACAACTATTATCATATACTGATAATTTCTGTATTATCTATATCTATCATTTATTTATTATATTACATATCTATTGACTATATTTATGTATTTAGATTGCAAATACCATACATTGCATCAATGTTCATATTGCTAACTACATGTCAGTATTGTTGCTACTTCTTTGTCTTGTCTTTGCACAATGTCTTGTCTTGTTTATGTTTTAATTTTAAATTGAAATTTTAACTCTATTTTTAATTTATTATTTGCACGTCATGCTGTTACACTGTGGACCCTGAGCTTCACAATTTCTATCTGTATAGTTGTATATGTCTGAGATGACAATAAAGTTCACTTTGACTTTGATGGCTGTAGTGCCTTAATTGCCACTCTCTCACAATGCAGGTGATGTGTCTCGTTTTGGACTTCGCTAGCAACCACTTGTTCGACACAAAGTCAGGCGAGAGGTACTCAAGGATTCTCTGAAGAGAGATTGTACAGAAGGAGTCCAGTCTTTGTCTCAGGTCACTAGATAGTGTCCAGCCACTTAGCAAAGTAGGAAGCACCAGGACTCTAAAAGACTTGGACCTTCATCCTTTTGCACCACACACCCCTTTTCCAGCGACCTCATGACTCTTCCGATATTCATGTTTACACTCGATGAGAACCCTCAACGCTAGGATGTGGTCGATGGTAGATTTCTTAGGTGTTAAACTAGACTTGTTATCCCCCTGTAGTTGCCACAATCCAGGTGATCACTCTTCCCTTTCCAGCTAGGAAAGACAAGTCCCATTTTCCAGTCAGTTGGGATGACACCCATCTCCCAGATGGAAGCAAAGATTGCTTGCAATGCCAGGAGACCAGCCTTTCCACCAGCCTGGCGAAGTTCACCTCGGATATTACAGATCCCTGCAGCCTTCCCTACCTTCAGCTGGTCCACCACCTGTGCAATCTCAGACTGGGAGGTTTACAGCTAATTGGAGGATCAGCCTCAAGGACAGTGGGCCTAGAGATGTCCAACGTTCTAGCCTGATGATCAGCTTTAAACAGCTGCTCAAAGTAGCCAGCCAGATTGGGTACATGTAATATGCCACAATCATATCCCTAACTATGTAAAAACTGAAAAAGATTTGCATTTTTATGTTTGTTCATGATCATTACTGTTATAATTGTATTTTGAACAAAAGTACTGTATGTTAAAAATCAGCAATCAAGTTATTGATATAAACTAGATATAAATATTAAGAAAACAATAAAATCTTAGGTTCACATAACTACAGTGCAGTACTTTACATGAAAACTAGACAGTTGTGATTCATGAAATATTCGGCAAGAAAAAAAAAATGTCTAAGCTTGTGGTTGGCATCTCCTTAATCTTTTGCAACATTCTTTTCCAAAAGGTAAAAAGAAATAAAAACATAAAAATAAACCTTACCAGCGAACTGAGGAAACGTTGGGGTCCAGACAATCAACGACGGTACAGCAATCTAAAACAAGTCTCACAGTTCTGACGGAAGACGGGCCTGTAGGTTTTTCATTTGCAGCATATCAGGTCGTAGGCGAAATCAAAAGTCTTTAATTTTAACGAAAAAGGCGACACTCAGTGGCGAGGCTTAAGCAGAAGTATGAAAATAAAACGTTACTTAAGAGAAGTAACACAGATCGCCTAAGCCTAATTTATACCGACACTGTCTACTAAACTTATGTGTGCGAGTCAACCCGACGCTATTTTGGCGATATATTTACTCTCATGTATAAATATTTAAAACGACTGCGCATCTACAGGGGGATTTCCCCTTTCTCGCAAACTGAAAGTGAAAGTCAGAAGCCGGATACCTACCTATTCCATGGCTCAAAGCTATTACAGTCGTCTGTCATTCAAGGGGAAGGTAAAGGTTTTGTAGAAGTATATTAAAAGATTTTCCTATATAAAACTGAACTATTGCCAATTAACTTTTATATTCGATGAAAATTACATTTAGCTGTGTACCTGCATTATTTTCTGTTCCCGAGGCCGACTTTTGTGTACTGACGTCACCCATAAATAAATGGGTATTCACAATTAACGCATATTTTCTTTACGCTAGGTTTGGTTTTTCTGCTCCTTGTCTATGCCGATACCTGCCCTGTAAACAGATGACTACCGGCGGAATGAAGCTGCTCGTGTATGCTGTTATAACCTTTTTATGCTGCGATGTGGTGATTAGCCTGCTGTTACAGTACGGAACACAACTGCTGCTTCGTCACCTGGACCCACTCGCCTTCGAGTCCGTCGTCTGCCTCTGGCTGTCTGCCTTGATTCGTTTCTCCGTCATGTATCTCTCTTCAGTGTTCATACACTCTCGGATTGAGAGTGAACGCGCTTTACCTTGGCGGGCCTTAGGCCTCTGTTTGGTCACTCAATGTCTCCTGCTGCCGGTATATCAGACCGGGCAATTAGCTCTGTACCAGAAACCTTTAGGAATAGTGACGGGTACACCTGCCCTCGGCTTCTTTCTGCTGTCCATTGTGACTTCGACTGCGGTGTGTCTGACGTGGGAGATGCTGGGTACCGGTGGAATCAAAATGACCAAAACGGCCAGGGACTCCAACGGAGAGCGCAAGAAACAAGAGGCGCGTGTCCTATTTAGGAGGGTTGTTGGCTACTCACGTCCAGACGCCCCATTACTCGCAGGAGCCTTCCTCTTTCTCACTCTAGCAGTTACCTGTAAGTAATTTTGCATATGCCTTATATCATTTCGGAGTTGCCTATGTTTCTTACATAAGCACAGAATGAAGGAGTTATTTACGTTTCGTAAAGTGATATAGTATTATATTTTGTTGCAGTCTAATGTATGGCCGTATGTGCCCTTTTTTAAAACTATAGTAATGAAATCGGGTCGATGATGCTTAGGTTTTAGTCGGGTTCGATTCCAAGTAAGGTCACTTTGTAACAAACTCAAAAATACGAATCTGTGGAGGGCAGTTCCCAATACTTAAATAGCCTATATGATTGTTTAGTGACTCACTGAAAAAAATGTGGAGACAAGGTTATTTGAGCTCCATTAAAAAAAAAATGGGGGTGGGCATGGTGATGTTCTGAGGGTGAATGGGCAACATGGGATTCTTTTAATTAATAAAACAGAACTAGATGGAGGCAGATTTCTCTTTCAAAAAACGCTGTTTCTTCAGCTGCTAGCACATGGGAGGGCCAAATCAAAAACAATAACAGTCTTGCTTCTTCTCACATATCCTCCCAGATTTTGAATATTTAACTTTATAAACACTACTTTCTAACACATTACAATTTAACAGGTAAATTAACATCCATCCATCCATCCATCCATTTTCCAACCTGTTGAATCTGAACACAGGGTCACGGGGGGTCTGCTGGAGCCAATCCCAGCCAACATGGGGCACAAGGCAGGAACCAATCCCGGGCAGAGCACCAGCCCACTGCAGTACCACATACAACTATAAACTGAATTCCTACCACTTCCCACAAGTCTAAATTTAAGTATATGCATATTCCCATTCTAATATAATTAACATTTAACTCTCTAATTTAATCCTTAAATCACAACATAAGTTTACACTTCTAATCTGTCATTTTCTTGAATTGTTCATTAAAAGGATTACTTCATTGAGAACCAAAGTAGACATGATTAATATAAAAATGAATATTATTTTTGGTAACAATCTAATGTTTGAAAAAAATAAAGCATGTACAGATGTATAGCCAGACTGATGATAATAAGTTTGTCCCAAATCCTTAAAATAATAAGGTAACTTTAGGAAATCTCATGAACTACATGATCAATCCGTTTCTTGAAGATTTCATAATGAACATTTAGTGCATAATTAACACTGAAATTGAGATCTAAAGATAGCACTTCACAGGGGATGTAGATGTAGATTACAAAATAAATTATATGACACATATGCAATAAATTGGATATTGGTTGTTCTGCCCTAACTGAACCAAGTTTGATCATACTGGTTTGTTGTGTAGTGGATGCGGCAATGCGCTATCAGCGCATGCTCCAAACCTCCTCTTCCTCCTTAATTCTGTTTGCTAAGATCTTTGCCATGATTTTGATATCAAAGGGTAACTGGTTGGTGTGATTCATACTTTAAGCAACTTATAAGTTTCTTTGAAAATACTTTTTTAGGTAGGAATTCCTTTTTTTGTGCTTTAAGGAACATTCTTAAAATTAACAGTGATAATGTTAGAGAAAATATTTTGTAAAACTCTGTCTTCTACACATTGTTAATGATATATAGCAGGTTCTGAAAATTCTGAGACTGTTAAATGTTTAATTTTTGCATGAAGTATGAATTTGTAGTATATGTAATTAATCAAGAAAATATTTGTGTGTTATTTATTTTTAAAAATGTAATTACAACCATAGATTTATTTAGAAAGAACAGAAAGATGACCCCTGAAGAGAGAAATTTTTTTTTTCAGACATTTTAAGCAGAAGGATTTTCCTTATTTTCATTTTAACTACTCAGCTGTTAACATTCATTATAGGTTAATGGTGAAACTCTTAGTGAAATTCTTAGCTTCATATGTGAATCTACCTGCAACATGCCTCCACTCTCTAGGGCAATAATTTACTGTAAATCTTTTTATTTTGTTTGTACTTCTAAAATTGCTGTTGCTTGGTGGGTGTGAAGTACCATAAATCTCTTCTCTTTTGTTTTTATAGTTTTCACTCCACAAGTTAAGCTACATATGCTAGAAAAATGCCTTGTCACCTTATATTTAACCTGCTAACTCAAACCAGACTTAATTTAATCATTTTAGCTTGGCTTTATAGTCTCAAACATGTGGCACTGAGTCATCAATACATGCCATGTTCCTGTGTACTCAACACACCCAACAAACTTCGTACAAGCAAGAGAAGACCATTTACCCCATTGAGATATATTCTGCTTTGTCAATGTCTTTGGCAATTTTAATACACCCTTCGTAGGTTTGTTATGTTCTATATACATGGTTTTCATTAGCTGAATTTAGTTTGACAGCATTAAATCCATATCTTAGCTATGAAAGTTAGAACCTGCACTACTTCTTTATACACTGCTCTTTTTGCCTACATCTGCAAACAGCCACAAGTACAGCACTCATCTGATGGTTCAGCACTCATTGGTAATTTTGTTTATGGGCAGTTGACATTTAAAGGAAGATCTGCTACTTTGGTGTTAATTGCACCTTTTACTTCCACTAGCACTCCCTTATTTGAAAATGCTGTATTTAATATATGGAAAATGTTCTCTAAATTATCTTTATACAGTATACTTGATTAGTAAATGGTAGCATTGCAAAAGAAACAGTGATTGAGAGACATGCAGGAATTGCACATGCTTACTAATTGCTATAAAAAGCTCTGTTTCATTCCGCAAATTTACTTTTTGGTGCCAATGGCCAAGTTCTGTATTCTAAAAAGCAACCTCTGGGTCACAAAGACACAATTGTCAAACATTTTTACATTACAAAAACGTTTTTACATTACAAAAAGCAATAAGAGAACTTTTATCCCCTTGCAGGTGGGGCAGTTTCTAAGCTGCAAGTGGCACACTTGTTTGACATTGAGCCCTCTTCCTCCCACCTGTTCTTATGTGTGCCACTGTACAAGTACACATTCTAAATGTAAATGATATTTAGTGCGGCTCTAAGCTATATTTTAAAAACTTGCTCTTTATAAATGTAAAATTTTTCTGATGTTACATTTTCCTTTGTATTTTAATAGATTAGTTTGGATTCATCCAACTGAGCAGCGTGATACTGCAGGAAAGTAGTTTAGTTTATGTTATAAACAATCCTTAAGTTTTTGTGTTGCATCTGGTGTTGCAAAGTACACCCCTCATGCTGAGAATGTAACTTGTTCTTACAAAATAAGTAGTACTCGGACATAAATTTTTGGCAGTTATCTAACTCTATGGAAATGGCAGAAATAGGGGTTAGAAAAAATGTGCTAAAGCTAAACTTTGAAACTATTTTGACCAAAGCTAGTTTTATTAATTCACTTTAATAATTGATGCATTTTTTTAAAGAAAAAGCTGTCTCAATGAATGAAGCTGTTTATGCTTTTACCTTATGGTGAGTGAGAAGAAGTCAAAATAAGACTCTTTTTTTTTTCTAGAATTTTTTTCTGGTAGCAATATGTATTACAGGTGTTTAAATGATGTATTCAGTATTTTTCAAGTAAA
>JANRMT010062796.1:40943597-41004903 GCA_026402145.1 Polypterus bichir lapradei
GGCTTTGCCTTTTATTAGTATAGATATTAAGACACAGTAATTAAAGAATAAAAGCACAGCACATATTTAACTTTAATCACCTTTTGAAACTCTCTCCAATAATCATATAATTATAAATAATAACATGCTATATTAGGACATTGGATATCTCTGGGTCCATGGTTCTTGAGGCTGATCCTCCAATTAGCTGTGAACCACTCAGTCTCACTAAGATTGCACAGGTGGTTAACCAGCTGAGGGGGGGGAAAGGCTGCAGGGATCTGTGGTATCCGGGGTGAACTTCTCCAGGCAGGTGGTAAGGCTGTCCTCCTGGCATTAAAAGCAATCTTTCCTTTGATATAGGAGACTGGCATCATCCCAACTGACTGGAAAATGGAACTTGTCATCCCAATCTGGAAAGTGAAGGGTGATCACCTGGATTGCAGCAACTACAGAGGGATAACACTGCTCTCGGTGCCGGGTAAAGTCCTTGCTAGGGTTGTCCTCAATAGGATCCGTGATCACTTGCTCACCTACCAGAGACCGGAACTGTCTGGTTTTACGCCTAAAAAGTCTACCATTGACCACATCCTGGCACTGAGGGTTCTGATAGAGCGCAAACGCAAATATCGGCAGAGTTTCTTTGCAGCCTTTGTCGATTTTTGTAAAGCGTTCAACTCAGTTGATCGAGCTACCCTGTGGGACATCCCGAGGGTTCACGGATCCCCTCGAGGTAACTGGATATCATGGCTGGCCTATACACTGGTACTGTGAGTGCTGTGCAGAGTGGAGGCAGGACCTCTGCGATTTTCCTAGTTGATTCTGGGTTTCGTCAGGGGTGTGTTCTTGCTCCTACTCTGTTCAATGCTTGTATGGACTGGGTGTTGGGCAAGGTCGTGGGGCTGTGGTGCATCTGTTGGTGAATAATGATTCACGGATCTTGACTTTGCTGACGATGCTGTGATCTTCGCGGAGTCAATGGAGGCTCTGATCAGGGTGCTCGAGAGACTGAGTGAGGAATCTGAGTGTCTGGGCTTGCGAGTGTCCTGGATAAAAACCAAGACCAGGCCTTTAATGACCTCTTGGGCACAGCCATCAGCAGTGTATTTGTTTGCGGAGAGAGTGTTGACCTTGTTGAGAGGTTTACTTACCTTGGCAGTGACATTCATGTCTCTGGTGACTCTTCCTGTGTCACTGGAAAGGGGTGTGTGGTGCTCCTGATATCTATGCAAAAGGACGAAGGTCCATGTCTTTAGAGTCCTGGTGCTTCCTGTCTTGCTATATGGTTGCAAGACATGGAGGCTATCCAGTGACCTGAGACGAAGACTGGACTCCTTTGGTACTGCATTTCTTCTGAGAATCCTTGGGTACCATTGGTTTGACTTTGTGTCGAATGAACGGTTGCTCTTTGAGTCCTGAATGAGGCACATTACCTGCATTGTGAGGGAGCGTCAGTTATGGCACTATGGCCATGTGGTGCGTTTCCCAGAGGGTAATCTGGCTCATAAGATCCTCATTGTTGGTGACCCGAGTGGCTGGACCAGGCTAAGGGGTCACCCACATAATACCTGGCTGCGGCAGATAGAGGGTCATTTCCGGAGCGTGGGACTGGACCGCGTGTCTGCCTGGGGGGTTGCAAACCAGGATCCTGAGTTGTTTCGCCTTGTAGAGGGTGTGGCAATGCACTGTACCAGTGCATGCTCCCCAACTTGACTTGACTATAGTTATGAGGTTGCCTAATTTAAATTAAATGTTTTGCCAATTAATAACAAAAAACATGCTATGGTACTGGCCAAATCCAATAAACTGTTTTTATTTTGTAAACCATCACTGCTAAGGAACCTATGATAATATTTAAGCAAGTGTGCCAGGTTTACCGGAGAATTAAATTAGTGTACCTGCACTGGACTGGGTAGAGTTCACATTCAATCAGTATGTGAAATATGAATTCTTTTTGTAAGTTGTGTGAATAAGAAGCTGGCTCTGAGCTAGTAAGCAGCTGCAAATTGTCAGCTAACTACAGTAATGTAATTTCCTTTTACTAGACATTAGTGCAGTGCTTTGGGGATCCAAGACCTGAGCTTGAATGTATAGCCTGCTTATACTAACTGTCAGTATCGATTTCAGTGGAATTTAAATGTGTGAGTAAAATATTAAACTGCTAAGCAATATGCCCTGTTCCAGAAAATGTACAGTTGTAAACAATGGTATTTGATGCTCATCTGAATGCACATGCAATAGTACCTGGTGCGCAGGCTATGATAAGTGATTGGGGATGAGATATATAAATGATAGTAAGTGGTAAGCATGAGATAGTTAAGTTGTACACACCAAATTGTTTCCCAGAAAAAAAAATGACACCATGCCCCATCAGGTGCTCTGTATGTGTGTGAAAATTGATAACTGTAAAAATAAAGTATGTACCTAATCCATCTTACACTCCTTTAATGAATAAAAGTTCACCAGTCTGCTTTTTATATCACCATGCTGTAAGAGATGAAATTGATGTCAAATTGAACCATGGTGTCGGTAAATGTCAGAATTAGGTAGTCCTGAAGATTACTTTTTTAATTTTTTTAATCTAACTTTATCCCATACATATGTGAAAACATCTCATACGTACATGATAATATCCCATAAGTACAAAATAAGGGTTATCCCATCATTTTTTTCACTGTGTGGTGAGACCTTTCACACTTTAGTGACATTTGCTGCTAGTGACATCTTGGGGCATGACAATTCCTAATGTCATCAGGGACTGTCAATTCCTAATGACGTCTTGGGGCTTGTGATCGGTCTGAGCCCTGGGAGACTGCACATGCTGTCAAGCCCTGCCTGCACATTATCCCTACTACCAGTATGCTCGTGAGACTGCAACACATTGCCCTCTGGTGGTCTCGGGCACTTAAACCCTGCATTAGGGCTTATATTATGACCTACAGGGTCTCGACTGACGTCCTTTGGTAATGGTAGTGTCCTCTGCTGGTCCAGAAGGGTAGCATTACCCAGATTAACCTTAAAGAAAACACAAAGAATATTAACAATAAGGCATTTGATAAATCAGTACAGTGTACCAAAAAAGTACTACATGGACCACCCTAATATTGAAAAGGACTGATACTTGTATGCAAAGTTAATAAAGATTTTATTCTAACATATATCAAACTTTAAATAAATATTGTTACTGCTTTACAGGCATATTTACCTTAGGCTTCATTTGAAGAACCAGTAGAGGAATTTTTCCCATCTAAAAAGTAAACAAAAGCCACCCAAAGCTTAACCAAAATTAAATTGTGTACTTTAAACATTTTCTTTGTCTAAGTATTAGTTTTTAAAGCTACAAAACTTCACCTTAATATGTAAAATGACACACAAATATATATTCAGACCTAACAAACTTTGTTGTATTAAGCTATCCATCCATCCATTTTCCAACCTGCTATATCCTAACTACAGGGTCACGAGGGTCTGCTGGAGCCAATCCCAGCCAACACAGGGCGCAAGGCAGGAAAGAAACCCTGGGCAGGGCACCAGCCCACCGTAGGGCACACACACACACATCAAGCACACACTAGGGACAATTTAGAATCGCCAATACACCTAACCTGCATGTCTTTGGATTGTGGGAGGAAACCGGAGTACCTGGGGGAAACCCACGCAGATACAGGGAGAACATGCAAACTCCATGCAGAGAGGACCAAGGAAGCGAACCCACTGCGCCAATCCTTTTAAGCTATCAGTAATGCTAATATGTATAGTATCTTTCATTTCTTAATATCTGAATGCTTTCTGACAAAATCTGAATTCTAATTGCATACATGGTTAAATATATGGGCTGCAAACTGGTGAGTAACCGAATCATTACTTTTTCACAGGTACAGTAAAAATGAAAGTCATTATGATTCACTAATTAGTTCTTATGGGAGCATTTTCCTTACTCCTAACTTTGAATACATTCAAAATGCAAAGAGCATAATTAAATCACTTTCATGAAGAAATCACGGACATGTAACTTCTTAAATGTACTAACTGAAAATTTTCAATTTATTTAAAACAGAAAAACTGAAAATAATATCAGGGAGAAAATAATCAGGCAACTGAAAAAAACAGCCCAGTATGTACTTGAAAGCTTGTAGACTGCTCTGACACTCATTATTATTTAATATATTGTGATGTGTCTTGCTAATGCAATGGCTGCGGGGAGTGGAAGCAGGGTTGGGGTGGGGTTTTGGGAGAAACCATTTTTTGAGGGTTTAGGGCACTTCCCTAGGGGGAGCTGAGTGTCAGGGGCAGGGATAGTTAACAGTGTTTCTGGGCAAATAAAAGGGGTGTGTGTGGTTGACAGAGGAAGCATTGGAACTAGGTAGGAAGACAGCATCAGGGTGAGAAGGGAGCAAATGGTTAAATGGCAGGCAAAAGGCAGACAGGCCATAGGCGATCTGGTTTCATTATTTTGGAGGTGTCCCCATGACCCAGACAACGGGCAGTGGTATGGCACTGTTTATATTGCGTCACACCAAATAAAAAGTTAAAGACTTCCCCAGAAAAGCAGCTCCTGTGTGTCTTATTCTACAGGTCATCACAATATTACTAATGGTTTGGCCTACCAAAACTTAATCATGCTAATAATGCTGTCTATGAACTTAAATCTAGCAGGTTACCCAACATCACATGATCTCTGCTAGTCTTTTCTTGTTATATGTAATCTGTAATATATATTTGAAATTTGTATTCTTAATTGTTTTAAAACTAAAGAAAAACAAAGCAAAAATTAATACATATTGGTAATCATTTTGGCTTCGGTTTAGCTCAAGATTTGGGTCCTCTGTTGAAGGCTGTTCAGCAGAGGAACTGCAAGCTGCAAAAGGTTGAACTTGATGGGTAAAAAGCACAAACAAAATCTTCACTAAACAGACAATTTGGTACTGACTGGGATGATGCATGCTTGCCTGCCTGCGAGAATAAAGAGAAAGGCACTGCTTGAGGCAATATGCCTTTGAGATGTATTGTATGCCCAAGAAGATTACAAATTTGGGGAACTAATATAAAGAGTAAAAATCAACCATCTCTTGGAAGGAGGCAGATAATATTCTCATAGGGAGCACCAGAACCAGGTTACTCTGTTGAAAAGATAGGTTGCCATGGAATTGTCCTGCAAGGACATAAACAAGCACCATGAAACAAAGTTCTAACCAGGTGTGCTCGTTTCAAATATAGAATGTTCTGTGAATTTGGAAGTGAACTTAGAATAGAAGGGCGGCATGGTGGTGCAGTGGTAGCGCTGCTGCCTCGCAGTTAGGAGACCTGGGTTTACTTCCTGGGTCCTCCCTGTGTGGAGTTTGCATGCTCTCCCCGTGTCTGTGTGGGTTTCCTCCCACAGTCCAAAGACATGCAGGTTAGGTGCATTGGCGATCCTAAATTGTCTCTTGTGTGTGGGTGTGTGTGCCCTGCGATGGGGTTGGCACCCTACCCGGGGTTTGTTCCTGCCTTGCGCCCTGTGCTGGCTGGGATTGGCTCCAGCAGACCCCCATGACCCTGTGTTAGGATATAGCGGGTTGGATACTGACTGATTGACTTAGTATAGAACTTTGGCTATCTCAAGTCTACAGGCTCATGTCTGGAACTTCACTGATGAGCAGGCTAGACAGAAAAAGACAGAGAATCATGGCAGGTGAAAGGATCATTTTGAAGTACACAGAGAGGTAGACAGGTATCTGGATAAGCCATCCCCACCCACAGATGGGACTTATATCTGGAGAGGTAGGTCCAGACTGGCTGCTGACTGCAGCTGCTGTTTTACTTCTGTTTGTTTTATTTTATGCTGTTACTTTTGTTGTCCATATACTGGTTATTTTCTTTAATAATAAGACTTTTATTTTAAAAACAGTGTAGTCCAAACTGCCCACACCTTACTGCCTTCAAAACTGAGACAATATTAGTATAAATTGAGAAATCATGATAAAATTATTAACAAGTAATATTATAATCTGATTTGAGAATGCACTTCAATAATTCAATAAAAGTCTTAACATTAATAATGAACTCTTTATAGAGGTATATGTATCCAGCTTTATGTTTTTACAAGTATGTTAATTTAATTGCCCTTAAACATGAAACTATGCATCTTATTTTTACTTACTTGAAGTTTGAATGTATTTATGATTTTTACCACCTAGTAAAAAAAAAATAAAAGAAATCTGCTTTATTAACATATTTGCACACAGCACTCAACTTAAGGGTGTTTGCAAAAAGCAAAACATGAAAATAGGCAGCTATTGTAAATATTTTGCAAGAAGAAAGGCAGAAAGTCAAAATATTTGTAAATTGTGATATGAGCATATTAGAAGAGCTTAAACCTTCACACACTGCATCAGCATACAATTTACTTTCTTTTACAAGGAAATAATATATTTTTTCTGTCTAATATTTGTAAAAAAAAATCGTTAATATTAAGTTGTATAGTTCCTACAGTCTCAGAAAAACAACGACATGCCAATCATTTATAGTATTTTTATTATTACATGAAACATTTTGTGGAATCTCTTAGGTGGAGAAGACTTTACAGTTTTACATCAGCTGTTCGATAAGCATAAATGTCAAACTATGAGAAAAAAGGATGTTATATTATGACCTGATTTTCTTTAATGCTAAGTTTGCTTTTATCAATGAACAAACCTGAGCTACTCTTCTTCTTCCATAAGAACAATCCAGCACCCAGAGAAGTGGCAAGCAAGATCCCAATAACAACAATGCCAATTATCCAAATTGGAAAAAAACCCTTAGGCTTTGGAAAAATGACAAGATGCAATGTTACTGTCACTGTATTGGAACGTCAATGTGAAACAAGTGAGAATCAACAGATTATGTTTAATTGCAGAAAAAAAAAATACTAAAAACAATATATCTCACAGAACAGAGTTTTTATAATGTATGAATAACAAGAAAGTAAGGTCAATATAATACAGTATTTATATGGAATTAAAACATAAAAGTTACTGATAAATTTCACCTTGAAGTTAAATAAAAAAGACTCACTAGATGGGAGAAAGTTCATGTTATATCTGATGAGAGACTTTGAATTATATTTAGAGCATCTGACTGTCTAGTCAGAGTATATTGAGCCATATAGTCGTTATTGCTTAATTGCCTTAAAAATAAAATAATTGCCTTAAGACTTTCTTGTCCCATATTGCTCATGGGAATAAAACCTAAATGTTTAAAAATGAAAAAACTGAAGAAATGTAAATGATTTAGCTTTCAGCTATGACAAATTCTATATAATCTAAGGGAGAAAATAAAAAATATTGGGAACTTTCGCAAAACCTTGATGCAAAGTATTTTATTGTTTATGTGTTTATTGTTAAGATATATTTCACACCTGGAACTTGGAAGTCAAATCTTATATTGAGGTGCATTTAATAGCCAAGTTATTTGAATGAAGATAGATTTGGGCCACAGTGTCAAAATTATAGAAATCCATACTGTGTGACCTCAATTTTACAAACAACACATTCAATAAAATTGTGCACAAACTGACCGCATTAATTTCTCATGCACATCAACTCAATTGCCATAAATAAAAGAATTGGATGCTCCAGTTGTCTTCCTTATTTGGAAAAAAGTCATGAAAAGCATTAACTGCTCTTTATTCTTATCTGGGAAGAACAAGTTACAATTGTCAGCTACACTTACAGTAAGTTAGAAATAAAAAGTGTAATAGCTTTTTTCCCTAACATTTTTTCAGCTTGATTGCAAAAATTTCTAAATGTGTTCACTTGTTTTGTTTTATCCAGTGGCTTTTGACATTTACCATTTGGATTCCTCATTGCTGGGTCATATCCAAGTATCTTATCATCAGGAAGACTGTTGTGGGCCACATGGCAATGGTATTCATGTTTCTTTATTTCTTCTGGCTTTTTGGTCAGTTTCAAGGTCTTTTTCACTTGGAAAGTTCCATCTTCATTAGGCAGCACTTCTCCACTTTCTACATCCAAATCACATGGTCCACCATTTTGCCAAACCACTTCAATGGCTTGTGGAAAGAATCCTGCTACATGGCAGGTGACCTCTCTTCCAAATTGTGTTATTTTGTGAGTGAGAAATGTCTCTGGCTCAACTATATACATGAAAAAATAGTAAACAAGAAAAACTTTTACTAGAAATGTGCTATATTTCAAAAAGCCAAAACCTTCTGGTATGACAACATTGCAACAAAATAAAAGTGTAAAAAATTTGTAGTCCATCTTAAAAGGTATGACAACATTTACAGTTACATAAAGAAAAATAAGTAGTTCATCACTGTTCATAATTAAAGTGTCAGTTAAAAAAAGTTTAAAAAAAGTCATTTGTTTAAACATTTTGTAGAATAGACCATATGCTTAGGTATTTCAGTAATTTTATTGCCTAATTCTATTAGATTGGCTTTAAAGGTTTGCCTGAGGTGCAATTGTGTAAGCATGTGTAGCACAAAACCCAATGTTGGTGTGCCTATCATACCATTAGTTGTCTTTCCATTATTTCTTTTGGTAAATCAGTACATCCTAGGCCAAGCAATCTCTCTGTGATAAGTAGAGTGGAACTCTGTGGACCGAGGGCTACCAAGGCTACTATGAGAACCACTTGGGTTGAACATCAGTTTGATCTTACCAGTTGAAACTTTAACTTGATAACATTGATTGGTGAAGAGTTTTATCATTTTGTTGAGACCTAGCTTTAATCTGCATGAGGGAAATAATGTCTGTTTAAAAGTAGGTTAAATAAAAATTTATATAAAGTTATATAAATTTTTATATATAGTTAGTGTGGCTAATTGTGATTTCACATTATCATAACTGTGTGGATTTTTTAGTGATTTATAATCCTTTATTCACTATATACAATCTCTTTTTGTCATTTTTCGCATACCCCAACTTACTCTCCAGAGGCACACAGAGTTTTGGGGTCAGAGTGCAGGGCCAGCTATTTGTACAGTACCCCTGGAGCAATTGCAGGTTAGGGGCCTTGCTCAAGGGCCCAACAGAGTAGCATTCCTTCTGTCACTGCCAAGATTTGAACTGAATCATGATGTTATTTCATGTAGAATGATAATTTAGACTGGTTACTTCACAGATTCATCTGATTCACTAGACTGATTACAGTGCCTGGCAACTTGAAAGTACATCAAGAAACCATCTGGACCTCTGCAGAGAGTAGTTTTTCTTCATCTTAATTTACCCTGCTTGATGCTGTTTCGATATAGAAGTGAACTTTTACTGTCACTCAGAACTCAGCTTTCGGCCTTTACACTGTTCACCAAAACTGTCATTCTGGGAGTACTATCCAAGCTGCATGTAAATATTTTGTTTTACTGCTTGCGGTAGGCAAGCAAAGTGGTCATTATAGTTTTGAGTTTCTACATTTACAAACTACAACTAAGACTTGCAATGGGTTGAGGACTCTGTTTAAGAGGAAGTGTGGTTTCAAACATGTAACTGAAGATTTAAATGACTTTACAAATGGTATGGTGACACATTTTAGCTGACATTTAATATAGGCTAATAAGCACAGTTAAAAACTACTGATTTTTTAAACTTGCACTGTATTTGATGTAAACATTTAATTTTATTTACTATTTGTTTAAGTGGAATATTTTTGTAACTAAATAACTAATTAGTAAATATAATAGTTCATTAAATATATCTTCAAAATTTTGTGTTATTTGAGTCACAATAATTTTATTTTATATTTAACAGTTCATTTAACGATTATTCACATATATGTGTAGCATTTCATTTTTTAAACAGAAATGTAATTGTTATACAGTAATCCCTTGCTATATCGCGCTTCGACTTTCGCGGCTTCGCTCTATCGCGGATTTTATATGAAAGCATAACTAAATATATAACGCGGATTTTTCGCTGCTTCGCGGGTTCTGCGGACAATGTGTCTTTTTACTTCCTGTATATGCTTCCTCAGTTGGTTTGCCCAGTTGATTTCATACAAGGGACGCTATTGGTGGATGGCTGAGAAGCTAACCAATCAGAGCACGCAGTTAAGTTCTCCTGACTGAGAAGCTAACCAATCGGAGCACGCAGGAGCTATGCAGTGTTAACCAGGAAGTCTCATCTCGCTCATTCAGCATCAACGTGCTTCGCTGTGTAAAGAGTTGTGCTCTTTAGTGTTTATCTTTGTGCATAGTCAAGCCCTTCA
The DNA here is from genome assembly GCA_026402145.1 of Polypterus bichir lapradei. NCBI lineage: Eukaryota > Metazoa > Chordata > Cladistia > Polypteriformes > Polypteridae > Polypterus > Polypterus bichir. The sequence goes on from JANRMT010062796.1 coordinate 40,953,765, forward strand.
TTATGGCTCCAAAACAATCTGCTACTGCTTCAGGGGCCGTGCCCAAGCGCAAGAAGAAGATGTTAACGATTGCTGAAAAGGTAAACGTTTTGGATTTGTTGAAGGCTACGATTCTTTTTATTTAAAAAGTAGGAAAGGAATATAAGATCTACGGCTGCAGCGTCCTTTTAACCAGGGTGCAAAACGAGTTGTAAGTGGATGTAATAAGGCAGTAGTCTGGATGGAATCTGCTTTAGGGATTTGGATTGAAGACTGCCAGAAGAAGAACAACGGCAGTGCTACACAATCGCCTGAAGTGGCTCCTTTACAAGGGCTGTAACGCTCTCCTTTGTTGTGCAGTAAAATTAAACTCATTGTTATCGGACAAGTCATCGTGTCATTGTTGGTGAGTAACCATAAATAATTAATACATTTACTGTATACTATTTTTCTTGCAATGTACGTATTTATTGCTGGTGACCTGTCTATCGTAATGGCTGTAACATATGTGATATCGGAGACACTCAATATCTTTAAAATAATATTTAGGTTTTACTGTATATAAACAGTGTGTGTTTATATACATAATTTCAATGAATCTTACCTAATATCTAAGAGAATACAAAGGGATTATGCTGTATAACGCTGCGGGGAATATTTATAAACAGTGCGGGAGAGTTTATAAGGGCTTAAAATATATAAAAATAACCATACAAACATATGGTTTCTACTTCGCGGATTTTCACCTATCGCGGGGGGGTCTGGAACGCAACCCCCGCGATGGAGGAGGGATTACTGTAATTGATTAAAGTAAAATAATATATACAGTATAGTTTATTGTGTATTATATTTAATGGGAGTGTTTTATAATTTAAGTGGAGGAACTGCCATTTAAGGCTTTTTTCCCTTGAGAATTTGAAAAGAGCTCAACTTTATCTATTGAATGTTAAGACACTGAGAATTGAATAAAAGCCGTAACTGATATGAACATGTATATGAAGCAAGGTGCTTAAAAACTAACCATACATACTCAGGGCCTTACTGATGGTTACTACAGAACTACAGAAATATTATACATTATGTTCAAGGTGTTAGAAATATATAACTTAATATACCAAGAGTTCAAAAACAAATAGCATTTGACGGCACAGTGTACAATAATTCCCAAATAATGGGAATAAGAAGCTGTCTTATTAACTAAAATATAAATACACAATACATTATCTACTGTTACTTTTAAAGAATTGTCAATATTTAAATAAAAAGTGCATAAAAATTCAGAGTTGGCATATTATCAGAGGTGGGTAGTAACGAGTTACATTTACTCCGTTACATTTACTTGAGTAACTTTTTAAAAAAATTGTACTTCTCAGAGTAGTTTTACTGCACCATACTTTTTACTTTTACTTGACTACATTTGTGAAAAAGAAACACTACTATTACTCCGCTACATTGGGCAACACTCGATTCGTTACTTCTTATACATTAAACTATATTTTTAGAAGGGAGAAGTTGCCAGTGGATCTACTGCATGACTGTTTCACCAATCAGACATAGTCATGCAATCACATGACCACACACAAACTTCCTGCGTCTTGCAGCCTGTGAGAGACTTTTTAGTCATGCAGGCTCCTGTTCACTGCTAAATGGTCACAGCTTCACTGCAAGAACCAGATCGTCGTTCCCAAGCCGGCCTTTCATGTCTTTTAACCTCATATCTTTTCTCCTTTTCTTTGATTCCCCCATCTTTTTTGTGCTGACCCATCACTTCCGTCTCCGTGGGCCTTAATCACACGCTGCAGGAAGCCAATAAATCAATTGAGAATGATCAGACCCACACGTGCAGGTGCGACTCGCTCCAACTACCTCATTAACTCCCCGCGGTCGTGCAATTGCGCCCATGGAAAGTGGCACGGCTTTATGGATTTGAAATTGCCCTTTTTTTTTTTTTGAAGCCGCGGACCCGCTATACCACAAAGTGCATATGCAGTATTATACTGTCAGTGTACAGGATATCTTGTCACTGTAAGTAGTTTGCGCTGTTTAAACAGACATGTTACCTACTGTAGGTATCGGCTTCAAAAGCGTTGTGAAAAAATGAGATTTGGAACTTTGTGTTATTTGTGCATCTTTATTTTGTAAAGATATGATTTATTTTTACTAATTTTTTATTTTATTATTTGAAAATAGCGGAAATTGCACATTATTTTATATTTTTGTCTGTCTTATTACAGCATTTCTAAAAAATAAATCATTTATTATGTTCAAACAGTTACTCAGTACTTGAGTAGTCTTTTTACCAAGTACTTTTTTACTCTTACTTGAGTAAGTTTTTGGACTACTTTTTACTTCTACTTGAGTAATATTATTTTGAAGTAACGCTACTCTTACTTGAGTACAATTTTTGGCTACTCTACCCACCTCTGCATAATATATTAGAGATATATATTACAGAAACACCAAAAAAAATTCTTAATTTTGAGTGAAGTCCTGAAAGAAAATAAAAGCACTTCATTTTAGGATTCATATAAATACTTTCTATTAAAATTTTGGAGTTTTTCTAAATTATGAAAAATTCTTAGTAAGGGCAATCAATATTAATTCCCTGGACAATGTATGCAATACTAACTTCTCAGTTATGGACTGATAAAAACACTGAAAGTAAAACACAAAAAACATAAGCTATAGGATGATAAATTGAAGCTTTCCATTTCTAAAAACACAATCTATTATTTACTGCTTATACTAAAAGATCCACTGTGACATAATTATAAAATATATTGTATAAGCTAAATCTGAACTGAAATTTTCATAAAACCTATCTCTATCATTGATTTGTCTTGGTATTTTAGTTTGTTAATTGTTTCTCCAGCTGTTGGACAACCTTTTTAACTCATGTACAACACAACATACATTAATTTCCTGTAAGCAAAACATCTATTTTTGTAACAATGTTCTTCTTGGTATCATTACTAATGCTCTTACACCCTCGCAGGGCTGGAAGATGATCCCTACAGGGCTCAGCTGAGAGGGGAGACATGTAGGTGCCATAAAGGAAGGATCCTGGCTGGGATAAAGGAAGAAGTTACACCAAGAGGCCATAATGGATAGACTGGGTGAACTGGCTTACTAGGAGAAGTTTATTACCCCACATGGCAGGTGGTAGTGTTCCTCAAGGTTGGACCAGATTCTGAAAACACAGCCCTGTTGGGGTCTTTGGATACTGCCAGAGGACTCCGCTGGGGTAGGACCGCCCTAGTTTCCACGTGACCTGGAAATGCTCTGGACAGGAGATGAGAAGCAGTTCCCAGGTCTAATTTAAGAGAACCTACTTCCTAAATAAAATCGGGTCAGAGCTGGGAGGCAGTGGAGTACACTTGGAGAAGGAAGGAGAAATGTGAATGGTGTATTTCTGCTGTTGTATTTATGTAAAGGTATTTCTGTGAAATAAAAATCGTTTATTTGAACCTGAAATTGTGTTGGGTTGGGGCTCAGTGCTGCCCCCTACTGGTTCCAATATATATTTCACAAACACACGCACCCAGTATTGCAATGGAATGGTTTTGGATACAGTATAAAACCATATCTGGATGGCATACATTAAAAATGCCTGATTTTCAAATAATACACCTATACAAAAACATAAAATACTCAATAAAAATATTAAAACAAACATGTCTAGAAAACACATTTTCTGAAAATATAGGATATAAAAGAACATTGTAGCAATTTTCTTGAACCTGCTCATTCTAAATGCTTTGCAAAACTAAAATATGACCAGTGTAATGTAAAACAATGAAAAAATATCTATATTAGAGATGCACGATATATCGGAAACTATATTGTTATTGGCCAATGTTTATTAAGAATGATGACATCGAAATCGGTCAGATGTGTAAACAAATACTGCCATCTGATATAATTCGGGCTTATCAACATTGTCATTTCACTAAATAATTAAATGTTGGTTTCATTGTTCGGTGAGGCAGACATTAAGCTACAGAAAAACATGCATGCAAACACAGCCACTTGCACTCATAAAAAAAAAAGCGGTTTCCTAGTTTTGCTGACAGGAGCACTACGCGCATTGTTTACAAGAAGGGTATTGCTGTAGACAGGAGACATTATGGGTGGATCTAGAGGCGGGATAACTGTCAATCAAATTTGAGTTCAGCGAATCATATTGTGCTAATTCAGAACTTCAACAAATGAGATTGCTCTTATTGTATGACAATCAAAAACTCACTTGTCCAATTATCAATGTTTGAAGTTGTCTATCAAATGTAACTTCAACCAGTCTTTTCATAGTTCATGATCCCTGCCACTTTAAGGTTCCGCCTTATAGAGTTTCCTCTTAAATAACCTGCCATTGTACCAACTCGATTAAACAAAAGAAGAAAACAAAAAAGAAGCTGCAGCGATGAAACTCACTGCTTGTTATTTTTGACAATGGAAATAAGTGTGTTTTAAAATGAAAACATTTGAAATTTTGGATTTGCAGTTTTCTTCGTATTTTTTAATAACTTTGTTTTGCACGGTTATTTATGTACCATTAAGCTTTACGTTTGTATTAATAATCATTTTCGCATGTAGTAATTGATGCATATTCGGTGCTTGAAGTTGACCGGCACTCAGCGGTACCGGTAACTCTTCAAATTCCACAAGGCAAGTTTCACAAGAACTCCTTGACTGTGCATGAAAGATAAAAAAAACAAGGAACTTTTATAAGCATCTTTATTAGTCATTTTGTCGTGAACTAGGCAATGTGTCTAAATTGTAATACCAAGTAATCTGCCATGTTTTGGTACCGTCAGTTTTAACAACATTTCATGGTAGTTTTGTGCAGATGATGCCTGCCATTTCTAAACTGTTAAAATACTTTCCTGTAATGGGCAGTGCACCACTAAATTGTATGTGACTCGGACTGACAGTCGCGATGTACACAGAACCTTTTCAATTTAATTACAAGTGACATTTATATTTTTTCCTTTCAGCCAACTTGCTACAAGAATATCTTCTGGAAATTGGATGTTAATGAAAAATAAGGTAAATTGCAAACAACCATCTGTTAAAGTTGTAATTCACTTGTAGTATCTAATTTTCACATGTATTTTTTTTTTTTATTTCCTTCTTTTCCTAGTACATCCGTACTGGTTCAGTAGACTATGGAATAGACATGTTGATGGCATTTGAATATTAATTACTAGCCAACGGCCGCCGTAGCATACGGCGGTGTAAGAATAGGAACAGAAAATGGTGAGAAAGAAATTCAGAAATCAAGAAGAAATAAATACTTCTTGAAAGATGCAGTTATGAATAGGTGTTTTGGTGGAGATGACAGATAATGAGTCGAAAGATCTAACCATAGAAAAAGCCACGTACAACTGACCATGGCTATGGTTGTTGTAGATTAACGCAAATCTTTGCAAATGTTTGTCCTTGGGCCTTGTTGATAGTCATAGAGAAGGCGAGTCTGAGTGGGAATTGTGTGCGTTTAAATTTAAAAGGGAGAATGGTGTCGGAAGGAAGCAGAGAGATTCTGGGAATGAAGATTGTTTCAGAATTTTAGATAGCGATCAGTTTGCACTCAATAATATTTGTATGTATTCGGGTAACGATGAGTCTTGTTCCGTTGCTAATAGCTTTTGATGGCATAATATTTTGGAGGAGCATAACTACAGCTCCCATCTTCAGATGAAGGATATGGGGAGGCATACCAGTTGGTGTGAGAGTGTGTAAAAACTCCTGTGGGTACGTTAGTTGATCATTAGGATTGTCACTGACTACTGTATCTACACTGTTGAAGGGCAGTTTTTCACCCTGTATAAGATCAAGAAGTTTGTTGTTAATATGTAGAGAATTGTCGTTTGTGACGCTCAGTATTGCTCTTGCAGCAAGTTCTTGGGGAGTCACAGTCGAGAAATTAATATCACCATAAAGTTGAGCAACTGGGTTTTGTTGTTGTGGTAAACATTGATAAGGTAGTTCTGCCGTTAGTTTTGTTGCATGTATCTTGGACTTCCTGGAAATGTGGATGGTAATGAGATCATTTTGCCTACACATACGTTGTTATTTTCAGCGTTTGCTTGCAGTGTGTCTGATAGTCCTTTGTATTGTTCCACGCACAGATCTTGTTGATCTAATCTGAGATAGTTGAGACGCGCGCCCTCTGTTTTAACATACTCATCTACAACGTACTGTTGGAATAGTTTGTCGCTGGAGTGCAAAGTACTAAATGTATTCCTCATTGCTAATCTGTACGTGTAAAATTGGCATTGAGTAAGCCTTATTCGCTTGGTGGTTCTTTTATCGGGAACATGTTGTAAATCTTTGCGCCAGCCAATGTCTCCGTAAGGAAATAAAAGTGGGTAACCATAAGATGACGTTGTACAAAAACCCGTCGATAGAGAAGATACTGTTGTTCATTTTATAACAAAAATAGAAAGGAGTGAAACCAATAGCAAGGAGCAAAACCAATACCAATGGTTGACAGAGTACCTTCCTGTAGCAGGCTACGGAAAAGACTCCCAGGCGCACACATGGCTGAAATTAAAGGTCACGTGGTCAGGCTAGATATAGGGCGGTGATGTGACACCAATGGAGTCATGAGAGAGGAGTGGGAAACGCGGTAGTCAGAAGGAGGAATAGGAATCGAGAAAAGCGGTGTGGGGATATGTGGGAGGCCTCAAGCATCGTGGGGAAGATTTTGGAAGAGCATGAATAGGAATCAAGATATGCTGTGTCAGCTGCATGTGGGCGGGACCAGTTTTGAAGAGGAGCCACAGGCAGCATGGGGAACGGTTTGGAAAAGGTCGAATAGGAATCGTGAAATGCCATGTCGGCTGCATGTGGGCGGGACCACTTTTGAAGAGGAAGCAGGACGAACCAGCAGAGAAATATATATAAGAGATAGGCTTTATGCAACCTTACATTTGTGTTTAGATTGTATTGGATTTCAGTACTTTTTCTCTTATCCTCTGTCAGTATACGCTTTATCTGACCATGGAGGAACTCTTTGATTTTACTGCTGTGAGCCTTTTAAAGATGCTGATAATATATTTTTTTTCTTCATGTGTGGCATTTACTTACAGTGCCCTCCACTATTATTGGCACCCCTTGTAAAAATTAGTAAGAAGAGTTAGAAAAAAAAAATTAAAAATCTTGATTTCTTGATGATGGCTTTGGTTCAATTAAAAGTCAGATGTTTCTAATTTTTTCAGTGGAAGATGATGGTTCTTCAGCAAACTGGGATTTTTTTCTAATTCTTCTTACCAATTTTTTACAAGGGGTGCCAATAATAGTGGAGAGCACTGTATATATCCTTTTTATCTTAGGATGGCATGCCAGTCATTAGAAAGTGGTGGTGCTTGCTTCTTCTGGAAAGCTGCTCGTATGGGTGGTAGATATTAAGTATTTTTTGTAAATAGTTTTCCCATAATTTTATGTGGCCAGCTCCTCTGGTCTGGTTTAGTGGGTGCCAGATGACCACCGGTACCTTTTCAAAATACCTTACAGTTGCTGGTAATTGTTCTGAGTGTACCACTACTGACTGCCTGTGCAGGTACCCTGCTTTTAGAGCTGCTCCTTTTGGGATGCTTGGACAATCATAAGGTGACACCTCACATCCAACTAGGGAAAACAGTCAGTTTAAATAAACTTGTAATTTTTAATAATCTAGTGTTTAAATGAGGTCAAATAGTGTAACTTTAAATACACCAGTGTGTGTTTTAGTATGTACAGGTAAACTTTTACCAGCACTCTTTATTCTGTCAAATGAATAATATCAATATTGTAATGTCTAAAGGTCAGGACCAAGAAGAACATGGCAGCAGTGAACTCCTTGAGGAATATACAGATACAGCCACACCAAGGTATCAATGTAAAACTTAGTCTACCACCATAGTTTCATACTCGGTTCAACTTGAGCAAAAACCTTAAAGTTGAACGTGACATGAAGGATTGTCATGAGCTTTGCCAAGGCCCAGTTGCCACATGGAGAGTGTTAGATTGATTATTTTATGATTAGAATAAAAATATCTACAAAGCTTTTTTGTGATTTGCATGTTACTTTATGTAATGTCCAGATTGGTGTATTTGCTGAAATAATGGATGTATTCTAAAAAACTATTGAGATAACCTCCAAACAGCAGTTTTTGTAGTGAACCACAAAGAAATTCTCAAAGTTTGAACTGTTTTCCAATGTGTCCACGTTTCTGAGGAAACAGAAGTGTGCAGACCAAAACCAGAGAGCTTGCACAAGACAAATACTTAATGTGACAATTTAATGTATTATTTGTGTGTGTCCACAGTGTAGGAGAGCAGGCTGGCTCTGTGGCTGCAGAAGAGCAGCTGACCGGAGAACAAGGGGCACGGGTTTTTGTGGCTGCAGAGATCAGCAGGGCTTTCAGGAGGACTCAACATAAAAAACTGTTGGGAGTTCATCATAAAGGACCACTTGCTGAACTTAGTTCAGATAATAAGTAAAACTTTGTAATTGTAATCTATCTAGTAGCAGAGAGCTGTAATAACTTTATTGAGAGCTTTTGATGACTTGTATTTGCTTGTCCAGCAGGCTGTTGTATCTGAAAAGGTGTCATCCAAATGGTTTAAAAATGATGAAGATCCTAAAAGTCACAGGGTAATGACCTATATAGGGTAGAAGACGAGGAGCTGACAGATGGCCTCTACAACTTCCTGATGAAGTGCTGTCAAGAGCTGTAGGCACTTTTGAAAAGATCCACAGAGTTCACACCATTCTGGATGTGCTGATGCCAGAGACTCATTTGGCTTCAGTGAATCTCAGAGAGTGCAGAGAGTGTCTCTATGAGTAACATCCTCTTTTTTCTGTATTTGTGATCGACTCTTATTTAAGCTCAGGAACAGTTGAGGGGATTTCTCTACCAGAAGCAGAAGATCTGTTCATTGATGGACCAGCAGACAGTGAGTGGTACGTCATGTGGTGTTGGGGGGACAGACAGTCCTTTCTTTTTCTTTTCAGCACCATTCTTCTGTTAAACAGAATATCATTTTACTTGTAGTGAATTTAGACAAGAATATAAACTATATATATATAAATGCAAATATTTGTTTAAAGTTAAATTTAAAATATGTATTAATACATTTTTAGTACTGGTAAAAGTATATTTTTTAATAAGTGAGAGTGAAGACTTTGACATTCTGTACTTGTATTGTAACAGTTGGAAGCACAAGGACAATCAGCATCACTAAGGCATTTAAACTTGGGATTCCATCTCAGCGCCTCCTCTAATAAACATGTCACTTGCTTTATTTGTCTTTGGCCTTTTTTATTTCTGAGTGTTAAATTGACTGCATAATAGAGTTGTATATATTTGATTTAACTAGTGATGAAAACAATAAAGGACACACTCTGTTATTGTTAAAAGATTGTTGATTAAGTTCTGTATATTTAAAATTGTCTGCTTATCTGTTTTTAGCCAATTCATGCCATCTGCATTTTTTCGGAAACTTTTATAACTCCGTTTGTACAGTTTTATTCCTTGTACGTTACAAGCGAACATGTCTGTCCCCATTACATTTTTCTTTTATTTATATATAATATAAAGAAGTGGGCATACTGCAGTTTTAATACTTCAGCTTCAGTATATTCCCCGATCAGTTTGTTTGTTAAATTAATATTCTTTGTGCATTCATTCAGTTCGACTGACCCATCATTATTGTTATTTGTAAATATTTCTTGAAATTGTTGTACAATTTATACTGAATAATTGTTAATAAAATTTAGTTTTTGGTAGTGACAATACTGAGTGTTTTAATTTGTGCTGGCCCAGTCAACTCGCATATTAACACATCTAAAACTGATAGATTTGAGCAGAGCCTTCACTTGAAACAACAAAGTCTACAAATGGCATGGACTTGGCTGGACTCGCCGGTAATCCCACAGGATAAAACAGCTTGGAAACTGAGCATCCTGATCAAGATTTTACTGTTCACTTACCAACATAGTCTACAACAATAAGGGTCTTACTTATCTTCTTTTAGGAGTCACATTTTCAATAAAACTTGGATTTTTTAAACTGAAAATACAGCTTTTACACAGAGGAACAAAATTAAAAGAAAAGGATTGTATACTCCTGATAAATGGAGAGTCAAAACTTTTGAAGCTCAGTATTCTAAAACCACAACTCACAGCTAGAACCTCATTATTCTAAGGTCTTGACACTAAGTGTGTGTCTGTGTTTATGTACTGCTCAAAAAAGTTCAAGCACTCCTTTTTAATGAGAGTATAACATCAAGTCCGTGAAGTTTCTGGGCTATTGATCTGGTCGGTTAAGTGGCAGAGGGGCTTTTCATCAGTTTCAGCTGCTTTGGTGCACTAGAGTGGCAACAATGAAACGACCCCCAAAACAAGAATGAATGGTTTAACAGGTGGAGGCCACTGACATTTTTCCCTCCTCATCTGTTTTGTCACTCGTTTTGCATTTGGCTACGGTCAGTGTCACTACTGGTAGCATGAGGCCATACATGGACCCTACAGAGGTGGCACAGGTAGTCCAACTTCTCCAGGATGGCAATCACATCAATATGTGCCATTGCCAGAAGGCAATGGAGGAGATTCCAGGAGACAGGCAGTTACTCTAGGAGAGCTGGACAGGGCCACTCGTAAAAGGTCATTAACCCATCAGTGGGACCCACCGCTATCTGCTTCTTTGGGCAAGGAGGAACAGGATGAGCACTGCCAGAGCCTACAAAATGACCTCCAGCAGGCCACTGGTGTGAATGTCTCTGGCCAAATAATCAGAAACAGACTTCATGAGGGTGGCCTGAGGGCCCAATGTCCTCTAGTGGGCACTGTGGAGCTCGATTGGTATTTTCTATAGAATACCAGCATTGGCAGGTCCACCACTGGTGCCCTGTGTTTCTCACAGATGAGAGCAGGGTCACCCTGAGCACATGTGACAGACGTGAAAGAGTCTGGAGAAGCTGTGGAGAACGTTATGCTGCCTGTAACATCGTTCAGCATGACCGGTTTGGTGGTGGGTCAGTAATGGTCAGTCTGGGGAGGCATATCCATGGAGGGATTCTTTCCTTCCTAACATATTAACCAGTCCATATCAGTAGAGATGGCCAGCAGAATTTTTTTCCCATTGAGATCTGATGTGTTTCACTGCACAACAATTTTTTTGAAAAGTCTTGCTTCCTGAAATGTTTTTGTGACAGGTACCTACTGCACAAAATATGGTATGCACAAATATAGTTTTGGTTTTACTGCATCACGTAGGAACTCTGAGAAATAGACATTTATATGTTTACTGACAATAACGTATTTAGTCACGTTTATGTTTTGCATAAGCTATTAAATTCAACAGAATTCTTTTGTATTCAATGTCTGGTGCATCACATTGCAGTGTCCAACAGTAGTCAGCAAGCATTGACAGATTCCAGTTGCCCTGGTATCGTTTCTCCATTGTAGCAATGTCCTGGTGAAACCTTTCACCATGTTCGTCACTGACAGCACTGAGATTTGTGGGGAAGAAGTCCAAGTGTGAGTGGAGGAAATGAATCTTGAGTGACATGTTGCACTTCATTGTCTTGTATGCTTTAAGAAGTTTGTCTACCTGTAGTTTGGGAATCTGTAATTGGCCAGAAAATTGTCAACAACATCTTTGAAGGTTTTCCACTCAATTTATTCCGGCCCAACTAACAGATCTTTAAACCGCTTGTCACTCATAACATGTCTGATCTGGGGGCCAACGAAAATGCCCTCTTTGATCTTGGCGTCAGTTATTCTTGGGAACATCTTTCTTAAGTAACAACAACAACATTAATTTTATATACAGCACATTTTAATACAAATAATGTAGCTCAAAGTGTTTTTTACAGAGTGTCCAGTTTGGCTGAGAATAGTGTGACTCTTTAGCATGGCTGTCCCATTCACAGATGAAACAACAGAACTTTGTATAGCCAAGCTGCAGTCCTAGTAACAGAGCAACAACTTTAAGATCTCCACAGATATTCCAGTTGTATCTGCTATACTGGACGTGCTTCAGCAACAGTTCCATATTCTTGTGCGTTTCTTTCATGTGTGCTGCATAGCCAACAAGTACTGAAGGATAAATGTTGCCATTGTGTAGCAGAACAGCTTTCAGGCTTAATATTGATGAGTCAATGAAGAGACGCTACTCTTCCGGGTTGTAATCACAACCCAAGGCCGAGAACAATCCTTCAATGTCACAACAGAAACAGAGACTGTTGACTTGTGCAAAACATTTGGTTATATCATGATGTCGGCCTCGAAACATAGAAATTTTCGTACCTGGTGACAGCAAACACCATTCCTGCAGTCTCAAACCCAGCAGCTTGGCTTTTGCTTTTGACACACCCAAAATCTCTGACCAAATCGTTCAATTCGGACTGTGTTATCAGATGTGGATCGCTTGGTGAGCACTGTTCAAAATCCGGGTCAATGTCACTGTCAGTACCCTGCATTGCAGTTTCTTCATCTGGTTCGTCTAAGGTCCAATCCTCTGGTGCTTTCAGAATTGGAAGACTCTCGTCATGTGGCACAGGTCTCATTGCTGAAGGCAGATTAGGATATTCAATTGACTTCTTGTTTTTGGCAGAGACACCAGACACATTAGTCAAACAGAAGTAACAGTCCATCACATGGTCTTTCTGTTCTCACCATATCATCGGAACAGCAAACGGCATCGTCTTTCGAGTGCCTCTGAGCCAGGCTCACAGACTGACAGCACATGTCACACAGCAAATGTAAGGAGCCCATTCCTTGTCTTGATCACCAGTTTTGCAGTCGAAATACAGATGATAAGCTTTCTTCACAAGAGCAGTCATCCAACGTCTCTGAGGCGCAAGTGTATATTTGCCACAGATATAACAGAATGTATCGCGGCTGTTACGACATTGACGAGACATATTGCCCGACACCAAAACGTCTATAGCATCAAGCTTACTTACTGTTATATTGCTACAGATACATACTTTACTATACTGATACTATACATACACACTGACTATCTATATAAACCAAATGAGCAGGATCGGTGTATGCAAGCCACCTTTATCTAATGCTGAGACAGCGTCAAGCTCATTCAAACCTGCCCAGGATGTCAACTTCAACAGAACAGCTTCCAACCTGGCCTGATTCCATGCCTGGACATGCCCAGGCTGCTCAAACCATTGTTGATAAGTCACTTACGGGAGCAAAAATGTTTGGATACAAATATATAAGAAAGGACCGGTGCACGCCAGCCACCTAGCCCTAGCAGAACAACCCGGCTTCGTTCACCAAGCCCATCTTCCACTGGCAAAGGAGTTTGCTACTCCTGTGATAAAGAAGCCCATTTTAAGTTAATGTCTGTGATGGAAGTGTTAAGAGGCTGACCAACTTATGTGTTGCCAGTGTGGAAAAGATAGCTGCACCAGGACCCAGCCTACATAGTTCAGTCACCATAAACAACTTGCCTATCCAAGCTATTGTGGATACAGGAGCTGAGGTCATCATCATTTCATTAGAACTAACTGAGATTAGGAGAACAAAATTGGTCAGGAAATATGAGCTGAACCTATGGAAGAGAAAAATGTATATATTAGCATAAATAGCCATAAAAGTAATTAACAGCTTCTGAAACATTAGATTTAGCATAAATTAGAATGTCAAGCAAATAGTTAAATAAAAAACATTAGTCACATTGCATTATTTTTAAGCTTGAAGCAGAATTACCAATATTGGAAAAGGAAGGACAAAATAGAAAGTGAATGACACACAGAAACTGTCGAGGACAAAAGAAGGCGAAACATGGACACTTGTGTTCAAAGGTTAGGAAGCAAGTAACATACCAATGACATAATACAGAAAGGAAGAAAAATGGGCATGATAGGTGCGTGAGAAACTAGCTGGAATAGTGAGTCAGCAGAAACAGCAAAGGCATTGCTACTAACAAGATCAAGATGATGTAATGTATGGAAAATAAAAAATAGTGTACAGTGATCCCTCGCTATATCGCGCTTCGACTTTTGAGGCTTCACTCCATCGCGGATTTTAAATGTAAGCATATCTAAATATATATCACGGATTTTTCGCTGGTTCGCGGATTTCTGCGGACAATGGGTCTTTTAATTTATGGTACATGCTTCCTCAGTTTGTTTGCCCAGTTGATTTCATACAAGGGACACTATTGGCAGATGACTGAGAAGCTACCCAATTAGAACACGTATTACATATTAAATAAAACTCCTCAATGATGTACAATATGCTTCCCGCGCGGTGCTTCGCACACTTAAAAGCTCTAACAGCACGTATTGATTTTTCATTGTTTGCTTTTCTCTGTCTCTCTCACTCTCTCTGACATTCTCTGCTCCTGACGGAGGGGGTGTGAGCAGAAAGGCTGTTTGCATAGTGGCTGTTTGCTTAGAAGATACGGAAGCTCCTCTAAAAAATGCTGAAAGACTACCTTCACATTGATCCCTTCCTTGCGGCCGCTTTATCACGGTGCTTCGCATACATAAAAGCCCAACAGCCCTATTGATTTTTGATTGTTTACTTTTCTCTCTCTCTCTGACATTCTCTGCTCCTGACGGCACTCCTTTGAAGAGGAAGATATGTTTGCATTCTTTTAATTGTGAGAAAGAACTATCATCTCTGTCTTGTCATGGAGCACAGTTTAAACTTTTGACTAAAGGGTGTTATTTCATGTCTAGAGGGCTCTAATAATGTTAAAAAACGTATTTAGAAGGTCGTAAACAGGTTTTCAATGCTCTAACTGTGAAAATATTAGATTTATAAATAAAGAATCCTACTTTGCGGAAATTCATTTATCTTGGTAGAGTCTGGAACGAATTAACCACGATAAATGAGGGTTTACTGTATTCATGTACTGACTTAAATAAATATAGAAAAATATATTAGAATTTTCTATAGAGTAGGCATGCCAAGCAAATGATTAAATAAAGGTACATGCTGTATTTCTTTTTAAATAAAGCTTAGCTTCAGCCGCTAAATAAAAAATAGCCTGAAGGCCAAGGGAAAGTAAATGATAAGAGAATGCCCAAAAATGGAAGAAGGGAACATCTGACCGGACGAAGCCAATCAAAATAAGCAAAACAGAAACTAAAGATCGATAATAGACAGTAAAAATACCGAAGGCCAGCTGCAGGCAGAAGTCAGGAGATAATGATGGTTCCCATGATAACTCGAGGTGTCGGCTGGACAGGTGCAGAGGGGAGTCAGAGAAAAACAGCAAATGAGCTAATTTGAGCGAGGTTGGAGTGATAAGAAATTACTATATAAGTTTTGAGTTCTGAACTGTTCGGAGCTCAATCTGATTTGGCCAAATTGGGTTAGAGTCCGTGTTATTGTTTTATTGCAATAAAGCTATAAACTCTGCCTATCTTGAGTCCTAATAGCCTTCATTTCAGGTAAAAGCCTTGTGGTTTAATTTTTCGCCACGACAAACCTTCAACAAAGGTGCCCGGCTTAAAAAAAATGAAGTTGAAGAAATAAAGACTGAAGGGAGAATGGGACGCCAAAGAAGCCGCCGTCTTCTAAAATGCTAAGAGCAATGCCAAGCGAACTGTGAGTCTTTTAACACATTATTAACTGTTTAAAGCAAGTTCGTCTATGAGCAAAACGAGGCAAAATATCGTTGACAGGAACCTTTGCCGAATTGTGTAGTAGTACTGAGGAGTAGGCAACATTCGTGGAAGGAGGGGAATTGTACTGTAAAGCTAATGGAGCAGCCGACGAAAAGATAGTTTCTGTGTTACTGAAGGTTATGGGCGCAAAAAAGTACATACAGTGGTGTGAAAAACTATTTGCCCCCTTCCTGATTTCTTATTCTTTTGCATGTTTGTCACACAAAATTTTTCTGATCATCAAACACATGTAACCATTAGTCAAATATAACACAAGTAAACACAAAATGCAGTTTTTAAATGATGGTTTTTATTATTTAGGGAGAAAAAAAATCCAAACCTATATGGCCCTGTGTGAAAAAGTAATTGCCCCCTGAACCTAATAACTGGTTGGGCCACCCTTAGCAGCAATAACTGCAATCAAGTGTTTGTGATAACTTGCAATGAGTCTTTTACAGCGCTCTGGAGGAATTTTGGCCCACTCATCTTTGCAGAATTGTTGTAATTCAGCTTTATTTGAGGGTTTTCTAGCATGAACCGCCTTTTTAAGGTCATGCCAAAGCATCTCAATTGGATTCAGGTCAGGACTTTGACTAGGCCACTCCAAAGTCTTCATTTTGTTTTTCTTCAGCCATTCAGAGGTGGATTTGCTGGTGTGGTTTGGGTCATTGTCCTGTTGCAGCACCCAAGATCACTTCAGCTTGAGTTGACGAACAGATGGCTGGACATTCTCCTTCAGGATTTTTTGGTAGACAGTAGAATTCATGGTTCCATCTATCACAGCAAGCCTTCCAGGTCCTGAAGCAGCAAAACAACCTCAGACCATCACACTACCACCACCATATTTTACTGTTGGTATGATGTTCTTTTTCTGAAATGCTGTGTTCCTTTTACGCCAGATGTAACGGGACATTTGCCTTCCAAAAAGTTCAACTTTTGTCTCATCAGTCCACAAGGTATTTTCCCAAAAGTCTTGGCAATCATTGAGATGTTTCTTAGCAAAATTGAGACGAGCCCTAATGTTCTTTTTGCTTAACAGTGGTTTGCGTCTTGGAAATCTGCCATGCAGGCCGTTTTTGCCCAGTCTCTTTCTTATGGTGGAGTCGTGAACACTGACCTTAATTGAGGCAAGTGAGGCCTGCAGTTCTTTAGACGTTGTCCTGGGGTCTTTTGTGACCTCTCGGATGAGTCGTCTCCGCGCTCTTGGGGTAATTTTGGTCGGCCGGCCACTCCTGGGAAGGTTCACCACTGTTCCATGTTTTTGCCATTTGTGAATAATGGCTCTCACTTTGGTTCGCTGGAGTCCCAAAGCTTTAGAAATGGCTTTATAACCTTTACCAGACTGATAGATCTCAATTACTTCTGTTCTCATTTGTTCCTGAATTTCTTTGGATCTTGGCATGATGTCTAGCTTTTGAGGTGCTTTTGGTCTACTTCTCTGTGTCAGGCAGCTGCTATTTAAGTGATTTCTTGATTGAAACAGGTGTGGCAGTAATCAGGCCTGGGGGTGGCTACGGAAATTGAACTCAGGTGTGATACACCACAGTTAGGTTATTTTTTAACAAGGGGGCAATTACTTTTTCACACAGGGCCATGTAGGTTTGGATTTTTTTTCTCCCTAAATAATAAAAACCATCATTTAAAAACTGCATTTTGTGTTTACTTGTGTTATATTTGACTAATGGTTACATGTGTTTGATGATCAGAAACATTTTGTGTGACAAACATGCAAAAGAATAAGAAATCAGGAAGGGTGCAAATAGTTTTTCACACCACTGTATTGCTCCGTAGCTTGTGTATTCCTAAATGTATAAGGAGATTGTTAACATTCAACAAGATCATTTAACCCCCAAACTGCTCGTAAATGCAGAAAGGTTTCGTTTCCATCAACTGAATCAATATAAAAGTGAGAGCATTTCAAAATACATGGCAGAGTTGTGCAGGCTTTCAGAGCTTTGCCAATTTGGAGCAGGTCTAGTGGACCCATTATGAGACAAACTTGTACACGGACTGTATAGTAAAATGATACAAAACAGACTTTAAACAGAGAAAGATTTAACATTGGAACATTCTTTAAATATCGCAGTATCAATGGAAATGCGGACGCTGAATGCTGGGAGTGTGGTTTGGAAGGACGGGAGCATGAAAGGCCATGTTGGCTGCTGGCAGCTGGACATTATTGGGATTACAGAACTATTTTAAGAAAATGGAATTCCTGTTGAAGAAGCATCTTAAATGCAAATAACTTAATTGCCATTTCACTTAGGTGTACACTATAATAGCACTATAATAACAGACAATAGTTTAACTAAAAATACAGACAATTTGATATAAATGCGAAAACAAGCTGCCGTAACATATCGATTCAGCTGTGCTCTTCAAATCCCTTAACTGTGGCTTTACTGAATATATTAGGCATTAACTGGTTAGACTTTTTACATTAACAATCTTATCAGTGATAGCAAAATATGCTTTCTTACGCTGAGTAACATATGGCTTAGCATCTCCGAATTTCAGTTTTATTCATTCGGTTTGCCTGGGTTAAAAAAGCTGGTGGTTTAGCTAGTGTTTTCTTGAGTCGATTAAACTGCAAAGCTACCAATTTTAGTACTTTCATGTCTTTCGAGTGTCTTGCCGCAGGTATTCAAGGAGTATCGCAATCTTGATCATTTAGAGACCTTCAAAATATAATCCGTCGTTTATTGAGGAATTCTCAGACCTAATATCTACTTTTCTGTTCTTTACTTTCTGGTTCTTCTGTATTGGTGCTCACCTGACCGAGGCACTGTGTAGCCACCTATGATGCAGGAATGAAAATGAGTAACCCAGCTGGCAAAATACCAACTGCATCAACTCCTGTGGGATGAAACTTGGAAACAATGAGGAGTGATTTATGCTCATTTATGCTCATTTACATATTAATGCCCAGTGGAGGCTGAGCTGTCTTTTGGTCTTAAAACCGCTGCAGATTTTTTTTCTTTTCTCCATTTTAACTGGAGATATTTTTGCTTTTTCTGGCCTCTTGCCCATCTGACCTTATCATCATTCTCCTCTGTGGAGACTTACAATATGATATTGTATATAAGGATACTAATTTTTCTACTTTTTATATTTGTATGTTTTTTAAGTTGGTATGGATTTTTGTTATTTTATTCATTATTACTGTATTCTTACCTAATGTTATTTGGTTTTCTTGTAGCTTTCTGTTTGACATATTGTAAAGCACTTTAAGTTATACGGTTTGAATGAAAATCCATCCATCCATTTTCCAACCCACTGAATCCGAACACAGGGTCACGGGGGTCTGCTGGAGCCAATCCCAGCCAACACAGGGCACAAGGCAGGAAACAATCCCAGGCAGGGTGCCAACCAACCACAGGACACACACAAACACATCCACACACCAAGCACACACTAGGGCCAATTTAGAATTGCCAGTCCACCTAACCTGCATGTCTTTGGACTGTGGGAGGAAACCGGAGTGCCCGGAGGAAACCCACGCAGACACGGGAAGAACATACAAACTCCACGCAGGGTTGAATGAAAATTTGGTATAGAAATAAGAGTTGTCATTAAACAGGGTAATAGGCTGGGACCCAACCCTTTCTATGACTGTTTCTCTTTCAAGATCGATATCATGGATCAGATGATAATAGCAATTCAGAACATCAAATCAGGGAGGGTTATGCCTTTGAATGTTTACAAAAAGGCTGAATATTTTTAGACACCGGAAAATCTGAGCCCATTTTCTGACTTTGCTGAGGTCTCTGCTGAAACTCAAGAGGAGACACATGAGAATACTGGGGTATTTATTCTCAGGAGAAAAATCTGAGAAGAAGGAGACAAAAGAACATGTCTCCGTTTTATTTCTGATGTCATTGTTGTCTAGGGGAAACCAAAAAGATATTAAGGAGACTTCCTTTTGGATTTTTCATTCCAATGGGAAGTTATTTAGAAATCATAAAGGGAGATGTACTGCTTAGATTAAATAAGATGAAACACCAGAACCAGATAACATTTATCTTTGAGTGCTTAAAAAGGTCAGTGATGCATATAAACCCTTGATGCATGTTTTTACAAAGTCACTGAGCACTTGGGAAATTCTGAACGACTACAAAATTACAAATATTATCCAATTATATAAAAAGGGTGATTGAGCAGATCACTTAACTATAGGCCAGTAAGCTTAAACAAACTATCACACAGGAACCAAAGGATTATGGTGAAGGGAACTTTTTTCAGAATTAGGTTGTAGCAAAGGACTAATGTATCTATAGTGTGTTCAGGACTTATAGTGTTCACTCCGGAGTGTTGGTCAGGACACTGGCAAATGATGCAGAGAATTCCACACAGCAGCTCAGAATGAAATTGACTTATTTATTCGAAGATCTACACCTGTATTTTAATAGGTATGTATGTGTGTGTGGTCTCAGGTTATTAACGCACACTTCTTATTAACTCAGGACACTACTAACTCTTAGTTATTACAAACAAATGTTTCTCTGCGTGGAAATGACTGCTGTAGTACACGTGCATCTCTTTCACTTTTTTAACATACCATAATATATGCTCTCGTGCATGCTGGGAGGTGCACCCTGAAATGTGAGCCGTGTCTATTAATTATTGCTGTCTCTCTAACATTGCCATCCCCAAATATGCTATGCATATTTGCTGTTCATTTCAAACAGCAAAAATATTAAACTTAATAGTTTGTTAGTATCAGAGTCCTGAAGTTGAATTTCCGGAAGGGGAATAAGACGAGCAACAGCCCTAGTATAGAGTCTATCCTTCACCTTCACCTCTACAGCTCTTCCATGACCAACTGGGCTAGGGAAGGTTCTAACAATTCGGCCTATTAACCAAAGTGATCAAGGAAGCCGAGGATCAATAAGCATGACTACCATTCCTTCTAAGAGGTCTTCAGGCTCCTTATGCCACTTCTGTCTGGCCTGTAAACTGGGTAAATAGTATTTGACAAAATGACCAGAATTGGTCAGTAAGCACTTGACTCTGTATCCATCTCCAACTCCCCATCAGCTCATTTACGGGATAAACAACCTGTGGTAGAGAACTATCAGGCCGCCCCATCAGCAGGAAATTAGGTATAACTGGGTTTAAGTCAGCAACATTTGATGACACATACCCCAGAGGCTTACTGTTCAGGATTCCCTCTATTTCAATGAGAACTGTTTTAAGTACTTCTTCAGACACAGACTGTGAACCCATTGTGGTAAAGGCCTTGCTTCACGGACCCAATTCCTCTCTCCCATGCGCCACCAAAATGTGGTGCTCCAGGTGGGTTGAAGAGGAACATGATTTTTTGCTTTGCAAGCAGTTTCTGAAGCTCTGAACTAAGGGTGGAAAATTTTTCTCCTAACTCCCTCTCTCCACCATGGAAATTTCTGCCTTGGTCAGACAGTAGCTCAAAGGGTGTGCCCCTTCGAGTTATGAATCTTCTGAGTGCCATTAGGAAGGAATCCATGTCAATACTAGTGAGAACATCCAAATGGACACATCGGGTAGTGAGACACTTGAAGATAATGCCCCATCTCTTCTCACGGCACCTACCTATCTTAACCTGAAACTGTCCAAAGCAGTCCATGCCAGTGCTGATAAAGACAGGTTTGTGAAGCCTCAATCTTGCTGGAGGTAGGTTTGCCATTTTAGGGATAAGCGGCTTTGCCTTCAGCAATCGGTGCAAGTATGTTGGAAATTGCAAACTACTTCTCTGCCTCTTAGGATCCAGACATTTCTCCTTAATTCGGCAAACACTCTCTCGGGACCTGGAGACCTGATGAAGTTTGGCATCATATTCTTGAATAATTAATTTAGTTACTGGATGGTGAGGGTCTAAAATAACAGGATGAATTGATGACAGCTCAATCCCTTCAATACAGCGCAATCAACCTCCAACTCGGATAAACCAATATGATGCGTCAGACTCTGGTGCTAAAGTAAGAAGTCGGCTTGTGGCAGGAATAGGCTTCCCATTCTTCAGCAACATGTATTCCTCAGGAAAACTGTCTAACAGTGAATTTTGAAAGATAAGAAATTCTGACATTCGATAATCTTCAGCAGTAGGACTGGTTTGGTCACTTCTTCTATTTTGAACTACAGCCTCTACTAGCTCCTTCCATGTATGG
Organism: Polypterus bichir lapradei; assembly: GCA_026402145.1. NCBI lineage: Eukaryota > Metazoa > Chordata > Cladistia > Polypteriformes > Polypteridae > Polypterus > Polypterus bichir. The sequence continues at coordinate 40,975,517 of JANRMT010062796.1, forward strand.
TACTCCCTAGGGTTAGGAATAAGAGGAGACGTCACTGTGCTTCCACCGAAGACACTGTTCCGTTGCTCTGCTTCAATTTCTGAAACATTAATATTTGGCATTACTGGCCATTCTGACTCAGGTTTATAAAGGAATAATAGGCCTTGATTCCATCTGTGTGATAGAGACAATTCAGCTAGTGTTTGACCCCATGTGACTTCATCTGCTGGATTCCTGTTGGAGTCCACATTCCTCCAAGAATGGCGATCTGTTAATTCTTGAATTTCGGCTGTTCTAATAATGATAATTATAATAATTATTCTTTAGATTTATATAGCGCTTTTCTCACTACTCAAAGTGCTCAGCAATTGCAGGTTAAGGGCCCAGCTCAGGGGCCCAAAAGAGCAGAGTCCCTTTTGGCATTTATGGGATTCGAACTGGCAATCGTAAGATCCCTAGCCTATTCTGGTTCCCACAAATACTTTATTCAGACTGTAGCCAAGATAACACAGTTGTGGAATCAGACCACAGAACCACTTGGTTTATTGTTAAAGTAAGCTAATTTTCTAAGAGTTTAGCTACCTGTGCTCCATTTAATGTGGCACATAACTCTAGTCCTGGTATGGTTTGTTGACGCTTTGGTGCAACTCTAGATCTGGCCATAATGAAGATAAGATGAATATTGCCATCTTTATCTTCGGTTCTCAGGTAAGAAATGGACCCATAAACTTGTTCAGAGGCATCACAGAAATATGTGAATCTGTCTGGTAATAGGAAATAAGTCCATATCAACAGGTGTATAACATCTTGGGATAATAATGTTATCCAGAGTGTATAGTTCTCCCTCCCAATCATTCCAGGCTCTTAATAGATCTTCAGGCAACTTAGGGTCATCCCAGTCTCTTTGTTTAAAACTCAATTTCTGGACCAGGGCTTTGGCACGTGTGGTGAATAGAAGAATATACCCCAATGGATCATACTGACTGACGAGTACTTTATATATGTGGCACATAGTAACAGTTGTCTTCTGCATTGGATTAGACTTGTACCTGAACGTGTCTGAGGAACAATGCCACTTTAAACCTAAACTGGATTCTGTGTAATCTGATTGATCCTGGGACAACCAGAGTTCTGTACTAATTGAACAAGCTTCTTGTGGCAGATGTTCTAGCATCTTGGGAAAATTGCTAGCCTATTGACGAAGGTCAAATCCACCATTTGACAAAAGATCTCTTAGTTGTCTATCAGTTGCTTTGCCCTCTGGGTTGATGGTAGACTCTGCAAATAGTTGTACACATAGAAGTTCCTTTCTACTAAGGATTGGATCTCATCCCCTGATTCAGTGTTGTCCATGACATGTCGTTGAAGAGCAAAAATTGCACAAGAAGGGCTGCAGATGGTCCCAAAGGGAAATACTTGTCATTTCTAGATAAGGGGGGAAGTACTACTTTCCAAATTATGCCATAGAAAATGGAGAAGAGGTTTATCTTCAGGTTAAAGGCAGATTTGGTGAAACATTCCTTTAATGTCACTACCTACTGCTACAGGATGTTCCTGAAAAAATAAGAGCACTCCTAATAGGGACAGACCTAGGTATTCATTCAGGCTATGTCCACGATATTTAAAGGAGCAATAGAAAACAACCCGGTTCTTTCCATTATGCTGAACCATATGGCGAGGAATAAACTAAGACTCTTCAAAAGAGGTGATTATTTCTGTTGGTAACTTAATAACATATCCAGCCTCCTCCAGTTTTTTTTTAATTTCTTCATTGTAGGCAGCTGCCTTTGTAGAGTCCTTTGTTAGACATCTTTCGATATTTTGCAAATTCAGCATAACAACTTCTTGGTATGCTTGTAGACAAGACATGTCTTTCTTGCGTAGCAGTGGTGTGGCATAGCGGTTTACACCATCTACCATTACATTTATTATTTTCATCTGCAATAGATCCATGGCCTCTTGATCTTGTTTAGACCTTGTTATGAGTCTCTCATTTCTGTGAGGGATGATGTCTGCTTGCCACAGTCTTTCAACATTTCTGAAAAGTTCACACATTGAAGGTGTGAGGGTAATATGAAGGCATTGCTGTGGTTGAAGGTTTTCTTTAAGTAGTTGTGCTGGACCTTGTAATGTCTACCCTAATCTGGTCTTAAATGCTGCCGGGCCCCCTGGTAGTCCAAGGCGCACAGGTGCAATAGGGGTGATCAAGTGTGGATGATCAGCTCCAATCAACAAGAGAGGGCATGCTTTATTAACAGGCTGTAGTGGAAGACCCTTTAAGTGGTTGTATCGCTGCTGCAGGTCTGCTATTGGGTATGAGTGTTCTGCAAGGTTCAGTTGTTCAGCTGTAAAGGCTCTTGTGATAGGATAATTATTGTAAAGTTGCGAAACTGAAGCTATTCTGAAGGATACTGAAGTACCATTTGGTGTCTTCACATCTTGTCTAATGGTCCTTAGCATTAGATCCTCTGGTTCTCCTTTCAGACCTAGTTTCTGGGTAGCAGCAGATAACAGGATAGTTTTCTCTGACCCATAATCAAGAATAGCATATGTGTCTAAAACTTGGTGTTGCAGACGAACTTTGATTATTTTAAGGAGGACACGGCTGGAGCCTTCAGGTTTATCTAGGTACAGAGTTTCACTGGTAGAAGTTAATAAAAAAAAATTCTTCCTTTGGTGATCTATCATTTACTTCATGCAGGATTTGAAGATGCTTTCTGTTACAGAGATGACATGGTTTCTCTTAAGTGTGCACTGAGCAGCTTGATGGGCTCGTCCTTGTCTCCAGCACCTGTTCTTAGTTTTAATCCAGTTGATTATCTGCTCCTTTTTAAGCTGTTGAAATTGAGAGCATTGTCTCAGGCAATACTCAGTACTATGACAGTATGGGCAGAAAACTTTGCTCTTCTCAGGCTTCTTACTTGTAGACTGTGACATTGATGATGTTGAAGTAGTTGACACTGAAGATTGCTCTGTGCCATGAAAGATAGTGGTCTGTCGGGTTTTCGCTCCTGGATCTCTTCTGCTGTCTGGTCTGTGCGTCACTCGATCCTTGTGTCATTTGCCTCTGCTCTGACCCTCATAGTTTTGGCACCAAGATTCGAACTTAAGCCATTTTGCCAGATCCAGAAGAGTATAAATAGTGCCTGGTTGATAACACATTTGTCTTCTAAAGGATAAGTGCAACTCCGAAGGTAACTTGGTTAGTAAATGAGCGATATGTGAGTCACATTGTAATTTGATATCACCTTCTGGAGCTAAAGTTTGGAGTAGGCCCACTAAGGCTTGTATCTGAAGGGCAAACCTTTCAAATCCTGCTGCATCACCAGGTTGAATATCAGGCGAGTCCATAACTGCAGCTATTTTGTTCAAAGCTAGTTGATGAATCTTTTAAATCTTTCTGTTAATGCTGCCATAGTGTCTATATAGGGAGTAACAGAGTTCAGAAATGAGTCAGCTATTAGATGTGCCTCTTCTAGCTTCAATTGATCCAACAACACCTGATATTTAAAGAGCTCAGTTTGGGCAGTAGGTTCACCAGAGCTAATCTGAGACGGGCAAACTCGCTGGGGTCTCTATGGCTGAAATGTGGAATGGTTGGTTTTGGACCTCTTTATGTCATTTCTTGCTTAATAACACTGTTCTGTTTTGAGCAGAGTGCAACATGGGAGGATAAGAGCAGTGGTGTTCATTAGGTACTGAATAGGTTTGGGTCAATTCTAATGGCTCTGACTTCTGGAGATATTGATAGTGTCTAGTAGGAGTATGCAACAGATAACTTGGTGGTGGAGAGCAATGGTCTACAGATCCTTACATAGGAGAAGATTCTTCATATACGTATTGAATGGCTGGGGTTTCTGGAACCATAAGAGCTTGTTGTTCTTCTGATGCTTTATGGTGAATGAAGTTTCGGCCTGTACTAGGTCACTGCCTTCAAGAGAGGCACATTCCTGTTTATCTGCCACTTTTCTGTGCTGCGGAGTGGGTACTGGTGGAGTATTTCGATACAAGTTAAGGGCAATCTTCTCTGATGATCTAATGTGAGTTCTGGGTGCAGGCACTGGTGGAACTTGATCTTGGATCAGTAGTCTGTGGGTTGAGGGCAGCTGCTGATTTGTTTTTAATTGGTCTTGAATGCCTACCTGCATCTTCTCTCTCATGGACTGAGTGGACTGTCTTAACTGTTGATTCTCAAGTTCATGAATAACTACAATGGTAAGAAATCAGCATCTTCTGTTTGAAGTAAAGGTGTTTTCTTATCTTGTACATCCCACTCTATCCACTGTAGGGTGCAATCTATTCTCTCCTCCATGTAGCATTTACTGGCATGCTGTTGATACCTTTCCTGATCTGGTGATGGGCATGCTGTATGGACCACAGATGTGAAATGAACTTGACCAGGATACTGAACTTCAAATTTTTTTACGATAGGTGGGTGGACGGGTCAAGCGTCGAGGACGGTCACTGTAGGACTGATACACTGACATCTTTCTTCCTTTGTAAATACACTTTCCGGCTCGAATGACCAAAAATTGTAGCAAAGAACTACTGTATCTGTAGTGTGTTCAGGACTTATATTGTTCAGCCTGGAGTGTTGGTCAGGACACTGGCAAATGATGCAGAGAATTCCACACAGCAGCTCAGAATGAAATTGACTTATTTATTCAAAGATATACACCTGTATTTTAATAGGTATATATGTGTGTATGGTCTCAGGTTATTAACGCACACTTCTTATTAATTCAGGACACTACTAACTCTTAGTTATTACAAACAAATGTTTCTCTGCGTGGAAATGACTACTGTAGTACACATAAAGGTTATTATAGTTTTGTCTTGTTATATTAGTTTTAATTTCTATATTTTTTCTGACATTTCTTGGAAATTCAGTTTAGTTTTAGTTTTCCTTCATCGTGTATTTTTAGTTTTAATTTAGTTTTTATTTTACAAAGACATTTCTATTTTATTTTTATATATATTAGTTTCAGTTTTAGTTTTAGTAATTATAGTATGGTTAAAGAGCTACTATGGAGTTTAGTTTTTGTGTCGCAATGAGAGAACCATACACTTAACAGGTTTGGATATAATATGAGTTTAATGTTAGTCAAAGCTTAGTACAATACACAACACAGTTTACTATTTGGTTTTGTTTTTGTCTGATAAAAACGGGCATAATGACAATTTTACACAATTTTATCATTTTTTTAATATTTTCTATTTCATTTGTGCTGAACAAATCTGCGCTGACTGTTGGCACTTTTTTTTCCTTTTTCTTTTATTGCCCAGCATGGGCCAATTTGTAATGAAATTTAGGTGAATTTTAAGGTGTAAGGGTTTTTTACTCTAAATGTCTACAGCACACAACATATCCTGCCCCAGCGCCAAAGTGCTTATAATGAATGCCTTCAACATTGCATTCAAATATCTCAAATACTGGGCTTTGTTATTTTCTACCAGCCATATTGATCTCTGCCTGCGGTGGGCTGGTGCCCTGCCTGGGGTTTGTTTCCTGCCTTGTTGGCTGGGATTGGCTCCAGCAGACCCCCGTGACCCTGTAGTTAGGATATAGCGGGTTGGATAATGGATGGATGGATATTGATCTCTGATTCCATCTGAGGCACAAACAATTTACAGACAGAATTTTGCCACCTGCAGGCCTGAAAAGATATAAAAAATTACAAAACAGAACCTATTGTGTTCTGACAGGTGTGACCATGAAAATCACAGTAGTGTAAAGGTTAGGGGCAGTGAGACTTGAATAGCCCACCATAAGAACAGTAAACACATAATGAGCAGAGCAAGAGCAGATAATAGGAGTACGGACAGGCATAAAATGACAGAGACAGCATCTGAGATTAAGAACAATACAGTATATACATTATCTAAACCTGTTTATCCAGAGCAGGATCACAGGAAACCTGGAGCCTACCCCAGCAGGTTTGGATGCAAGGCAGGAAAAATCCCTAGTATGCAATATGTATGATATGGCTGATGCTAAGAACAAAAAGAATATGATATTTCAACTATCTATTTTCAGAGAGAGAAAAACATTGAAAAAATAGGGACAGATATTTTAAAACATAATTCTGCTACTGGATTACTTTCATAATATCAGGTATTTTGAGCTGTGAATGTTAACTAAAAAAGATAAATTAATAAATATAGCATAAATACAAAAACACCTTAGTATGCTTAGCTTTTCATCACTTGGCAGACTCTCTTTGCCTACCTACCTGCAGTTCAGCAGAGACATTGCCAGCTCTGGAGTTTTACAAGGTTTGTATCACTTCGTTGTTAAACAACGTTTTTAAAGCAAAATTGATTGGTCTGCAACAATATGCTGATCTTGTATGATGGCCTAGTTAGTCTCTCGATCAGTGACATTTTATTTTCAAAAATCAGGAGTGGTCTCCCCTAGACTTTCTAGTGTACTCAGATAAAGGGATGGATATTAGAGGAGCAAACTGCAAGACAATGATTATATTGTGTAAGTTAAAGAACAATCAACAACAAATCCAATCAAATTAATAATATATTGAACACTTATTATAAAGTAAAGTTGAATAAATCGGACTCTGCAGCTGCATGAACAAAAAATAATCGATAATGTGTTCAGGTAAAGTACTACTTCCGGTTGATGGATTTGGCCCAAAAGTTAATACAGATCTACAATTTTGCTGTAACAAACACATGCCAAATTTCGTCCATCTATCTAGATGAGTTATCGTGTTTATACACACACATACATAGTTCCAAAAAAAAGGTATTTTCGGACTAAAACGAGATTCATCAAAATCTCAAAGTCGAATTTTTTTCATGATTACTATACTTACTCTGTACTTTGTATATTTTGTGTGTGAAGTGGCAGGTGAATTACTGTCAACAAAAAGCAGGCAGCTGAGAAATATACTGAACCATTACTCACTGGTTATTTTTCTGTCCATATGGTAAAGGTTTTGTTGACCAGCACATTCCAATTTCAGGCATTTGAATTACAGTACATATTGATATACAACAAGTGCAAAAAGAGGCGGCACGTAAATTGCTTTTTATTCCACAGGCTTTATGCACGTATTCAGCTCGCTCTGTCACCACAAATGCTGCGTGAACAGCCGCTCTCCGTCACCAGTCGGCATTCACTGGATGAATATATGCGAGCGGCTCGTGGTGGATGACTTCAAGTTTTAGAGTTAAAAGTTATAAGGGTTAAAAACTAATGGCAAAAATATTCATTCAAAAATGAAAACTAAAATTATTTTAGTAAATTATTATTTTATTTCAGTTAGTCTTTCCAGCTACTTTAATAGTTTCGTATTAGTTTTAGTTTTTCATTTCGGTTTTGTTAATTACTTTATTTCAGTTTATGAAAATGTTTTTTTTTAATAATAGTTTCAGTTTTGATTTTAGTTTTCGTTAACTATAATAACCTTCGTACACATGCATCTCTTTCACTTTTTTAACATCCCATAATATGTGCTTTCGTGCATGCTGGGAGGTGCACCTTGAAATGTGAGCCATGTCTATTAATTATTTCTGTCTCTCTAACATAGGTGAACTTAAAAGTACAGTAGTACCCTTCAGGGATCAATGCTGGGACAGCTGCCGTTTATAATATACATAAACACTCTAGATGAAAATATAAACAATAAGTGTTAAAGTTTACAGATGATACCAAACTAGGTGGAATGGCAGCTTATCTAGATTCAGCAAAATCAGTGGAATTTGGATGGAATACAGACTTAGATTGATATGTGGAAGATAAAATTGAATATAAGTAAATGTGAAGTATTATATAGAGAAAGTAGAAATGTTAAATATGAATACACAATGGGTGGTGTTAAACTTGAAAGTGCATGTTGGATCTAGGAGTCAAAATAGAGTTGTCACTATCTACATGAAAGTGATCAATTGATCACAGAGACATGGTTGGAAACTTGTTAAGAGCAAATATTCCACAAATGTTTCAAAGGTTTAACCCTCGCAGAGAACCATAGACACATGAAATAAATGATCAAGTAGTGTGGTAGAGTGTAAGACTTTGGTTACCTTAAAATCTCAGCTTGATGTTTTTATTGACAATCTAGGTGAAAATGATTTAAGTGGAACTGACATTTCAATGCACATTATGAGAAGGACTTAGAAGTAGTAGTAGACTGTCCACAACCACACTGCTAAACATTTAACAGTAAGTTGAGTTAACTAGCTATCTGTTTTGAGCAAAAGTCAAGGGAGGCTGAACTTAAACTATGCAAAGACCTTGAAAGACAACATTTACATTGTTCAATATTATTATATTCCATAAGTTTAATTATAAACATAAAAAACAACAATTAATATAAATAATAAAAAGCTGTTTTTAGCATTATTTCATTTTTAATTTAATTTCTTTAATTATTCACTGATTAAAATTATTTCCTGCAGTGGCTGGAAAGGGGTGTGTGGCACTCCCGATATCTTTGCAAAAGGAACAAAGGTCCAAGTCTTTAGAGTCCTGGTGCTTCCTGTCTTGCTATATGGTTGTGAGACATGGATGCTATCCAGTGACCTGAAACAAAGACTGGACTCCTTTGGTACTGTGTCTCTCCAGAAAATCCTTGGGTTTGACTTTGTGTCAAATGAATGGTTGCTCATGGAGTCACATTACCTGCACTGTGAGGGAACGTCAGTTACGGCACTACAGCCATGTGGCACTATTCCTCGAGGGTGACTGGGCTCACAAGACCCAAGCGACTGGACTAGGCCAAGGGAACAGCCTGGCTGTATCAGATAGATGGTTATTTCCGGAGGGTGAGACTGGACATGATCAGAATGGTCAGATATTAAAGACATAGGTCTATTTTATAAGCAACTAAATTTATATAATAGTATCAATCAATGCAGACAATTACTCTGGTTGGTTCACTGGTTTAAGTCCAAATGACCTATATAAAATAAAAGTCTATTTTGATACATTCTGGTTCTTATATCTTTAGGTTTAAGCATTATCCTTGACATTTCTGTGTATGTAACAACTGTCCAATCTTGTTGAATACAGGTCATCTGGGGCCTCATGCATAATGCCGTGCGTAGAATTCACACTATAACATGACTTAAGCACAAATGCCGAAATGTGCTTGCGCACAGAAAAATCCAGATGCAGGAATCTATGCGTTCTATAAACTTCTGCGTTCTTTTGCTACATAAATCCCGGTCAGCATGAAAAGTAACGCTCGTTCACGCACCTGCTGTCCCGCCCCAACTCCTCCCAGAATTACGCCTCTTTGAATATGCAAATCAATACAAATAGCCCTTAAGCTCAGCGTTCTGTGAAAAGACAATGGGAAAAGCAAAAGGGAAAATGGAAGAATTTCAGCAAATTCCAAGTGGAGGCAAAAAAGAAAAACGTACTATTTGTTGGTTTAAACAGTGGTATAAACAACAAAAGGAAGTTGATCGACTGACATAGCATGTCGGAGAAACTCGAAAGCTCAAGTTCACAAAGTCGCACAGTGCCCGAAATAAAAAAGAAGTTGTCAGATATCAAAGTCGCCATGAAAAGGCGAGTCGTAGTCCACTGTCTGAGTGTCATATGAAAGCTTATTAGGGTACAGAGAAAAAAAGGCACACAGTGGGAAAAAAGCACGAAATGTCAACTTCAGTCTCGAAATTTCAACTTTAATCACATAGTTTATTTTGTCATTAAAGTAGAACATCATAAACTTCATCTTAAAATCGTTTAACTAGTTTCTCAAATCACATCGTAAGTAAAGTAGCACGTTAAATGCTTTGTTTTGTATGTGTTCTTCTATGTGCTCTATGTGTGTGAATCACTATGTGCTTCTTAAACCGGCTTTTTCTGCCTCCGACAGGACACAGAATCCATTACATTCGTGATATTACAGTTCTCTGGATAATTAAAATACTGAGATGTATACGTGGTATCATTTTCATGATGATGGGAGTTAAAGCACGTTATTAAACATGGGAACACGGTGGCCCAGTGATTGTGCGCGACCTTCTATGAAATAATTTATTGCAGCAGTACTCAGGGGTGACTCTAGGCTCGTGGCGGCCCTGGGCAGAGGAAGAATTAGTAGCTCCTTCGCCCGCCAATGTCAATATGGTATCTTATGCACGGTGGATGGCCACGTCCGTTGCAGACACTGCATAGCCACCTCGTGCTCATGACACAAGCATTTAACTTTTGCCGAAATTTGCCGCTACGTTTTTAGCTGTGTCGTTATTTTCTCTTTCTGTTTTATATTCAATATATATTGGTGTGGCGGCTCCTGGGATTTGGTGGCCCTGTGCAGGTACACAGTTTTGCACATGCCTAAGGCCGCCCCTGCAGTACTGTCTCTTTCAAACGTACTAACCTCCAATTCCTGTCCTTCCTTATCTTTCTCCAAGTAACCGATCACCACACAATCAGCTCTGTAATGGACGTTAAGCCATCTGTAAGCTTATAACGCAGATTCTTCAAAACGTTTAAGGAACATTGAAATATCTTCGTAGTACATGTTTAATTATTCTATCCTTCACGCCAGTCCCAGTGAAGCATACAGTGCGAGGCAGGAACAATCGTGAGCGGAGCGCTAGATCCTTGCTAGCGTAGCAACACCATGTCCTTTAATTATTAAGAATATAGATTATTTAAATGAAGTTAAAGTTTTATCTGTATAATATAATAAACATAATTTGCTGCATTTCATCTTAAAAATGATATCGTCATCATATGTAAATACGCGCTTTGTAAAGTGGCTCAGGTTGTGCATTAAATTTTTGTCCCTGTTGTTCACTTGACCTTATTGCAGTTTTCTGATATGCCTGAAGAGGTTTCAGACATTTATTAACCCTTTGTCCTAATTATTTAAGACAAATGCTATGTTCCCCTAAAATTATTATTTCACAAATATGTGTTCAGTTCATGTTTGCAGACATCCAAATCATCATTATCAACTCTAAAGCTAGAACCAACCCTAGACAGAAAAATAGCCCATTGCGGGACCCATCTACATGTAATAATATTGGGTTAATTTATATACTGATATGGGAGGGTTCTTGAAGTACCTGAAGAAAAACTTGTAAAGAGTGGAATTTGAACTGAGTTAAAATGAATCCACCCATCATCCAACCTGCTATATCCTAACTACAGGGTCACAGGGGTCTGCTTTAGCCAATCCCAGCCAACACAGGGCGCAAGGCAGGAAACAAACCCCGGGCAGGGCACCAGCCCACCGCAGGGCGCGCACACACACACCCACACACTAGGCACAATTTAGAATCGCCAATGCACCTAACCTGCATGTCTTTGGACTGTGGGAGGAAACTGGAGCACCCGGAGGAAAACCACGCAGATATGGGGAGAACATGCAAACTCCACACAGGAAGGACTTGGGAAGCGAACCCAGATCTCCTAACTGTGAGGCAGCAGCGCTACCTACTGCACCACCGTGCCGCCCCTAAAATGAGTCGTGCATCTTAAAATAGTTTTTTTAGTCCTAAACTTTCGACAACCTACCAGGTGTCATCGTCAGATTAGACATACAGGAATCCAGAGCAATATATAGCAGATGAAGGGCTGGGTATTGCTGGGGTTTTGTAAGAAAGGGGGGGATTAATAAGGTGGGTTTCAGAATGTGTTGGTCATAAAGTCTTATTTATTATGTGGATTTTCTTTTTTAAGCCTGCATATGCTGGCCTAATGTCCAAATGTGTGTTAATGGTGTTTTTGTTATATAGCGACGAATCAGCAAACTCTCTGGCACTTTTAGTATTAGCCCTGAATTTTACTTGCACTGTGTCACAGTTAAATGTTTGTCCAGCTGAATTTGTATGTGAATAAATCAGAGATTATGGGTCCTTCCTTCTGATAGCATTGCAGTGTTCTTGTGTGCATATTGCAAGTGTTTTAAAATTTTTCCCTCATATACAGCTGGGCATGAGCTGCATGGTATACTATAAACTGTGTTCCGTGTGTCTGTTGCTGATTTCCTGCTTTTGGCATTAAAAAGGACTGTCTGCAGAGTGATTGCAGGCTTTTGTACTATTATGACATCTGATCTGGAGAGGATATATGCTGTTCTTTCTGATACACCATGATGATAAGTAAGGGTGTGCTAGGTGGGTGGGGAGTCAGGTTAGAGTTGATTGTTTGCTGAAGTTTCTGTCACCTCCTATGTAAGCATTGTTTGATGAATGTCTTTGATGTGAACAGATGGAAAAGGTAGATCTTTCATTCTTTTTAGTCTCCTTGGTATTACAATGAGTGTCTTCTGAATAGTGTCTTAACACAACTATGTTTATGTAAAGAGGGGTGTTTGCTAGCAAAATGTAATATTTTGTCCACATAAAATTCCTTGCAATAAACACTTGTAATCAGGATAGCGCTATTAACACCTCTTTTAATGGAAATGTTAAGAGTCCTGATAATGGGGATTCTATTGGTGTGCCTTCTTTCTGTCTGTAGTAAATTCCATTAAAATGGAAGTGAGTTTTAAAATTTTTCAGGAGCTGCAATGCCATCACGATGGTATTAGCAAAATATTCCAAATCACATGTTAAATGTTTGACTTGAAAAAGTCTTTTAGATAAGATATAAGTTGGCCCACTTGTTATGGATTCGACAGGTCCGAATTTTAGTGGTGTTTTATGGATGTTGGGGAGGCCGTAGAACTCAGAACAGTTCGCATCTTTGGATTTCATTTTTTTATAATTTTGTAAGTTTAAGCAGTTTTTACAATAGAGCTTATTCAGAGTGGTGTTGATTCTATTGAACTTCCTAGGCACCCTGGAACACATTATACATACTGAAAAGAAACCAGGAAACAATGCACTTGAGGTAAGGTGTGCCGTGGCCAGCCAGTTACATGCAAGACATTCAGCTGTACGTATATCTAAAAAAGAACAGAAGGCTTTAAGATTGCTACAGAATGACAACAGCATTGTTATTATACCAGTCGACAAAGGAGTCATAATGGACAATGAACAATATGTCACTGCAATAGAAGAAATTCTCTCTAACACCACCACCTACGAGCAACTAACCAGCGATCCAACTAAAACCACCTTGAATGCAATCAACACCACTCTGAATATATTATAATTTTAATATACAGTAAGTGCACATTTACGTATACTGTATACCTTATATGTTAAAAGAAAATTGTCATATTGTAACGGCTCTGACTCTTGCATCAACTGGGAATGGCATCAACACCAACTCAGCAGCTGTATGAGCTGGAATTCCATATTCAAATGGGCAGCTTTAGTGCCTGTCAGAGGGGAGCCTATGAAAAAGAGCAAGCTTGCCACAGTCCCATGATCACCATTTTAGTGTGGCTGCCCGAAAATAATGTGCTACCTAAAAGAGCAATAAAATGGGCAAAATACATTAGGTCAGTGCAGGTTAGCACAGTGCAGCACTTACATTGGTGTCAGAAGTAGGACCAGAAGATGACATAAGGCCCAATTCAGCAAAGCACCAGTTGCTGCAGAGATGCAAAAATAGACTTGTTGAGCTCTTAAGAGTTGTTGATGGGAAGACACAAAGCTGAGATCTGGCAACTAGAATGCTGGCTACAATGTCAGTTCAGGAAGGCAGACAGTCAAGAGACCACCACCTCTGCAGCTATACATAAAGAAGTTTACCTAACTAGATATAATGATCAGATCACCATTCCAGATGTACTGCATCAAACACTGCTGCTGCTTCTGGGCTCTCATCACTGTTGATCACAGCAGAAAAGGGGAGTAACCCATCATTCAAGGAGTTTGTGTGCTTCTGCAAAGAGTATGAAATGGTTTCTAGGGCAGCTAAACAATCAAAGTAAGGGCTATGTAAAATTACTGACTCCTGAATCAGTAGTGGATGATGTCAGTATTGTGGAAGCCAGCATATAAAGCTGGCAGTTCATCATTCACATGAGTAGCTTCAGTGCCAACTATATTGAGTGCCCATAAAAAGGGTGCACCTGACAGTCACACAATCACTAACTTTGTGTGGCTAACATAAGCAGTACTTCTAAAGGTAGCAGGCTATCAAAGACAGTTATAAAATTTGCAAAAACCTATTGGGTCACTACTAGCAGGCACCAAGCAGCACTGCCACAAGAAAAGATGAACAAGTATAGCGTAACACTGGACCTAGAATGAAACGATGCCGGTGATGTCCATGCTATAGCTGGGAACAAGGACAGAGTTAAGAAGGGCGAGTGACATAAAAAGGGACTAGGATAGTAGTGTGAGGAGGTCCCTGTGAACACTAAATTGGAGTAACAAGGATCTGCAAGGCTGGAAAGTGACTGAACTCTAAAGACTTTGGTCACTCAATGCTCCTATGGCCATATTAGTGAGTGCAGTGGTGGAAGAATAGCCTTCACAGTAGGGTATATAACAAACAATTCTTACCAGCAGCTGGTGTCTCCGTGGCAGTCCTTTCTTATCTATATTATCTCTTTACTGCATTATTCACAAACTTTTGCCACAGAAACACCCTTTTAAACATGTCAGTAACTCAAGCTTACCGGTCAATGACAGCATTTTTCTATTGCAATTCACTGCATCTTTCTCATTGTTTCAGCTCTTCAGGAAGCATAGTTTATCCAAATAATAAAAGCTATGAATATGTGTGAATACAAGAAGAGTTTGCTTTGCATTTTTGAGAAAGATACTGTGCCTGTGTCCGGTGTTAATCTTGGTCAAATTGACTGATACATAATTACTGCTTATGAAAGCGTGCTTTGCAAATGTTTGGATCGCATAGATATGTACACATCCACATTTGCATATATGTATTTATATGTTTTTAACATCTGTTTTATGTGTTTTATTGTTTACAAAATCTATTTTTTCTTTGTCTTATTTAATATTCTTTTTTTTTGTTTTAAAGATTGTTGCTCCGATATTAAACTGTTAACTACCGTGTTTCCCTGAAAATAAGACAGGGTCTTATATTAATTTTTGCTCCAAAAAATGCACTAGGGCTTATTTTCAGGGGATATCTTATATGAATTCATGTGCAACAATATACATTTATCCAAATACAGTCACGTCATCTTCTTTTGGAATATCGTCATAACTCTCCACATACAAACCCTGAATTCCAGCCTAAATTTCTTGCTCCTCCAGCCGCTTTTAGGATCTTACGGGATCGAGGTGCGTGTTTCGATGTTAGATTAATGGTTCGATATGGTGAAGCAAAATGCTGACATACAAATGTATTCATGTTGCTTTTATATTCAAATGTCGCATATTCCCCAAAGTAATGACACAATATATTTTAAAAGTCTCACATCTTCTGTTCCGTCTTTTTTTTTTTTTGCACCTTCACAATACCATCAGAATGTACAGTGGCATATTTGAGCCACAGACAAAAGAAAATAAGGACATCATGAAAATGTCTATTTTGTGATTAAAGTGGAAATTTTGGCTTTAAACTTAAAATGTCCACTTTAGTCTCGTAAATTACTTTATCATTAAAGTAGGCCGTTGTAGACGTCATCTTAAAACTGACCCAGTTAATCAATTAGGCGCTTCTGGGGCTTCCTCCTGACCTGACAGCAGTGGCAAGCAGCAATACATCGCCGCACAGAACACATTAAATTTATAATATTCCAGCTCTCTGCACATGTAGAATTCTTAGATTTATACTTGATATCAATTTCATGATGAAATGCATTAAAATATCTATGTTACATTTTACAGAAAAATCATTTAAACTTTGTTTAAATAATGAATACTGTTAATAATTACACATATGGGGTGGCACAGTGGCAGAGCGGTCTCACAGGGAGTCACATCCCTTGTGATCCCTGCCTGGAGTTTGCTTGTTTTCCTGGTGGGTTTCCACAGTGTGCTCAGTTTTCCATCCAAAGAAATGAAGGTTTGGGGATTTGGTGAAGCTACAATAATGTTAGTGTATGTGTGTGCTTGTGTTCACCTTGTGTTGAGCTGATACCCAGTCCAGGGATTTTGTTTCTGTCTTGCACCCAATGCTTGCTGGAATGGGCGCATCTGCGAATTGATGGACGTAATCATTAAACACCCTTTCCAAAGATATTGTGGCAAGGTGTCCTGGGAATTTAATGGATGTTTCGGGCACACGCATAACATCGCATGAGGTATAAACCTGGTCTTAGGTGCCTTACTTTTCAGCTGACAATCTTGACTAGGGCTTATTTTTGGGGTAGGCCTTATATTACAGAGAATCCTGAAAATCGTGCTAGGGCTTATTTTTGGAGTAGGTCTTATTTTTGGGGAAACACAGTCTGTAAAATCATGCAATTCATCGAGATCAACTGGTTGGCAACCACTACTTTAATGTTAAGGACATCCAGGAAAACAGAACTAAAATGCCAAGTTACATCAAGACTGGCAGACAAATTTTTTGTTATTACGTTTTCAGATCTTTGGTCTTGGAACAAAAGTAATGTCAAAGTATACAACACAAAATGAATGAATTCTAGCATTCAAGCAGATTTCTTTAAAATACAGAACAAGTACCATTTACTTGAAACTACACACTGACTGAAATTAAAAGGTATTGAACTGAGTAAAACCTAGAATATCCATCCATCCATTATCTAACCCACTATATCCTAACTACAGGGTCATAGTGGTCTGCTGGAGCCAATCCCAGCCAACGCAGGGCGCAAGGCAGGAAACAAACCCTGGGCAGGGCACCAGCCCACTGCAGGGCACACACACACACACACACACCAAGCACACACTAGGGACAATTTAGAATCGGCAATGCACCTAACCTGCATGTCTTTGGACTGTGGGAGAAAACTGGAATACCCAGAGGAAACCCACGCAGACAAGGGGAGAACATGCATACTCCACGCAGGGAGGACCTGGGAAGCGAACCTGGGTTTCCTAACTGCGAGGCAGCAGCGCTACTCACTGTGCCACCATACTGGCCACCTATAGATTATGTAAGTATTATTTCAATATATTAATTTATTTTTCTGAGGCTTTTATGCAGATTTTGGGGTCTAAACCAAATGTTTTGTATTTGTATTTTATTAATATGTTATAGACACTAACTAGAATCATACACAAGAAAAAAAAAACAGGAAATCTAGGAATCATGTTCTTTATTTTACACGTGGAACATGTTTTTAGACATCAGAACCAGCAATCAATAATCAATGTAACATAGGCTGAATTAGAAAACATTTTAAAATAAAACAAAATTACATACATTAAACACCAAAATCCATATGATAGGGCTGTAAAGCTAATAAATGAAAGAAGCTGCTTGTTGGGTAATGTGAAAATAGATACCCAGAAGGATATTACAAATATAAATCACTAACAGTACTTTGTCTTTTTAAACACATTAATTGCATTTTATTTTCTGGGGGAACACAGGTAAATAGGTAAATACACAAGAAAAGGAAGCTAATGTGAAAGCAAATATGACTTCCATAATATATTACTTTTTGTTTATTTATTTGTATTTTTAGGCACAATTATTGCAGTGATATTTCATAGATGAAGTAGAACTGAATTATAATAAAAAGCATGTCATTGAGCAATTCTAGAGATGTTTTAATGTGTCTGTTTTTAAGTTATATTAACATGTTTCACATATAATAATATAATGATAATAGAACATTGTTTTGAATACCATTACATAATTTTTGACATTCACTTCACTTCTTCAGATATACACTAAGCAATATGTAGAAATAAACATGTTAACTTATTTCAATTAAATTAACTTGGATTTTCCAGAACGCTATCTCTGCTAAGTAGACACCTGAATTTAACGCAATAAGCAGGAAGACTAATAGATATAGTAAAACTGACGTCAACTATTTTCAATTTATAAACAGAAGAAAATACAAAGAAAATTGTCAAATAAAATCAAATAAAATAACTTATCTATTTACTGCTTTAAACTATTTGCTGAATTCCCCATGCTTAATGATGCCTGAGTTGTTTTAAGATGCATTAATTAAATCTTTAACCCTCTGATATAACTGGCACAGACATTAAGAACTGAAAACATAAGGCAAGTAGATTTTATTATTGTATCATCACCCTTTTATACAAGCAATTGGTTACTATAGAAATTCTGAAAAGCATTGGATAAATGATTTTTATTGAACAAGATGAAGTAATTTTCTGTTGTAATGCCTCCACTTCTTAGTCATTTCTTTAATTACTGAAAGAAGAGAAGAGAAAAGTGTTACTGAAACAGGGATACTGAAATCTTTAGCTGCTTTCAACAATCACAAAGTACATCACTAGACTATTCATTATTTGAGAAAAAACACTGTAAGAAATGCTGTTATGTAACAAAAATCTTGCACTGTTAATATTCAGAAAACATTAGGTAATACATTATAACATGCAAATACAGTTACATATTTAGGAAAATACAAAGAAAGACTGTTAAAAGCAATAAAGGTTTTGTTAATCAATATATTGTATTGTGCTGTATTGGGAAGAAAATTTTATCAACCACAGGTATTACACTGATTTTAAATGGTACTTCTACAGAAAGTGAACATAAATACTGCTCAAATAGATACCTATCTTTAGATGAATGTTGTTTCAGGCTTTCAGAGCTTCATTTGAAGAACCAGGGGACTCATCACCTAAAACAAATGAGCAAAAACATTAGCCCAAGCACAGAAAAAGTTAACTGTGCACTTAAAGCATTTTATTTCTGTAAGTTTTAACTCTTTCAACTACATATTTTCTCTAAAGTATATACCTAGTACAAAATATAAATTTGGTTAGAAGTAAATTTCTTTTGTTGCATTAAATAAAGTATTTATAATATTTTACATTTCTTCATAGTATCTTGGATGCTTTCTGCCAAAATTTGAATCCTAATTGCATATATGATTTTCTAATTGCAGTATGAAACTACATTCTGTTTTCTGTTAGGTTAGGTATACTGTAAAGGGGAGCAAATTTATGACTAAGAGGATATTTAATATAATTTTTATATATACTTCAAATATTAAAGATAAGTCACTACATGTAACTCCTTAAATGTATTTTTGAATTCAAATAAAACCGAAAAACAAAACAGTATTTGAGGAAAATTCATGCAACTGAAACAGCATGTGCATAAAGACTGTGGGTTGTTGTGATAACTATTATTGTTCAATATATTACTAACTGCTTTGGCAGCTAAACCTTAAACAAGGTAATCAAGCGGTTTCTGAATTTGAATATAGCCGATTTCCCAACATCACATGATTTCTTCTAGTCTATTAATTTTATATGTAACCTGCCTGGAAGTTCCTATTGTGTGTATTTTCAATGCATGCCACCAGTTATGTAATGTGATCGGCTACAAATCACTTAGTAAATTCAAAAGCAAAACTCTGACCTCTATTGTGTTCTACAGCAGGTAAGTAAAGAATGTGCAGTATTATCAACGAACAGGCAAACATAGCTTTTTTTTTTTTTTTTTTAGCTATTTTACATATACGAGGGATGTTCAAAAAGTTTCCACATTTTTTTTAACTCTATTTTTTTAAATTTTCAAAAACAAATGACATCAATTTTCTACATAGTCACCTTCATTTTTGCAATTTCCCACTGCCGTACCAACTTTTTAATGCCCAATTACTACTCATCCTGCTTTCACCGTTTCCAACGTAAATATAAAAGTGCGGAAACTTTTTGATTGTCCCTCGTAAGATTTATTGGTTTAACTTTATTTACTCTAAACAACACAAAGGGAGGAGTGCTAAATCGTTACTTTTTTATTATTATAGAATAATTATAATTATTTTTAGACTGAAGGAAATCACTTTTTTGGTAAACAGTTTTGCTTTATTTTAACTTGTAATTTGAGTCCTATGTAAATGTGATCTGTCTGGTTGAGGAACTGCAAACTGCAAAGAGCAATAATTGATGGAAACAAAACACAGTTTAACACAGTTTTATTAAAAGAGAGAATTTGGTACTGGCTGGGCCAATGCATTTTGTCCTTATAGAATAAAGAGAAATGTACTAATGCTGGAGAAATGCTTTTGAGATGTATGTGATGCCTCAGAAGGTTAAAAACTAGAAGGACCAAAGTACAGAGGGAGAATCAGAATGGTCTTGGGAGGAATAAGATTGTATTCCTTCAGACAGCACACAATCCTGAACAGGGTGCACATGGACACGGTTACCCTGTTTAAATAACGAATAGCTCAGAAGGAAGAAGAAGGTCTTCAAGAGTTATAATTCTTTAATGGCAGACTAAGGAATGTAAGAACACCATGGATCACTAGAAGAGAGAGTTCCACCAAGGTGTCCCCGTTTGAAAGAGGATATTTTCTGAAACTGCAAGGGTTTTTTTTCTGTTTGTCTGGGAGTGACCTGAGGACAGGGATTAATGTTGCCTCAAACCTATAGGCTCACTGAGTGTGAAGCTGGGAGGAAAGGCTGGTACTACAATGGTGGGCAGACGAGAGAGAGAGAGAGAATTTTAAGAAGCGAAAGGAGAATGATGGAGTATGCTGATGGGTAGATGGGTACGAGGACAAGCCATCTCTCCCCAGACATTTATTTCTATATTGGTAAGCCTAAATTGGTTGATGACTACAGTTACTGTTTGTGTTGTACTTTGTGGATTAACTTTTATTGTCTATTCATTTCTGTCTTTAATAAAAAGGATTTTATGTTTTAAAAAAAACTGGTTTCCTTGACATTATCTCTGGGTTCAGGGATGCTACGCATGTAGCCTATACTAACCACATCTTATTGTCTGTAAAAGCTGAAACAACATTAGTTTAATCTCAGAAATATATACAGAATTGCCCAACATGCTATATTATAAGATGGGTTAAGAATCTACAGCACTAATTAGAAACCTAAACAGAGACACTGATCCAGTTTCATGTTTCTTCATGTAGGGTCAATTTAGCACTTGTACAAAAACTGATACATCTTAATTACTTACTTGAAGTCTGTTTGTATTTAGTGGTTTCACCACCTAGAAAGAAAAAACAGAACACTGAACTTAAGTGTGTCTATCAGAAGCAAACATCAGATGAAAGTTGGCAGAAAAACAACATTCATAACTACAGTACTTCGTAAGAAGCATTCAAAATGTTTGTCAAGTGTGATATGAACATATAAGATGCACTTTTGGCTTCACACTGCAGCATCAAACTGTATAGGACCTTTCACAAAAGATTCATATCAGATACAACAAAGATATAATTTTGTAAAAACTGTTAACCTCTGGTAGATTATAACTTCAGTATCAAAGGAATATGCCACTTATTTATAGCATTTTATTGCCATAAGAAAACTTTAAAATCTAATTCAGTCAAATTTTTTTTGATCTCTTTTGGAGAGATCAGATCAATTTGTGATCAGTTGTTTAAAAACTATAAAACTTATAGGCAAACTATAAAAATAAAGTATGTGCATTTTGAAATCATTTTCTTTTATATAAGTTCTCTTTTATAGATAAACAAATTAATAATCATACATAGCAGAGATGGGGACAAGTCGCATATGATCAAGTCCAAGCAAGTTTCAAGTGTTAACCATCAAGTCTCGAGTCAAGTCTCAAGTCACAGTTAAGACAAATCAAGCAAGTCAAGTCAAGTCAAGGGTTCACCCTAAGCAAGTCAAGTCGAGTCCTGATAAGTTTCAAGCCAAGTCAAGTCAAGTTGCAGCACTAAAACAAACAGAGGTTAAATTTTCGATACGTTTATTTTTGCACAGAAACATTTTTACAGAAAAGATGAACTTATATACATATATTATGTATTTTATTTGCATTGCTATATTTAAATTATATGCATATCTGTGCTACATTAATATCTGAAAATAAAATTGTGTTGCTTACACAAAATGTTTAAAACTAAGAAATCCAGTCTAAAATGTATAATGCAATTCAATCTGAAAGGATTAGTTTACTTTGACAACAACAATGTACAGATAATGTACTCACCCCCTTGTCATCCAATATGTTCATGTCTTTCTTTCCTCAGTCATAAAGAAATTGTTTTTTTTTTTTTTTGTTTTGAGGAAAACATTTCAGGATTTCTGTCTATATATAATGGATATGTATGGCGCCCCGAAGTTTGAACTTCCAAAATGCAGTTTAAATGCAGCTTCAGAAAGCCCGAAATGATTGGTTATTTTCCAAACAAATTGACAATTTATATACTTTTTAGCCTCAAATGCTGGTCTTGTCTCCTCTCTGTGCAGTCTGTGTGATTCGGGTAAATACAGTTAATAGATGTCAAAAAAAACAACAATCTCTTTTATATCTTTAGTGTCAAAAACATCCTGCAATGCTGTTTTTACCTTTTTTTGTAAAGAGCATTTGAGCTTCTATACATGTTAACTGTGTAAACACTGTGTCTGCACTTTTGCTGCAATCTAAGACTGTATTTACCCGAATCACACAGACTGCGCAGAGACAACACAAGACCAGCATTTGAGGTTAAAAAGTATATAAATTGTCCATTTGTTTAGAAAATAACCGATTGTTTCACTAGATAAGACTCCTCCTCCTCAGCTGGAATCATTTAGAGTCTTCTGAAGCTGCATTTATTTATTTATTTATTTGTTTTCTATTTGAACTGGTTTCATTGTTATACAGCACACAACATGTTGTTGTTATTGTGAGTGTACACAAAAAAATTATAGACACTTAACGTAACCGATTTGAATGATGAAATTATTCTTGTCTGTATGACCAAAAAGTTTTGAACGAGTTATTGAAGAAGTGATTGCACCGACGCTTTCATCTTAGATTTTCATGCAGTATAACATTACACGAGCTGCCATTCAACTAACCACATGCAGTCAGTCCATACAAATGCTTGAAAATGCGCACATTTAATATAGACATTATAGTTTACATGTAATATCGAGAAGCCCTTTCATTTCAAGTTGCACTCAACATTAAAATGTGGCTACGCCACTGGTAACGTTATAGTGTTTTATTTATGAGATGATCATCACATTTCTGATAAAAAAACATGCAGCCAAGGCCAAATTATGGCAAACAGAAAAGATTAATTTAATTAATTAGTAATCGTTTTATTAAATTGACTATAAAGAATTCGACTTTCTTACCTTTCCTTGTGGTTTTTGAAGTGCCGGATGAAATTTGATGTTGTGGTTGTCGTGTCTGATACTCTCGCGTTGCATTCTCTGCATCTGGCAAATCTTTTTTTGTTAGTACGGTCTAGTTCAAAGTCCTTATAGCCAAACGTGACTATATGAGGAGCTTGACTATTGTCTGCCATGTTTGGCGCGGTTTGAGTTGTGCAGCGTTCTTCTTCTTCTTGGTAACATTAAGAGTTGTGCAGCGTTAAGGGCGCAGGCGCCAATTATGGTGCTGCTGAGTCATAATTATTTTATTTTATCAAACGAATTATATTTAAAAGTTCAAGTCATTGTCGAGTCTTCCACTTTAAGTCAAGTCTCAAGTCAAGTCACTTACTCTCAAGTCAAAGTCAAGTCAAGTCATTTTCTTACTTCAATCAAGCAAGTCTCAAGTCCTGAAAATTGTGACTCGAGTCTGACTCAAGTCAAGTCATGTGACTCGAGTCCCCCATCTCTGATACATAGTAATCTTTTCTTTTATGAAAGATAACATTTCAAAATAAATCTTCGTAAAATCTAATTAAGCTTAATTAGAAGAGAAGCAGAACTAGATTAAATCAAAACTGCTTCAGTATTTCTCAGTGTTTTCAAATTAAAATCATGAGAACAAGTCAGACATGTCCTCTCTCTCTGTCTCTCTCTTTTTGTTACCTGATCTATTCCTCTTCTTCCATGCAAATACTCCAAGTCCGACAGCAGCAATAGCAAGCAAGATCCCAATAACAACACCAGTTATCCACAGGTAATCTGGAAAAATAACCAGAAATAAACTTTGTTAAATACTGCCATTAATAAAATTATAAGTAAGGATGAGGATTATTTGGATAAAAACAGGAATCATTTAAGCACCAGTGGACTATGCATATCTAGTACCAGAAATATAAACAAAAAAATTAAAAAACAAAATTTCTTTCAGAATAAGACACACTTAATGTATAAATAATAATAAAGTATGGTTAATTCATTATTTGTATGAAAAAAATGATAATTTTAATTAAGATGAATGTTAAGTAAAACAGAGCCATCTTCATTTAAAATATTAAATACAAATAAGTCTATAGAAACACTGTGTCTGCCTTCAAAGTGACACTTGATTTTTTTTTTAATGGAATGTTGTGTTGAAATAGCTCTTCTTTCTTCCCTGTCCTAATTTAGTTTCCCAAAAAGCTGTCAAAAGCAGTCTGTGAGCTGTCTAGATGTGCTTTGTCTTTGCTGATAGCTACAGTGTTGGACAGCAAACAACAGAAGTAAAATGATGCAAATGCCAGATTTTTTTTTGCTTCTAGTATTTCACTAATACTGACTAATTAGCTAATTTCTCAAACAAATTATATGTACAGTAGATCATGTACTGTGCAATTCTGGGAAAATAGTGGAATAAGATATTTTTAGGGTTTAAAAACTAAAGTAGATGAATCTTTAGAACAATTTAGGGAAAGCGGCAGAAGGTGTCATTCAAATTTAAAATGTGAAATGGGTCACTTTTCTCTTCAATTTAAAAAAAGACAATTCAAGAATTTTTAAGACATATCAGGAGATACAGTAGTCTTATAATAATTGAGGATCTTCATGTGTGCTTCATGCACAGTTTATCACCTATCTATGAAAAACTAGATCCCTTAACAGTTGAGCCTACAGTATGTCATGTGACAATATAACACAGATATGAGTGACACTAGCTATGGAGAGGTGATAGAAAGTATGGATGTAAAAAATTAATTCTTGTCAGAACCCGTTTTTATGTTAAAATCATATCAGCTGGAGAAGACTTGATAGATGAGAGAAAGTGTCATACTTGATGAGAGACTTCAGATTATATTTAGGGTAACTGCTTATCTAGTTAGAGTAAAATGGGGCAAATAAAAGTGCTTATTCCTCATTTTCTTTATGCAAGTGTGTTGGTTAAAACATTTGTTAACAGTACACTTCATGTGGGATGAAAACCTACATGGTTAATTAGTTAAAAAAATGAAGAAATGTAAATGGTTTTGGTTATGTCTATGAAAGTTTTTAGGTCTTCTAAGAGAGTAGCTAGTGGCAGATCTAATCAAATTTGGGACAGTTTGGAAACCTTCCTATAATTAGCTTCAGATTATTTGCTTGTTTAGATATGCAAAAATACTGGAAGATCCCAAATTATATACATAATTGTATTTAGTAAAATATTCACTTGTAGCCCATTTCCAACCAGCAGGCAAGTTACATACTCTATGGAAAGAGTATTTCATTTTTTTTTTATATTTTGTGAAAATCTGAACTTGGCTGCTTGACTCTGAATAAGCATGAACAGTATGTACTGAACTGTCTAATTGTACATTTTATCAATCACATGCATTTCTTATGTACATCAAAAACATATCAAAGAAATGGATGTTCAGAAAGTCTTCCTTATTTTGACAAAAAGTAATTAAAGTTGTTAAAAAATACTAGTCTTTTTTCCCAAGTTACCTTAGAAACAGAAAAATATCAGTTTAATGTGTTTTCCCTTGCTTTCTTTCAGTATGTTTCCACCTAGTGTATTTTGAAGAGTAACTTTTAGTATTTACCATTCCTTTTTGGGTCGTATGGAGTTTTCTTATCTACAGGAAAGCTGCTGTGGGCCACAAGGCATGAGTACTGTCCTTTCTCTATTTCGTTTGGTGTTTTTTTCAGCTTTAATGTCTTTTTCACTTGGTAGGTTCCATCTTCATTGGGCAGCACTTCTCCACTTTCTACATCCAGATCTCTTGGTCCACCGTTTTGCCAAATCACTTCAATGTCTCGTGGAAAAAATCCTGTAACATGGCAGGTGACTTCTGTTCCAGATTCTGTTCTCTTATCAGTCACAAATATCTCGGGGGTAGCTACACACATGAAACAAAGAACAAAAAAGCATTGGAACTTAAACAAAAAAAAAAAAAAATTCTACAAAGCTGAAACCTTCTGGAATTACTCCAATGCAAAACCAAAAGAAAAAAAGCAAGTACACAGTAGTTAAATACACAAAAGTTTAAAAAGAAATAATATTTTGGCTGAAAAAACATTACATTACTACATCAAACAATGAGAATTAAAATAAACTGGGCAACTGGGAAAATAAAAGTTATCACATTAATATTAATGAAAGATTTACTGAGATATATTTTAATAATTTAAAAGCAAAATCTGAACTGACACTTTCATTAATATTTAAATAGACTTTTAAAACATAAACACTTTAGTGGATCATTGATTTTTTTGTCCTCACAAAATAAAGTTAGAAAAGAAAATAAATGAGTGATAATGTCCTCTTTCATTACCTTGAAACATGATAGAATAATTGAATAGTTTATATCATTGATTTTTCTTTATTTTCTAGAATATCATTCTTTCTCCAGTTTCTGAATATGTCTATAGTAGATTATAATGTACTTGGGGTAGTACTTTATAGGACAAATTACAATAATCTTTTTCTGGATGTACTGTAGTTAGTGCTCCATAGCCCTTTGACCCCAGATCCATTCTGGATGTATCATTTTATGTGTTCACATCTATATATTTCCTCCAGGAAATATCAATTACTATGATTGTCTGTAGATTTAGTCAAATCATCAAGACAATTACGTTGCTACTGAGTAAAGTCCTGATTTCCTATAACAAACTAAATATGTAGAACATAAAATGAGGGTGTACATGCTGAGATATAAAATAGTAATCACATCCTCTTCTTTATATGGGTTCACATATCAGAATATAGCTAAGAATTATCTAGTCCTTACCAAGTTGTAAAATTAGATTAATGTAACCTCACATTATAAACTACACATAAAGTTTAAAATTGTCATTATTCATTCAACAAAAAAGTGACTATGACTTACTGATAATCAGTACATGCTAATAGCACTATATGAAAGGAGAAGCTTTGGCTGTTCAGCTTAGAGCATTCAAGTCTGTGGTAACAGCATGCCAAGAACAATAGATAGCTATAGTGATCTCAGAGAGGCTTTCAAAATTACACAGTTTTATTTAGTTTGCAATAAAATGGTTTATGACACTGTAGGTACTGTATATAACATTACCTGTATGGCATAAAGTAATGTCTAGACCAACCAGTAATTGGTTAAAAGGAAGATGTTAGTTATATTAAAAAACACCCAAACACACAAAAAAATGCTTAATGTAAATATAAATACAAACATACCTAAAAATATCTTTTGAAGATATTGGAAATAAGTAACACTGTTATAAATAAATAAATGCAACTATCTTAAAGCTACTGAAACTAAACACAAAACTAAAACATACCCTTAAAAATAACAAAAATATAAAATGTAATACCCAGCACTGAACAAGATCAATTCTTTTCCACAAACCTTTTCTGTTCAGAGTCTCTGCACCATACCCAACATACTTCTTCAGCCATTCAATGCATGTTCTTTCCAAATATCCTTTCAGCTGCTGACTGTTTGCTATGTTAGGATCCAACCTCATTTTACTTGTTAGCCCACGTTGATTGGCG
This sequence comes from Polypterus bichir lapradei, assembly GCA_026402145.1. Classification (NCBI taxonomy): domain Eukaryota; kingdom Metazoa; phylum Chordata; class Cladistia; order Polypteriformes; family Polypteridae; genus Polypterus; species Polypterus bichir. The sequence goes on from JANRMT010062796.1 coordinate 41,003,049, forward strand.
GCAGTCCAGGTTAGGGTTTCTTTGTCAAAAGAAACATAATCATCTCCATCATAGCCATACTGTCGAAAACCTCGAATGGTGTTATCGTCATCCAACTCACAGCCATACATTAACTGCAGTGTGCGGATTCCTAGAGAGAAACGGAGCATAAAAAGAAATATTACATCTAACATAAGCATACCTTTAATGTATTTGTCTCATACAGTAATGTTATAATAACTACTGAAATTAGAAAAATCCAATTAATACATTTGTGCAAAAATGTATAGATCTATGTTTTACTAAAATGGAAGCAAAATGCTACAGCAAAACACACAAACTAATAAATATAAGAATTTTCGGTGCTATGAGTTAGACAATCCTGTTTTCTTCAAGCTCTGTATATACAAAAAGAGAAATTTTAAGTTTCCTATTTAATCAGAATATAACAGGTAGAAAAGTTCAATTTTCCTAAACCTTTAAAAGCTGTTTCTCAATGTGCATTTACTTCTTTCTACTGACATTTGCACAATGATTCTGAATCAAAATGCCTATCTTGACAGTTCTGTCACATGGAAACTACTGTACAAAATATGCTATACTGATACAGTATTTTATATAGAGTTCAATTAGTTTAGTGTTTTCCTCAATTCAAAAATATTTTCAACATTTACAATGAAACTCCAGCATATCTGACATTACTGAAGTACACTGAAGTGCACAGTGAAATGGAGGTCAATGTGTCAAAACCCCCTCTCTGTGGAGTTTAAATGTTTTCTGTATGTCTGGGTTGGTTTTCTCTGGGCACTCCAATTTCCTTCTACAGCACAAAGACATGTGAGGATGGGCAATTACTGGTTCAAGATTTCTTTGAAATAAAAGAGTGTGGTCATGTGTAATTGTAACAGTTTGACCTGTGATGGATTTCCATTTTTCCAGGGTTGACTCCTACCCTACCAAAGGGAACAGCAGGTACAGAAATGAAAGGATAGATACTACAATGTGTTTTAGAAAGGCAGTACTACCAATGACAACACAGAGAAAGAAACTTAGAAAGGAGCCAAATGAAGAAAAAATACACCATGAAACAAAGACTTGCATTAATATATGTACAATGTGATTAAGCATTATTATTTCTTTTACTTATTGATCTCAGTTTTCTATAGACATGTCATAACTGGTAAGGGAAAAACAGTCAATAACTTGCATATTATATGCATTTAAAATATGCACAATATCAAACAAGGGCAGCATGGTGGTGCAGTGGTAGCGCTGCTGCCTCACAGTTAGGAGACACGGGTTAATTTCCCAGGTCCTCCCTGCGTGGAATTTGCATGTTCTCCCCGTGTCTGCCTGGGTTTCCTCCAGGTACTCCAGTTTCCTCCCACAGTCCAAAGACATGCAGGTTAGGTGCATTGGTGATCCTAAATTGTCCCTGGTGTGTGCTTGGTGTGTGGGTGTGTGTGCGCCCTGCCCGGGGTTTGTTTCCTGCCTTGCGCCCTGTGCTGGCTGTAATTGGCTCCAGCAGACCCCGTGACCCTGTAGTTAGGATATAGCGGGTACATAAAAACATGATCAGAGAAAAACAAGAATTGATACTCATGTTCAGGAAAGTGGGAGACAAATAATGAGCTTGTCAATAATAATTATATTGTTTTAATTTAAAAAGGTAAATGAATTTGAATATATCTACAGTGGTGTGAAAAACTATTTGCCCCCTTCCTGATTTCTTCTTCTTTTGCATGTTTGTCACACAAAATGTTTCTGATCATCAAACACATTTAACCATTAGTCAAATATAACACAAGTAAACACAAAATGCAGTTTTTAAATGATGGTTTTTATTATTTAGGGAGAAAAAAAAATCCAAACCTAC
>JANRMT010062796.1:41021863-41033306 GCA_026402145.1 Polypterus bichir lapradei
TATATATATATTCAAGGCATTCATAGTCTGAATCACAATCTGATTGTATGGGTGGTTACCTATCAGGTAACGCTTGTGGAATGTAATTGCCCCGATCTACAAACTGTCAAGTAAACGAACCACACGCCGTGGCGCAGCGTTAAGGGCTTCGTCTCTAACGCTGACGTCCGAGGTTCGATTCCCGAGAGGGAGTGCAGTGAGTGTGTACACCTGATGAGCCCAGAATTAGGGCGAAACACGTGTCGTGTACTCTTTGCATTATTTGACAGTAAAACTATTTCAACCATTATATATATATATATATATATATATATATATATATATATGACAGCAACACTCATCACTCACAACAGTGACAAAACAATTACATTGACAATCATGTTACGTTATTTTTAAAATGTTTCCTTTTCTTTTTCATTGCTTCTTTAACACACTACTTCTCCGCTGCGAAGCGCGGGTATTTTGCTAGTATATTATATATATATATATATATATATATATATACACACACACACACATATATCTGTACTAATAAAAGGCAAAGCCCTCACTCACTGACTCACTCACTCATTCACTCACTCACTCACTCATCACTAATTCTCCAACTTCCCGTGTAGGTAGAAGGCTGAAATTTGGCAGGCTTATTCCTTACAGCTTACTTACAAAAGTTAAGCAGGTTTCATTTCAAAATTCTACACGTAACGGTCATAACGGTCGATAACGGTCGACAACGTCCGCCATGTTGAACTTTCTTATTTATGGCCCCATCTTCACGAAATTTGGTAGGCGGCTTCCCTGCGCTAACTGAAACCGATGTACTTACTTATTTCGATGGTATGACGCCACTGTCGGCCGCCATATTGAACTATCCATCGTCACCAATTTTCCAACTTCCCGTGTAGGTAGAAGGCTGAAATTTGGCAGGCCCATTCCTTACAGCTTACTTACAAAAGTTAAGCAGGTTTCATTTCGAAATTCTACGCGTAACGGTCATAACGGTCAACAACGTTCACCATATTGAACTTTCTTATTCATGGCCCCATCTTCACGAAATTTTATAGGTGGCTTCCCTGCACTAACCGAAACCAATGTACATACTTATTTCGGTGGTATGACGCCACTGTCGGCTGCCATATTGAACTTTTCAACAGTCTTTGTTACTTATGGGCCCATCTTCAAGAAATTTGGTACACGGGTTCCCAACGCTAACTGAATCCTACTTACGTACATATATACGTCCATAGCCTGCAGCTCGGTCACCGTGTGAGGTGGCGTTGGATCCCCCATCCCAACGCCTCCCACGTTGTTGGCTGCCTGCCTATATAAGGCCGTCTGTCGCTCCGGTCTCTACATTCCCTTCCTTGCTTCGTCACGGGATTCACCTCTCCCTACTGATAACTACAGCCTTTTTGTTTAATCCACGGCTTCTCCGCTATTTTATTGTTTGTTTATTACAATTATAGTTATTGTATAGGTATTTTAGACTTACTTTACATTGCTCAGGTACCCATTTCCTTTATCATTCCAACCCCCATTACCATGTCTATCGAGGTGATCACTATCGATCAAAGAACTGTGACTTACTCAGTGGTTTCCATGCCCGGAGATGGCACCTACCTTTTCCATTCTCTTTGTTACATATTGCACAGCCATATCAGGCTCACTCTTGATATCCGGAGGAACATTGTGTCTTATGTATTGAATGACTGGGACAGGATCAAGGTGTGGACTGATGACGGTACAGGAGATAATTATACTACACAGGAGCTCTATAAGAGTGAAATGCTTAAGCCCTTCACCTATGGTTCTGCATGTGAGTTGATGGCTGCCGCTGAATTGTTCGGTTGTTGCTTTGAAGTGTACTGAAATGGCCAAATATTTTACACCTTTCGACAACCGCCAATGTCACCTGTGAATCTAAGATGTTTAAGAGGCGATTTCAGTAGTGGACACTTTGATGTTTATGAATGTTTAAACTCTCAAAAGCTGGATGTGATTTTATCGATGAAACCGGTTGTGTGCTTACAACGCTTGACAGATGCCGAATGTCACTTCAACACAACAAATCCTGCAAATACTGTCGTAATTGAAACAAACCATGAAACTCAAACCGATTATGACAGCAGCAATCCAAGCTGTGAGATTTGAGACAAGATTACTGTTCACATGGCCAACTGTAACTTACATGCTCAAGAGTAAGCTCAGCGCACAGCTTGGTCATGTTACAACCGAAGGGCCAAACTGACAACATGGTATACAAAGAGATCCTTAACAAATAATTATTGGCATATTTTCCCTCAGTTTAAAAAGGTTAAATTGTCTTCTTAATAAAAATTTTAAGGCAGTACTTCGCCGCTGCGAAGCGTGGGTATTTTGCTAGTGTATATATATATATATATATATATATTGTGAACGCTGGCCCGGACACAGACAGACGGACATCATTGTTGCACCCAACACACTGTTTATTTACAATATATACACAGTTCATGTGCACCACAAACCCCAGTGCCTCCAGCACCGATTCCCTCAATGTCCAGGCCTCACAGTCCTAGTTCCTTTCTCCTGGCCGCCTCCCGTCCTCTCTCCAGCTCTGTCCTCTTCCACCCGACATCCACCAATGACTGGAGGTAGGCGGCCCCTTATATGGGAACCCGGATGGGCTCCAGCTGCTTCCCGGCAATCAGTCATAGCCACACCCCAGTGTGGCGGAAGTGCCGGCTGCGCACCCGGGTTCCTCAGGCACCTGGGCGCCGCCTGGCGGTGGCCACGGGCCCCTACAGGGCTGGGCTTCCAAGCCCTTCACCCGAGGCCCCCAACATAACCAGGACGGACGCCCCCTCGCGGTCTGGAGGTGGCACAAGCCCTCCTCCGGTCCTCCTGGGCGTCCCGGCCGGGGACCACAATATATATATATATATATATATATATATATATATACACACACACATACATATATATATATATATATATATATATATATATATATATACATACATACATACTGTACATGCATACATACATATATACACATAGTGATATAGTGACGGATGGCCAGGGCCCTTACCCGACTGGGATGCCTTGGTAATGGAAGCACCATAGGAGAGAACAGATATAGGACAGAATCTCCACCACAGCGGTAGATGTGTTGCAGCAGTGCCTCGGATTCCCACCACAGGGCACTATGGGAGATGAAATTTGGCAAAACCCTGTTGGGTTCCATGGGTGCTACCAGGGGGTGTTGCAGGGATTGCGGAGCCCTAATTTGTCGGGTTTCCGCCTTACCTGGAAGTGCTTCCAGACAACGGCAACAGGCCACCGGAAGTCCACCCAGGTGCAGGATAAAAGGAGCCCACTACTACTGCTCCAGGAGCCAGAGTCAGGAGGAAGAGGGACAAAGCTTACCGGGAGGAGTGGAGGCAGAAAGACAAAGAAAGAGACAGAGAGAAGCAAAAGAAAAGAAAGTGTTTTATCGGAAACATTGTGCTTGTGTACTGTACTCTGCTGTGTCATTTGGAAACATTTGGGAAGAATAACCCACATAAACAAAGCATGTGTTGTGCTGAAACTTGTTCCTGGCATCTATCTGTGTCAGTTATGGGGAACTGGTGTGTGCCTTGTAGGCCACTATATACATCTGGATAGGAATTTAAGCATGAACTAGTTAAATTTGCAGAAGATACCAAGATAGGTGGACTGGCAAATAATCTAGAATTTATTTAATCTGTAGAGGGACTTGGAAAGCATACAGACTTGGGCAGATTTGTGGCAGGTGAATTTTAATCTAAGTAAGAGGTATTATATATGGAAAGAAAACGTGTTAGATTTGAATACACAATGAAAGGTCTAAAAGTAAGTACTGCTGATGAGGATAATTTAGAAGACATAGTGGACTCATCACTATCAACCTCCAGTCAGTGTTCAGAAGCCACTAAGGATGCTAGCATAATGTTAGGTTATCTAGCATGATGTATAGATGGTAAGTCTAACGAGGTGTGAGAGGTGGCCGGCAGTTTATCCTGGCCAACACCCCCACACTGCTAGATGGAGTCCTCCCTGCAACGTGGAGGTGCCCCGAATTCCCGCAGGGCATCATGAACAATGAAGTTCGGCTTCACAGCCCTGCTGGATACAAAGGGGGCCGCCAGAGGATGTTGCAGGGAGGCATAAGTGTTTCTGTTATAGCCCGTAAGTACTCCTAGTCATGGGGATGGAAGAAATGAAGTACTTCTGGGCTGAAGGAAAAGAAGAGTTTTCATCTGACCCGGAAGTGCTATGGAAACACATGGACTGAGGGACAGAAGCAATTCCAGGTCAAGGACTATAAAAGGACTGTGGGAAACCCAGCAAGCCAAGCTGAAGTTGGGAGGGAGTGTGACAGAGAGGAGGATTGGTTTATTGTATTATTGTATTGATTACTGATTTATGGTAGTGGAGGTGCTTTGGGGCACTTTATTGAAGAGAATTAAAATACTTCTGGGTGCTTTTACACCAGTGTCTGCATCTGTCTGTTGGATTTCATGGGGCAACAGCAACCCCTAGCGTCCATTCATTGACAGAGGCTATGCTTAAGCTTTATTATACAACTAGCAAAATACCCGCGCTTCGCAGCGGAGAAGTAGTATGTTAAAGAAGTTATGAAAAAGAAAAGGAAAAATTTTAAAAATAACGTAACATGATTGTCAATGTAATTGTTTTGTGACTGCTATGAGTGTTGCTGTGATCAAGGATTTGATTATCATTATTTCTTTCAATCAGGTTCGTATTTGGAGGATGTGTTGTGTTCAAGTTACATTCCGTGTTTGTCAGCCGTTGTAAAGATAACATGTTTCATTCATCGAAGTGTTCACTACCCAAATCGGTACTCGTGAATCTAAGATGTTTAACAGGCATTCCCGGTATTAAGTTGTGGATTTGCCTGCGAATATTTAGCGGCAGCGTGTCTATGAACTTAATTTAAACTTAAGCTTTACACCTTGCTTTCCTATTGATATGTCTACAAAGGCTTGTTCAGATTCAGAGGGTCATTCCTTTCTTACTGCATCAATAAACAGCTCGTTTTCCTCTTTATCTGAGACATCACACACTGCATGCACGGGTTTACCTTTCCCAGTCCTGCAAACTTTACTGAAGTGGTTCAATTTACCACATTTTTTACACTCTCTTCCTTTAGCTGGACATTGACTTTTTCCACCGTGTGCTTTGTTTCCGCAGTACCTGCACTTATGAATATGCTTGTATGCTTCACACGCTTCATATTCTTTTGCTGCCTTCTCAATTGTGTAATGCGTTTTTTGTTCAGCGCTCTTTGGAGCTCTTGCTTGTTGTCTGCATACTGCGTTCACAGTCAGTTCACGTGAGCCGTTCAGAGTACATGCATCGAAGGTTCTCAGCTGTGGTTGTGCTATCTCGTGCGATCTTGCGATGTTCACGGCTTTATTTAATGTTAGCTCAGACCCGGCACTTAAAAGTTTCTCTTGCACTTTTGCTGAGTTTGTGCCAAACACTATTCTATCCCTGACCATCTCATCTTCGTTTGCATAAGCACAGTCCTTCACCAGCAATTTTAACTCCGTTACAAAATAATCAAAAGCCTCGTTTATACCTTGCGTCTTCTCACTAAACTTGTATCTCGCGAAAATCGTATTCGTCTTAAGCATGACAAACGGCTCATAGCGGCAGCGTGTCTGCTGCTGACGGATGGCCTTATATGGGCAGGCAGTCAATTACGTGGGAGGCGTGGGTATGGGGGACGCAATATAGGCAGGCAGCCAACTACGTGGGAGGCGTGGTGATGGGTGACACAACTCCGCCTCACACAGCGACCGAGCTGCAGGCTATGGCTGTATATATGTATGTAAGTAGGATTCAGTTATGACCGTTATGCGTAGAATTTCTAAATGAAACCTGCTTAACTTTTGTAAGTAAGCTGTAAGGAATGAGCCTGCCAAATTTCAGCCTTCTACCTACACGGGAAGATGGACAATTATTGATGAGTCAGTCAGTAGATAGTGAGGTTGCACCTGGAGTACTGTGTACAGTTTTGGTTTCAAGATTATGCTAGAGACATAGCAGCACTAGAAAAAGTCCAGAGACGAACAACCAGGCTGACTCTGGACCTGCAGGGGATAAGTTATGAAGATAGAATAAAGAAGCTCACCTTTTTAGCTTAAGCAAAAGGAGATAAAGAGGTGGCAAGACAACACCTTTGTAGAACTGTCACCAATCATTGTCCGGGGGAGGTATCCACCTTGGAGATTGTTCCCTTTGGAAGATTTACGCCATACGACGTGCTGGGGATGGGAGGTTAATCCTTGTAGAATAGCCAACGTTGTCGCCTGGGGGGATTTAATCCCCTTGTAATCGGTGATCCAATGTAAGGCATTCCACAACCTGTTCATAATCTTTTCTCAGAGTAAGCCATAGTTTAAGAAAGACTGTTTTAATGAATTATGCTGAAGATCAAAAAATGGCAAAGCAGACACACTTTCAAGGCTATATGATCCTAATATATAAATCAATAAATGACACAGGCGCCGCCGTGAGTGGCAGCCTTTCCAGCAGGTCCATGTACGACTTTATTTTTCTACCGTTTTCTTTATTTTACTGATGACTCCTATCACTTTCTATGTGGGCTTGTTCCCTGGACACATTTTACTACTTGGACATGGATTTTTAAACGCAGACTCATCTATTCAAGTAGTCAACTTCAAGTGCTGAGAACAAATGTCCGCACCGGTGTGGTTTCATATTTACCTGACAAGGTAAGAAGGCGGTATCGTGGCAACAGAGCCGGAGCTAAGCTAAAAGCCAAGTGACTAGCGAGAAAGTGGAGCTACAAACCTTCGGTGCCTTCTGTGATCCTGGGAAATGTGAACTCACTACCAAATAAGATCGACGAACTGGCTGCACTGGTGAAAAATGTCAGGACCTACAGAGAATGCAGTTTGTTGTGTTTTTGTGAAACATGGCCAACAACTAACATCCCAGGTGCTAATGTGGAGCTACCTGGGTTTAGCATAGTTAGAGCGGACAGAGACGCAAGTACCTGCGGGAAGCGGAAAGGAGGAGGACTGAATACAAGGTGGTGCAACTCTGGACTTGTAAACGTTAAAATCTCCACTTGCTGCAGGGACATCGAACTGTTGGCCTTAAGTCTGCGTCCCTATTACTTGCCCAGAGAGTTTGGACACGTCATTGTTGCTATTGTTTACATCCCTACTCGGGTGGACGTGGAGATAGCAAGTGACATCATCCATTCCGCTGTTCCTAAGTTACAAACGCAGCACCCTGAGGCGCTTGTGCTAATCGCTGGAGACTTTAACCATGCGACACTGGACAAAACATTACCCACCTTCTCCCAGTACGTGGATTGTAACACCCGGGGAAATAGGACTATTGACCTACTGTATGCAAACGTTAAAGATGCATTCAGCGCCAAACCACTGCCTGCGCTTGGGAAAGCAGATCATAACCTGGTTCTGCTTCAGCCTCACTACAAACCAAGAGTGAGGGAGCTACCTACAACCACACGATCATTCTTGAAGTGGTCCCCTGAGGCAAAGCAGGCTCTGAGAGACTGCTTTGGAACTACAGACTGGGATATTCTGCAGGGATCTTATAGTGAGAACATTGAGGAGGTTGTTGACTGTACTACTGACTACATCAACTTCTCTATGGACATTGTCGTTCCAGCAGGAACAGTACGCTGCTATGCTAACAAAAAGCCATGGATTACAAGTGACATCAAGGGCCTTTTGAACCAGAAGAAAAGCGCTTTTAAAGGCGGTGATCAGCAGGAGCTCAAGCGCGTGCAGAAGGAACTCCGAGTCCAGCTCAGGGCGGCAAAGGAGTAGTACAGAAGAAAGCTGGAGCAGAAGTTGCAGAATAACAGCATGAAGGAAGTGTGGGATGGGATGAAGACCATCACTGGCTGCAGCTCGAAGTGGGGTGCCACCATCGAGAGAGACGTGGAGAGAGCAAACCAAATGAACAACTTCTTTAACAGGTTTGACCACCCTAACTCACTCTCACCTTGGAGTACTGCACCCTTCACCCATCCTTCTGCTGATAACAGCATAGGAGAGAGTTTCCCCCCACCCACAATTACAGCAGCCCAGGTAAGCAGAGAGCCGAGGAGACTTTGTGCCAGCAAAGCAGTGGGTCCAGATGGATCATCGCCATGACTGCTGAAGGCCTGTGCATTGAAGCTGCAGAGTCCTCTACAGCGCATCTTCAACCTGAGCCTGGAACAGGGAAGAGTCCTGAGGCTTTGGAAAACATCTTGCATCACCCCAGTCCCAAAGGTATCACGTCCTCACATCCTAGTGGGCTGTATGACTTCCGGCCTGTCGCTCTGAGGTCACATGTGATGAAGACCATGGAGCGGCTGCTGCTTCACCACCTGAGGCCACAGGTCCACCGCGCCCTCGACCCTCTGCAGTTCGCATACCAGGAGAAGGTGGGAGCGGAGGATGCCATCATCTATATGCTACACCGATCCCTCTCCCACTTGGACAGAGGCAGTGGTGCTGTATGAATTATGTTTCTGGACTACTCTAGTGTCTTCAACACCATCCAACCTCTACTCCTTAGGGACAAGCTGACAGAGATGGGAGTAGATTAATACCTGGTGGCATGGATCGTGGACTGTCTTACAGACAAACCTCAATATGTGTGTCTTGGAAACTGCCGGTCTGACATTGTGGTCAGCAACACAGGAGCGCAGCAGGGGACTGTGCTTTCTCCAGTCGTGTTCAGCCTATATACATCGGACTTCCAATACAACTGGGAGTCCTGCCACGTGCAAAAGTTCGCTGGCGACACTGCTATCGTGGGCTGCATCAGGAGTGGGCAGGAGGAGGAGTATAGGAACCTAATCAAGGACTTTGTTAAATGGTGTGACTCAAACCACCTACAACTGAACACCAGCAAAACCAAGGAGCTGGTGGTGGATTTTAGGAGGACCAGGCCCCTCATGGACCCTGTGATCATCAGAGGTGACTGTGTGCAGAGGGTGAAGACCTATAAATACCTGGGAGTGCAGCTGGATGATAAATTGGACTGGACTGCCAATACTGATGCACTGTGTAAGAAAGGACAGAGCCGAATATACTTCCTTAGAAGGCTGCCGTCTTTCAACATCTGCAATAAGATGCTGCAGATCTTCTATCAAATGGTTGTGGCGAGCGCCCTTCTCTACGTGGTGGTGTGCTGGGAAGGCAGTATTAAGAAGAGGGACACCTCACGCCTGGACAAACTGGTGAGGAAGGCAGGCTCTATTGTAGGCACGGAGCTAGACAGTTTGACATTCATGCCATCGCGCAGAGCAGGCTCCTGTCAATCATGGAGAATCCACTGCATCCACTGAACAGGATCATCTACAGACAGAAGAGCAGCTTCAGCGACAGACTTCTGTCACTATCCAGCTCCACTGACAGACTGAGGAGATCGTTCCTCCCCCACACTATGCGACTCTTCAATTCCACCCGGTGGGGGGTAAACATTAACATTTGTCAGGGATGCCAGGGGCAACGACCTGGCCGGGACGCCGTGAGGGACCGGATGTGGGTCTGCGCCCACCCTGGATCACGTGGGGGCCGCATCCTGGTTGCTTTGGGGGCCACGGGTTGAGGGCATGGAAGCCCCACCCTCTTACCGGCACCCCGGGAGAATATAAAAGGGGCCGTCTCCCTTCATTTGAACAAAGGGGCGTGGAGGCCTCAGAGGGGGTGCCAAACGAGGGGGCCCCGGGGTGCAGGTAAGAGGGGGGAGCGCAACCTGTGCGAGGCACAGGAGGGCACCAAGGGCTGGTGCTCAGGCCACGTCTCCGCCCCTATTCCTGTTTGGAGAACAGGACCGGACCCCGGCTGTCCTGGAGTAGGACCCGCTTCGGGGGTGTGCTGCACTCACGGGACGTGTCACTCTTCCCGAGTGGTCTTCGCTGGCTGTGGGGCACTGTCAGGGATGCCAGGGGCAACGACCCGGCCGGGACGCTATGAGACCCCGGATGTGGGTCTGCGCCCACCCTGGATCACGTGAGGGCCGCCATCCTGGTTGCTTTCGGGGCCCCCGCCAGGAGGCGCCCCAATGCCTTGGGGACCTGTTACCTCAGCACTTCCGCCACACCAGGAAGTGCTGGGGGGAAGATTTAAGAGGACACCCGGAGAGCTGCCGGGAGAACAGCCGGCACTTCCGCCACGCTGGGGCGTGGCCAACGAAGGAGTGTCGGGAAACACCTGGAGCTCATCCGGGAGAATATAAAAGGGGCCGTCTCCCTTCATTCAATGCTGGAGTTGGGTGGAAACAGGACGAGGCAGAAGAGATTGTGGAGGCGGCCCGAAGAGGCATTTGTGTGGCCAGGACTGTGTGTTGGGGGTTTGTGTACTTTATTCTGTGTCTGAGTGACACCTAACTTTGTAAATATTGTCCATAATAAATACGTGTGGTGGTGAAAAACATGTCCGCCTGTCTGTGTCCGGGTTGGCTCCACACATTATAAGTTATTGTCTGTTATACCTGCATTTTATCACTCTTTAATTTAATATTGTTCTTTATGTATGCTGCATTTAGAGTATGTGAATTTCCCCTTGGGATTAATAAAGTATCTATCTATCTAATGAAATTACTGCAGAACCTAAAAATATACTTCCACTCTGAGAAACATTTGCCTACCATCACTGTTGATGATCTTGACACCTTAAAATGAAATATTATTATTACTCAGTCTCAGGTACCCATCGACGTTAAAGTTCCCATAGGAAAACATTATGTACCTATAGAATTAAGAAGCTGGGATTTGAAATTAAACCTCTAACATGTTTGGAAACTGTGGTATTTTTCAGATACAATAATAATTAAATAAATTCTCCTTGTATACAGAGATGCACAGGTACATGCAAGTTTATGATATAATAGGGCCAAAACTCCACAAGGTCTACGCATTGGACTTTGAGCTAATACTATTTTCCAAGTCATCCTGGGAGGCAATCATCAGGGATTGCATAACTTATTTACCCCCTATTTGCTATGATCCTGGTTGCAGTTGACCATTTCTTTAAGTGTGCACACTTTCTTCATAAATAAAAAACCTCCCTGTAGCCAAATATGACAGATACCATCTATACTAATAAACGGCAAAGCCCTCACTCACTCACTCACTCACTCACTCACTCACTCACTCACTGACTGACTGACTGACTGACTCATCACTAATTCTCCAACTTCCCGTGTAGGTAGAAGGCTGAAATTTGGCAGGGTCATTCCTTACAGCTTCCTTACAAAAGTTGGGCAGGTTTCATTTCGAAATTCTACGCGTAATGGTCATAACTGGAAGTTGATTTTCTCCATTTACTGTAATGGAGTTGAGCTGGAGGGGCGGAGTTTCGTATGACATAATCACGCCTCTCACGTAATCACGCATTACGTAGAAAGCCAGGAAGAG
>JANRMT010062796.1:41033406-41059172 GCA_026402145.1 Polypterus bichir lapradei
GTAGGGTACAGTTTGTGTCAAGGTTTTGGCAGTTGATTTGATTAAAAATGTGTTGTGTGGTCAATTTGATATCTGGCTATCATCAGGAAGATAATGAACAACCAGAAAGAGTAATTGAAGATTCAAGATACATAATAAACAGCAAGAACAAAAATCTACCTAATTTTATGCCTACTGCAGAGTTTTCTTTTAGTTCTAAACTACTTCTGAACTACTTTTGGGAATATCTCACCAATAACTTCTGGTCGAGAATGCCCTCTAGCTGCCCCAAATTACCTTTTAGATTCTCACCCACAGCTCCAAATTAAAGTAACAGATAACCCCCATCTTACATGTCCACTATCCCCAATTGCTCTTCCTTTATTTCAACACATCAGCTGCTTCTAATGTATCCTGGGAGCAAGGCCTTTTTGTTAAAGTGTCAGCAAGCACCATTCAAATGTGAACTGATTAACTCCTAGCATAAAACTGTTCCACCAAGGATGTACTTCAATCCTCCTCTTATTCTTCCTGATAAGAGGGCATGACATCTACTTTTGGTGGTAGTCCAGTTCTCTTGGCATGTCTATAAAATGTACCAATGTTATAGTACACTAAACTGCCTTGTGGTCTGATTCCTAACTCCTATAATCATGCTATATTTGTAAATGTGCTCAAAACTCAGAAAGTGTGTTTTTTTAATCAGGTTTTCACTGAATTCAGTAATAAGGTTTTATATTATTGTTTTGTGCTCAATCCTGTTTGACTAGCTTCTGTTTTCTTAACTGAACAGGTTGAATAACAAGTGGATGGAGGTTCAATTTCACAAAGTGAAAATATTATTATGGATGCTCAAATTACTAACAGCTTATACCTTCTGATATAGAAGATTTTACTGCAAATGCAAAATGATATAGGTGATGTTAACTTTGAAAAGAGATATGTAAGAGCCATTTTCCTAGTTCTACGAGATTCATGAATATTTTACTAGATGATAATGCATAAAATATGGGAGGTTCCTATAACCCCCGCGAATAGAATTGAGTTGGTATTTTCCTGTCATTTTCTAACAGTTTTGAGTAAGCAATGTTCTCCAGTTAGTGTTTAGCCTCGCCTTGTGTAAGGTACAGAGGCATACGGTTTTTAACCGTGTTCTTGTTTGTGCTCGCGCTCGTGCTTGCGCACGTGACCGTGCCTGGGCGCATGTCTATGTGCCAATGGCCTACAGGCCTTTTGAGTGTGAAGTAACTCATAAAATAAAAGATTTAAGTGTTGAACCGTATGTTTAAGACATACAGAAGAAGAAATTAAGAACCTTTAAGTACAGAAATAACCAAAGCTTCTCAAGAAAAGCTACATTTATTGAAGATACATTTTTTCCTTTTTTTTGCCTTTATTCTATGTGTGTAACTATTTTTCTTTTTATTCTTGTGTGGATTATTTGCTTTTAACTTTCACTAAATATTTTAAAACAAACTTTTGGACTGTGAGATTTCTTTGACACGCGTCTTACCCGTGCCTGACTACAAGATATTTAAAATGACTCTGGACTGAATGATATAGAAAATAAAATTAGTATATTCATTTATTAGCATAAATAAATATAGGAAAATATATAAGCATTAACCTTAGTGCAAATATTAATGCAAGCTAGGCCTGCTAATGGTTAAATAAAGGCCCATGCCATATTTCTTTTTTAATTGCAGCTTGGCTTTAGCTGCCAATAAAATCTAGCAAGAGGTAATGACAGCCCAAGGATGGAAGAAGGGAAAACACCTGTTACTCTCAACCGACCTAAAAATAAGCGAAACAGAAAAATAAAGATAATTGACAGAAAATAAAAATAACCGTGGTCATCATAAAAGAATCTGACAGGCCAGCTACAGGAAAGGGGAGTCAGAATTAGCAGTGAATGAGCTGGTTTGACAGAGGTCAGAATGATAAAAAATGATATATAAACTGTGATTTTTGAATTGTTCAGGGCTCGATCTGATTGGCCAAATTGGGTTGAGTCCATGTTGTTGTTTATTGCAATAAAACAATAAACTCTATTTGCCCATCCTCTTGACTCCTGAGAGCCTTCATTCTGGGTGAAGACCTTTGGTGCGTCTTTGCGCCGATGATTTTCTCTTCGACAATGACAGACATATGTATTACATAACTTATGTAAATATGCATTAAGTATTGTTTTTAAAATTTTGATTACAGTAGAACACAAATTTAACATCATGATTTGTATGGATCTTAATAACTAACATTACGACTAGGGCAGATAAAATATAAATCTGAGTTAATACAAGTCTCATATAGACATTTAGTACGGGGACCGCTGATAACTTTGTGTAAAAATAAATACAAAATGTTTGGCACCATGTATATATAAATAAAATGGATATTAAAGTATGTTTGCGTTCTGTTAAAACAGCTTCACAGCACAGTCAGATGATCTTTACCAGGGACACAGTTTCCAACAGAAAAGTCAACCAACATTTTAGAACTGGATAGCTTTAAAATAAAGCTACATGGTCACTCACTGTGAACTAAGCAAATCTGTCCCATCTCCCAAAACTTGGACAAATATATTAAGAAACAGTACAGAACTGAACAGCTGCTCCATCTATCGAGAGAAAAAAAACAAGGAACATGGTTACGTAATCAACAAAAAAAAAATCTATTTTGATTGCACCTGTCTATTTATTGTACCACAGTTAAAGTATGATTCTTTTTTGTTTGCTTTCTTAGGACATTAAGGTAAAGTTTCTCTTTCATACCCTTGATTGATAACATGCAAAATCAATGTGGACACCCACCAGTTAGACAATCCAAATTACATTCCGATCATTTGGCATCAGAAACATATTTGCGGGTTTTACAGGTTAGAATAACAACATTTGAATCTACAGCACTGACAGTAATGATCATGTTATTTTCAGCATAAACAGACATGCTGCTGTGAGTGTTAGGTCTACACTGGTAACCTGGAACCAGAGTGCTAATATGTTAAGACTCCTATTAAAATTGTATCTCAAGCACACTTCGGCCAAACTGGAACTACTAGTTTTACAAAACATAGTAGGGCCTAAAATGCCTCAAATTACTCCAAATTATCTGAACAAACCAAAACAGTTCAACATATTTTACTGACTTTCTCAGAAAAGTAAAATATGTAATGAAAGGACTTTCTAATAAATCCAAAGAATAGCATAAGAACACTCCAATATTAAATTACATATTCTGTTTAAAAATAGGATTATTGTCATCTACTATAATAGTGTAGGAATAAGTCAAAATATTAGGATTATATATTTTGAAATTTGATATTCTTATGATGTTCAGTCATTTTCATTAACCTAGGTTAGTATTTCATATCTAATATTGTTCTTTTCTCTAAAAAAGATACATTATTTTCCTGTAAAATTATGACTTTTTTGTACACTGTATTTCACTAGAGAATATTCATTAAAAAGAGAAATTGTCTAATTACCTGAACTCCAACCCGGTGATATTGTAAAGTGCAAGGATAAATACAGCACATGGACACAAACAGGAACTGTATTAGAACAGACACAGCCTAGATCATACAACTTATAGACAGATGAAGGAGCTGTTCTAAGAAAAAAGCGTTGAGACATCAAAATAACCTCTAATCAGAACACTAACACCAGCGAAACAAATATTAAGGAGAATACAAATATAAATCAGGAAAGAACATCTCAACTGCAAATACAAATAACCAGAAGATCAACACGTAAAAGAAAACCACCAGAACGACTCATTGAGACATGTTGTGGATTAAAGGAACATTATTAATTAAGAAATGCTGAATTCCTTTAACAATTGTGCTCTTTATACATGATTTGATTGTTTGGTGTATGCTTGAAATGTTCTGAATAGTTCAGTTATTTGATATGATTAAGTTTATCAAAGTAGCATTTAAAATGTATATCATTGCTAAGCTTAAAAGTAATGCCTTACTTCTCTTTAAGAGAGGAAGATGTAATGACAGTTGATTAGTAAGGTCTACTAAGGAATACGTACAATATGATTAGTGATGCCTGCAGATGCTGACGCAATATATAGATTGGATGTGGACTAAAGAATATGTAGTAAAAGTAATGCCTCTATGTACTGTCTATTAAAAAGTTATTATCTCTTTCAATCCTGTGTAGTGATTAAACTACGAACCTAACAAGATCACCGCATACATTAAGTCCTTTTATCTATTCATGTTGGAAAACTAACGTTAGAAAACAAAATCAACTGCTAAGCCAAACACCACAAGAAAGTTAACATTACTATAATGTTACAATTCAAACCCGAGGAAATACATTTTTAATGTACTATATATCTGCTCTGCTTATAATTATACAAATTAAGTACAGGTAATTATCTTCGTTTAAAATATTTTTAATATTGTGAAAAATAAAAGGTCAAAGGAATTTTACTCATCTTTAACGGCTCACTATAACTGCTGTTCCATTGTGCTGTTTTCTGTCACAATGCAAACCGTCAGAACGCAAAAAATGATGAGACTTGTTAGAACTGGCTATCCTACTCATGGAAAATAAAAACACGGTAGTTTTAAAATATTCACCTTGAATATGAATTGGTTTTAAGTCGCTTTTCAACAGCTTGACTTGACTTATGCGTCTGCCTTAAGAGTCCGACTACAAAATGTGTTTTCTTTGTGTTCCGCCCATTCCTTGTGCATAAACATTTTGCCCAAATATATTTTTTCTCAGACCCAGATAGCCTCCGTATTTGCGGGTGTAGAAGGACGAACCGCCACTGCATCTGCGAGAAAGAATTATCCTTGCTATACTATTTATAGTGGTTTAATAAACATGTACTGGTAGGTAGTGTGAAGTTAGAGAACCGGAAAAAAAGACACAAAATAGAAAAAGGTGGGGTCAAGCAGTGCGGTAGGTTGAGTCAAAATCTTTACTAAGGTGTATCACCCATATAAAATACTAGTTGTAAATTGTTTAGGAATAAATCTTTTTTTTTTTTTTAAATGTAGTTAATTGAACTTTTAAATGGAAACCGGGGTGTTATTAAATTCTCTTTTTTTCTAACTGTATTGTTAATGGTGGAGCTCATTTGAGAAACATAATTGAAAATGTTACTTAAGAGAATATAAGTAACTGCATTGATTAATTATTTTTTAAACTATTTCTTTCCTATACAGGCGACATTGGTTAAGTGAGTAAGTTTAGTGATCTTTCTTACTGTCCTTTCAATTTTTTGACTCGTCTTTACTAAAACATTGCACTAAGCATTTTCACTGGGAGTGATATACATCAGAAATCTATTTGTGTTTTAAATGATAACAATTGTTTTAGTTTTTAAACCCCAGATGGTCCCTTTATGTAGTTTGCATATTCTCCCTGTGTTTTGTGTTCCAGTTTCCTCCCACAGTTTAAAGAAATGCAGGTTATGTGGACTGGCAATGCTAAATTAGCCACTAATGTGTTGGACTGGCACCCTGTCCAGGTGTTTATTCTGCCTTGTGCTCCACTGCTCTGTGCTTGTTGGGGTAGACTCTAGCTGTGACCCTGGAGTCTGTAACCCTCACCCTGGATAAGCAGGTTAAGATAATGGATGGATGGGTAGATAGGCTAAATGGTATGCTGTCACAATGAGTTAAAAGGAGGTGAAAATAATTTCCTAATGACACTGACATCACCCTAGCAAAACCACAGATGAGACTGCACAACATCCTGTGTCTCATTGATCATTTAAACAAATAACTAAAGTAAGTTAACTTTAATGTCTAATTGGAAATGTCAAACATACCATACCTGAATATGGCTGCATTGTTTTAACATATATGTTATCCATTCAGTTATCTAGCCAGCTAATCAGATGGCAACAGCACAATGAATAAAATGATGCAGGTACATGTCAGGAGCTTAAGTTAATGTTTGCATCAAACACCAGAAAGGGAAGAAAATGTGGTCCCAGGGATGCCAACCATGGTTTAATTGTTGGTGCCAGACGAGGTTGTTTGACTACTTCTGCAACTTCTGATTTCTTGGGATTTTTATGTACAAAAGTCTCTTACTGTCCCAGAACCCTGCTCAAGATAAGCAGGACTGGTAAATGGATAGATGGGATATTGTTTAAACAATACATTTGTTTGCCATTTTTCTATTTTTACAATATTCATGTGAGAAATATGCTTCAATGGAAATTAAAACATTTACTTTTTATTGTTATTTTGTGGTTGTTGCTATTTGTTTCTTTATGACTCTGCTCTTATTATGATAACATTCCTCTTCTAGGGTCTCAGAGCAGTACTGATTTTCTAATTTGAATCCTCAGATTAAAACGTTTAAGAACCCCTGTTGTACAAACTAAAGAAGTGATTGATCAGTTAAGCCGTGCCCCACCAGTTCCACAGGACAGCATTATGTATGCTTTAAACAACGCTGAAAAGGACGATATTCCATAAAGAAAAAATGCATTTCAGTTTTTTTTTTTTTTTTTTTTTGCACAAGTGACTGTACTTAAAAAATGTTTGAAGTTGTAGGTTCCAGAAATAATTATTGGCAGATGTGTCACCTTTTATGTCAGCCAAAAAGATCCTGGCATTCAGAAATTATCCCTCCAACCTGAAAAAACGTGATCTAACTCATATACTTTGAGTTGAGCTACATTTGTTTTTCACCTAGCTAGCAAGTTATATTGTGTGGAAAGTTATTCATGACACTCAAAAAAAATTTGACTGCATTATTTTGCAAAAATATTGCCTACCAACATCAGTGACATTGTGCCTGCATGTGCTGTGGTTGTCTAGTGACAGCTATTGAGGAAGATGTTATGCACACATGTAGCTTGCAATCAGGAGACAAGAATTAAACAGTGCAGTGTGTAAATTGTCACTGCAACTTAGCATGCCTGTGTCTGCCTCTGCAACATGTGAGAGGCTTTTCAGCAATGCAGAATTGATCTTTAGCATTAAAAGACCACACTTCCATGCAAAGAATTCCAAGAACTAACTTCTGCTGAGATTAAAAAAACATTCAGTATCAGTATGGGATTTTAAAGAGGGATTTGCACATGGAGCTCATGTTTTTCAGTACTGCTGCTGTTATTCAGTTATATGTTATCAGAGACTATGCAGAAGCTAGCATGAACAAAATTTGTGCACAAACAGATAATTAGATACATGTTGTTGTCATCACAATCATTTCAATGTATTTTTCTTTATTTCATTTCATTTGCAAAGTTGGTACTCACAATAATGTATAACATGTAAGGCAATTTTAAACAAGTATTAGAAATAACCAGTTGGGGAACTGCTTCTACGTTTATACTTTAAGTAAATTTAACAATGAGTACTTTTATACTTTAACTTTAAAAAAGTTTACTGAATGGTACTTTAACTTTTACCGGAGTATTTTTTCCAGTGAGTATTTGTACTTTCACCTAAGTAAATAACTCATGTACTTCTACCACCTCTGGATATTCATGTTAACAATGTAACTATACATTAATTTAATTTTATTATAATTTATTTTTGAGTGTATCACATTGCCATTTTGTAGCCTCAACACTGTATGACTATAATGTGCTGCACTATTACCAAGGGATGCCTCCCAAAAGTCACAATGTGTCACGTTTCAGATTAACCCCACATCACATTCAGTGCAGCATCTGAGATCCCAGACCCAGTAGTCAAACAACTTCAGTTTGAGCCTTCTGGGATGAACACTTTTTTTTATTTTTAACTAACAGCAGCACCCAGCTTTGCCTTGGTAAGTAATGTTAAGGCAGAATTTTTAACTTCTATAAATGGTGTTTCTTAAGGTGTATCCTATCAAAGACAAATTAAATGAATTCAGGGCTCAAAAAATGGGAAAAGGCATAGTCCTCCAAATTAATATTTACTGTAGTAAAAAGGAACTCCCGGCAGCTCCCCAAGGTAAGAATATTGGATTCCAAAGTAGTGTAGTAGTGTCTCTTCTTGACAAAGTAGGGTATTTGTGCAAAATTTTGTTGAGATTGGCCCGAGGGCGTGGAATTGTATAAAAAACAAACACATACACATTGAGCTTTATATATTAGATTCACAGCAATTATCATTTCATCTTATATAATATTATTTTGTCTATATTTTCATGACTTTATGGCTTCTGATTCTTGTACAGTTTTCATGTCCAGATTTAGGACAATTTTGAGTCAATATGTTTTTTGTCAGCATGTCTTCATATTATTGTATGGTTTCATGAATTTTGGTGTCAGTAAGCATTCTGGTTATCGACTTCTGACAATTCTCATTTTGGCATTAATCTAAGTTTTATACTTCAGTTTTGGCTATACGTAGCTTCTCTAGTTTAAGGATTCAATCATTGAACACCTTCAGTGTGTGCACTCATTTTTTAATGCCATTTGGTTTTTGGCTTATGGCAATGTCCTTTCCAGTTTCATTTATGATGTCAGTGTCAAGTCTCATTTAGACTTTGTTTACACTTGAGAACTTTGGTTTTTGGCAACAAATTCTCTGATTATTTTTGGTGTAAACTCTCACTACAGTTTCCTGTACAAAATTCTCTTCAAGTCCAACAACCCTGCTCTTGCAGGTGGCCACTTATTCTCTTGCAAGCAGGCAATTCGGTGGTGGGGGGTCAGCTGAAACTGAAAAAGCAGGTGGGTATTGCCAATGCTGTGGTTCACCAGAATATCCTGGATAAAGTGACTGGCATAACAATGTCTCTCTCGTGAGATGTTTATTATTCCATACAGGCAACTTGTATATTTATTTAAAATAAAATTGACAAATTATAATAGAGGAAACATTGCCAAATCATATATTTGAAAAAAGTGTATGCAAGATAATGTTTAAGCTATTGCCAAATATAACTGAAATGAATAGATATGCAATAGGTCACCATGGTCATATAGTTGTCATCACACGTTTCTCACAGCTCTAAAGGCATGGGTTTATATCTTTGTCACAGTCTGAATGGGGTTTTCACATTCATCCCAATGTCTTTGTGGGCTTTTCCAGATAGTCTAGAGGTGTAAGTTTCCTCTTATCATGCATTCATATGTCCTTGTTAGGTTAACTAGTGACTGTAAATTTGTATAATTGAGTGTGGATCTGTACATAATTCGGCCCTACCATGGCCCAGCATTCTGCTATTGCTGGTTCCCGCATTGAAAATAAGGTGTTTGCATAAACTGTACTCTCATATGGTATAGCATATGTGATAGAAAACCAGGGATCAAGACGGGTGGATCAATGTGGTGAATTATTTTGCAATTGTGCCTTATGATGTATTAGTATTCTGCTCAGTGTTAAATATTTTTACTTGGCTGATAATTTTATTCAAGGTTGTTTTATAATGTAAATTTACCTGTACTTCAATGTACCCCACAAGTACAGTTTTATCTGTACATGAACAGTTGCTTTAAGCAAACAGATTTACCTAACTCAACACAAGCAAACCAAACAGTTGTCTTCAGACTTGAGTTATACCTGAGCCAATTACCAAAGCAGGTGCCTGTTTTTCTCCGTCACTAACCTATGTGGGAAGATGGCAATCACCCACACTAGGTGCTCTTAAACAATAAACTGTACCTTGAATCAATCAAACAATATAAAATCATATTACTATAAAGCAAATATTATTTAAAAAAAACTATGGCAGCAAAAGTAGGAAATATACTTAAAAATAGTCTTGAAAGATCAGGAAATATATTTGAACAGAGGCTTATTGAATGATGCTTAAGCAAAGATAAAAATGATTGTAAAAATGGGTCTTTTCAAGTCTAGGTGCCTAGCTGCTTCAGATTTTTCTTAACTCTGCAGAAGTCTTGCCAGTTTCTTTGGGAATTCAGAAATCTTCACTGATGACAATCTTCTCTCTGCTGTTCTTCTTCCTTATTTTGTTCCTCTTGTCTGTGCAGGATCCATATCACTTAATAAGACCTTTGTAAACATAGATATAACAATAGCTACATGAATAATCAATAATTTTAAAACCACTGTCATGGTTGCATTACATCAGTGTTTTCTTTCCTAGACTGATGATTCTTCTGATTCTAATTACCCCAGGCTAATAAATAAAGTAATTTTTGCACATTCCAAAGAAATTAATCCAAAGATAAAGATTGAAATCAATGATAATTCAAAGTTTGTCAATACTTAGCAGTTTGCATTAATTTCAACTAAAAGATGCAAAACATCAAATAAAGATTTCAACAGGTAAAATTATGGCTTGTTTCAGTATTTAGGAATGTCTGGTACTCTGGTGTTTAGATTTGTTTGAGAATATTTCTAGCAGGTGAGGGATGAGACAAAGAACGGTTCAACAAACCTCCAATGAAGAATAAAAACTGTGGACGACGTTTTCCCTTGCCCGGACGCGGGTCACCGGGGCCCCCCTCTGGAGCCAGGCCTGGGGGTGGGGCTCGATGGCGAGCGCCTGGTGGCCGGGCCTACACCCATGGGGCTCGGCCGGGCACAGCCCGAAGAGGTAACGTGGGTCCTCCTTCCCATGGGCTCACCACCTATGAGAGGGGCCAAGGAGGTCAGGTGCAATGTGAGTTGGGTGGTGGCCGGCGGCGGGGACCTTGGCGTTCTGATCCACGGCTACAGAAACTGGCTCTTGGGACGTGGAATGTCACCTCTCTGAAGGGGAAGGAGCCTGAGCTAGTGCGTGAGGTTGAGAGGTTCCAGCTAGATATAGTCGGACTCACCTCGACGCACAGCTTGGACTCTGGAACCAATCTCCTTGAGAGGGGCTGGACTCTCTACCACTCTGGAGTTGCCTCCGGTGAGAGGCGCCGAGCAGGTGTGGGCATACTTGCTGCCCCCCGACTTGGAGCCTGTGCGTTGGGGTTTACCCCGGTGGATGAGAGGGTGGCCTCCCTCCGCCTTCGGGTGGGGGGAAGGGTCCTGACTGTTGTTTGTGCGTATGCGCCGAACAGCAGTTTGGAGTATCCACCCTTTTTGGAGTCTCTAGAGGTGGTGCTAGAGGGCATACCTTCTGGGGATTCCCTCGTTTTGCTGGGAGACTTCAATGCCCACGTGGGCAATGACAGTGAGACCTGGAAGGGCGTGATTGGGAGGAATGGCCCCCCCGATCTGAACCCGAGCGGTGTTCTGTTATTGGACTTCTGTGCTCGCCACGGATTGTCCATAACGAACACCATGTTCAAGCATAAGGGTGTTCATATGTGCACTTGGCACCAGGACACCCTAGGCCTCAGTTCGATGATCGACTTTGTGGTTGTGTCGTCGGACTTGCGGCCATATGTCTTGGACACTCGGGTGAAGAGAGGGGCGGAGCTGTCAACTGATCACCACCTGGTGGTGAGTTGGCTTCGATGGTGGGGGAAGATGCCGGTCAGACCTGGTAGGCCCAAACGTGTTGTGAGGGTCTGCTGGGAACGGCTGGCAGAGTCCCCTGTCAGAAGTAGCTTCAACTCCCACCTTCGGCAGAACTTCGACCACGTCCCGAGGGAGGTGGGGGACATTGAGTCCGAATGGGCCATGTTCCGTGCCTCTATTGTTGAGGCGGCTGACCGGAGCTGTGGCCGTAAGGTGGTCGGTGCCTGTCGCGGCGGCAATCCCCAAACCCGTTGGTGGACACCGGCGGTGAGGGATGCCGTCAAGCTGAAGAAGGAGTCCTATAGGACCTTTTTGTCCTGTGGGTCTCTGGAGGCAGCTGATAGGTACCGGCAGGCCAAGCGGAATGCGGCTTCGGTTGTTGCTGAGGCAAAAACTCGGGCATGGGAGGAGTTTGGAGAGGCCATGGAGAACGACTTTCGGACGGCTTCGAGGAGATTCTGGTCCACCGTCCGGCGTCTCAGGAAGGGAAAGCAGTACAGTGTCAACACCGTATATGGTGGGGATGGTGCGCTGCTGACCTCGACTCGGGACGTTGTGGGTCGGTGGGGGGAGTACTTCGAAGACCTCCTCAATCCCACTAACATGCCTTCCAATGAGGAAGCAGAGCCTGGGGACTCTGAGGTGGGCTCTCCCATCTCTGGGACTGAAGTCACCGAGGTGGTCAAAAAAACTCCTTGGTGGCAGGGCCCCGGGGGTGGATGAGATACGCCCGGAGTTCCTTAAGGCTCTGGATGTTGTAGGACTGTCTTGGTTGACACGTCTCTGCAACATCGCATGGACATCGGGGACAGTGCCTCTGGATTGGCAGACTGGGGTGGTGGTCCCCCTCTTTAAAAAGGGGGACCGGAGGGTGTGTTCCAACTATAGAGGGATCACACTCCTCAGCCTCCCTGGAAAAGTCTATTCGGGGGTTCTGGAGAGGAGGGTCCGTCGGATAGTCGAACCTCGGATTCAGGAGGAACAGTGCGGTTTTCGTCCTGGTCGCGGAACAGTGGACCAGCTCTACACCCTTAACAGAGTCCTGGAGGGTGCATGGGAGTTTGCCCAACCAGTCTACATGTGCTTTGTGGACTTGGAAAAGGCGTTCGACCGTGTCCCTCGGGGAGTCCTGTGGGGGGTTCTCCGGGAGTATGGGGTACTGGACCCCCTAATAAGAGCTGTTCAGTCCCTGTACAACCGGTGTCAGAGCTTGGTCCGCATTGCCGGCAGTAAGTCGAGCCCGTTTCCAGTGAGAGTTGGACTCCGCCAGGGCTGCCCTTTGTCACCGATTCTGTTCATAACTTTTATGGACAGAATTTCTAGGCGCAGCCAGGGTGTTGAAGGGGTCCGGTTTGGTGGACTCAGGATTGGGTCACTGCTTTTTGCAGATGATGTTGTCCTGTTTGCTTCATCAGGCCGTGATCTTCAGCTCTCTCTGGAGCGGTTCGCAGCTGAGTGTGAAGCGGCTGGGATGAGAATCAGCACCTCCAAATCCGAGACCATGGTCCTCAGCCGGAAAAGGGTGGAGTGCCCTCTTAGGGTTGGGGGCGAGATCCTGCCCCAAGTGGAGGAGTTTAAGTATCTCGGGGTCTTGTTCACGAGTGAGGGAAGAATGGATCGTGAGATCGACAGGCGGATTGGTGCGGCATCCGCAGTGATGCGGGCTCTGCATCGGTCTGTCGTGGTGAAAAAAGAGCTGAGCCGTAAGGCAAAGCTCTCAATTTACCAGTCGATCTACGTTCCTACCCTCACCTATGGTCATGAGCTATGGGTAGTGACCGAAAGAACGAGATCGCGAATACAAGCGGCTGAAATGAGTTTCCTCCGCAGGGTGTCTGGGCTTTCCCTTAAAGATAGGGTGAGGAGCTCAGTCATCCGGGAGGGGCTCAGAGTAGAGCCGCTGCTCCTCCGCATCGAAAGGAGTCAGATGAGGTGGCTCGGGCATCTGATCAGGATGCCTCCTGGACGCCTCCCTGGTGAGGTGTTCCGGGCACGTCCAACCGGGAGGAGGCCCCGGGGAAGACCCAGGACACGCTGGAGGGACTATGTCTCCCGGCTGGCCTGGGAACGCCTTGGGATTCTCCCGGAAGAGCTGGAAGAAGTGGCCGGGGAGAGGGAAGTCTGGGCTTCTCTCCTTAAGCTGCTACCCCCGCGACCCGACCTCGGATAAGCGGAAGAGGATGGATGGATGGATGGATATTTCTAGCAGACATTGTTTGAAAAAAGGTCCAGTTCCAGAGTGCTGGCTGCTTAATCAGTGTTAATTTTATAACACTCCATCTGAGAGGTAAAGATGCAATTCAGATTTGTATTTGTATTAAATATCAGCGTTCTAAGTTCCTATTTAATATACTGTTCAATTCTTCTTCTTCTTTCAGCTGCTCCTGTCAGGGGTTGCCACAGCAGATCATCTTTGCTGTCCGCATATTGATTTGGCAAAATTTTACACTTGATGTCCTTCCTGATGTAACCCTCCCCATTTATCCGGGCTTGGGACCGGCACAAAGAAACACACTGGTTTGTGCATCCCCTGTGGCTGGGTTCAATATACTGTTCAATTAATGGTTCATTATTGTGAGTTTGAACATTTATTCTTCATATGGTGTATTTCTATCACCATGCAAAGAGACATTACAAGGTGAGGTTATGGTGCAATTTTTACATATATTTACCTTCTGTTTTTTTAAATTCAAGCATAGGTATGTCAAGACATTTATTAAGAATTACACTAGATGGTTTAATGTCTATGGGAGGTATGTTATGCAGAAATTAAAATTAATATTATAAAATGAAAATACAATCTCTCTTTTGCCATTTCATTTTCAAAGTCTGCACACAAAAATCCTGCAAAAATTAAAATGAAATAACCCCATTTGCAATTTCATTTTTAAAGTCTGTGCACAAGAATGCTGCAAAAATTAAAATTAAAATGAAATGCCGTCATTTGCAATTTCATTTTCAGCCTGAACCACAAAGAAGTTGCAAAAATAAAAAGTAAGACGCATTTTCCACTTTGCATTTTCATTTTCAAGTTCTCAACATGCAATAGGCCTTGATTTACCTAAATTCTTTGTCATTCGTAGCTGTAGAGCCACTTTGATCAACAGAATATTTCTCACTTCGACTGTGTTTAATTCATGTGATTTTTGATCTTTTCACCCCCATACTACAAGCTTCACAGCAAAACCATCTCACAAAATCTGAAGGCCACACGTAGTTGTAGTTTTAAGTAGTTAATGTACTATTTAATTACACTTTTTAATATGACAGGAATCAGCCTTTATTATATCATAATTTACATTTATTTACACTGAAGCAGAAACAGGATGCTTTGTATTTTTGTAGTATTATAGTGTTGCGTCAGCATCCAATACCGCAATGGCTGGATTCCCTGCTCTTTACTTGGCTTTTTGAGGTGGCTTACTATCCTTAAAAGGACTGCTTGCCTTTTCCTGCACTAGTTTGAAATGTCTGTGTGACTGTGCAGAGTTGCCGTTTTTATAGGCGCTCTTGCTATTGATGATACAATGTTATCAATCTTTTGGTGACTCGTCCCTAATTGATGTAACTTGTCCTGTGCTGTTCCATAGCCCTTCCTTCAAAGTCACTTTCCCCAATGGCCACTTCCAACTCTTTGCAACAGTGTACAAACTTGTCGAAATGGCTGGGTGGTCTTTTCTGCCCCTTCGGTCATGCAGCTGGTGTTGAGGGCACATCAGCAGGGTTTGGGAGTGCTGTGTTGTCAACATGGATGTTGCGTACTGCACTGGCAGGTGGCACAACCAGGATGTTAAAGGTTGTGCTGTTGTTAGGTGCAGAAGGTGTGTTCAATGCTGGTCAACTGTAGGCAAGCAGGCGAACTTCCTGGTCTGGAGATGCAGATGTACCGTTTCTTTTCCGTTTTCATTTACTGAACTGGCACTGCAAACTGCGTTCCAGGTCTGGATCTCGGCTTTGAGGTTCTCCCTTCACCACCGCTTCATAACGCCTCTATCTGCCTTGTCCTTTGCATGCGCATTTTTACCACCTGCCCTGCTTCTCACGGCACAATTGGAGTCAGTGGAAACTAGATCTGACACATTTTTCTGTAGCTTCATAAGCCTCAAGCTCCGCTGGTGTCTGCACCCCCTGAAAAATGAACCTTAGCAGATGGAGAACAGGTGGTGCAGCAGCCCAGGTGTTAGTATCTCATCTTTCTACATCCCTGTATTACAAATTTACAAAGCATCCCATTTCTACTTCAGTGTAAATAAATGTAAATTATGGCATAATAAATACTAATTTCTGTCATGTTAAATATTGTAATTAAAAAACATATTCATATCTTAAGAAATACATATATGCATGGCCTTCAGATTTTGTGAGACAGTTTTTCTGTGAAGATCACAGTAAGGAGGTGAAAAGACCAGAATCACATGAATTAAACACAGTTGAAGCGAGAAGTATTCTATCGATCAAAGTGGCTCTATAGCTTCTTCTTCTTTCGGCTGCTCCTGTTAGGGGTTGCCACAGCGGATCATCTTATTCCATATCTTCCTGTTCTCTGCATCTTGCTCTGTCACACCCACCCACCTTCATGTCGTCTCTCACCACATCCATAAACCTTCTCTTAGGCCTTCCTCTTTTCCTCTTGTCTGGCAGCTCTATATTTAACATCCTTCTATTAATATACCCAGCATCTCTCCTCTGCACATGACCAAACCAACACAATCTCACCACTCTGACATTGTCTCTCAACTGTCCAACCTGAGCTGACCCTCTAATGTACTCATTTCTAATCCTGTCCATTCCCGTCACACCCAATGCAAATCTTAGCATCTTTAACTCTACCACCTCCAGCTCTGTCTCCTGCTTTCTGGTTAGTGCCACCGTCTCCAACCCGTATAACAAAGTTGGTCTCACTACCATCCTGTACATCTTCCCTTTCACTCTTGCTGATAACCGTCTGTCACAAAGTACTCCTGACACTCTTCTCCACAATGCAACTCCTTCTTGCCTTCTCTATACTTCTCCATCAACATCCTCAGATCAAACAATTCATCTGTGGTGCTCTTTCTTGGCATGAAACCATACTGCTGCTCACTAATCATCACCTCACTTCTTAACCAAGCTTCCACTACTCTTTCACATAACTTCATGCTGTGGCGTATCAATTTTATCCCCCTGTAGTTACTACAGTTCTGCACATCCCCCTTATTCTTAAATATCGCCACCAACACACTTCTTCTCCACACCTCAGGCATTTTTCACTTTCCAAGATTCCATTAAACAATCTGGTTAAAAACTCCACTGCCATTTCTCTTAAACACCTCCGTGCTTCCACAGGTATGTCATCTGGACCAATGACCTTTCCATTTTTCATCCTCTTCATAGCTGTCTTTTTTTCCTCCTTCCTAATCCGTTGCACTTCCTGATTCACTATCTCCACATCATCCAACCTTCTCTCTCTCTCTCTCTCTCACACTCTTCATTCATCAGCCTCTCAAAGTACACTTTCCATCTGCTCAACACACTCTCCTCGCTTGTGAGTAAATTTCCATCTTTTTCATCCTAACCTGCTGCACATCTTTCCCAGCTCGGTCCCTCTGTCTAGCCAATCGGTACAGGTCCTTTTCTCCCTCCTTAGTGTCCAACCTCTCATACGCCTTTTCTTTTGCCTTCGCCACCTCTCTCTTGACCTTGTGCCTTATCTCCTTGTACTCTTGTCTACTTTCTGCATCTCTCTGACTATCCCACTACTTCTTCACCATCCTCTTCCTCTGTATACTCTCCGTTACTTTCCCATTCCACCACCAGATTTCCTTTTCCTCCTTCCTCTCTCCAGATGTCACGCCAAGCACCCTTCTTGCTGTCACCCTTACTACATCTGCTGTAGTTGCCCAGCTGTCTGGTAATTCTTCATTGCCAGCCAGTGCCTGTCTTACCTCCTCTCTAAACTCAACCTTGCAGTCTTCCTTTTTCAGTTTCCACCATTTGATCCTTGGCTTTGCCCTCACTCTCCTCCTCTTCTTGATCTCCAACGTCATCCTACAGATCACCATTCTATGTTGTCTAACTACACTTTCCCCTGCCACCACTTTGCAGTCTTTAATCTCCTTCAGATTGGCTCTTCTGCACAGGATATAATCTTCCACTCCTGTCCGTCACCCTATGTTCCTCCCTTTTCTTAAAATATGTATTCATCACAGCCATGCCCATCCTTTTTGCAAAATCCACTGTCATCTGACCTTCTTCATTTCTCTCCTTGACACCATACCTGCCCATCACCTCCTCATGCCCTCTGTTCCCTTCACCAATGTGTCCATAGAAATCTGCTCCAATCACCACTTTCTGTCCCTTGGGTACACTATTCATCACTTCATCCAACTTACTCCAGAAATCTTGCGGGGCATATGCGCTAACAATATTCATCATCACACCTCCAATTTTCAGCTTAATAATCATTACTCTGTCTGACATTCTTTTCACTTCCAAAACACTCTTGACATACTGTTCCTTCAGAATAACCCATACTCCATTTCTCCTCCCATCCACACCAATTGAGAGAACAATTTGAATCCACCTCCGATCCACCTGGTCTTACTCCCCTTCCATTTAGTCTCTTGCACGCACAATATATCAACCTTCCTTCTCTCCATCATATCGGCTAACTCTCTGCCCTTACCAGTCATACTGCCAACATTCAAAGTTCCTTCCCCTCAGTTCCATTTTCTTTACCTTCCTCCTCTCCTCTTTCTTCCAGACACATCTCCCCCCCTCTTCTTCTCCTTCTTCAGCCAACATTAGCCCAATTTCCACCAGCACTCTTGTTGGCTAGCAGTACTGGTGGCGATCATTGTTAACCTGGGGCTCAGCCTATCCGGTATGGAAATCTGTACTGTTGTCCGCATGATGATCTGGCAAAATTTTACACCAGATGCCCTTCCTGACATAACCCTCCCCATTTATCCGGGCTTGAGACCAGCACAAAGAAACACACTGGTTTGTGCATCCCCTGTGACTACAGCTATGAAGGACAAAAAAATGGTGAAAATCGCCAAGCCCCACCCATTGACTCTTGGGATTTGCATGTTGAGAACTTGAAAATGAAAATGCAAAGTGGAAAATGAAAATTTAATGAGCAGCAGGTGACTCCAGTAGTTATTTGTGTTTTACTTTTCATTTTTGCAGCTTCATTGTGGTTCTGTTTGAAAATGAAATTGCAAATCGCGTTATTTGATTTTAATTTTAATTTTTGCAGCATTAATTTGCGCAGACTTTGGAAATGAAACTGCAAATGGAGGTATTTCATTTTAATTTTTGAAGAATTTTTGCACGCAGATCTCTCTATTATAAAAAGAAATCCTGGAAAGCAAAAGCAAGGCAACGATACAATACATGACCTTCTCAGAAGTTCTCGAAAGACATTTAAAAGACCCACGAGACAAAAAAGACTTGTCACGGAGCGTCTCGTGGGGACCATAAACATGAAACTTGGTCCCAAGAGACGTGGAACATGAGATTCTTGCAAGACATGCCCTACTTACAACAGATATCATATAAGAGCACATCCATCAAAAAACAATTAGTCATGTAAAAGCACGTAGTTCACACAAATCATGTGCTCTCAACACATATAAAGCGTATAAGGGCAATATAGAGAATAGACACCCAAAGGCGTTGGAGAGAAAAAAAGGCAGATAAGAGATTATGAAACCAGTAAAAATCGAAAGTATTGCAGCGTCCCAGCCAGGTTGCGGCCTTTTTGGTTTTAAGTGACTGTTCGGTCCGATTGAGGGAGGGTGGAGTACAGCACGGAAGACTGATAGCGGGGTATTGATTGATGCGGTAAGGGGGGGCAATACGCAGGGGATGAGGGATTGGAGAGGGTGTAGAAAGTTGTGTTTGGGGTTACAAAGTCAGCGATTGTTCAAGTAAAACTTTTGTGACACTTTATCATGTCAGTCGCTACAGTATCAAAAAAAAGATAGAAAAGATCGCATTACCGCAAAACAAAAGATGATTAATCATCAGAACTAGGTGTAATTGAAAAAAGAGGAGGACAAACCGAGGTCAGAAATAAAAGGTAAGGAGTAGACATCCAAGTCTTTTCGCATTTGCATCATTCTTATGCACAAAACTTAGATTTACACAATAATAGACCATACACTATGAGAATCTGTGGTCTCGCAACAGTTAAAGCAACGACAAGTTGAATTTCAAAGAATACACAATTCGGTCAGGTGTATATTTATAATCATGGAGAAGCGATGCAAATTTTAACAGGCAAAAAGAAAGGTAATGTATATATTCCGCAAATAACATTACACACCAAAGGAGATTGTGATATGCCATTCGTATTAAAATGTTTACCGTTTACTGTGAGAATAGCTTTTGCTATGACAATAAATCACAGGGACAAACATTAGAAAAAGTTGGATTATTTATTAGAGAAACAGAAACAATATTCACTCATGGGCAGTTATACGTTGCGTTGTCACAATGTGTCTCCAAAAAATATTGTTTTTAATGAAACTTTAAAGTAAAAGTGCAAATAATGAAATTGAAACAATTCCAAAGAAAAAAAAAATTAAAATTGTATATCCGATTAACCAAACACCGGGGTTGGCGAGTGAAGCGAGCAGGGGGCGAAGCCCCCTAGTTTTTAAAATGAAATTGCAAAAGAGATATTCCAATTTCATTTTAATTTTTTCATCATTCTTGCACACAAGCTATGAAAATTAAATTGCAAATTAGGTTACTTAATTTTCTTTTTTGCATACAGACTTTAAAAATTAAATTGCAAAAAAGAGATTGAATTCTCATCTAATTTTAACTTTCATGTTTGCATAAAATACCAACCACATGCCCTCTGAATCGAATCTGAGCAAGATTAAGCATCATCTTATCGACCCAGTTCACTATTGTTGATATAAAGGGCATATACAGCCTTATATTTCATTATGCAACAAAGTAGCCTATACTACTACCGTATATCAATTTAAGAAACATACATAAATATGTCATTTATGTGCATTTTACGTAAGTAACATTGGAAACTCTTTGCAATGATGTAAGGCATAGATAAGCAAATCAACTTGCAGTTTTTACAGGCCAACAACACTGGGACATTCGGTTGCTATCTTTTACGCCTTTTGTTGCAGACACTGGCGGCTTTGGTCAGTTTGATTTCACCGGTGCTCAGCATTTCCCATGTCAGACACGGCGCTGACGAAGTCGCTGTGGACAGCAGAAAGAAGGAGAAGCCGAGGGCGGTTAAGCCCGTCACCATCCCCAAGGGTATGAGATACAGGGCTAATTGAACGATCTGGCGACGACGGAGAGTGGAACCAGGTGGCGAACCACCAGTTATGCCCTGTGCTGTAACTGGGGCTAAATAACGACATCGCAGCATACAAAGGTTACAGCAGTACACGCCAGCAGCTTCATTCTGCCGGTTTTCATCGATTGCTAGTACAACCATCGGTTTAGACGAGAAGTAGAAAAGCCACACCTAGCGAAATGAAAATATCCTAAGAAATTGTGAATAGAATACCCACCTCTTTACGAGCGACATACGTACGCAAAATGAAGCCCAACAGAAAAAAGCAGATCTAAAGCTAGGTAATTTTCATTGAACAAAAAAGCAAATTTGCAGCAGTTTCGTTTTACATAGTAAAATCTCTTAAACTGTGGACCCGGCTTTTGACTTTTACTTTTGGTTTGCGGAAAAGGGGAATCCCCTTTTAGTTCGTCGACGATTTTTTTTTCTGTTGTCAAGCTAGCGTTGTTTAATGTGTACATGTCTTTAGCGTGTAATGTCACTATAAATTAAGCGACGATTAATGTTACTTCTCGTTGGTAATTTCATAGTTTTGCTTAGCCTCTCCACAGAGGGTCGCCGTTTTCGTTAAAATGTAAGACTTTCGATTTCGAATGCAAACACTTCTACCCTGTTAGAAAAAGGCTGCTCTCCTGTCTTCCGTCATAACTGGGAGACTTGTTTGAATTGTTGCACCGTCGTCGATCGTCAGGACCTATACGTTTCCTCCTTTTTAAAGTAAGCACAGTATTTTTGTTTGTATTTTGTTTCTTTTCACCTGTTGGAAAAGAAGGTTGCAACAGACTAATCAAATGCCGATCACAAGCTTAAAAATAATTTCTTCTTGCCGAATATTTTTTGAAACGCAACAGTCTTTTCATATTCAGTATTGTACTGTACAGTAGATATGTGATGCCAAGATTACGTGTATATTGTTTTCTTAGAATTTATATCAATTTTAGATCAAACTCGGTTGCTGATTTTTAAAACATGCTTTTATCGTTCAAATCACAATTGCAACAATAATAGTAACGAACAAACATAAAAATGTTTTTACAAAATCTGGGATATGATTGGATCATATTCATAATGGGAACGTTTGACAAATACTAATGAAAAGTGTGTCATATGTAACTGCATTCTTGTATTCATTGTCAATTATTTAAAATGGTAAAAGGAAAACCCTTCTTTTAAAGTGTTTAAATTAGAAGCAGAGCCAGATGCTAAAATGTTGATCATATTTGCACTGGAAACACGTCTGCACTATTTTATTAATTTGTACAAAAATCTGTAATTTTAAAATGTACATTTTTATATCCTGAGTTGTTAAAGATCTAACTTTTGATTTTTTTTTTTTATTTTAGCTGTATTATAGATATCAGTTAAATATTCAAAATTCAATCAATAAAGTTTACCAATTGAAGTGTGTAAATATGAGCCTTGAATCATGATGCAAAACCTACTAATGTGAACGACTGCAGACGAGGTATACATCAAGCTTGGAACATGCTTTGTTCAACTTAATTATTTAAAATCACAATATTTTTACTTTCTTAATAACTATAGCATCCTAATAGTATATGTCTAACTAGATGTAAATGTCTTAATTATTTTTCATAGTGTATGCATGACTTTGCATTTTTTTCATATGTGCTTGGGGTTTTTGTCCAGGTAATCTAATTTTCTCTCTGCATCCCAAACACCTGTTGGTTAAGTTGATTGACAATTTTAGATTGGTTTGTTGTTTGTAGGTCTTCTGATGGATGTGCACCCCATCCAGTATTGATTTTTGTGTTGCTGCCGAAGCTTCCTGGATTAAGTAGATTTAGAAAATGGATGCATGGATGAATTAATTTCATATCTGAGAATAGCACTGAAACAATTAGGATATATCCTTACTATCAGCACATCTTTTTAGAATATAAACAATAACATATATGTTATTAATGTAAAATTATTTTAAGAATGAGCCAGATAATGGATATATCTGTTCAATTCAAAAATATTTCAACCTGTCCATTTCTTCTCTTGATTAAAGATTGAGTCTATGCAGTATGGTTTTTCTCAGCAAAGCTGTAGTAATTTTATTGACAGCCCCTTGTCTACATTTCTGAAGTTTTTTTTTAGTTTATTTGAATATGTTTGTTGTTTTAAGTCACAGTTGACTTTGTTTGTCTTCTTCCATGCAGCTGTAATCAACATGAAGCAGCTTTTACTTCCACTGGCATTCATAGGATTGGACCTATTGGCCACACATTTCCTAAGACTTGTATTGCTGTGGGTTCCAGTACCTGTGCTTCAGCACCCCCTTTGTAATATATGGATGACATCTCTGCTCCGTGGGACACTATTTACTCTCACCTTTACTCACATATTTCAGAGACTACAAGGCTGCCCAGCTTGGATTCAAAAGCATGATGCTCTTCAAGCATGGATGGTCTTATGCATAATACCACCCAGTTATGCCACTTTTAAAATGCTGTGTCATATTCCAAACAATGAAGTGCTTTGGGGCTGGTACTCCCTGAAATGGCTAGTTCTAGCATATGTCACTACAGCACTTATTGTTGTGTTGTGGGAGAGATATGCACCCCATTCCAAAGATGGAGTTAACAAGAACACTGGTGCTTCATTGACAAGGCTGCTGTCCTACATGGTGCCTGACATCAGGAGATTTGCAGTAGTTATCTTCTTTGTGGTCATTTCATCTCTTGGTAAGTAAATGTTGTTAAATACTCAATGAACACAAGACACAAATTTTGATGTGTTTCATATCAGTAGTCAGTTTGCATGTAGCTTTGTAAATGAAATAGACATTTCTAAAAGTGACAGTTAACAGCCTTTCTGAAACATGACAACACTGGAAAGTTTACAGAGTAATTATAAATATTAAAGATGATAGATTCTACAATCATTTTTTAAAAAGTCAGAAAATAATCTGCTTTTCTAGGTGATTTATTGCTAGCTTATTCTTAGAAACACAAAAATGTTTGTTGTGATGTGCCAAAATACAAACATGTAGGTCACAAAGGGACTTGCTGACCACTTGATTCTCTACTGGCTGCTCAGTGAAATAGATTACTGTATTACCTGTGACATACAGTAGTTTATTCACATGGTTAGAATTAAAAGATTATTTTGTGGAATCACTTATTGCAGCTTGCTATTTTTTGTCAGGCCATTTGATTACATTACAAATATTAATTTAGCAGGTAATCATACTGTACATGCCAGATTTATCTTGTAGGATGGAAAATTGTACTTGAGTTCCCAAAGAAGGGCAAAACAAAACTACAATCAAGGTAAAATTATACTTTAATGAATTAATCAGAGTTAGCTACTGTAAAAATACGTTTTGAAGGTTTTTCAGGTATGGGAGTGGCAACAGCAGAGACCTTTTGAAAATGTAAGCATTTTGGAAGGAATCAAGATTGTTTTAGAAAGGTCATGGAAAAGAAGGAGGAGTTATAATTTTCATTGCTCTTACATTAAAGCCATATGTACAGTACATATCCTGTTGATTCTATTTAGTATGGTTTGAACTTAGTGTATTAATGGAGTTGTTGTGCACACTATTTTTTCAACATGTCTTTTTAAAAATGTGTTTGTTTACATTATTGGTAAATGTGAAGCCTGCAACTGGTGTAACAAAACATTTCTTTTAATATAAGGAAGATTATAAGGTATGCACCATCACACCTCTATGTCCACTTTCCTAGCACTATTGGTAGGGTCATTATCATCAAATAAGTAGCCATTTTGAAATTTCAAGTGAATGTCAGCTAGTCAGTGCCTAAATAGCTGCAAGTAAAAGCCTATTTCCATCAGTGCAATGAGAGAAATTTACATCACAATCGGCCAATATATAGCTTCTGTTTTTATTTTACTTACAGCCTGACAGTATAAGCTGTCTCTTTCTATCTCCGCCAGGTAATAGTATAAAAAAATCCAGCAAATGTTCCCATTTTGAAATTGCTTTGCTAATGAAAGCAGAATTGAAAAATATATTAAATAAATACATATACAGTATATATTTCCATTTAATAAAATATAAACTCTTTTTTGCATGCCTTATTCACCAACTGTAGTCCTTAAAGCATATACTGTATTTTTCTCTGCAGGATAAAGGAAGGCTACAATTTCCTACTCATAGCTCTGTGTATAAGGAAGGATCTAGCCCTGGATGGGATGCTAGTTTGTTTCAGGATCCACTTATATTAATATAGAGGTGTCATTTAACTTAAAACATCCATCTTTGAAATGGGGGGGGGGGGGGGCAGCAGGATTCCCAGAGAAAACTCATATAAAAACGTTTAATAATTCAAACATATTGTAGCCAGGAGTGCAGCATTATAAACATCCCTTTAAGTGACAGCTGTAAATTGTTTCAATGTGAATATGGATATCTGTGTTAGTGTAGCCTAGAATGGACTGGTTTTGTCTCCTGCCTTTCACTTGTCTTGCTATAGGCTCAGACCTTATGTAACACTCTAATGGAAAAAACAAGTTTAGAAAAATGGAATGGAATGAATGGAAGATGATAGCAGAACACGCACAAAAGAAAAAAAAAAACCTATAGGTATTATTACCAACATGTTTAATGATAGATCATATTTTAAGATTTTTCTAATTATTCTGTGTTTATTTTTTGTTATCCAAGCAGTGATGGTAATGGGACATTTCTGTCAGTTGTGGTAGTTATATTACAGTTTACATTGACAATATAATTTATTTTGTTGTGTTCTGTCTTTGCTTTTTCAAGGTGAAATGGCAATTCCGTACTACACAGGTCGTATGACAGACTGGATCATGAGTGAGGAAAATCCTGATGCATTCTTTAGTGCAATTACAGCTATGACGCTTATCACTTTTATGAGGTGCAGTCATACAATTTTGATATTGAAATAGTATCTACACTTTGCATAGTGTGCAGTTTCATAAGGATCAATCATAATTAATAGCAAAAATGACAGGACACAGGAAGATAGTTTGGCCGCTTAAGTACAACAGTTTGACAATTAATTGAAAAAGCTCCGCTTAGTCCAAGGATATCCATGATATCCAGATTTAAAGCAGAAAAAATGTAAAAAATGGAACATCAGATGGGGTTGAGAACTTAACCTGATTCTGTGAGGCAACATGTGT
>JANRMT010062796.1:41059572-41077626 GCA_026402145.1 Polypterus bichir lapradei
GTGAGGCAACATGTGTATTTTAAAATTATATTTTTTGGAGTCATACAGTTATATATTAAAATGCAGAATAAATTGTAATAAAATTTGTTTTTATTTTTGAATAAATGAAAGGGGCATAAATAGAATTATCTTGCAATACATATATTAAATCTCATGGGCTTGTTTTATCAAATATTTAGATAATTAAAGGAATAATACTTCTAAAGTAACTTTCCTTGCATTAGCATTACAATAAGTAATTGAACAGTGTTCTCCATGAGCCGTATATGTAGTGTAATGTGTCTAGGTTTAAATTGTTAATCATCTGAATAGTCTGAAGGGTTGTGCTATTATTTTGTTTCAGAGGTAATGGTAAGAACTGTCTTTATAACTTTCCAATACTGTAAAAATAATATATCCCTTGGTTACGTTTTCATTGTAGTGCTGTGTCAGAATTTGTGTGTGATCTAATCTACAATGTCACTATGAGTAGGATCCATATGCGCATCCAGAGTCTGGTCTTCAGGTCTGTCCTGCGTCAGGAAATTGCCTTCTTTGATACAGCTTCCACAGGTAGGTTTGAGGTCAAGGATATAAACTTTATGAACTTTTAAGTCTCTCCCAGGATCCCATTAAGACAATGAAATTTGTCATTTGTAGTTCATTTTATTTTTCTGTATAATCTGTAGAAAGAGCAAAAATATAGCTCATTACTTATATATAGTTTTTGTTAATAAGATAAATATCTTTTTGTTTTTGATAACACTTGATGTCTTAAAGACTTTTATAATTCTTTCATTCAAAAACAGGTGATATAACATCTAGGATTACAACTGACACCAACACAATGAGTGAGTCTCTCAGTGAGAAGCTAAGCCTACTAATGTGGTACTTCATGCGGGTTGTGTGCTTGTCAGGTTTTATGTTCAGCTTGTCATGGAAACTCACACTGTTCACTGCAATCGGTTTACCCATCATCTGGACCATTCCTGAGTACTCCAGGAAATTTTACCAGGTAACACATGATAATATTAATGTTCAGAAGTAAAATTAAAGATGGCATTTCTGATCTCATTTTTGAGTCACATATGAAATCCTAGGTAACTGAAAGTTTAACTATAAGATTTGAATATAAATTGTGTCCTAATTGTTTTCTTTTGTGTTTTTCAGTATTTGTGTCTTCAGTTTAATTATGAGTAAAATATATCTTCTCAACAGAAATTATCTGTAAAAGTGCAGACATCACTGGCAGAAGCTAATAAAGTAGCAACAGAAGTGTTCTCATGCATAAAGACTGTGCGCAGCTTTGCCAATGAGGATGGTGAAGCAAAGCGATATAGTGACATGCTGGAAGAGACATACAAGTTAAACAAGATTGAAGCAGTAGCCTATGCCATTTCCACATGGACAAACAGTGTAAGAGTCCTTATTTTCCATATGAAGCTTAATACTAGTTGCTAGTATAAAAGAAAAAAAAAATGTATTTCAGTTATGCAGTGCACAGAAAAAAATATTGATTAGACAAACCGTATATTTACAAATCATCCAACTTTCTTTGTAGTCTGCCACTTCATAAATGTATTCCATTGTATTTAATCAGATGCCTTCTCATAATTCTCAAAGTAGATTGGTGCCAAATTCTGTTTTGCAGACTCTTTTGCCCTAGGATTCATCTGCAATTGTTTGCTTTTTTATTAATCAGCCTTTCCTAAATCAATGAACACTTTTACTTCCACCTTTACATAGTGTCTTTGTGTTAGTCACTTTTGACCATCAGATTAATAGTTATGTGATCTCTGTAATTGAGAAGAGACCTCCATTGGCAGATTCCTCTATGGCTGCTGTAGCCACAGAACCCTGTGACATCATTCAGGGCCATGTGGCTGGAGATGTGAAGAGGAGAATCTTTGTCCTGAGTGATGTGTGCATGTAAAGGAAGATATAGAAGATGAGCATAAATTTATAAATGTGGCTGTATTTCACTAAAAAAACTTATTTGGAAGGTGGCAGAAAGCAGAGACAGGAGGTTAACAGGGACTTGAAAATGTTGGCTTGTGCTTTTTATGAATTAAGGTTTTTTTTCTGATATAAAAATCATCCAATATCAATTCTGAGGTTCTTAAACTCAGTAGGGAATTTAGTTCTGTAGTTATTTTCTTGATTGCAGCCCTAGTTTAAAAGCTGAATTTTATTAAATGGCTTTTGTTTTGATGATGGGAGTTGTCATTTTGAGGATTACATCATCATGACACAGATCCTGGTTGATAGAGGTGTGGCCTCTAGGGTCTTGATATTGAATAATAATTGGTGAGGGGTTTAAAGGTATTCTTGATGTCCATATTGTATGCAAGACTTGAATAAAATACTACTATTTATGATTATCTTTACATTTGATCTCTGAGTCTTGAAATTACTTGTTCCTTGACTTTTATTTTTAATTTGTGATTTGGTTTTTATCACTGCTGTTCTTGAATTTCAGTTTTGATCTTTGCTTTGTTTTTTGTTTTTTGTTTGTTTCTCCACCTGACATAAGCCTCTGAATGACATTACAGAGTCTTGAAGTTGGAGCAGCCAGACTCGTCTAGTACTGTATTAGTTTTTCTGAAATTCTCTGGTCACTTTACTAAAGTGTAGATATTGTAACAAATTCTTATCTTCTGTATTGGTTCCTTTTCATGAGATTATAGTGGTATTTTGTCTGTTTCTTCTGTGTTGCAGTCGTTTAATAATTTTATGGATACTAATAAATCTCTCAACAAGTGGGAGACTTCACGTTTTCCACTCTTGTCTTCTTCCACACTCTTGGTTCTTCAATATTCTTTTCAGCATGCTTTTCCTTCTTTCTCTTCAGTTAATATTTTTCTTTGTCTGTCCTAGACTGTCATTGTCCCTTCACTTTATCCACTTTTCCTTGTCAATGGATTCCTTATCTTGCTCATTTTATTACATTGTTCATTCTATTTTTCTCTTTTCATTTGCAAAAGTTTGCATTAGTCTTTTATCTTTTAGACTGCTCTGTGGCTTGATACTTCAACTTTTATCACCATTTCATGACTTTTACAAACTTCACTAGTCACTTATGACTTGGATATTAGTTGTCTGTGAATACTATTTTTTAGTTTGTTTCTTGGTCAAGGTTTTACTAAATTGTTGATTGATTTAGAAGTTAGATTTTTTTTTATAAATACTTTACCTCATTTTTATTTTCTGTGATATTGGTAGAACTATTTTGATAATGTACTGAAAGAAACAGGACTGAACAATAATATGATACAGAAAATGTATAAACATTTTAAACTAGAAAATAATAATCATGTGGAAGGTCAATTTTTCAATTACATCATTTCAGTCTAGAGGGCTGCATGTTATGTTTTTAACTACTTCTGCCTGCATTGTAAACATACAATCTTGGTTACTTAAACACTTCGGTCCTGTCCATATCATCAGAATTTCCTTTCTCTTTCTGTGAAGTAGTACGTTGGACTCTAATACTAGCAGGACAGAACATGTGCCTTTAAATGTCAATGAAATTCAGTAAAACACTTTGTCTGAAACAGTTATCATATAATCAAATTATTTTACAAAACCCATATCTTTATTTTATAAAACATTTAAGTCACATGACATTTCTGTGTTTATTGCAACATCAGTTTAACTTTTTTTCAGTGTCACAAGTGAGGTAGCTCAGTTACAGCTTAAAGCATGTTAAAGAAAATATCAGTGCAACTAAACAGCAGCTGTTTTTTTCTCTTATTAACATCAGACAACAACTTTTGAAAATTATTACCATATGACTGATTTTATTTTTTTTATTTTACTTTTACTTTTAAAAGCCTTTCAGCATTAGGGAAACTTTTAGCTGCCTTTGGTAACTCACTCTTCTCAGTGATTGACATACTGCTACTGGCTTGTCTTGCTCTCCACTTTCTCATTGGTTGCTGTGTTGGTAGGACTGCTGAAAACAACAGCAGTTTAAAAATAATGTTTGAGATTTATAGATCAGGAGGAAAAAAAAAAGACTGATTATTTTATGCTTCCGTCTTCTTTTCAATCTCGTCTACCCTGATTTGCAAAGAATTAAGTTGGCTACCATGGGAAGGCTGATCTCTACTTTAGTCCATTTGTGCATGCACATACAGCCAGAACTACCTGGCAAATTCTAGTCAATGCAGCATTTTGCAACACACACAAAATTCCAAACAAGTGAAGGGTTAATATACTGTACATGGTTTTGTTGGCTAATTATCTAACAACAGAACAGAAATTAAATTTTAACTGTTATAGCCAATGGGGTAGTTAGCAAGCAAGATTTTTTACTTTGTGATGTGTTGGCCCAAAGCAAGTGGTGAAAAAGCACTACAACATTGAAAAAGGATAGAGTAAATGTTTTAATAACAGTATTTTATAGCCAACTTATTACATTCAAGCTATTTAAAAGAAATGTTAAGTTAAATATTGCTAAGTATATGAATATCATAGCATTTTTGTAATCAACTTTGTTTGTTCATGTGTATGTTCATTTTCATTTATTTAGCTTAAAATAAAGTGCAAGTCTTAGTGGATTCTTCTGATTTTTCGTGCATTCACTTGGATTGTATTTAAATTGAAAAGTCTTTTTTTTTTTGTATTCATAAAGTATTATTTACTTTACATAGTAGAACTGGACAGTATAGCCATAAATGTTGTCAGCTCAATATGAAGAATAATAGATAATTATTCTATTAATTTCCTCATGTTTAATTTTAAGTCAGAACAGCATTTTTGACAAAAAACAAGGTTTTAATATTATGGTGTAATACACATCATCAAGTAAGTTATTTTCAGAATTAAACAATAAGGAAAATAAATGAAATACATTTAAAAACTACATTTTTGAAGTGGAAAAAATAAATGTGGTACAGGTTATTTGCCTAATATAATGAACCACAGGGTTATTTTTTTCATTTGTTTGTCAGCTGTCTCTGGGTTTAGGATGCTGTGTACAAGGAAACTAGGTTGCCATTTGGGCTGAAAACACTATCTGAGGAGGAGCTGGTTGCATGGATGCACAGGCACTGTTTGGCCAGAAGACTCAGTCTGGGAAGGAATGCTTTGTGGATCTTCCATTGGGGTCAAACATATAGTCAAATACAGTATGAATGATCAATGATAGAAACATGATTGGGTTTAAACTGAAAAATACTTAATTTAGTATGAATCAATATAAATGAATTTATCAACCCTGCACAGTGATTTCACGCTATTGAGCAATAAAAATTATGTTGAACTTAGAAGTAAAATATAATATGAGTTTGTGCAACTATTGTGTTCTAGCGCATATAGGTTGTCATGATGTGAAACATAATTCTAAACGTATCAATGGGTAACAACAATAAAATGGTCATTCTAATATTTTATCTTCTTTTTTTTTTGCACTTTGACAGTGTAGAGCCTTTTTGGGGAAT
Source organism: Polypterus bichir lapradei (assembly GCA_026402145.1). Lineage (NCBI taxonomy): Eukaryota > Metazoa > Chordata > Cladistia > Polypteriformes > Polypteridae > Polypterus > Polypterus bichir. Next base: position 41,064,996 of record JANRMT010062796.1, read on the forward strand.
TGTTAAATCACATCTGTTCTTTTCCAGCTATCCAGCTTGGCACTTAAAGTAAGCATCTTGTACTATGGAGCTAAGCTTGTCACATCAGATGATGTTAGCAGTGGAGACTTGGTTTCTTTTGTCCTGTATGAACTCCAGTTTACTTCTGCTATTGAGGTAACTTTCAAATTAAGGGACTGTTTTTTTAGCATGCTCAAAATTTAAAATGAATCTTTAAAATATTGTCATTCTGGCTTGTGGAGAATCATTTTTTTATCATATTAGGAAAATTCTGCTGCAAATTTAAAAAGTGCATAAGACTTTTGGTGAAATCTAGCCATTTATCCATTATCAATGCAGCATAATCCAGGAAAATCACATGTTAGACAAAACCTACTTAAGGACATGACAGCAGCCTATTGCAATTCATGATCAAACACATATCCACACCTATTCATGCCGGGCTAATATACACTAATCTAATAATCTGTTTTTTCACATCTGTTGTATGTGGTTATAAAGGAATACTTTGGTGGAGGCATACAAACACATGGAGAATATAAACACTCCATGGAGATGGTGGCAAGCTTATAATTTAAACACAGGATGCTGGATCTATGAAGCAGCAGTTCTGATCATGGTGACTTTGTGTCAGTTTGATCAAATCTATCTCATAATAAGTTAGATTGATAATACTGATGTAACTCTTCTTAAAGAAAAGTAGCTGGTAAACAAGAGGAAAAATCATTGCATGTTTAAATAGTTTAACTGTCATTAGAATCCCAGATATTGCGCTAATTATGTTTGTTTTATTCTTTTTATTTCCAAAGGTGTTGATTTCTTATTACCCTCATGTAAATAAAGCAGTTGGGGCCTCAGAGAAAATTTTTGAATACATAGATCGGAAACCTGCTATAACTGCTCCAGGCACGCTTGCCCCTAATTCTTTGAAAGGTCACATTTTATTTAAAAATGTCAGTTTTGCCTATCCAGGAAGACCAGATACCACAGTACTGAAGGTTAGTGACAAAGGTTTATTTTCTACTGGATACTGCTAACTGGAGTTTTTGTTTTCTTTTCCTTCACTGTTGGCTGTCCATAGCTGAACAATTAATTAATGGGCAGGTAGTGTCGGGCACCATTTATGTTAACTAACTTCAAACCACTTTCTTTCCTGTCTGCTTAAACAAATCTGTATCTTTATGTAAATATAATTTGTAAAATTTACATCTGCACTCAGTGAACAACAACAACATTTATTTATATAGCACATTTTCATACAAAAAATGTAGCTCAAAGTGAAGAACATTATACCAAAATAAACTGAATTGAACTGAATAGTGACAATTAAAGTTTGGCTGTGGCCCTTATTAAACTGATGGAGATTTCAAAAGAATATTTAATTTTATACAAAATACCATTCATCAGTTTTACTGTATTACTTTCATTTTATTTAAAAATACTGCTCTGTAATGTGTATCTGTACACTAATAAATGGTAAAGTAACTGTACATCCATCAAAGACGTTCCTACTTTTTTGCAACATGTAGGCGTTCATCTTTTGAAAGTGTATTGAATTCACTTGCCTGTTGTTTTTTTTTTACTTTACTTATAGGACATATCCCTGGAACTGAAACCAGGTGAGATTACAGCCCTTGTTGGGCCTTCAGGGAGTGGAAAGACTACATGCATCTCTTTGCTAGAGCGATTTTATGAGCCACAGATTGGAGAAATTCTGCTGGATGGAGTTTCCATTCAGGAGTATGAGCATAAGTATTTACATATGAAGGTGAGATTTAAAGTTGTGATAAATGTCTCCTCAGAGTTTAACTTTAAAGATTTGCATTCTAAACAGCGATAATACTTACAGACACATTATGCTTGTAAAGCTGGTTACTGTATTTCAGTTTTGTCAATAAATATATAAGGTGCAGTATGCATAGTTTGTAAAATGCTGCATTCTTTTTAAATGGAAAATAACTTGGTCTAAAGAAGAGATTACCCTTTAATTACTATTTAATATATGTATTACTAGATAGTTTTTTTTTTTTTTTTTTTGCTTTCTCTGAAGCTAAATGGTATATTTTTAAATGTATAGTATGAAATACTCAAACCTGTGGTCCTTGAAGAAAGGTGGTTCTTGCGCTTCTTACAAAACACTGCACCACAGGTAACTCTGCCGAGGCTGTAACCACCTTTTTTTTCATGCCCTAATGTTGTGTATAATTGTCTATTGTATTTGGAGTGTATGACTTGTGTTTACAATGAAAATGATCAGTTGGCTGTGCAAATTTCCCTCACCGAATGTGAATGAACTGTTTTTTTCTTGTCAACCATGTTGCATGAAAGTGCCACCACTTACCATGTGGAGGACCAGAAGCCCAATGATGTGGGTATGTTAGGTAGCCTGTCTCTCCACTTATTTGGTTAACTGTACCTTTCATTTGGGCTCAGTGTATGACTTGCCTTTGAGATGAAAATAATCGGTCAGCCTGTGTAATGTGTTTCACTCTTAGTAAATGTTACATTGGCTCTTTTCCTTTTAGCAATGCCCCATGCCCATGCCACTGTTTTTTTCCTGTCAACAATATCACGTGGTAGCTCTGTCGTTTGCCTTGAGAAGGGCTTGAAGCCCAATTACATGGCCAAGGTAGCCCACTCCTCCAATTTTTGTGTCATGTTATGCTTACCACATCATAAGCTCTTGATTAAGCCCAAGATCAGCACTCAAGGCCTAGTGGTTTGTGTGTGTCAGATGGAGGACTGTCAATATTTTATATGTATAGCTTGCTGTAAGGAGTTATAGTAGTACATATTGTGATTGATACAGTGACACAGTGCACTGCACTACGTCCTTGTGGATTCAGTGTCCTGAGTTTGAATCTCAATCATTGTTTGTAAGGAGTTTCCACATTCTCCCCATGTTTGTGTGAGTTTATCTCAGGGTACCCTGATTTTCTTTTCCCATCTCCTCAAAGATGTAGTGGTTAGGTTGATTGACAATTCCTAACTGATAATGTGTGTGTGTCTGAGGGTATGTCTCTGTGTATGTGTCCAGAAGTGGACTGGCATCCTGTCTGGGCCTATTTCTTGCTTTGTGCCCTATGCTACTGAGATATATTCTGAATACCCTTGACCCTGAATTGGATTAAGAGAATTAGAGAGTGTCATGTTATTTTAGTATGTTTGAATTTCCTGTCTTAGTAATCATTCAGTCTGCCAGTTTCTAATATTCTCAGAAAGTGGTCTTCATGAAATAAAAACAAAATTCTAATTGCACTGTTTAATCCAGATATTAGTGTTAATATGGTGGCGCAGTGGTAGCGCTGCTGCCTTGCAGTAAGGAGACCTGGGTTCGCTTCCCTGGTCCTCCCTGCATGGAGTTTGTATGTTCTCCCCCTGTCTGCATGGGTTTCCTCCTGGTGTTCCAGTTTCCTCCCACAGTCCAAAGACATCATGCAGGTTAGGTGCATTGGCGGTCCTAAATTGTCCCTAGTGTGTGCTTGGTGTGTGGGTGTGTGTGTGTGTTCTCGCCCTGCTTTGGGCTGGTGCCCTGCCCGGGGATTTGTTCCTGCCTTGTGCCATGTGCTGGCTGGGATTGGCTCCAGCAGACCCCCGTGACCCTGTGTTAGGATATAGCGAGTTGGATGATGACTGACTGACTGATGATAGTTGTCAAGGTGTAATCTTCATCATGCAACAGGTAGAACATAAAATTTGTCAGTCTTGATAAAGAAGGCACAAGATGAGTATAAAGTGGAAATGCAAGAGGCAGTAAAGAAATATCAAAAAACTGCAGAACAAAACCTAAAAAAACTCTGCAGCTCCTTAATCTCTGACATAAAAGAGGGTCTTCTTGATTTACAGGATCTCAAGTTTTTTCTTCAGAGAGACTGACAATCCAAAAAAGACGTTTTTATATTTATTTGCATTTGGTTTCCCCCAGATATAAGAGTTATTGTTCCTCTTATAGCAGTTGCACCTAGTCAAACTACTGGTCACAAGGCCGTCTCTGCTCCCAGGTACTTCTGACTACCTCATGGGATATGCTATTTTTTCAAGAACTGGTTAGTCAAAGGAAATAATGGGTATACATTTTAATATCAAAACTTCTTAAAGGTGTAAGCATTTTTCAGGATGATAATAATAATAATACATTTTATTTATATAGTACCATGAGTTCTATAAAAAAAAAAGTTTTTTCTTTTACTTTTTGCATTAAATTAGATTAAGTAATTCTTTACGTTGACATTTTATTTTAAATGTATATTCTCAAAGTTTTTGCCAAGTAAAATATGCTTTTGATTTCAAATTATTTGTGTGGAAATAAGTAGATTTCCTTGTAATTTTATGCTTTCTTCTGCAGGTATTAGTGGTTGTGTGATCACAAGCTTAAAATAAAATCTTCTGGTAGGTTTTACTCTGTGTTAGACTTTTTTTGGCTTAATTCAGATCTGCCAGAGTTCTTCCACATTTGAAAGTATGCCTATGACCTTATGGATCATAAATATGATTTATGGGCTTACTGTATATCATCCTGAATCTCAGATATTGCCAAAAGCCAGTCTACAGTTTTATTATGAAATATACTGTGCTTTGAAAAAAATACTTAAATCTTTAAGAACTTTTTAAATTAATCTGGATTAAAAATGATACACCCAAATATTTGTCCAAATTACTTACAGTAGTTGTGTATATGATGACTATTGCCTATTTATTTGTTCAGATTGCATTGGTGAGCCAGGAACCAATGCTTTTCGCTCGCTCAGTAGAAGAAAATATTGCATATGGCATTGGAAAGTCATGCCTAGAAGATGTGATGAATGCTGCAAAAATGGCAAATGCTCATGAATTTATAACTGGACTTAAGGATGGATACAATACAGGTGAGTACAGAACCTGTACGCTGTCTTGTTCCATGTCAAAGTTCTGTGCTCATGTTTGTTGCATATTTGAAAAATATAGATGCTGGAGAGAAAGGGGGCCAACTGTCTGGAGGACAAAAGCAACGTATTGCCATTGCCAGAGCTCTGCTTCGTGATCCAAGTGTGCTTATCCTGGATGATGCTACCAGTTCTCTGGACACAGAAAGTGAGCACATGGTAAGTACAGAGGAAACAAAATGATGTAAGTAATAATGTGCATTTTTAATTTCATGAGCTAAGGAATCAACTTCATAGCATCCAAAGGCTTGCCCAAAAGTATCTGGAAAGGATATAAACGTTTGGTGGGCCTAGGTCACTCCACATATTAGCTTAATGTGAACACCAAGACATTGTGATGTCCTTTAACTAAAAAACGTAACCCAGAGTCACCTAGGCTTTTACATTTTGCACTTGGTTAGGGCTTAAATAATAGCTGGTATGATAGGAAGTAACACAACGATACATGAATACTAAAAAAAAATCCTATATTTTAACTCTGTCTATTCACCTTATATTGTTAATATCTTTTCGAGTGACTTATACCGTCAAACAAACAGGTTACCAGTCTTCTCTATAGGACTTTTGTCAAAATTTACAGATTAAATGTTGTAATAAAATTCAATAATTTTTGTTAACAGTTCAGTAACATAAGTGACAGGTCATAAGAGACAGAAGAGGTTAACAATATACCAGCATCTATGAAAATACTCAAACCATATTAAAACATCTGTATTATATAGAGTGGTGTACTAAATAATAAAAAAAAACTGTTTTTCTTATTAAATGTACATTCACATATTTTCATACCATCATATTTAATAACTAAAAATGCAACAGTAACAACAAACATTGACAAATGGAGAAACATATAATTAAATAAGTTTAACACAGTATAACATTTTGCTTAGTTTTAAAATAAGTCCTGTTTTTTTAAAGACATTAAAAATATTTTTTTTAATGAAGGACTGTCATTCTGTCCATGGATGGTTCCTTTCTTGCACCCAACGTTGTCAGTTTAGGCTGTGGCTTCCTGTGACCCTGAGTTTAGTCAAATGGGTTCAGTAAATGGACAGAATAAAATAATGAAAAGTGCACATTATTGGGAAGCAAATAAAAGGTACATTCTTATGTTAAATATAAAAATATTCTCATCCTAGAAAACACTGGGCTGTTACCTTAATTTGTGTCATATTCAGATTTATGTAACATGATCACAAAATATAAAATAGGGCAGCATCAATCCATTTTACATTTATAACATTTCCGTTATATTTCATAAGAAATTTAGGGATCAGTAAGATAAAAATTACCTTGATTTTAAAAAGTAATATTCATGAAGTATAGCTGAGTTTATACTCAGTAAAGCCTGTTATGTTGCAGTATTTTATCTGAATTATGAAATACCCAGACTGGGGGTGTGTAAAAGCAAGTCAGTACGTGAAATTACATTTTTTCTTTTTTCCTTCCAAATGTGTTTATAACCCAAGGAGAGCCATTCACGACACACAACCCACTGGCAGCAACCAACCCAATGACTGAGAAACACTGAGAGCATAGTACGTCTTTTTGTCTCATCTTGGATTGTGTTTAGACATGTTACATTTACAAAAGGCAATTTTCCTTCGTTTTTTTAGTCTGGACCCTTTTCTAAGAAATGTGTTACTAAAACCAGTGTATGCAGTATTGCTAAACTCTTAAAGATCAATATTTATTTTCTTTCTTTCTTTCTTTCTTTCTTTCTTTCTTTCTTTCTTTCTAAACCCAACCCCCACAAAATCAACTTAAAAATACCCAAGCTCAAATACCTGTACCTGTTTTTAGTAAATTTCTATTGCAAACTTGCACACAAAACAAAGCAGAACATATTCAAACACAGCGATTTTCTTATCATTAACATCATTTGTGATGTTATACTTGACAATCTACAAAGTGTGATTTGGCCAGCCAGACAGTGGTGGCATGATGCATTTGGCCAAGCATGCATACATTTTTACTGCCTCCACCATATGTGAAAATAAAATAAATAAGTTTAAGTTTAAATTAAGTTCACAATATCAATCAATGGTCAGAGTTAAGCACTTTTTGAAGCTAAAAAAAGGACATAAAAAATGAAAATAATAAACCACACTGTAAATTAACTGATGGAGCCAAGCCATGATCGATCAGAATGAAGCCCAATTTTTTCTGTGAAGCAGTTGCTGTTTTTCCAGAATGTATAAGAGAACAAGACAGTGCTTTTGAGTGAGTAAAAGTAATTAGTCCCTTTTTTTTGGGGTGGCACTGTGGCAGTGCTGCTGCCTCACATTAAGGACATCTGGGTTTGTGACCTGGGTCCTCCCTGAATGGAGTTTGCATGTTCTCAGTGTTTATGCATGGGTTTCCTCCCACAGTCCAAAGACCTGCAGGTTAGGTGGATTGGTGATGCAAAATTGGCCCTAATATGTGGTTGGGGTATGTGTGTGTTCACCCTGTGATGGTCTGGCATAGTGTCCAGGGTTTGTTCCTGCCCTGTGCTCTATGCAAGCTGGGACAGGCTCCAGCACCACCTCCCAGACCCAGTTCAGGACTAACTGCATTAGGTAAATGATTGACTGACTTTCTTTTGGTGGTAGACATTTATTTAACTGCGGTGGGCTGGCTCCCTGCCTGGGATTTGTTCCTGCCTTGTGCCCTGTGCTGGCTGGGATTGGCTCCAGCAGACCCCCATGACCCTGTGTTAGGATATGGTGGGTTGGACAATGACTGACTGACATTTATTTAAACCCATTGTATACTGAAGCAGCACTAATTTTAGGCATTGATACAAATCCACAGTTGAGATTTTTAGCAGTTTTTAGCTTTGAATGAATAAACTTTAAGTCATCTTTGTAACATTACCAAATACAATTATTGATGATTACCCTTTGATACGGAGTTCTGCTGTAATCTCTAACACACTAGCAGCACCAAGCACTTTAGCGCATAAAACAAAAAGCAGCTCAAGTGAGTTAATAATATTTGCCTCTGTAAAGAACAAATACTGTTTACAGAAAAGTACTTAGTTAGTTACATAGTACTTCTAATACATCCAACTGATGCCCAGCAAGGCTGGGTAACGCAGTTAGTCTATAAGTATTTTTAGAAATATCCCAGGCAAATGATTAATGCATGTCTGGATGGATCATTATTGATTTTTTCTTATTTTGTTCTTGCCTTTTGCAGGTGCACTCAGGCGTCTTCAATAGGAAACTAAATTGCTCTATTCTAGTGATCGCTCATAGACTGAGCACAGTGGAGAAAGCTGATAGAATCATTGTGTTGGAGGATGGCAAGGTGGTGGAGCAAGGAACACACAAAGAGTTGCTACAAAACCAAGGCACATATTCTCGTCTCATCCAGAAGATGATGAAAGGTTTTGACCGCAGTGGCAACCAGGAGTCTGAATAGAAATTCGAACATTTGACAGGAAAAGCACTTAGGATAAGAATTGGACTAAATCTTTCCTTATATAAAAAGACTTAATGTTTTATCCAGTACAAAGAAAAAGACATTTCATCACAGTATTGTGGTGTAGAAGTGAGAAAACAAGTTCTGTGCTTATTCCAAATCTTTTGTGTTATGGGATAAAATTATTTTAGTGTGAAGTTACCTGCACATAGTTGCCACCTATGGTGTAATTTATAAATTATTCCAGCACTGTAAAGAAATGATAGTATTAACAAAGTACAATTTTGGTTATTTATAAAAGCTGATTCTAAACTGTTTATTTATCACCGAAGACCTATTATCCAATTTAAAACTCAGTTTCCTCACATATTCAAAGTTTTCTAACCAATTTTGTTACCATACTGAAAATTAAAAATGTATGTTTTTTCAGTAAGATTTTATTTTATTCATTAAGTGAACACCAGGTGAGATCCAGTTTAACAGAGAGTGATTATTAGACATGTCTGTAAAGCAATTTTTGGTCTACTCATTAACCTAATAAGATTGTTTGCTTTAATTCATACCTTCAAGATTACCAGTGCACACTTAGTGTACTGTAATGCTGACAAATCAATATAGAACTTTCAGAGGGAAAAAAGTGCCAGTTTTTAAGCAAGTTACTATTTAAGTTAAGTAAATTAAGTTTAACCATGTGACGCTGGACAAAACATTACCTGCCTTCTCCCAGTATGTGGATTGTAAAACCCGGGGAAATAGGACAAGAAAATGTGAATTTCCCCTTGGGATTAATAAAGTATCTATCTATCTATCTATCTATCTATCTATCTATCTATCTATCTATCTATCTATCTATCTACACTAACTGAATACTGTGTTTGAGGCTTTAGTGGGGCATCTGTGCATAAAAATGTTGTTTATTTCCATAATAAGTAATTTTTGTGTTATTGTGTTGGGGTATTACAGATTTTCTGACTTGCTAAAATGCTAAACCCTATTTTCAGACCAAAACCGTCAACTGCCGAACTCAGTTACTGAATCTTGACTCTTTTTGTCAAAACCTTAAACAACAGTCATCTGGTTTGACTCAATTTGCAAATCTGTTTCATTCTGTTTACAAAACTACAAACACATTCTTATTCAGAAAATATTGTTGTCATTGGTAACACACTGCTGCTCAAAATTATTCACACGTGTCTAATCAGTGATATTATATGTTAGGCCCAATCAATAAACAGGATATAGGCCAGTTTAAATGCAAGTGGCAAGTGTGAGTTGAACTGTGATTGAAGAGGAAGGGGAGTGTGTGTGTAAGAGTTGGTAAAGGAGGGGGAAGACGAGAAGGAAAAGCAAGAGTAGTGATTCCAGATAAAATTAGAGCAGTAATTATAGATCATGCTCTGGTTCATGGCATGACTATGAGAGAAACGGGCCAATGTGTGCAGGTGAATTTCTCAGTAGTCTGGACATTCTCAGTACTCTGGACATTCAGAAAAGAAAACTTGTATTATATGTTGTAATAAGTGGAGACCAGAGGCATGGAAAGGTTTGGGGCAGCCACCCGTTTAATCCGGTATCCTGGCTGCAAACGTCTTTGAGGCATTGCATACATGTTTACACAACAGAGCCCAAAACAGAACTGCCTGCCAGAGCGAAGGCAGTGTGCTTTATAGCAGAGAGGGCGGAAGTGATGTCGTCCTCTGGGCCGGAACCGGAAGTGACTTCATCCTGGGGGCCGGAACCGGAAGTGACCTCTTCCTGGGGGCCGGAACCGGAAGTGATGTGTCCTTCCTGGAAATGGCGGCTCCTGGTGAGATTTCCCGGGTAAGACCTGCAGAGAACTCAGAAAGAGCGTCAGCGTACCCCGCCCCCCCCCGGGCAGATGTATAAACAGTATGTTCTAAGCCCTTCAGCTGCCTCCCATGCACACGTGTGTGACAAGACTCCCCCCTCAGCCCAGACCCGTCGGGTCGGGCAACCTGCACCGAGAGGTCGTGGGCCCGGGAGAGGGCATCAGCGTTGGCTTGAAGAGACCCCTGACGATGAACGAGCGTATACTTGTACTGCTGCAGGTCAAGAAACCACCTCGTGACTCGCGGATTCGACTCCCTATATGATCCGTCACCAGAGTGAACACGCGACCCAAGAGGTAGTACCGCAGCTGAGTCACCGCCCATTTGATCGCCAGAGCCTCCTTCTCCACCGCCGCGTACCTGGTCTCCCTGTCCAACAGTTTCCGGCTCAGGTACATAACGGGGTGTTCAACACCTTCGACGCTTTGGCTCAACACGGCTCCCAAGCCTGTGTCCGAAGCGTCCGTCTGGAGGATAAAAGGAAGAGAGAAGTTAGGGGAAATTAAGATAGGTGCTGAAGTCAGAGCCCTTTTTAAGTCACTGAATGCAGCCCCCGCTTTATCAGACCATACCACCGTATTAGGAGCTCTTTTCTTTGTCAAATCGGTCAAGGGCGCCGCTCTCTCCGAGAAGCGAGGCACAAACCGGCGGTAGTACCCGGCCAAACCGAGAAAGGATTGGACTTGCCGCTTGGTTTGCGGACGGGGCCAGGCCATTATGGCTTGCAACTTGGAACACTGTGGCCTCACAGTACCCCGGCCCACTAGGTAGCCCAAATATTTGGCTTCTCTCAACCCAAAGAAACATTTCTTAGGGTTGATTCGGAGCCCGGCCTCCCCCAATGTCCGTAATACTGCAGAGACCTGCTGTACGTGTTCCTTCCAGGTGCCGGAATAGATGACGACGTCATCCAGATAGGCAGCACAGAACGAGTTATGGGGCCGGAGCACTTTGTCCACCAGACGCTGAAAAGTCGCAGGCGCCCCGTGTAACCCGAATGGAACGACACGATACTGCCAGTGTCCGCTAGGAGTGCTAAACGCGGTTTTTTCCTTCGCGGACTCCGTTAAAGGAACCTGCCAGTACCCCTTTGTCATGTCAAGTGTAGTCAAGAATTTGGCTGGGCCCAGTCTCTCGAGGAGGTCATCCACGCGAGGCATGGGATAAGCATCAAATCGGGAAACTTGGTTGAGCCGACGGAAGTCATTGCAAAACCTCCAACTGCCGTCAGGCTTAGCAATCAAGACGATGGGACTGGACCAGGGACTACTACTTTCCTCGATTACTCCTAGTGCCAGCATTCGCTTGATTTCCAGTTCCACTTCTACTTTCTTTGCCTCCGGGAGTCTGTAGGGTCGCTCACGGACGATCACCCCCGGGTCAGTCAATATGTCGTGCGCAATCAGAGAGGTCCGACCTGGTTGTTCACTAACTACCTCTGGGACAGAGCGGATAGCTGCTTCGAGCTCCTGTTTCTGTCTGGGAGATAGCTGCTCGCCAAAATTAAGGGAACTTACTTCAGCGAAGAGAGAGCAGGGCTGTCTGGAGGAGGGATCGGGATCCCTCTCCTTCCACGGTTTCAGCAGGTTCACATGATACACTCGCTCAGCTGGTCGGCGATTGGGCTGTTTCACCAAATAGTCAACCAATCCCTTCCTCTCCTTAATTTCGTAGGGGCCTAGCCAATGTGCGAGCAGTTTGGAGTGAGAGGTGGGTACCAACACCATGACGCGATCCCCCGGTTGGAACTCCCGGAGAGTCGTGCCACGGTCATAAAGGCGGGCCTGTGCCGATTGCGCCTCCTCTATATGACTTTTTAGAATCGGTCTTATTGCATCAAATCTATCGCGCAATTGGGCGATATATTCCAAAATATTAATGGAGGGCGGTGCCTCCCCTTCCCAGCCCTCTTTTAGAATATCTAATAAACCCCGGGGTTGTCTTCCGTACAATAATTCAAATGGAGAGAACCCCGTAGAGGCTTGAGGAACTTCCCGGTAGGCAAAGAGAACAAGGGGGAGGAGTTGATCCCAATTCCTCCCATCCTTGCTGACTACCTTACGTAGCATTTGCTTGAGAGTTTGGTTTCATTTTGAACTTTCGCGTTGCTGCAAGTTATTGTGAAGCTAGCCCACACGATGCCGAAGAGAAAAGTTGATTCTGAAAATAGAGCCTTTAAAAACCGATGGGAGGCTGAGTATATGTTTACTGACATTGCCGGTAAACCCGTGTGTCTCATTTGTGGAGCTAATGTGGCTGTAATTACAGAATTTAATCTTTACAACGACTGACAAACACAGAATGTAACTTGAACACAACACATCGTACAAATACGACCCTGATTGAAACAAATAATGATAATCGAATCCTTGATCACAGCAACACACACAAAGCAATTACTGTATATTGACAATCATGTTACGTTATTTTTAAAATGTTCCCTTTTCTTTT
>JANRMT010062796.1:41082626-41126953 GCA_026402145.1 Polypterus bichir lapradei
GCTTCCCTGCGCTAACCGAAACCAATGTACATACTTATTTCGGTGGTGTGACGCCACTGTCAGCCGCCATATTGAACTTTCCAACGTCACTAATTCTCCAACTTCCCGTGTAGGTAGAAGGCTGAAATTTGGTACTTATTTCGGTGGTATGATGCCACTGTCGACCGCCATATTGAACTTTTCAACGGTCTTTGTTACTTATGGGCCCATCTTCAAGAAATTTGGTACGCGGGTTCCTAACGCTAACTGAATCCTACTTACTTACATATATACGTCCATAGCCTGCAGCTCGGTCACCGTGTGAGGCGGCGTTGGGTCCCGCATCCCAACGCCTCCCACGTTGTTGGCTGCCTGCCTATATAAGGCCGTCTGTTGCTCCAGTCTCTACATTCCCTTCCTTGCTTCGCCACGGGATTCACGTCTCCCTGCTGATAACTAAAGCCTTTTTATTTAATCCACGGCTTCTCCGCTGTTTTATTGTTCATTTATTATGATTATAGTTATTGTGTAGGTATTTTAGACTTACTTTACATTGTTCAGGTGCCCCTTTCCTTTATCATTCCAACCGTACCCACATTAACATGTCTATCAAGGTGATCACCATTGATCAAAGAACTGTCACTTACCGAGTGGTTTCCATGCCCGGAGATGGCACCTACCTTTTCCATTCTCTGTGTTACATATTGCACGGCCAGATCAGGCTCACTCTTGATATCCAGAGGAACATTGTGTCTTATGTATTGAATGACTGGGACAGGTTCAGGTTTGGACTGATGACGGTACAGGAGATAATTATACTACACAGGAGCACTAGAAGAGTGAAATACTTTAGCCCTTCAACTATGCATCTGCATGTGAGTTAATGGCTGCCGCTGAATTGTTCAGTTGTCGCTTTCAAGTGTACCGAAATGGCCAAATATTTTACACCTTTGGACAACCACCAATGCCTCTTAAACATCTTAGATTCACAGGTGACGATTTCAGTAGTGGACACTTTGATGTTTAGAAATGTTTAAACTCTCAAAAGCTGGATGTGAAGTTATCAATGAAACTGGTTGTATACTTACAACGCTTGACAGATGCCGAATGTCTCTTCAACACAAGTCCTGCAAATACTGTCGTAATTGAAACAAACCATGAAACTCAAACCGATTATGACAGCAGCAATCCAAGCTGTGAGATCTGAAACAAGATTACTGTTCACATACTGTTCATATTACAACCAGAGGGCCAAACTCACAATGTGGTATACAAAGAGATCCTTAACAAATAATTATTGGTATATTTTCCCTCAGTTTAAAAAGGTTTAATTTTCTTCTTAATAAAAATTTTAAGGCAGTACTTCGCCGCTGCGAAGCGCGGGTATTTTGCTAGTTACTAATACTAGACACATTAAGAAAATGTATGTACATTGCAAGTCTATCACAGTCAAGTCAGTAAATGTTTACTATTTAAAGAACCAAAACTATAAAAGGAGCATTTAAAATGCTAGAGTAGGCATTGTGTGATAAAGTCCTGTAATGATGAAGGATTTTAACTTGCCCAACCCCAAGCACATCAAAATAATGTAAAAATGGGAAAGGGAATTTAACCCAGTTAATTAACTATCAGTTTTCCTTCTTCAGTGTCGGTAATTAATTAAATTGTTTGGTATGGCTCTTACTTTATTTCCTTTTCCTTTCACTGTAGGAGTAGGTCTCTAGCCATTAGACTTATATCTTGGCACAGATACCAAGTCTTTAAAGATGGTGACCAATGTTGTCTGCAGTTATTGTTATTGTTGCTGCTCTTGGTTCTTGTGGAAAATTCTTCTTCCATTATTGTGCACTATTTGTGACATGGTTTTTTGCTCATGGTATGCTGTGCTTTTCTCAGTTAGGCTCTTTGCTGTGTCTTCAGCAGCTTCACAGGGACAAGCTTTTCTCTTTTTTGCTCAAGAGTTTAGATGCCGAAGTTTCCTTCTTGAAGTAATGGCTGCTTCTCAATCTTCTCAGTCACTGGGACAAAGGTTGGCTTGGCAGAATGGATCTCAGCTTTCAGGTACAAAAAGAGAAGAGATTTTCAGCTTTTATCTCCCAAAAGAGAGAGTAACTCGTCAGCTTTTAGGTTTCAGAGAATGTCTCTTCATTTCAGAGTTGAGTGCAACTATTTTTTAAAGAAGGATGTAAACCTTGGTGATTGGATCAAAGTTGCTTCTAGCAGCAAAATCAATGCCTGCTCATAGATGTGTTTTGTCCTTCAATTTTACTTATCCTTGAGTTATAGGTATTGCTGGCCACAGTTAGACCCATCTTTCTCTAATCAAAGAAAGGCATAAGGTAGCAGTGTCTGTGTGGATACCCATTATCATCTGGCACATGTGACAATGTATACCCGGTCAGACGCTGGTTCTGGCACTTGAGTAATCAAGTAATGATATGATTGTGATACAATGAATACTACAGGCCATATTAAAAACTGATAATTGAGGCAGTTACCTTACCAACAAGCCAGCCATCACAAACAGAACCATTACATCTGTCAAAATTACTGTGCTTCAAAATAAATAAATCATGGGTTGATCCAGACAAACAGCCATGACATTTGTCTTATCTTGGCATCACAGATGACCTTTGTGTTAATGGAACATACGTATAGATGACATGATTCTACAGATTTGTCAGTTGTACATTCAAATTGTGAATCTCCCATTCTACCTCAACCCAAAGGTGTTGTATTGGATAAAAATCTAGTAACTGGGAAGGCCACAGAAGAGCACTGAATTCATTTTGCATGTTTACAGTATATGCACTTGATAACCAAATTCTTCACAGAAACCTTATTTCTAAAATGCCATATAAATCCTTATTCTGATTAGAGAAATCAGGTTATTGGCCTCTGAGAAACCTGATATGTAGCAGAGGGAGATTTATCTGTGAAAAAAAACAAATATGAAGCCATTAAAACTCTTAACCAGGTTACTTTTAAGAACTGTGCAGTCTGCACATGTCCATTGCACTTTACCTTCACTTTCATCAGCCATGGGTAGACGCGTACAGAAATTGCATTTCCAGAGGCAAATGTTCAGGTGATTGCATTATTCGCTCTCTGAAATAACGTATCTCAATATTTCATAAATTGTTACATTTATGTTAATGAGCAGAACGTACAGTGCTAAGCTTAACAACAAAATCTCGAGGGAAGTAAGGTATACATGTTACAGTAATGTGTGTTAAGTAGTCATATTACTTTTTAACGTAACAACCTAATGCATATATTATTGAAGTAATGATATCTGAATTATTATTATTCCAGCAGCACTGAGTC
This sequence comes from Polypterus bichir lapradei, assembly GCA_026402145.1. Lineage (NCBI taxonomy): Eukaryota > Metazoa > Chordata > Cladistia > Polypteriformes > Polypteridae > Polypterus > Polypterus bichir. The sequence goes on from JANRMT010062796.1 coordinate 41,085,933, forward strand.
TAAGGCAAGAAGCACATGTGCAGTACAGTACTATTTTTTTTTGCAGGGCTCAATCGCAGAGCCAATCAGAACAGAGTTTGTTGGGTGCAATCCAGTAACAGAAACCGTAAACCTATACATAAAATCTAAATTTGACTGAACATACAGTACAGGCCAAAAGTTTGGACACACCTCCTCATTCAATGTGTTTTCTTTATTTTCATGACTGAAGGCATCAAAACTATGAATGAACACATGTGGAGTTATGTACTTAACAAAAAAAGGTGAAATAACTGAAAACATGTTTTATATTCTAGTTTCTTCAAAATAGCCACCCTTTGCTCTGATTACTGCTTTGCACACTCTTGGCATTCTCTCGATGAGCTTCAACAGGTAGTCACCTGAAATGGTTTTCACTTCACAGGTGTGCCTTATCAGAGTTATTTAGTGGAATTTCTTGCTTTATCAATGGGGTTGGGACCAGCAGTTGTGTTGTGCAGAAGTCAGGTTAGTTGGACGATCATTTATTTTTCAACAGGACAATGACCCCAAACACACCTCCGGGCTGTGTAAGGGCTATTTGACCAAGAAGGAGAGTGATGGAGTGCTGTAAATGGTCATGAAAATAAAGAAAACACATTGAATGAGGAGGTGTGTCCAAACTTTTGGCCTGTACTGTATTTATAAAACAAAAGAAAATCATCACAGGCATCATGCTTATTTTAAAATTCACAGTGACCAATGATGGCATTTAGCTCCTTTTTGCCCAGTTTATTGATGATGGAGCATTTTACCAAAAGAGAACTCCAGAAGATTACTTGTGCAATAATGCAGATTATTAAGAAACCAGGTTTCTGTTTTAACTGGTAACCTTAACCTGATTATGTGTGTGCAAGTAAACATGCTGTTTGTCAAGTTCATGAAAACAGTTTGAGATGAACTTCACTTTTTGACATGGTGCATTATCATGCTGGAAGTAGTCATTAAAAATAGGTACATTTTGGCTATTAACGGATATACATTGTTAGCAAAAATGCTCAAGTAGACTGTGATATTCAAGCAATGATTGACTGATAGTAACAGGTCCAAAATGTACCAAGAAAACATTTTGAAACCATTACACCACTACCACTATTCTAGACTGTTGACACAAGACCGTTTGGGTGAATGATGTCACACACGTGCGATTAGGAGACAACTAAAGGGCCTGAATAATAGTAATTCCATGCCTAACCAGGGGACGGCGAGGTGCACTAATTGTCTCTCTCAATCCCTTACAGACCATTCTCGGGAAATCCCACCCGGTTCTGGCTCCACCAATGATGTAATTTCCAGTTCCAGGCTGCTGCTGATGTCACTTCTGGTTCCAGTGCTGCAGATGACATCACTTCTGGTTCCGGCCCTGATGACATCACTTCCTCCACTTGTCTTTAAAAGCCGCCATCTTAAGGCAGCAATTCAGTTCTGTTTTGGACTAGCATGAGTAAAGAACTCTTGACAATTTACCTCTTTGCAGCTAGGATATAATATACGGGTGGCTGCCCCAAACCTTTTCATGTCTCATTGTGCTATTTTTGACAATGAATTCATATAGTCACTGCCAAATTCTGACCCTACCATCTGTATACTTTAGAAGAAATCTAGATTTATCTGACCAACCTATGTTTTCCCAGACTTCAGCTGACCTGTTTTAGTGCGTTGGGGCCAATACAGGAGTGGAACCTCAACATGTTTTTTTGCTGTTGTACCCCATCTTCCTCAAGGTTCAATGTGTTGGGCATTCTGAGGTTCTTTTCTAAGTTGCACAAAGTGGTTATTTGAGTTACCATAGCCTTTCTGTCAGCTCAAACCAGTCTGGCCATTCTTCTCTGACCTTTTTCATCAACAAAGTATTTCTGTCTGAAGAACTACCAATCACTGGATATTTTTGTTTTCTCAGACTATTCTAACTAAAATCTAGAGACTGTTGTGCATGCAAATCCCTGGAGTTCAGCAGTTACAGAAATACTCAAACCAGCCCATTTAGCACCAGCAATAATACCATTGTCAAAATCACTGGGATCACATTTTTTCCCCATTCTGGTGTTTGATGTGAACATTAACTGACACCCCTGACATGCATCCGCATGTTTTTATGCGTTGTACTTCTGCCACAATATTGGATGATTAGATACTTGCATGGATAAGCAGGTGCAGGTGTACTGGTGTTCCTAATAATCTGTCCAGTGAGAGTATATTTTAGCCATTAGAAAGGAGAATACCAGCAGTATTTCCTGATCTTATCAACTAATATCATGGTGTACTCCTCTAAAAGGCACATCCTTAGTAATATCTTAAAATGGAATACAGCCATTTGTAATAAACACTGACCATCAATCTGTATAAAATGTGCTGTAATTCACTTAAAATTGTGCATCTAGAATATCTTTCAAGAGTAAAATTATGCAAAATATATTAGGAACAGGACCCTAACTGTGAACAATACAATCTACCCTGCGCCTACTTTGGTCATATGTTTTGAGATTGATGCTAAAATAATATTATTGTTGGGGAAGATATTTTTTCGTCTGCCAAATCCCCATTATTCCATTGCTTAGAGTAATACTGTGTCAGCTACGACTATGTAGCAATAAACTCACTGTGATTTCCTACATTACAATGCTAGTATTTTTAGTATTTTTGCTAAAAATATGGTTTAGCAGAATTCTTTTTTAGTCTTTACACTTACTTTTTGTCAGGCTGCTGATAATAGTAATGTTTTTTTCTTTTCTTCTGAGAAATTGAGAGATTTCAAACAATGCCATGTGACATGAGAGATGAACTCTGGTGTTCAATTGTTTGTGCTTCCCAGCCTTCACAGCAGAGGCTGTACATCTCAAAACAGGAGAACTTTTTGTAGGAAGCTGACATCAGACCTTATTATACAATCAAACGTTAAATAAGTACTTATACCTAAAATTCTATTCAGTAATTTATATTCCATGAATATATGACAGCTGAAGAACTAGGAAAAGAGTACAATGTTTTGGTTTCATTCTGCAGTGGCTTTGGGAATCTCCTTGATCCTTGGTAAGTTGTTTCTTTCTGTATTGTTTGGATAACCAGTATTTGCTATTATTTATACAGTATTTCTTACTATCTGTGACTTTCGTAATATTTTATCAAATGCAATTCATATTAAAGAACAACACTGGAGACTCTGTGGTATTCTTTCATTTGTTTTTTTTTTATTGACTTGCACAATATGACATGGCAAGCTTCAATTTGGTAATATGATGAAAGAGAGGAAGTTATTTAAAAACAGTGTGCCCAGGCTCCAGAGGGGTGTAGGTGTACATGGCAGCATTTTGGATCAGTTCCAAAGGTTGATGGGGAGATCAGCTAATCATCCGGCCACATGTAGATGCGCATGGCTCAGCCAATTGCCTCATTAGCTCCCGGGGGTCTGTAATCAGCGCACTTGCCTCCTTATTAGTATAAAAAGGAGCCCAAGCAGGTAGATAGAAGGGCAAAGAAAGGAACGGAAACTTGGAGGTTTAAAGGTATAAAAGAATAAAAAGAAGGCAGGATCATAGCAGAGCTGGCACAGTAGAGTGGAGGCAAGTAGTCAGAAAAAGGTCTCAAGGGATGAATGAGCAGACGGCACTCATAGGGCAAGATAACTCTTGATGGGAGCCCAAGGAACAGAAGCAACCACCCACTCCAAGTGACTTCCTGCTGGATGTTGTGGGACAGTGGCAGGAGTGAGGAGTAGCTCTTGTAGAGTTCCCAGATGAAGGCCATGGAATAGTGACAGGAATGTGAGCCAGGCTTGGAATACCCCAGTGGTAAATTAATCAGGTGGCATGTAGGAAGTGTACAATACCTACACTTGGTAGTGGACATCTCCTCAAGCTGAGGAGACATTTAAAGGATGAACAGATTAGACATCAGGTTTAAAAAGTCACACTGAGCTTATATTGGTTCTATAGGACATAACCTGGCTGTGATTTTAACCTCATTTTTATGGATGAATTATTTATTGGATTATTTATGAGATTTTAAATTCCATCATGAACACTGTTTTTTATTGTGTTATTAACTTATTTATGGAAAGACTGCACTGTACCATTTGTACTTTGTGATTGGTAATAAAAGCACTATGTGCACTTTGCACCATGTCTTGTATCCACCATTTCCTAGTTCATCTTGGTACATGATGATCCCAGGTTCAATTAGTATGACAGCTGCAAACAACCATGGCCGTCAAAGTCAACCAATTCCTTCTTAAAAGTCTCATGATTTATGGAAACTCTGCAGAATTGGAACTATGTCAAGTGTCATAAGACAGAATTCCTGTTATAGAAGCCATTGTTTTCCTTTAAGTAAGGGTAACACCTTACTTAGGCTGCACTGTAACAGAAAGTTTCTTGACTCTGTTCATAAAAATCCAAGTAAATATTTCATATGTCTTTAATCATAGCTGATAAGCTTTGATGTCTCTCTAGTTACCTTCATTTGTTCTTCTGTCTTTGTGAATAATATCTGAAAGCATAATAAACAATAAACTAATAATAAATAATAATAAATAATAAACAATAAGAAACATCACCTCTTTCTCTCTTTTTAAGTCTTGACTAAAAACTCACTTATTCAAATTAGCTTATCCCACATAACTTTCTCCATTTTCCTATCTTGGAACTGTGTTATGTTTTATGTTTTATGTTCTTGTAATTTACCTGCTCTTTTGCCTGCTTTTATTTTCTTAATTTTATTATTATTTTTTTTTTTTTTTTACTGTGTACAGTGTCCTTGAGTGTTTTGAAAGGCGCTTTTAAATAAAATGTATTATTATTATTATTATTATTATTATTATTATTATTATTATTATTATTATTAAACTGATATCCTGAAAAAGGGAAAAATCTTAAATCCAATAAGGATGTTGTAGTTTGTAGCTTAATTATTATTATAATAATAACATTTATATTTTTAAATAAAAGGATGTGTCTTGTTCTGTTCAACATAATGAATGCAAGAGTATTCTATGTGAGTCCACTCTCAGGTCACTGCTTAGCGGACACAGAAGCAGAATGGACTACAATGCCTTACAATCTTACTGTTTAAAACTATAAAGATTGCCTGACTATTTTATGCATTGTATGTTCTTTGAGATATATTTTTATAATGATGCGTAAATACAAAAAATAAAAAAAGGTGTCTGCTTTATTAATTTAACTGAAAAATTTAAAGTCTTCACAAACCTACTGAGTACAGTTTTGCATAGCAACAAGTGATGTCATGGATGACAATTAAAATGTTTTTTTCTGCTCCATCTTTTTTGTATCAGAATCAACTGTTTTCACAACATGATTTAACATAACATATAGTAATTAAAAAAGGATGTGAAAGAGATGTTTGCTCCTATTGTTTCATTTAGTGGTCCACTGAAATATTCATTTCACACTTCACATTTAAAAAAACAGAGATCTACGCTAATATTTTCTGATGATCTACGATTTCTCATTGTCAAATCTTGAAACTGAGAATACAGCTACTCATAAAAGCATGAGCTTTAAATGATATTGTTCTATTCCATTGGCCCATGAAAGCACAAAAGAGGTGCAGACAAAACTAAATGAGCAACACTAAGGACTTGATCATAGATTTCAGTAAAAACGCTATCCATTCTCATACCTGTATCAGAGGAAATTCTGTTGAGATAGCTAAGTAGATTTAAGTTTCTTGTAGAAACCATCAATGAAAAGCTAAAGTGGACAAAAACATCATCACTTTCATAAAGGATACTCCCAAAGACATCTGAGCAAAGCCTAGATTTATGTATCTGTGTTTACCAACCCCTACAGTTACATAGTGGTGTCCATACACATTAGATATGTAACATTCTGGTACGACACATCCTCAACTCAGGCTGATAGAGCACAACCGAGAGTGATGAAAGCTTAACTGTGGAAAGAAAATGAGCCTCATATAAAAGTTCTTTCCATAGTTAAGCTGGTTAGAAATTTCACTTCAATGAATTTATGGATTTTAATTTAATTAAATTCATTCTTTTATGGGCGCCCCGCGATTTTATTTTTAGTCACATATGACCAACAAAATCTTAGTACAAGAAATAAAACATTTTTTACTTTTAAGTGCATTTTTTAATAAAATCGTGTTACTTAAAAGTCTTTCTTTTATATATTTTTAGCCACCCTAATGCCACACAGTCCTGAAACGTTGCAAAAATCTTCAATTGGGTGGGAAGGTGATATGACACAAATTACATTAGCGACAGAGTGGAATCGAACCTACAATCTTTAAGTGAAAGTTAACATTCATTTATGTTCATTTCTTATTTCAGAAAATCCTAACCACGGAGAAACCTTACACATGTGAAGTACTGGAAATGAGCATTTCTCTATTGGATAATCGAACCTTCAGTCTCCCTTAGAAAAACCCAACACTTTATCCACTGAGCCAATATTGCCAAATCACTGAAAAGAATATTTTGCCAAATTTGTGTATAAATGATGAAAAAATTGGTAAAATTAAAAAAAAAAAGTTTGTGTACATTGGTCTCGAACCGTTTGATTGAAAGTCCAACATGCTAACCACTTGAGCAACACTGCTAATTTTTTATATGTATGTGTGTAATTGCTAAAAGTATAATATAAAGAAATGAGAAATTTAAATGTGATATAATTAACATACAGATCCCAGGTCAAAACTGATGAAATATTGCATTGTCACTGGAGATCAGCATGCATACAAAGCTTGAGTAAAAAGTGAGTAAAAAATTGATTGCTAAATCTGACCTAGACAAATAAAGAGGGAAAGTTACACTAAATAAAATCATGCAAACGTCCAGCACACTAAGCACTTGACCAATGCTGCTTAATTTTTATATTAAAGTAATATGACAAAACTTCAATATCAATTAAACAAAGTGATTTTTTTTTAAATTAATTTCTCTGAATTGATCTTAAACCTTTGACCGTTTGATCAAAGGTCCAAAATGCTAACCATTTCACTAACACCACTAATTCATATATATGTGTATTTGCTAAATTTTTTAAAATTAACGTACAGATCTTGGGTCAAAACTGATGAAATATTGCATTGTCACTGGAGATCAGCATGCATGCAAAGTTTGAAGGAAATTGGTTCAGTAAAAGTGGGTAAAAAATTGATTGCAAAATCTGACCCAGACAAACAGAGAGGGCAGGAATTGTGTAATAAAAAGTATTTTTCTCTATTGAGAAGCTACATATTATTGTGAGTATAAAACTATTTCAATGCCAATGCTGAATTATACCAGTGTTTGAAATTGTATGTGCAATAGAGGCAAACCTCCTTCTTCTTATAGGTAATTTCCTGTTTTTCTCTCATTGCTGTCAGGAAAGGCTTCTGTTCCTACAGGCATAACACAGGTATGCAAAATAATAGCTAGTAAGAAAGATTTGAAAAAAATAATTTGAAATTTGTATGATCTAATAAAAGTGAAACAGTAGAAGATGGTTATTATATTATTATTATTTATTTCAAAATGTTTCTGTAACACAAATATAAATACATTAAAAATGTTCATTCATCAAAATATTCAGGAAGGTCTCCTCCAAGAATAACTTTATCTTCTGCACCCTTCTCAGTAATGGTCACAAGGTAGATCACACCTCCACTTGAGCCATCTCTGCTCATGGCCAATGATAAAGCTGGAAACAAAATACAAATTCAATAAACATACTGGTGTTTCCATATTAAACATTACAACAACAAAATGTTATTAAGTGTATACTTTCTAGTTTTATTGAAGTTTTGATATCCATCCATTCCTTCATTTTCTTATGCTTGCCAACCTAATTTCTGTTTAGGGAAGTCAGAATCTATAGTTTAAAATAAACAGCTCAAAAAAATTAAAGGAATACTTTGAAAACACATCAGATCTCAATGGGGAAAAGAAATCATGCTGGATATCTGTACTGATGTGGACTGGGTAATGTGTTAGGAACAAAAGGATTCCACATTATTTGATGGAAATGAAAATTATCAACTTACAGAGGGCTGAATTCGAAGACACCCAAAAAATCAAAGTGAAAAAATGATGCGGCAAGCTAGGCCATTTTGCTGAAGTTTAATTGCAGCAACTCAAAATTGTACTCAGTAGTTTGTATGGCCCCCATTTGCTTGTATACATGCCTGACAATGTCAGGGTTGGGGGGGAGAGACATGATCCTAATGAGACGACGGATGGTGTCATGGGGGATCTCCTTCCAGATCTGGACCAGGGCATCACTGAGATCCTGGATAGTCCGAGGTGTAACCTGGCAGCGTCGGATGGACTGAAACATAATGTCCCAAAGGTGTTCTATTGGATTTAGGTCAGACAAGCGTGGGTGCCAGTCAATGGTATCAATTCCTTCATCCTCCAGGAACTGCCTGTACACACTCATCACATGAGGCCGGGCATTGCCGTGCACCAGGAGGAACCCAGGAATTACTGCACCAGCATAGGGTCTGACAATGGGTCCAAGGATTTTATCCCAATACCTAATGGCAGTCAAGGTGCCGTTGTCTAGCCTGTAGAGGTCTGTATGTCCCTCCATGGATATGCCTCCCCAGACCATCACTGACCCACCACCAAACCGGTCATGCTGTGAACGATGTTACAGGCAGCATAACATTCTCCATGGCTTCTCCAGACCCTTTCACATCTGTCACATGTGTTCAGGGTGAACCTGCTCTCATCTGTGAAAAACACAGGGCACCAGCGGTGGACCTGCCAATTCTGGTATTCTATGGCAAATGCCAATCGAGCTCCATTGTGCCGGGCAGCGAACACAGGGCCCACTAGAGGACATCGGGCCCTCAGGCCATCCTCATGAAGTCTGGTTCTGATTGTCTGGCCAGAGACATTCACACCAGTGGCTTAATGGAGGTAATTTTATAGGGCTCTGGCAGTGCTCAATCTGTTCCTCCTTGCCCAAATGAGAAGATACCGGTCCTGCTGATGGGTTAAGGGCCTTCTATGGCCCTGTCCAGCTCTCCTAGAGTAACTGCCTGTCTCCTGGAATCTCCTCCATGCCCTTGAGACTGTGCTGGGAGAAATAGCAAACCTTCTGGAAATGACATGTATTGATGTGCCATCCTGGAGAAGTTGGACTACCTGTGCAACCTCTGTAGGCTCCAGGTATTGCCTCATGCTACCAATAATGACACTGACCGTAGCCAAATGTAAAACTAGTGAAAAACAGTCAGAAAAGATGAGGAGGGAAAAATGTCAGTGGCCTCCACTGTTAAACCATTCCTGTTTTGGGGGTTGTCTCATTGTTGCCCCTCTAGTGCACCTGTTGCTAATTTCATTAACACCAAAGCAGCTGAAACTGATTAACAATGCCCTCTGCTACTTAACTGACCAGATCTATAGCCCAGAAGTTTCATTGACTTGATGCTATACCCTGATTAAAAAGTGTTCCTTTAATTTTTCTCAGCAGTATACATTGTGCAGAGAACACATCAACTGGCAGAGTGGTGGCTCTGAGGCTAGAGATCTGCACTGGTAATCAGAAGGTTGCTGGTTCAAATCCTGTAAATGCCAAAAGGGATTCTGCTCTGTTGAGCCCTTCAGCAAGGCCCTTAACCTGCAATTGCTGAGCGCTGTGAGAAAAGCACTATATAAATGCAAAGAATTATTATTATAACTGCCAGTATGTGCCATGTTATTACAGAGATCATGCAACATGACTTCCAATATAAGTTTAATGTAAACCTTGAAAAACTTGAAATTGAAATCCAAAGAGTTTGTGTACTACCAGACAAACTAATGTTTACAAATGTCATTGTATTCTGTGGTTATTTTTGTTAAGGTAAATGAACTAGCATTCCACTTGAAGTGAGTATTAAATTACGCTATATGTTGTGGAGCGTTTTCACCTTCTAACACAGCATGTACTGTATTATGCAAATGGGATATAAAGTTTTCTCTTAATATTTTGAAAGTTGTCAATTTGTGTGGAAATAAACCTAAATGTTTAACAAAAAATAGCTATAAGTAAACTCATGTAATTAATCCTAGGACAATAAACCTCTCACTAAGCTTCTCAGTAAAGTTTACCATTTACTTTTTTTTCTTTACAAATGGTTACATACATTTCTCAATTCAAGTTCCCTTTTCTAAAACAATTTACGTAAAACAGTTTACGTAACACTGGTTTAAATGGACCAAACTGTGGATCATTTTACATTGTTGTTACACAATATGCATTCAATGACTACATGTCAAACTCAAACTCAAACTCAAACATCCCCATTTTCGAAATGCTTAAATATTCATTTCAAAACAGTTAAACTTAAGTTCAAAAGCAAACATAAGCAGGGTTTTCTTCATTTACACAGTAAAGTTTTACTTTTTTTGTGTTTTAATACAAATGTCTGTTTCACAAATGACTACCAACTTAGATAAAGACCTATCCAGGTGTTTTTATCTCTTGTCATCAGGGTTTCTACAAATTAACTTTGGCACGATTTGTACAAACAACATGGAGTCATCAAGACAAATAGAATTGGTTGGGATAGGAAGAAGAGTGAGCCAGAAATTGAGACAAGTGCATATATGTAGTGGAAAAGTACAGGGAGAAAATTCATGAACTGTAGTAACATATGAAATCAGGGCTACTGTGAAAGATCGAGGCTGGTTTGAGAGTGCAGCCAAATCGGCCATATTCTACAGCTGTTTCTATTGTGAGAATTTTTTAGCAAATTCAGTAATTTCTTGAACTACAGTAAATTTCTTGAAGTACTTCTGAATGAAGTCCATGATAGAATGATTGTCCTTTTCCTCTTACCAACACCCCCCCCTTCCCCCCCCCCATCCTGAGCCCCATAGAGGATTTTTTGCTTCATAGAGGTGGAAGGTATATGATCACCATCTGCATAATCAAGTGACCTTAAATGATTTAATGAATGCTGGATTCCATGACATATTTGGAGAAGACTGCCAGGGATGGACAAGGCATTCCAAGTGTTTTTTCCCAAAATGTATTGCAAGACAGAGACATAAGATGTGATGTGGATGCAAACTTATCCAAATGCTGAAGACGTTGTTCATTACGTCACTGTAATATGTGTGTTCAATCACTATTAGTATATATGTATAAATGTATGTATATTTAATGTGAGCTATACAGATATTTGCATGCTGCAGTAATGGAGTGACTATAATTTTGTTTTTGGAATTACCCTTTGCAAAACACTGGAAAAATAAACAATTTTGATTCAAATGGCAGATTTTCTTATTTATTTTTCTAACATGTTCTGCAGTACATTTTATAGAGAAAAGATATTATTTTCTGTTTCTAAAAATATGTTTCTAAAAGGGAATATATAAAATTGAAAAAAGCAAAATATTCCAAATATAAAGATGATTCATTGTGTATTGTTGTCTGGTTTTAGTATTTTTAGGTCAGTAAGTTACGAGTGTTAAGATGTTCTTATTGGGAAAGAACAATTGTTCATGGTTTGGAAGAGTGAGTTGGCTTTCAGATGTTTATGAACTGTTTTGGTGCTTTTAGTGCATGTTGAAGGCTGGATTAATCAGGGTTCATAAGTGCATGCTGGTAAAGACAGCTGTATGAGATTTGAAAAACTGAATTCCATATTGAAAAATGAATGTAATGTAATAGCTAAGTTGTCCCAATATCTCTTTCAGATATTATTTAAAGGTTGTCAAGGTTTCCGCATCAGCTGCATGACCCCCTTAATTTACATTTGTATCCTCAAGTGTTTCACTATACATCAAAAAACATCTGTTTTATAAACTTTATCAATGCCTTTGAGAATTTTGAAGATACGGATTAAGTCCATGTATAGAAGAAGCTTTAACCTTTTCATCTAACAGATTTCAGGTAAGAGGTCAAAGGCTGTAAGTCTTGTTAAGCTGAACAGACCTGAAGTGTATTCATGGAAAGTTAAAAGACAAAACAGAATCCAGAATATTTCACATAATTAGAAAGTGAAGAAGGACCTGTTTTTTATAGTCAGTCTGTTTACAGCTTTAAGAAGCCTTTGAGTTCTGTTGGGAATTGACCTTGGCTTGCGAGATAATGAATTAGAACTGTCTGCTTAGCTGGTAGAAAAAAGCCAGGTGTATGTGGTTATTTGTGCAAGAAAGAAAGGAGTAGAGTGACTGACTTTTATTAGACTTTTTTTAAAAAGAGTTCTCTCAGTTTTAGTTCAGTTGGTGCACAGTTACAAAAGAGTTAAGTTACTTTTCTGACATTTTGGTAAAGAGTGAACACTTTCTATCTGTGGCTTATCTGCTAGACATTTGGAAAAGAGATTTCACTCTCTGGCAACAAATCTTTCTTCTCATTTTTCAATTAAGGATATATAATCTGTAACTAAGGAAGTGGATAATCTGGGAAATGTCATCTGGAACTGAATGAGGAATAAACTCAATCAGATCATATAATTCTTTGTATTGCTTATAATCCCTACTATTAGTTATTATGCAGATAAATCTGATTTTTAAGTAAAAGCTTAAACTCAATGTCTCTGTCTGACATTATTACTAGTGAGCTAGGAAATTATAATTGATTATTTTTCATTTAGCTGCGGTCCCTTAAAGGCTCAAAAGGATGTTATTAGGACACCCCTATTGGTGGTCAAACTTGGGTGAAGAAAATGTTTGGAAGTAAAGAAAGTGCCATTCTTTGAGCAGTTTGCTGATATAGGACCCTTGTGTTGAATGCATGGTGTATGAAACAGTAAGATGAGTAATAGGTTACACGTGCCAGTTACATAATTGGTTTTGACATTTCTTCCTAACCCCCATTAAGAAAAGATATTTCATAGTAACAGCATGCTACAGGTGATCTTATAAGACAATAGACAGGCTCCAAGCTGTCTATTCTGCTTGAAAATAAAGAGGTTTAATTCCCTTAATCTGTCAGAGCAGGCCATGCCCTTTAGTCCTTGGATATACTTAATTGCTCTTCTCTGTACATCTTTAAGTGCTGCTGTGTCATTTTTTTAGCTTGGTGACCAGTACTGTGTACATTATTCCAAATGCAATCTTAATAGTACATTATGCAGTCTGAGCATAACATCACCTGGCTTATATTCAACAATTTGTATAATAAAACAACATCACATTTTATTTGCCTTCAAATTTCTTCTGTATATTGCCTAGACAATGAAAATGTTGTGTCAACATAACTCTGTGACTGATGGCAGCCGGTGCCATTAACTGACCGGAATGCCTCTGTAATGGAAGGACAGGTGGAGATGTCTTATGAAGGGCGTTATCTCCCTCAAACTGCTGTTTAGCAGTTTCCCTGTGGTGTAATGGCCCTTTGGAGTCCCACAGGGCAATATGGGATGTGGTATTGGTCGGCTGTTGGGTTCCATGGATGCGGCCAGATAGAGCTGTGGGAGCTACAGGAACTGCAGAGCCCTACTTTTGGCTTCCACTACACCTGGGAATATTTCCCGGTCTTCCTAACAAGCCACCTGGAGTTCTCTCAGGTGTGGCTTAAAAGGCGTCAGCTACCTCACAGAAGAGAGCCTGAATTGGGACGAGGTGGATGAAGTTCACCTATGAGGTGTGGAGTAGGAAGAATGCTGCAAGACTCAGGAAGAAAGGAACAGTGGCATTATAGTACTTGTAACTGTGGGTTTCAGTCCAAGGAGACTCCCCTGGATTCCTTTACCTAAATAAATGGGCTTCTTTTGGACAGAACTGGTGTCTATACCAGTTTATATCAAATCGGGGTGGCAGGTGCACCCCTGGTTTCCACAACCCTAAATTCTTTTCAGAGGTTACATCCTGTAAATAGTGTCTCCTATTTTGTTTTATTTTTAAAGTTCGTTTTGTCTGTATGTACCACTTGTACTTTCTACATTAAAATGCATTTTCCAAGAAACCAAAATCAACACCAGAAGTGGCAACACCTTCTGCACGCTACAGGGTATACAGTCAAAGTACTTCTTTTATAATGTGTTTCTTTTAAATGGTGCTGATATATATGCAAACTGCTGTAGTGTATACTGAACTTGTAAAATGATTTGGATAAGAATGCTGTCCAAACGTAAATCAAATGATAGATAGATAGATAGATAGATAGATAGATAGATAGATAGATAGATAGATAGATAGATAGATAGATAGATAGATAGATAGATAGATACTTTATTAATCCCCAAGGGAAAATTCACATAATCCAGCAGCAGCATACTGATACAAAAAACAATATTAAATTAAAGAGTAATAAAAATGCAGGTAAAAACAGACAATAACTTTGTATAATGTTAACGTTTACTCCCCGGGTGGAACTGAAAAGTCACACAGTGTGGACTCCTCAGTCTGTCAGTGGAGCAGGACAGTAACAGCAGTCTGTCGCTGAAGCTGCTCGTCTGTCTGGAGATGACACTGTTCAGTGGATGCAGTGGATTCGTCATAATTGACAGGAGCCTGCTCAGCGCCCGTCGCTCTGCCACGGATGTCAAACTGTCCAGCTCCGTGCCTACAATAGAGTCTGCCTTCCTCACCAGTTTGTCCAGGCGTGAAGCTTCTTTATGCTGCCTCCCCAGCACACCACCGTGTAGACGAGGGCGCTCGCCACAACCGTCTGGTAGAACATCCGCAGCATCTTATTGCTGATGTTGAAGGAAGCATAGTCGGCTCTGACCTTTCTTACACAGAGCATCAGTATTGGCAGTCCATTATCTTAGGCCAATAGTAGGCTCAGGGGTACAAGGACACTGGCTTGGTGTTCCTTGTCATGCATGGCACCTAAGGATTACCTTTATGGCTCTACCAAGGTATGTAATACTACTCCAGTACAAGAGGGGGACATTGTCACAAACTGCTTAGTCTCTTCCCTTTGCAGCTCTGAAAAAATGGCTAATGTTTAATCTGAGCTGCAAAGTGGGACAATGAGGAAAAATTCATGAAGTGTTCCAAAGGTGACATACGGCTGTATTATTAACTTACATGGGTTTCAAAAGAGAGAGTATTGTCAAAACTGCCACCAAGACTTTAAACTTAAAAGCATAGTGTAATGAGAGTGCCATCAGTACAAAATGTCAAAGTTGACCCTATAAAGAGAATTTCGCTTTTGAATAAACTTTAGGAGATGATATGTCATTTACATTTTACTACCATAGAGACCACCAATCAAACAGAAGGCAGGGCTCAGAGAATTAAACCTGTTTAGTCTCGAGTAGATGAGGCTACTTGAGGACATAATCTAGGTCTTCAAAATTTTCAAAGGTATTGATAAAGCAGATATAGTAGAATACTTTCAACTTAATGATAATCAAATACTTGAGGACACCAGTGGAAATTAAGGGGAAGTGAATTTAGGACTGAAGCCAGGAAGCATTCCTTTACAAAGAGTTGTGGGAATCTGGAATAAACTACCAAGATATGTTGTTGAAGCAGAGACCTTGACAACCTTTAAGAAGCACCTGGATGAGATATTGGGACAGCTTAGCGATTATCTAAGCAGACAAGCTTGATGGACTGGTCTCCTCTAGTTTTTCAGATTTCTTATGTTCCTTTGACTTAAACCAAAAATTAGCAACACCAGTAATATCTCAATAAGAGAGATGTACCAATAGTACTGTATGGGTAATAGTTTTAAATGATGAACCAAGACTTAGAAGGATACATATGTTTAAATAGTTCAATAAGAAGTAACTAATTTTTCACTTTTATCAAGGCAATTTCGGTGTGATGTTTAAAGTAGACACTAGACTCAAAAGTTTAAATTATTTATTAGTGTTCAAATGGTCCTGAGCTTTTAGTTGCTAAAATATTAGGATTACTAACAGAAATTGTGATGACAATTTTAAGACCGCCTGGGGCAATACTAGAGTAAAGAGATGATTTAATAATATCAGTAAAGCAAGAAATGAGAGATAATAGGCAAGCTTGGGCTAAAACAGTATGAACTGGCTTACATTCATCAGTGGATGAATTCAATTTACTGTTCAACTCTCATACTAAAGATCACTGACTGAGTAAAATCTGAAAATATGTTGTGTTAAGGATGTAAGTATGTATGCTGCTAACAAATTTGTAAGTGGCATTGGTTTTGGACTGGAAAATAAAACAAGAAAATCTGAAGAAATAGTAAAATAAACATTATCCAGAGACTGCAAAGTGTATTGTTGACAAAATTGTTGAATGTGCACATTTTTTATGCCACCTCAGAGAGAAATGAGGCCCTATTTGCACTATCCATTGCTACAGATGAAAATGGCTGTTTTTTTTAAATACAAAATCATGTAAAAGCAGAGATATGCACAGCCCCTTTGGAGTGCAGAGGCCAAAATGGATAGATGGGCTACTCTATGGGCAGTATTTGTTACTATTTAATGCTGGACACAAATCAGTGTCCACTTTTATTTTTGTGCTTAACAGTTTAACTAGAATTTTGGATTAAACTTTGGGGGGCATTACAATATTCACAGCCTTAACAAAAATGTTTGTGTATAATTGTTGATTATGTTAGATTATCAGAGAAGAACACTAATACCCCCTTTACTGCATATTCTTTATTTCCCTAATACAATACATCTTAATAAGATGAAAGAGCACACAGAAGAATTCCCATCTACGTAGTTACATGAAATACTAAAAACAGTTTCTTTCCATCTTAATAGCAAGAGTTCACATCACATCACATCAAATCAAATATTTTTTTACGTCATAAAGTGACTGTTGTGAGTCATACATGAAATAAGCCACTAGAACTGATCATTTGGTGCCATACACCAACATTGTTTTTTTGTGCATTAGACTTTCTGTGAGGTAAAGCATAATTATTATGATCAAGAACCATGAAGAACAATGTAAAATAATTTTATATGCTATACTATAAGTATTAAAGCTACTTATTATCAAAAACAAAACAAAAATAACAATACTTTTGTTTTCTATATGTTGACAGGGTTTAGGCTTTATATCAAAATCTTCCCCTTATGATTCCATGTTTTGAAAGACTGCAAGAAATCTGTCTTAGTGAAATTTCTTTTTTGAAAAAAGTAGAAGATCAGAGAGCCATTATTGACTATGTATGTTTCTGAGTTTAGACTTGAATAATTGAATTTGCAAAAACTTTGTTTAGCAGCTGATGTAGATTCAAGCAATGTACCCAGCATTCCTTGGCACAATTCTTTGGGCAGGTGTATGCAGAATGAAATACTCTTAATTCTGACCATAGGCCAATCTGACTAAACAGAGCTTGAAAGTTAGTGCCAAATCTGACACACACACCTGAAATAGTTCCCTCACTTTTTTGCGCAGAGCAAGCGGATACTGCTGCAGACATGGAGATACACTCACAGATGCCCACAGTTTTAGGATGTCTTTCTTGGTTTCAATGCACTTGAGGCAGAAAATGTTCCTGCTATTAAAAAAAAGTATAAATCTTAAAATACTTTATAAAATTGTGAAACATGTTGCAGACCAAGTACACCCCTACATGGCAATGATATTCCCTGATCGAACACACCCTGCCACACTGTAAAAATAGTTCTGAAATTGTCTGAACAACATGATGTTCAAGGTGTTGTCCTGGCTTCCAAATTACTCAAATCTCAATCCAATCAAGAATCTGTGGGATGTGTTGGAAAAACAAGTCAGATTTGTGTTGGCTCCACCTTACAACTTACAAGGGTTAAAGAATCTGTTGCTAATGTCCTAGTACCAGATATCACAGGATTCTTTCATAGATCTTTTAGAGTCCATGTATCAGCAGATCAGAGCTATTAGTACCAGCCAACCAAACTCTTTGTACTAACTTGAGCTACTGCTAGAATACAAATTTTGCACCAGGTCCACATAAACAATGAATAAAAACTAAAATGTCTGTACATCTCCTGGAGAAAAACAAACATAAAGCACTTCTCTGCAGCATACTTCTGTGCTCCTACAGTGTAATGTGTCTCTGTATTCATACCACTGCCAAATGAAATCTTCTCTGTGGTTACAGCTTGCTTTTCTGAGCCTTCAAGCTCAACAGATTCCCCCCCTTTTGATCTTGATCTGAGGGCTGAGCAGTCAGTGCCACTCTTTTTCCTTTTTACTGTTCACTTGGTTACAGTTGCCACAGTTTAGGTCATAGCAAATAACTTGGAGAAATGTTCAGACCTTTAGTTACTACGATTAGTGGCTTCATCATTAATTCCAGGACAGCTTTTAACTACACTTTCCAGGGTCCCACACTTAAAACATTTCATAGGCTTAGGAATTATTATTAACATTATTCAAAGTTATTGTCTGTTTTTACATGGATTTTTATTACTCTTTAATTTAATATTGTTTTTTTGTATCAGTATACTGCTGCTGGATTATGTGAATTTCCCCTTGGGATTAATAAAGTATCTATCTATCTAACAAAAATAATGGATTCAAAACTACAAGCCTGAACTCTTGGAACTACATTAAGCTCTTCATTAACAAGATATGGAATATCATAAACTCTTGTCTCCAAAATGAAACCACGTAGTGAGTCTGTGTCCAGAACTTAGAGGAAAACATTTTCCAGGAAGCCATAGACTGTAGAGTGGGCAAAAATGCATGGAGACCCTCTCTATATAAGCGACCCATGAAAAGCACATAGGACAGGTGGCTAGCACATCCAGCACTGAGCATTTTATTATGTGTCACCTTGCTACTAAGAACTATCAGCCTGTAAGCATGACTGCCAACAAGCCTTGGATGGACCTTGGCTTTGGGTCATCTCATGGGACACAGGGATAGTGTGGTAGTTGGGTTATCTCTGACATTGGGAAAGTGGAGTGAGTCTGAGCCGGGCGGTGCACATGTGAGTGAGTGGGCTGAAGGGTTGAAGTAGCTGGGAGTGCATGGCACCTCAGAAAACCTTTCAGCATGGTGAAAGCACACTGAAGAAACCCAGTGTCCTTTTCAGGGTCATACCAGCAGTCTGGCATCAAGTGGCTGAATCCATTCTTACATCTCCTACATCCCCTGCATCATTACAATATTTTAACTGAGGACATTTACAATGCCAAGGAAATCTTATCTTGGACACTTATTAGCCATACAAGTATAATTTCTTCTCTAAACTTCATTATAAAGAAAATGAGAAATGTTTGAGAGAGAGAGATCACTTTAGTGAGGACAGGAAACACCAAAAACTTAAACAAGAACATCTTAGATGACTATTCCCTACTCCATACAGTAAGTATATTCATTAAATCACTGGAGTCTAAAAAACAATTGATAGCACCTGCTCATTTGTGAGGCAGAACAGATATACCCAAACTTAACTACCAGACCAATTGCAAATAAATATTACTCTAGAGTGCAGGAAAAGTCAGGTGCATTTTATACACCATACATTGTGCAAGTGATTAAAATTTTCCCATTCTGGCTGCCCTCAGGACTCTCAGAGCTCATTCCCACAAAGAAGTGACAAAGGAAGTAATCACAGAAAAACAATCACTCATTGATCTTGCAAGGTAAAGAAAAAAAGAAACTATACACTAAATATTTGCTAAAAACCGTTACCTGTTTATCCTGCTTGTAATGAATAATGACACCTAAGACTGATAATTTTATTTAATCAGCTTTGCTACCTTGCTACTTAACTGCTAGGTTTTAAAATATATTCTTATCATCACTCTTTATCACTAGTTTATAAAAATTGTTTAGAATCATGCTCCTTAAGATTGCATTTTTTCTAAGTTGAAACATCTGTGAGTTCAGAAATATACAGAAGACACTTACCGTTAGTCGCAAACTGAAGGCAATCTTCTTTTGTCATTCCAGATCTATAAGAAGCATCAACATAGCCATAGATATACACACTTCCTGAGCCTCCAACTGCAAAAGGCTGTCTGATCAACATTCCTCCAAGAGTTCCATACACCTGTTGCACAAAATAATGATAATCAAACCCGGGACCTTGAGGTTATAAGGCAGCAGTTGTTACCTCTGCACCATTCAAGAATATGTGTGAATTCCCTGTCGATTGACATTTGAGCTTGAGTTTTTAACTCATTGACGGGCACTTGTAAATTGAATGTTTTTTTTTGTCTTTGTTTACTTCCTTGATTAAAAGTGCACATGTTTATTTGATATTTTGACTAATGCCCTCATACATTATACACTTCTTGTCATTATTAGTAGAACATGGAAAAAGTTTCTGCTTTAGTTATATGCATTTCTTGCATTTCTTACATTTCCTTTCATCCTACACTTACCCAGATCTTTGTACACATGGAACACACATGAAATGCATGTATTCCAAATAACAATATACTGTATTATTTACCCAATACAACTTCAGGAACCTCACATGCATATAAGGAGCCTTGGCTTGAGCTGGGAGAGTTGAGCTCCGTCAAAGCGGGGGATGGGACAGCAGGCTGCTTGGTGCTTGTGCTGATCAACAAATTTACAAAACAAAAGACGCAGATGATAGAGGTGCAAAAATATTTAAGGTGGGTCGGGATTACAAGTTTTTTCATAGGCTTCAGGAATTCAATTGTAAAAAAACATTTGAAAAGATAAGGAAAAGTTCAAATGAACAAAAACAGGCAAAAATGATTTGCCCAAAAGACAATCCAACAGTAAACAAGTCCAAATCCACAATCCAAAGACAAAACCAGGGAGAGAAGCAAAATAAATAAAGAAAACCAAAACAAATCATCAAGAATAGTACTATTCACACAGTATCTTCACAAACAATCTTCGATTCCTGAACAACCCGCTATATCCTAACTACAGGTTCACGGGGGTCTGCTGGAGCCAATCCCAGCCAACACATGAAACAAACCCCGGGCAGGGCGCACACACTAGGAACAATTTTGGATCACCGATGCACCTCACCTGCATGTCTTTGGACTGTGGGAGGAAACTAGAGTACCTGGAGGAAAACCACGCAGACATGGGGAGAACATGCAAGCGCCATGCAGGGAGGACCCGGGAAGTGAACCCGGGTCTCCTAACTGTGAGGCAGCAGCTCTACCCACTGCACCACCATGCCTCCCCATGGTCATTCAAGACATGTAAATTAATAGTACATAACTACAGCTATCACAGAAAATACATGAAGATATGAAAAATAGAGGTGGCGCAGTGGGTAGCGCTGCTGCCTTGCAGTTAGGAGACTTGGGTTCACTTCCTGAGTCCTCCCTGCGTGGAATTTGCATATTCTCCCCATGTCTGTGTGGGTTTCCTCCCACAGTCCAAAGACATGCAGGTTAGGTGCATTGGCGATTCTAAATTGTTACTAGTGTATGTGCCCTGTGGTGGGCTGCACCCTGCCCGGGGTTTGTTTTCTGCCTTGCGCCCTGTGTTGGCTGGGATTGGCTCCAGCAGCCCCCATGACCCTGTAGTTAGGATATGGTGGGTTGGATAATGGATGGATGGATATAAAAAATAATAATTCGAAACAACAATAAAACACATAAACACGTGTTAATACATAGCACATGCTTGTTGTGGTTGAGCCAGAATCTCAAGTGCATTTTCTTTTTATTTAATCATTCTGTTGTCTTTTGAATATTTTTGTATATTGTGTTATTTTTTCATTATTTCTACATTTTATTTATTGTGTTGAATGTTGTGTTGTTTATTGGACGATTTGCATTTGTGTATTGTACTTGGTGGCAGCCTCGCTGGCCGACGGTGATTTCCCAACCACCCGCAGGGCTCCATGGGAGATGGAGTCCTCCACAGCTTGGTTGGGGCCCGGGGGGGCTGTCTGCTTCCAACAGTCCGGCTAGACAAGTCTTCAGCCCCACCCAGAAGTGCAATCAGGACAAGGTGGTCAATCACCTGGACTGCTTCCGGGTGGGCTATAAAAGAGCCCAGCCACCACCACCACTCGACGAGCTGAGTTGGGAGGCAGGGTGGCTAAGCGTCTGGGAGTGGAGGATTGTGATTATAGAGAATTGTATTGTTAATTGAGTATTGTGGAGTGGAGGGTGCTTTGTGCACATTATTATTATAATAAATAATAATTCTGGACTTTTACCTGGTGTCTGACGTGGTGCCTCAGGGTTCAAGGGGTCGAGAGAGCCCCTAATCTGTCACAGCTTTTTATTTCCTTTGTTTTTTGCTCCAGTTGTAATACTTTTAAATGTTTATAATAAATTCTTGAGGAACTTCATCTCCTGTGGCCAGATCATAGGTATGTGATACAGTATCTTTTAAATAAAACCTTGCTCTCTTTTTCAAAGATATTTAAAAATTTTTTTGGCCTTTGCTCCAATTTCGGCAAGTGAAACCTGTTTCTCCAGATTTGGCTGCTGTACTTGAAGTGGTTAGACCTACTCTGTTGGGGCATATCTGTGGTGAAGGAAAGACCTGGCTTTAATTGTTTGAGGATTTCATCATGTTTTGTGATTTTTGAACATGAAGAATCATAACATTGCTGCCTATTTAAGCCACTGCATGTATCAACACTTTCTAGGTATGGAAAGTTTGCTGCAATCTTTGTTATTTATACCATTCTTCCATTCTGTTGAGGTGTGACAAACACAAGACAGACAGACAAGCCTTTCTTCTTTCAAAATTTTGTCTTATGTCAGATGGACAGGATTGTGTGACAAGTGCTTTCCCAGAATGTCAATACTTACAGGGCAAGTCCCAGACCAGTTTGACTCAGATTCTGAGGAGGCCAAACTAAATGACGGACAGTCACTGGAGTGCCATAACTGCCTCTTACTCAGTAAGCAAAATTAAATCTATGACTGAAAATTGCTGAAAAGTCATATAGTATGATGAAGGCTTTAACTGCCTTTTTTAGCATCCTAACCAGGTCTGCTGAGGCAGCAATGACATACAGAATCTGGTATTTATCAGGCAAGCTATTTCCAACTTTTATATTAGACAAAATATAAAGAATTTATTATTTTATGGCATGAATAATGGATTCAATTGATCCCATGCCCAAGGTTTCTGAAAATATGTAATCGTAATGTCAGGTCCCAAATGTTTGTTGGAAAGAACGTGTTTGGCCTGGTCCTGATTGTGTGTAATTTTTTTTCTTAATTTTTTCTTATTTTTTAAATCTGTTAATACTGTTTTCTTCTTTAATTATTTAATATTTTTGTATCATTAATGGAAAAAAATAATTATTACCTCCATTTTCTGGAGAATATTTTTCCTATGGGCTCCTCCAATGTGTAAATTGGTTGTATAAGCATTGTCATTGTTGGGCAAATGTATGCACACATGCAAGGAGAAAATTTAGAATCACCATTTAATCTAAAACACATATCTTTTAGGTGTAGAAGAAAAGAGTAACTTAAAAATAAAACCAGGAAAATGACAGAAATGTATAAACTCCAGATAGATAATGACTATGCACATAATTTAAAACACACATTATTAACTTTTTAGGATTTACAGAAATCTACATTACTTGTTCCAATTCACATACCTGCCCACCTTTCTTCTTATCCCACCCTGCCACAATCAGGTGAGCAACCAATTCCTCTTTGTACTTGTAGCTTATATTTCGAACCAGGGTTGCTGCAGCTTTGACGAGAGGAAGCTGTCCCATATCAATACTGCAAAGTGTTAACAATTAAATAATGAATAGTGAAAGGGAAGCAAAAGTGTAAAACTCACAATTAAAATCACAATTGTTCACTCAAAATTGATTGAAAAAAATATATAGAAGCAATGGGATGCAATAGCATTGATACGGCAATCGAAATAATAAGATTTTTCCCTTAAAATAAGCGTATTTGTTAAATGTACAGTGCCTATAAAATCACTGCAGATCAGTTTAAATACCTAGGGGTAAACATCACAAGTAAGCATAAAGCTCTTTATCAACAAAATTTCCCTGTCTATATGGAAAAAATTAAGCAAGACTTGTATAGATGGTCAACCCTTCATCTCACCCTAGCTGGAAGAATTAACACTGTTAAGATGAATATCCTTCCTAAGCTTCTCTTTTTATTTCAAAACGTTCCAATATACATCAATAAATCATTCTTTAAGCAATTAGATTCAACCATAACCTCATTTATTTGGAACTCAAAACGTCCACGTATTCAAAGAGCGATCCTACAAAGATCTAAGGTAGGAGGTGGCATGGCTCTACCTAACTTTCAGTTTTATTACTGGGCAGCAAACATACAAGCTATAAAAACCTGGACACAAATAGATGAACAGACACAGGCCTGGTCCGCAATAGAAGTAAAACCCTGCAGTACTTCTTTATATTCCCTGCTCTGTGCCCCAATAAATGCAAGTTATCGCCAATATACTAATAACCCAATTGTGCTTCACTCACTCAGAATTTGGAACCAATGTAAGAAGTATTTTAAGATAAAGAAGCTTTTATCTGTGGCACCTCTACATGAGAACCACCTTTTTCAACCCTCGCAAACATATGTAGTTTTTAATATCTGGAAAAGATTTGGGATTAAATTGCTTAGAGATCTTTATATAGACAACGTCTTTGCATCCTATGAACAATTACATTCCAAATTTAACTTTCCAGCTACACATTTCTTTCACTATCTTCAAATTAGGAACTTTGTTAAACAGAACCTGCCCGATTTTCCTCATCTTGCACCCTCCTCTATGCTGGAAAAAATATTGCTCAGTTTCAAGGACTCACAGCATTTCTGCAATATATAAAACCATTTTACAGTCCCTCCCTTTCAAAGATCCAAGAGTACAATGGGAAAAAGATCTCTCACTCAACATATCAGAAAAGGAGTGGAAAGTAGCAATGCAGAGAATTCACTCGAGCTCCATATGCACAAAGCATACAATTATTCAACTCAAAATTATATATCGAGCACATCTGTCTCGCTTAAAACTGTCCAAAATGTTCCCAGGTGCAAGATCCAACCTGCGAACACTGCAATCAAGTCTCAGCCTCACTGGGTCACATGTTTGGGCCTGCACCAAACTAACATCATTCTGGACCATAATTTTTAAGTGCCTTTCAGACAGCCTCAGAGTTACAATCCCTCCTAACCCATTAACAGCTGTGTTTGGTGTTCTTCCAGATGGGCTTAAAGTGGAGAAGGACAAACAAACTGTGATTACCTTCATTACACTTCTGGCACACAGTCTTATCTTGCTCAACTGGAAGAATCCTAACTCTCCTCTTTTACGTCAGTGGGTAACTGATGTTTTATATTATCTGAAATTGGAAAAAATCTAATTCTTAGTTCGAGGATCTGTGCAGAACTTTTTCAAAACCTGGCAGGATCTAATCAATAATATTTTAGAATAAGCTCTTAAAGCAATGAGGAAGTAATTCTCTTTGCATTTCTTTTACTTCTCCGTTCATCTTTATCCGCATATTAAACTCATCAATTTATGTATGTTTACAAGCTTTAGTTTTACTCTGTTGGCCATGCTCTCTTTTTCAGGGGTGGGGGTCGATTTGTTTTCAATCCTTTTTTTTGTAAAAATCGATCTATTTGTATGGAATGATTACAATAACATCAATAAATCATTCACATCATACTGCTATAGAACATTGAATCACAATGAATTTTATTTCACTTTATTGACACTGATCAACAGAAAAGACTCTTTAATATCAAAGAGAAAACAGACCTCTGCAAAGTGATCTAAATTAATTACAAATATAAAACACAAAATAATTGATCACATAAGTATTCGCCCACATTAATATGACACGCCTAAATCATTACTGGGGCAGTGGTAATCAGATTAAATGCCATATTTGGCGTAAGCACATTGTGAAAGATACACCATTCACACTGTGAAGCATGGTGGTGACAGTCTCTCATACTTGGCCAATTTAAAGTTCCTCAGTAACTGAATATACATAAATTTGGAATTTGCTAATAAAAGCTACCTGGAGTAAACCCACTCAGACACATAAGAACATGCATATTACACACAAGAAGTATGCCAGAATTTGAACCCCGCCTGTTTGTACTATAAAGCAACAGAGATGACCAATGTATCATTGTTCCATTGAAACTGTATTGAGATATATCCATTAATACATAAATAATACCAACCATGACTACTGGTGACTGTAATTAATAATTTCTTCTAATTCCTTGTTAATATATGTTCAATGTTCAAAATAAGTTGTTCTAAAGCTTAGGAACATCTATATATATAATTCACTAAGGCAAGGCACCCATGGAAAGCACGCCGAAAGGGGCGTGGATTCACTAAGCCGCTGACAAGTAAGACACCTATGGCGCACGCAGGAAGGAGCTACATCCACCAACTCCAAGACCATTGGATACGATGACAACTTGCAGAGCCACGCCCACCAACTCAGACGCGATGACACAGAAAAAACGGCCTCATTTATATTCGTCTGTCGTAGAGGCCACAAGCACCTCTGAGCCACGTTGACTGTTCATAGAGGCATGTTTCTCGCGGAGGTGAATCGCCATATGCAGTGTGTAAAACGGTTTGCGAGGGGTATCCTTTGGGATCCTTAAAACAATCCTTTACAACTGAGGTTAAAACACAATGAAGTAAGCAGTCTTTAAAAACCGAGTTTTCGGTTACGACGCACGACCGCGTGCACCATAGCAAACTGTTTTACACACTACATACAGCAAGAGGGAGCGGAATGGACGTCCTTCTCCTCTCCTCCCGTTCCACCCTCCGCGCCTGTGCGCCGTCCACCCCCATCCCTCCGTCTGGGAGGAGAAGGCGCGATGGCGGTCCGCCAGTTTTCAGTCACGGATGATTGTGTGTTGGTTCGTACCGTGCATTGTTACAATGTTGCTTTTCTTGCTGATTTATTACATTTCTGATTTCTCAATTGTTAATTTTCTCCCTGTGCTTAAAAATCATTAAAAACCCGGCCTGATTATGCGGCGTATGGTATGCCGTGGGTTGGCTAGTGAGACATATTTTGCAGACAACAGTCCATTCAGCTTGTTTTCAGTATATCATCACATCAAGATTTGAGATTACCTAAGATGTACTTTTCAGTAACACTGAAGTTATTTTTTCCTTCTATGTATCAGTTATGTATGAGCTATAGAAGTGATATTAATGTGTTAGAATAAATTTTTAAAAAATCAGCCTCGTTTATAAATGATGGAAAAAAATAACGATGTGATGCGTTTTGCTTATGGTACATCAAAGAGGTGAAGTATACCATTTAAATTTTTTATCAAAAATGACTTCATAACTGTGAATCTGTTGTTAAAAGCGTTCAGAAAATGGAGAAATACCTTATAACACAAACCTCTATGAGTACATACTGTATATATGGCTGCACTTTTCCAAGATATGTTACAGTACAATAACTTAATTAATACAAAAGTGTAATGAAAACCTACATGTGATTTACTGAAGTGATCAATAAGGGACAATTCTACCAAATCAAAGGTCATGTAATTTATATGAAACAAATTAATTTTAAATATGATATAAAAATTCTATACACATACTGAAAATTAAATAACTCTGACCTGTGCAAATCAAGTTGATAATCAACCATGTCAGCAACAGCTTGTGCATCTGCCGCAGACCCTGAGAGCGCACAATACACATTGTCATGGAGTCGGGACAGCTTGTTCATTACTCGGTTGAGTATTTCTTGACTAAAGTTAAGGAAACATACATAAACAAAATGAAATTAACCTACTTTACCCCATCCATATTAACCAAAAGCTTGAATAAATAAATAAAATACAATTCACTTTGAAGATGTACGTAAACCTGTCAATTCTTGCTGTGAAATGTTTAAATAAATAGACAGTAAGAACACATTTTGCCTAAATAAGATCAGCTAGTAGTGTCAATTATCTGGAAATAGTGTTATTTTAAAATATGCACACAAAATTATTAATTTATATATTTTGTTTACATCCAGTGGATTCAGAAATTATTCAGACCTATTCATAATGACAAAGTGAAAACTTGTTTTCAGAAAAGCTTGCACATTTATGCAAGTAAGTGTTGTGATGTGAAATTTTGCATACAAGTTGATAAATATTTTGTATGTCTTTATTTGTAATTTAGGCAAAGCAATGTAATATTAGTGTTACATTAGTGAGAAGCATTCATGTTTACCCCTGCCTTTTAGGAATGGATCTCTTTGAATTTTATGACAGAGTTGGGGGGAAGTGCCTTAAACAAGTTTGGCTAATGTTTCTCTGAAGTCTCTCAGTCAACCCCCATAGGAAAGTCAGGCTGCCTAACTGGCAAAGTTTAGCTCAACAAATGGTTTTTGGGGATGGCAGGTGTGAAGATGTTCCATCCCCCCATTGGTCTGAAGTATGGCTGTTTGGAATTGGCTTGTATCAGAAGCCTTTAAGTACCATGACATCCTATTGGCTCTAGGGGTTGGACAGAAAACCTATACATTTGCTCACTCCCTCACCCTCTCTCTCTCTTACCAAACTGATGCATGAACTGAAAAGAACAACACAATGAAGAGCGCAGCTCGGCAGTCATATTGAGAAAGGCATGCGGCCTGCTCTGAAGAAAGCTGACCACAAATAAGTTATATACTATAATACCTTATAAACAGTGGTAAGTCTGGGATATTTGAGGCATTCTGACAAAGGCTACATATTAACAATACAATAGGGGAAAGTAGAGCAATATATTTCTCTACCAAGACAAAACAGTAAGTATTCAGACTCTTAATTCAGTACTTTGTACAAGCCAATGTTGACAATAATTAAATTTTCAAGTCTTCTTCTACAAGCTTTGCATACCTAGATTTGGGCAGTTAATCACATTCTTCCTTTCAGATCTTCTCAAGCTCCAATAGACAGGATGGGAAACATCTATAATCTGCCAAATTCAGGTCTCTCCACACATGTTTGAATTGGTTTGAGTCTGAGCTTTGTGTAGGCCACTCCAGGATTATCTTGACTGTATGCTTCAGGCCATTGTCA
Source organism: Polypterus bichir lapradei (assembly GCA_026402145.1). NCBI lineage: Eukaryota > Metazoa > Chordata > Cladistia > Polypteriformes > Polypteridae > Polypterus > Polypterus bichir. The sequence goes on from JANRMT010062796.1 coordinate 41,114,763, forward strand.
TGCTGAAAACTGACCCCAGTTCTGAGTAGCCTCTCTGTTTCTGCTGATGAGAAGCACACACATAGCCTGATGCTGCCATCACCATGCTTCATCGTAGGGATGGTATTATGTATGTGATGAGCAGTGCCTGGTCTTTGCTAGACATAGAGCTTTGAGTTCTGCCTAAAGAATTCAATTTTTGTCTAATCAGATCAGAAAATGGTTTTACTCATGTTCTCAAAGTCCTTTAAATGCCATTTGGCAAACTCAGAGTGGTACAATCATATGCACCTGATTCATGCTGTGCTACTGAGATGGTTGCCTTGCTGACAGGTTCTCCCATATCAACAGAAGACTTCTGACCAGGGTTCTTTTTGCCCAGTTTCTCAGGTTAGACAGACAGCCAACTGTAGGAAGAATCCAGGTGGTTCCATACTTCTTTCATTTCAGAACTATTGAGGCCATTGAGCTCCCGGGAAAACTCAATGCTTTAGAACTGGTTTTATACCCTTGCCCTTATCAATGCCTCCCCACAACTTTATTGTGGAGGTCTACAGAAAGTTCCTTGGACTTCATGGCTTGGTTTTTGTCCTGACCTGCAGTGCGCATTGTAAAACATTATATACACAGGTGTGTGTCTTTCTAAACGATGTCCATTCAGTTCAGTTTGAAAGCTGGATATAATTGTATAACACAAAGTGCTGTAAAAAGCAATCTGCAAACTGTTTATGACAAGTTTAGACATTTGTTTTTCAGATGCAGTAAGATGCATTTCTATCTGTGAAGAAATGCAAATCTAAAACTAAGCTTTTGTTGTAATTCACATGTCATATTATAAGTATAATATGTTCTCTACAATTGTGCTCAACTGTTTATGCATCCTCATATATAGTATATGATTTATTTGCAAACTGTCCCTCTCACAAGTATACTGATAACAAAACCCTCTTACATCCAATTTAAACAAATCTGTATTTTTCAAATATGTCAACACACTCATCAAGACCTACAGTTAAAACACGTGTAGTTTGAATCTGACAACATTAGTAAGAATTACTATTAGAATTAGTAAGAATTGACACTTTATTAAATCCATTTAAGTGATTCTCTTAACAATACAAACCATTTTTGAATAAAGCTATAGCAATATTACAACTAATGAACATACTTACCCTGCTGACACTCTTGAATCTGACCCAATCACAACACCCCCTTCAAACTCCACTGCAATGATGGTAGTCTGTTGATGCGATACAAAAGTGTAATTAATGACACCCATTGAAAGCCTCATTAGGAACATGATTAAAAATAAATTCTGCAATTACTATATCTTGTTTTATTCTGCATAATCTCAGAAAGCTTTATCAACTTAATTTTAACAATAAAACATTTATTACAGATGCCAAGTAACAGTAAATGCAGATGCTATACATTGTCAAAGCTGAAAGATTTCTTTAATTTATTTTAGCATGCTTAAAAGATCTGGAATACTCATTAGTGAACACTGAAAAAAAAACCTTAAAAAATAATTAAAATAAAACAAGAGGCATGTTAACATAATTACAAAAAAGAAATCCTTCGTGTAAATGCTACAGATTATAGTATTATTAAAATGCACATCATCTCAAAATCACAAAATATCAGAACATTCTGCAATTTTTCTAATGCTATTGAAACATCCATATATTCATTTCATAAACCTGCATAATCTGTCTACATGTTTCAGGGATATGGAGATTATCTCAGTAGCATCACATGAAAGGCAAGAAGTAACTCTGGATGTCGAAACAGTCTTTCATCAGCAACACACTCTCAAGCCTGCGGGTGGATAAAAAATCTAATCAGTAAGCACTATAGAATTTCTGTTTTTATATTTGCACACAAGAAATGAATGTGTCATAATTAGGTATCTGATTACAGTTTTTGTGGATAATTTAGATATGTGCAACTGAAACGTACACAAAACTAATGAGCTGCTCTCTCATTTAAGATTTTGCATTTAAGATAATTTCACTAAGCTAGTAAAATAAAAAAAATATTTATTATTATTTGTGTTGAACTATTTAAAAGTGTCAGCACATGATCTAGACTACTTACAGCAGTCAGTTATTACCCATTGCTCTAAATGAAAATGAATGGTCTAATATGTTTTAATAGTCTGATTAGCAGTGAAACATGGTGCTGGTCGAGGTGGAATAAAGTGCAGGTGGAGTTGCTGAATAAATTTTCCAGGGGGAAAATCAATAAAATCAAAATTTTATTGACTAAACCCACAGTGAGGAGCAAATATGTATAGCCGTACCAAGTCCCAAAAATGCCTGCTAGGGGCATTTCCCTAATAAAGTGCAGGTGCTGTCACTAAAAAAAAGTTTCCCTATGGAGGGAAACTCAGAACGAAACATAGCCTATGGTCTTCCCTGTAAAAATGGGGAATCTGTGCACAGTTTGGCAGAGACAGGTTCAATGGAGTGGATCTATATACCAGACAAACAACACATTCAGCTTTATGTAATATATTAAGTCCCAGTGTTGCCAGGGTATATTTGAATAGTGAGTTAAGGTAAGAAAGAAAATATGTATTTTTTAAAGGTTGACTTTTTTGTCATTAATGGCGGGAATGCAAGTGTTGCACCCATCAGCAACTATCAATTTTTCTGCTCTCATGAGTCAAGAAATTGTTCTTTTTGTAGATGATTGAGTTCTATAATTGAGGTACCTCCTTGCTGGGTTGGAACCATGAATGCTACTTTTTTGTATTTACTGGTTTACTGTGGTGTTACAAATAGATGTTCAGTCCAACATTGGATGGCATCTTGAATAACCGAAAGATTAAAATGTCATGTAAGCCTGGAAAAACTAACTTATTTTTGTGTTGTTCCCTCATGAATTTCTGAAACTTTTGAAACTTCATGAATTCTGTATATTAAATTGGGTTAACTGTGAAATGAACACTCACTCAGTTGTTTTGGAGTAATGTGTGGTTTTGTGGTCATTTCCTTCCAATACAACACCCGAATGAAATTCCTGAAACTCCATGAACCCTATATTTTAAATTTTGTGAATAATGTAAATTAAAGTACATAGCCATTTTTGAGTTATTCATGTTTTTTGTGTTGTTCCCCCATCACACCACACCCACAAGCCATACTTTCCGCAAGCCATACTTTGAATCACAAGCATGGAATGTAACATTAGGACCAAACCACCAGTAATAGCATATATCTCTGTAGCCCAGTGGCTCTACCCTGGAACTCCAAGTGGACAGAGCTGACTCCAATAGGTGCAGGAGGGGACCTCCAAAGCTCAATCTGTTTACACTAGCAGCTAAGATTAGGGTTGTGGGAGGGTCATCTGACTCAAACAGTGATGACTGTCCATTAAGTCAACTCCATGTACTTGGAGCTACAGAGTGGAGTTTTCATGTAGCAGAGATGCCCAATTCATTAGCATCAGCTGACTCATTTTAGTGTGATGGTGAGCTTTTGGTTTTACACTCAAGCTCCCATTACAATCCAGTTTCTCCATGGAACCTTTGAAAGTCCTTAAAATACATATTTTAGGTTGCATCAAGAGTCATTTGCACTAAACATTTCAGTATGATCATTTCCATCATTTTGGAATAATGCTCACATTTGGGGTTCACCCCAGCATTATTCCAGGATTTAAATATAGATAGATAGATAGATAGATAGATAGATAGATAGATAGATAGATAGATAGATAGATAGATAGATAGATACTTTATTAATCCCCAAGGGGAAATTCACATACAAATATACTGAGAACCCAAACAATTTCACACTAAAGGAGCGATGATAGTTTACCCCAGTACTCCCTCCCCAATGTTATATACCCAATACTTTAAGTTGGACCAACAGTAACCTACTTGCAAAGCTTGTCTTTTGCTGTCGACATAGTTCTTCCATAATAACACACAGTACATTCTACTTAATAGCATCAAGTCTAATTGAGGTTCTTAGTGTGCGGGACGGGTAAATAAAATCAAAGGATACCACAAAATTTCAAAAGACTGACAGAAGGTAGTAAATGTAATCATTGGGGTGTCATTTTAAATTTTACTCTCACGACATTTAGCTTGGTGGTGCAGTGGTAGCGCTGCTGCCTCGCAGTAAGGAGACATGGGCTCGCTTCCTGGGTCCTCCCTCCGTGGAGTTTGCATGTTCTCCCCATGTCTGGATGGGTTTCCTCCCAAAGACATGTAGGTTAGGTGCATTGGCGATCCTAAATTGACCCTAGTGTGTTCCCTTCGGTGGGCTGGCGCCCTGCCTAGGGTATATTTGTTTCCTGCTTTGCACCCTGTGTTGGCTGGGATTAGCTCCAGCAGACCCCCGTGACCCGGTAGTTTGGATATAGCAGGTTGGATAATGGATGGAAACCTAGCTTCTTTTGGATGACTTTGCTAACACCCTGTGAAAACGAAAGAAGAAGCCGACGCTGCACAGACGCGGAGTCGTAAAGCTTCTTCTTAAACTGTGTGTAAGATTATTCAAATAATTACCTTATCATTGAATATGTAAACGTAAAACCAACAAACCATATCCAAACAATTAGAAATCATCTAGATAAATATGTAGAAGTCAAACAATCTACAATTCTTAAATGTGCTTCATTTAAATCTTAGCAGCTTATCCCTAAAGTTTCAAGTGCAAAACAAGGAAACATCCCTGAACAGGGCAATAGAGTTTGGCAACAGACTAGACATGCCAAAATACTGTGGCGAACAGGGCGCCATTCCATTGTAGTTCCCTTCGTACCCACGCTGAAACACAAAGACGCAACATCAATTAATAGCACTTACACTGCTTTAGGTATTTAAGAGTAAAACCGGAGTACCCAAAGAAAATCATGCAGACGCAAGGGAACGTGGCGGTTGGAAGATATAAAAATGAAACTATTTTTAGTATTTTGTGAAACTGAAACTAATGCAGTACATTACTAAAGAAAAAAAAAAACAACAACAAACCAGCACTGTAAGTACATAAAGTTATTGAGCACCTAAATCATTTTACACTAAAGGAGAGACGATAGTTTACCCCAGTGCTAATTTTCTGGCAAGTCCCGGTCGGGCTGTATGCTGTGGACATTCTGCAAATAGTGCAAGTGAAATATCGGGATCCAGTGCCGTTGATTCAGTTGAGCAGGAATGATCTCCGCGATCGATATTGCATACCTCGAAGGGTAAAACACTGAAATTAGACAAAAACTGAAGTGTCACCTGTTAATGCTTTGACGTTAAGCATTTATGACACACCTCGGGGTAGCCTATCAGTTTTATTCCTAACTTGCATGTCCTGCCTAGCTACAGATGAGGCTTGTTTTGAGGAACTGTAATTGGCTGGAAAAAAAAAAAAAAACAATTGTTTGAAAGTAAAAGCTTTCAATTCAGAATTGGCAGTAACCCCCCAAAAAGATGCAGGAGTTAATGTTTGCATATACTGTTCGCATGAACATTGTGAAGTTTATCTTACTGGTTTCATTTTTTGTGATATTTCAGCTGGTAAATAAAAATATTTTTCATCACTTTAGAATAAAATCCTGGCCTGATCATTGTAGATGTAGAGACTGATTATTCTCCGTGTTTACCTATGTCCACCCTCTCTGAGTGACTTTGAAACAGATTAAAATAGTTGAAAAATTAATTGGTTTTATTTTGCGATTTAACCACAATAAATAAAAGTTCTTCTCTAAACAAGGCTCTAATACTTAACATGAAGACCTCACAATAAATGACTTTTCCTACGATTTTCAGTCATAACTCTCATTTACATAATTTTCAGAAACATCACAGAAAGGTATAAACAGATGCACTACATTATAATGTGTTTAACAGACCCTACAATTCTATGACTCACAACAACAAAATCACAGAGTAATTTGCCTGTCATAGGGATGTAGTCCAGTGTTTTACAGCCAACAAATGCTTAACTGGAGGATCCAAGCATACGGTGTCCTCAGATAGTGATGTTCAGACTGAAAGAGGAGAATTCACAGCAAAATTTAATTTTTGCTACTTGCAGGCAGCAATAAAGTTCAATTGATTTTCATTATGTCATTATGGTTTGTGTATTTAAGTTTAAGGTTTGCGTTCCTTTTCATATCCTACTTATATATATTTTTTCAAATACTGTATAATATATTTAACTTATTACTACAATATTTGCTTTTTAATTTTATGCTCTTGCTTTTTTGCTGTAATAGCTTGTAAGAAAAAATATTTTGGTCCTACCTGGAAAAACACTGAAAAAGTTCTCTGTTTCCAGAGGTTTCTAGCAGAAGGGTTGAAGCTCCAAATTAAACACTCACATTTACTATATCAAAAAAGTATCATCAGAATTTCAAAGATTTTTGGTGTTAACAGAAGGACACTTTATCACCTTTGAATACAAACTAGTGTACATTCTCAGTGGTTTTCTGCAGTTTCTGATATCATGATATGATATTATGTAATATTATTAAAGAGACCCTTACTCACACCCCAAATGCAGGTAAAATCTATGTAACAGGTAGCCTAAGATTTTATTGTTTTGTGCAAAGTTGGCGCATTCATCAGTGTCTTCAGCATATTGATCCAGTTGGGAGAGCTTTCCACAGAAGGCAAGAAGTTAGAGGAAGAGCTTACAACATGTTATGCACAAACACATTGTGGTAAGTATAGTAAATATGTAATTTTTTAAAATATTTTTGCAAAGCATCTCTTCTAGAAATGCACAGATGCAACACCATTTGGCTAATCAGTTTTAGTAATAGATGTAAAAATTCAAAGCTAAATTTTGAGTTATGAACCACATACTACTTTAACACATACTGTAGGCCTGGCAGCTGCACCTCATTTACTAGGCAATTTAGATGTTATTCTATTACCATTTTCCATTGTACCCTGAAAATAAAGCCAAGTATGGCTCACAGATCACACAGTTTTGTAAGAATACCATGCATATTACCATTTATTAATTACTATTATTTATATAGTGCCATACATAATCTATTGACTCTTTTTTACCTAATGATATGATTGTTAGTCATGATTGATAACCATTTCAAGACCAAATATACAACCTCTACAATAAACATTTATCCATCATATTTAATTTGAAAATACATTTCTCAACACTGTTAGAAAAATAGCCATTAGATGTATTTTACAGATCGAAATCTTTTTATAGACAATGCACTTTGTTAGTTTTACAGAGATTCATGATATTAATGATAAAATTGAACATTTCCTTGTAAGCATATGGACAGTAATCATAAACTGATCTTGTGGAGATTAGTTTTTTTATGGCTGTATAGATAGATTAATTTGTACAATCATACAACAGAGCCTCCATTATGCTTACATTATTTGAAGAAGTTATCAGACAGTTTGGCTTAACCTCAAGAGGGCATGGTGATCACGGTGGATAGAACAGTAAAGTTGCAATATTTATGTTAGAATGAAGAGGTCTTAATCAAGGAGGCTTTATTACTGGGAGAAGTGTTCACAACCGATTAATTGAACAGTTATGGACAGAACTCAATAGAGTTATCTCTTATTGCCGCAGCCTTTTCATATTTATGGAGCAACAGAGTATTCTAAATGCTACTAATGAACTACTTATTTTCAGTTCTGCACTATGTGTACATTCCCTGGATTCAAACATCAGTGACAGAGTTTGTTAATGAATGGAACAACCATAGGCTCTCAACACAAAACTGGTATTCTCCACTATAGCTGTGGTAATTAGGAATTTTAAATCCTATTTCTTGCAATAGTTCTGATCTGGAGAGTATATGAAGTGAAACTCTGCACAATTTTGAAAGTGAAATTCATCCTACACTGTCAGTATTTTAAACAAAGAATAGTACAATAGTCCCACCTCATATTTCTGATCAAGAACTACAAATGTGGCTAAGTAACAAAAGAGATCGATTGGAAAATGACTGATGTTTATATAAACATCTACAATGCTGTATCAAAACATACAATACCATAATTTCAGATTCAAATGCAAAAGTTATTTAATGGTTTCTTCTGATTAGTTAATAAGACTTAAAGAGTTCAATGCTTGTTCAAAGAAAATGAATGTTCCTTTAAACTTTATAGCCTTTCTGATAGTCACAATGGTAAATATTTTATATGTGTACTAGCCAACCCGCGGCGTAGCATACGCTGCATAATTATCAATGTGAACAGTCAACGTGGCTCACAGCTGCATCTGGACTGTAGCATGTGAACCAAAGCGAGTGAGGATGTGTTTGGTGACATGTTGGGGGCGGGCACATGAGCAAGCAGTGCGCATGCCTCGAGAGCGAGGGTGGATGCAGTAGGAGGGTTAGAGTTGGCTGTCGGGGCTCTGTCGAGCGTATCCCATGGTCTTAGAGTTGGCGGGCGGGGCTCTGTGAGTTGGCGGGTGTGGCTCTCTGTCTTGCTTGCGCTCACTGTCTTACGTGCCCTTAGTGAATTATATATATATAGACTAGCTGATTACCCAGTGGCTTTGCTCGCTGAGTGCAAGGGAAAAAAATAAAATGTAGTATATAAATTATTAAACAGTAAAACATTAACATGAAAGAAGTAAAGATACATTGAGCAGTACTGGAGTGCTTTCGGGTAAATTACATTTTAAAGGCGCTATAACACAACAGGTAAGTAGCACTAACATCAGCTTAAATGGATTTGGATCATCTCTCAGTAGCAGATACCTTGTGAAAGGCGCTACACGACCGCTGTGGTATAGAAATTGCATTTTCTATGCGATCCTGCAAATTTCTGCCTGACAACCTTGCACTACGTGCCTGTGATTTAAGAGAAAAATTATTCTGAGAAATGTGGACGCTGCCCTTCCATGCTTAACGGGCAGAAGGTCCAAACAATTCCCAAGTCCAAAACTTAACATGATGAGGTCGGTACATCTTCTTAGATGTAAACCCTTCATCTTCTTAAAATAATTCATCACAAAAGCAACCTTGAATGTTGCAGGGTTTTAGACCTGAACTCACCTTAAGGGACAATAAGTAGTCGTGTACCACAATTTACAAAGAGAGTTTTGCTTCGATGGCACCGATCACACTCATTCACAAAGATTTCCACTCTCCCAGGAGCCGACGGGGCACTCAAAGTGTCACAAACAGTGCAAGAAGAAGGGACGCCGCCCAAAACTGCAAAGCTCTCGACCTGGCGGAGCAGCCCGACATTCTGAACCTCCGAGTGTCCACTTTGTTCTCACGACCCCTCGCTGCTGAAGGCAGTGTCATCTTCACATTGTTTGCAGCTCGGCGCAGTTAAAAAGTAGAAAGGATAGGAAGGATTTTTCTCTTCTACTATCAAGTACTGCCAATTAAAAAAAAAAGTTATAATGCGGCAGTTTCCGCGACTGTCACATGGACGAATAAATAAAACTTCTCTGTCAGAACACGCCTGGCGACGAACGGGTCAGTGCTGGGGGGCTGAGAGAGGGCGACGCAGGGCGCACTTCTATGGGATAGATCAGCGTGTTTGTGTTTAATTCTTTTCAATATCAGTAAAATAACTCTCACACAAATAATAACAATTTGTAAAGACGATATAAAAATGGCGTCCACAAACGAAGTGATTAGTTCCTGTATTATAATATGTTCTGTGGTCATACATAATTTCCGTTTCGCGTGGTCATACGTAATTTTCGTTTCAAACGCAAAAAGAATTTTATATATATAGATACTAAAGAGAACATGTTAAATGATCAACTGTAAAAGACCTATAGACACCTATTGGAAATTGATTTAATAAAGAATAAATCAGTTTGTGTCCCAGAAAGTAAAAGCTCTTACATTACTCAATAGACAAATGTTGCTTAGTAGTTTGATAATGTACTAAGCTTCATCAAAATTGTGCAAGTCAAATCAAGTCAAGTTGGGGAGCATGCACTGGTACAGTGCGTTGCTGCAGCCACTACACAACGAAACAACTTGGGATCCCGGTTTGCAACCCCCCAGGCAGACGTGTGGTCCAGTCCTACCCTTCGGAAATGACCCTCTATCTGCCACAGCCAGGTGTTACAGGGGCGATCCCTTGGCCTGGTCCAGCCACTCGGGTCGCCAACAATGAGGATCTTATGAGCCGGATCACCTTCGGGGAAATGCGCCACATGGGCATAGTGCTGTAACTTACGCTCCCTTACAATGCAGGTAATGTGCCTCATTCGGGACTCCATGAGCAACCCGCTTATTCGACACAAAGTCAAACCAACGGTATCCAAGGATTTTCCGGAGAGACACAGTACCAAAGGAGTCCAGTCTTTGTCTCAGGTCACTGGATAGCGCCCATGTCTCACAACCATATAGCAAGACAGGAAGCACCAGGGGCCTCATGTATAACGCCGTGCGTAGAACTCGCACTATAACATGGCGTAAGCACAAAAGCCGAAATGTGCTTACGCACAGAAAAATCCAGATGCAGGAATCTGTGCGTACTCCAACTTCCACGTTCTTCCGCTACATAAATCCCGATCAGCGTGAAAAGTAACGCTCATGCACGCGCTTTATGCAACGCCCCAACTCCTCCCAGAATTACGCCTCTTTCAATATGCAAATCAATATAAATCGCCCTTAAGCTCAGCCTTCTGTGAAAAGACAATGGGAAAAGCATGGAGAAAATATAAGAATTTCAGCGAATACCAAGTGGAGGCAAAGGAAAAACATACTATTTGTTCAAATAAACCGTGGTATAATCAACAAAAGGAAGTTGATCGAGTGACATAGCGTGTTGGAGAAACTTGAAAGCTCACGTTCACAAAATCGCACAGTGCCGGAAATAAAAAAGAAGTCACATATCAAAGTCGCCGTGAAAAGGCGAGTTGTAGCCCACTGTCTGTCATATGAAAGCTTATTAGGGTACAGAGAAAAAAGGCACACAGTGGGGAAAAAGCACGAAATGTCAACTTCAATCTCGACATTTCCACTTTAATCACGTAGTTTATTTTGTCATTAAAGTAGAACATCATAAATTTCATCATAAAATCGTTTAATTAACCAGTTTCTCAAATCACATTGTAATTAAAGTAGCACGTTAAATGCTTTGTTTTGTATTTGATCTTCTATGTGCTCTATGTGTGTGAATCATTACTTGCTTCTTAAACCGGCTCTCTTCCTCCAACTGGACACAGAATTCATTACATTTGTAATATTACAGCTCTCCGAATAACTAAAATACTGAGATGTATACGTGATATCATTTTTATGATGATAGGAGTTAAAGCACGTTATTAAACATGTGTTTCACTTCGATGAAATAATTTATTGCAGCAGTACTCAGGGGTGGCTCTAGGCTTGTGGTGGCACTGGGCAGAGGAAGAATAGGTGGCTCCTTCGCCCGCCAATGTCAGTAAGGTAGCTTATGGACGGTGGATGGCCACGTCCGTTGCAGACACTGCATAGCCACCTCGTGCTCATGACACAAGCATTTAACTTTTGCCGAAATTTGTCGCTGCGTTTTTAGCTGTGTTGTTATTTTCTCTTTCTGTTTTATATTCAATATATATTGGCGTAGCCGCCCCTGCAGTCCTTGCTTTTCTTTCCCCAAGTAACCGATCGCCACACAATCAGCTCTGTAATAGAAGTTAAGCCATCTGTAAGCTTAGTGCCGATTCTTCAAAACGTTTAAGGAACATTGAAATATCTTCGTAGTACATGTTTAATTATTCTATCCTTCACGACACTCCCAGTGAAGAATATAGATTATTTAAATGAAGTTAAAGTTTTATCTGTATAATTTAATAAACATATTTTGATGCATTTCACTTTAAAAATTATATCGTCATCATATGTAAATACGTGCTTTATAAAGTGGCTCAGGTTGTGCGACATTATAACTATAGTGCAAGTTTACAGTGGGGTGATTGTACTTATAAGTACAAACAGTTCTACAAGGTGCAATTTGTGACAGGTGTCAGGTCACACTTACAGGTAATCTAACTTAGACACCATTTAAATATCCGACTACGCCACCCAATTTTATCAAGAGACTGGGAACTCCTGAAATTTACCAATAATAGCACACAGTGTTCTTTAAATTGGGCGGTGAGTAAACACACAATGAAAGACTCAACAGTAATTTTAGGAAAAGCAACAGTAACTTCTATTACACTAGACAATAATAAGTACATTAAAAAGATAAATGAACATAAACCAAATCTAACAGTATCATGAAGAAAATTTCTTTTTTTAGAAAGGAA
>JANRMT010062796.1:41133843-41154457 GCA_026402145.1 Polypterus bichir lapradei
TGGCCATTTCAATAGATAGATAGATAGATAGATAGATAGATAGATAGATAGATAGATAGATAGATAGATACTTTATTAATCCCAAGGGGAAATTCACAGAATCCAGCAGCAATATACTGATACAAAAAACAATATTAAATTAAATAGTAATAAAAATGCATGTAAAAGCAGACAATAACTTTGAGTAATGTTAGCATTTACTCCCTCGGATGGAATTGAAGAGTCGCACAGTGTGGGGGAGGAACGATCTCCTCAGTCTGTCAGTGGAGCAAGACAGTGACAAAAGTGACAATATGGCATCTACTTTCGAACACTGTGGCTTTATGGTATCCCAACCCATCAGGTAGGCTAAATATTTAGAGTCAACTTAAAAAAACATTTTTTTGGATAGATCCGAGCCCCGACTTCACCCAGCATCCGCAATACCGCTCTGTATGTGTTCCTTCCATGTGCTGGAATAAATGACTATTTCATCTAAGCAGGCAGCATTATACTTATTATGAAGGAGGAGCACTTTATCCACCAGACGCTGGAAAGTTGCAGTAGCCTCATGTAACCCGAATGGTTGCCTTTACAAGAAGGCAAACCTAACTTCTGTGCCAGATTTCAACGTTGTCTAAATCAGGCATGTCAAACACATGGTCCCCGGGCCACATGCGGCCCGCAACAGAAATCTGTGCGGCCCGCATGACAGATCCTAGTTAGCACCAAACTTGTACAAAATGATTACTATCGTTTGTGATTGAATCATTCTGCATCTTCGGCGTTACTTATTGACTTTTCTTACTTCTGCCTTCTGACAAAAGCACGTTTTCCCATGGCATTACGGTACCGAAAATGTCATCTGCTAGTATAGTTGCAGCCGCGAAGTCGCAACTGAAGTGCTAGGCTGCGGTCCGCAGCCCACTACTGGGCCGCGAGAGAACTGCCAGCAATGGAGACTCACTCAATGAAGGGCTACAGCAAAAAGGCTGCCCCCTTCACTGAGGACACTTTTCAGAACGCTAGGCGGACGGGGCTTTGCAGCGGCGCAGAAAGAGGAGAGAAGACCGCGGTGAGAGAGTATTACAACAAAGTATTTATGTTTCTGACAGTTTCCCCATATGACACGAGTCCACAGAAATCTCGTTACTACGAAGTACATTTAGCAGCAGATACTTTCATTACAACGAAGTGACCTTGAAATGCTTGAATGAATCATCCACAGAGCAGTTAGTTCTGCGGTCACAGCTCAGTTGTGGACATTTGCACAACGATCCCTAAACAGAAACACTGTAAAAAAATGTTCTTCGAACTTTCCTTGTACTGTTTTTTTTGCTGTTTTTGTTTTGTGTGGTTTTAAGTGATACATTTTCCTTATTGCTTGTCAACATTTGAAAAACATCCATTAGAATTTAACTCATTATCACCCTTCTATAGAAACGGCATACTTGTTATATGCAAAAAAGAAGAAAAATCACGGGTTGCAAACGTATGCGAACTGCTGCATTTGAAAGACACCGAAAAAGCCGTTTTTATGTGGTTGCAGTGATGCTTGTTCAAGAAACATTCATATTAATGCGGCACTCATTCAAGAATATATGAGGTTTTTAAACTCTCTTGGGACCCGGACAAACAATCTCACACATGGCAATAGCGCTTCGGGATGCACTTCAGCGCGTTGTTTCCGTTGGGTAGGGGGGGTCCCAGATCCCAAAAGAGTTCAGAAACCTTACAATATGAAGAAGAAGAAAAGGATAATTTGGCTTCTGATTGATAACGGTGCTGACCACAACATGCTTCCACACTTAGATAATGTTCACGTTGAATTCCTTCCATCCAATTTCACGACAGTGCTTCAGCCATTGGATTTGGGCATCATTCGCACCCTGAAAATGTATCATCGCAAGGAAATGCTGAGAAAAATTCTTGTCAGCATAACTTGTAGACAGGAGAAGATTAAAATAATGCGAAAGAAGCTATTGAAGCTGCTTCCACTTCCAACATCCTATCTTTGTGATGCACATTTTCTGCAGTGACAGCAACCAAAACGAGATTACAGAGTATACTGAACATAAGCAACACACTTCGCGTGTCACTGTCTTCCATCCTCCCCAAATGGGATCGTCTGGTTGCAGGAAAACAAGCTCAGGGCTCTCACTGATTCTGCATTATGGTAAGCTGTATAATTTCTATTAATAAATTATAACTTAATAATAATAGAAACGTAATGTAAATTGTGTATAAAACTGCCCTACGAACCCGCCCATAATCACCCCATAAACTCCAGCCTCCAATAACCCACCGGTCCCTGGAAAATTTGCTTCTAGTAAAGCGGTCCTTGGTGTCAAACAGGTTGAAGACCACTGGGCTACACTACTGGCTGGGCTGCTGAGACTGGCCACCTGGGCAGAACTGACCATCACGAGTAGTAATAGCTTTCATATTTTCACGTTTTTTTGCTCTAATTTTATGTAATTTTGTGCTAGTATTGTAACGAACAGTTAGTGCAGACTACAGCTGAAGATCTGAAGTGGACACGAGAGGTTGGTGAGCTGTTTATTAACATATTTTTGTGATTTTGAGTTTGTATAATTAGTGTAGGTCTGGGGGCTTTTTGCATATCGGCTTATTTTACAATATAAACTTTGAAGTAAACTTAGTAAAGTAAAATTTGATTTTTGGAGGATTTGTTTTCCAACTTGTATTACTGAGCAATGAATTCAGTGAGCGTTTTCGCGATTTCAGTTCACACGAACAGGACTTTGTGCTGTTTACGTCACCATACTCTTACAACGTTGAGAATGCGCCTGAGAATATCCAAATGGAGTTGATTGAACTGCAGTCAGATTCTATTCTGATGGCAAAATACAACGAAGTTGGTGTGCTAGGCTTGTATGCTTACCTGCCACCCTCGTATGTGCAGATCCATAAGTTGGCATCAAGAGTACTGTCTATGTTCGGAAACACTTACCTTTGTGAGCAATTGTTTTCGTTAATGAAAGCTACCAAAACCCCACATCGCTCAAGACTTACTGCCGAGCACCTTTCATCCCTCATAAAAGTTGCAGCTGCACAAGATTTCAAGCCTGATATTGACAAACTGGTTACTAACAAGAGATGCCAAGTGTCAGGACAAAAGAAATAAATCTCACACTGTAAGACTCCTATATAAGCAATGAATATAATGCCTGGTCTAAATAATACTCCATTGACATAAATTATCAATTAAAATATTTTAATTTGTTCAGTTGTCTCTAGTTTATCACTACCAAGAAGGAACGCTGTTGTTTTATGTTTCTTTTTAATGCGTTTAATAAATCAAAGCCAAAAAAATAAGCCATCGAGGGACAACTAATTTACCTCTTGGCCAGCACATTCCAGAATGATGCCCTTCTTCAGAAGAGATTGTTTTCGCTCAGTGTCAGTGGGTGGAGTAATTAAACCACGTGACAAATTTCAGTATAGAGTGTATACGTTACACTATAGAGGTGTATGTGTTTCATTATACACTGTGTGTATTTCAGTATATAGTATGCGTTTAAGAGTAAAATGCATTTGTTTTAATATAAGGTGTAACAGTTTTAGTATACAGTGTATGGGTTTCACAGTAAAGTGTCTGCATTTCAATTTA
The DNA here is from genome assembly GCA_026402145.1 of Polypterus bichir lapradei. NCBI lineage: Eukaryota > Metazoa > Chordata > Cladistia > Polypteriformes > Polypteridae > Polypterus > Polypterus bichir. Next base: position 41,137,457 of record JANRMT010062796.1, read on the forward strand.
GAGCATATTTATTTCAATAATTGTGTATGTGTTTTAGTGTGCAGTGCAGGCATTTCAGTATATAGTATATGTGTTTCACTGGTGTATGCAATTCAGTATACAGTGTAAGCATTTCAGTAGTGCAGTGTATGCATTATAGTATACTATGTATGTGTTTTAGTATATAATTTAAGCTTTTAAGGTACAGTGTATGCATTTAAGTGTATAGTGTATGCATTTCAGTATATAATGCATCTGTTTCAGTATATAGTGTATGCATTTTCAGTCATCATATCTTATCACGCCACTGCCATATCCAGGTAAGAGCTTCATTAGCATCCTTAAGATCTTCATCGGTACATGTAGGGCCTCAGGAACATTTATGGAGAATGTGGTCTATTGTTTAGGTGGGCTCACCACAGGAACATTCAGTGCTTGTGGTAAGGCCCATTTAAATATGTTGTCCCTTGTTTTGCCCACCTTTGACCTAGCTCGGTTAAGTGCGGCCCAGTCTTTCCTGGAGAGGGATGTTCCATTGGGTAGATGCTCTTGGGGTGTAGGAACAGCTTCATTGGGAGGGCTACAGTCAGTCTCTTGCCACCTCTCGAGCCTATGTTTTGTGGACTGCTTTGGATTAAGGGGTTCCACTGTGGCGAAGCTCCAACGAGAAGGTGCTGGTGACTTACCTCCTGGTGATGGTGAAGTGGGTGTCTTTCTCCTCTCATTTCTCGGTACTTTCTCGTCATATATGGGGAGGTACGATCCCGGCCACCCTGTATAAAGCAGGAAGGCACATTGTTCGCAATGTGCCGGTGATGATTCATCATGCACTATTTAGATCAAGGTCAACCTTGTTGAGTAGCATTCACTTGCAGAGCCACAGCACCATACGTCACCGCAGTTGTAGACCCACAGTTACAGACCCGGAAGTGACATCTCTGTCATTTCAGGATTGACTTCGTAAAATTACTTTTGGAAGGTTTCGGCAGGTCTCAGCAAAGCCCGGAAAGTAACATTGGGTGAAGGACCTGTTCAGAAATTAAGCGATAAAAATAAGAAGGATAAAAAGTACATCAAACCAAATAATATGCATCATTGTGAAGTTCAGAGGGTTTCTGCCATCACATCGTGTCATACATCAAACTAAACAATACGGATCGTTTCTGTGAAATATTAATATTAACATTTACCTTGTGTTCGGGTCTGTGGGAACCATTTATTATGTCGACAAAATTAAAATCATCAAGATCTGTGGTAACTGAAAATAGTTTTTCGTTTACATTCATGAAACAAAGTATACAATATAATTATAATGTTTACACCATTAATGGTGTAATGTTTACAGACTGTGGAATGACTTCTCAAAATTAATTAAATCAGCTGACTCCATTCATTTGTTTTTAACTCATTTGTTTAAGAAGACATTAAACAGACCTGACATTCTGCCCCTTCTTTCAGTTTACCCCCTTTATCTGTCCAGGTACTCAGGGTTTGCATTTTTATCACAATTTATGCTATTTGTTCAAAAATTTTTTGTAGTATTATATGTTGTATTTTAGTCTGCATTATTGTCTTTTATTCTGTTTGAATGTTTTGTATATCCTGTATTTATCTTTATTTAGTGAAGATATTATTTGTAGCCAATGTTATAGGGGTCCTGTTGTTCTTTCTGAATTTTGGGCATAGGAAGGGTGCTATATAAATAAATTGTGTTCTTATTAGTATTTTTATTTTTTTTCTTTTGATGGCCCATCGTTTATAATAATAAAGTAAGTAACAAAAACTACAGTAGTTCTATATAAGGCAATTATTGCCGTTTTCTTCACATACATATTTAAAAATATTAGATTGGCTTAAATGTTTATTCTAAATTGGTTTAGAACAATATTGCACACATAGTACATTTTATAAAACGTAGTCACTTTTATTATTAGCGTTTTACTAAACTCTAACGTGGTGTAAACATTATAATTATATTGTACACTTCGTTTCATGAATGTAAACGAAAAACTATTTTCAATTAACACAGATCTTGATGACTTTAATTTTGTCAACATGGTAAATGGTTCCCATAGACCCAAACACAACGTAAATGTTAATATTAATATTTCACAGAAAAGATCTGTATTGTTTAGTTTGATGTATGACATGATGTGATGGCAGAAACCCTCTGAACTTCACAATGATGCATATTATTTGGTTTGATGTACTTTTTTTCCTTCTCATTTTTATCGCTTAATTTCTGAATGGGTCTTTGACCCGACGTTACTTTCCGGGCTTTGCCGAGACCTACCAAAACCTTCCAAAAGTAATTTTACGAAGTCAGTCCTGAAACGACAGAGACGTCACTTCCAGGTCTGTAAGTGAGGGTCTACAACTGCAGGGATGTATGGTGCTGTGGCTCTGCAAGTGGATAGTATTGACCTTGTTGGCATGGGTTGACATAGCCCACACTGGTGCGCAATACTCTGCAGTTGAATAACAGAGTGCCATAGCTGTTGATCGCAGGGTCTTAGGGTCTGCTCCCAAGGATGTGTTTGCTAAGGAGAATATTCCTGTTGGATATCTTCTTTTTGAGTTTAAAAATATGTTCTTTAAAAGAGAGTGTCTTGTCCAGAGTGATGCCTAAGTAAACAGGATGTTTGGTGTTCTTCAATACTTCGTTATTCCACCTGATTTCTAGAGTTGTGTTTGCTTTTCTATTGTTAAGATGGAAGGTACAGACCTGTGTCTTCCCTGGGATGGCATTAAGGAACCATTTAGTGTAATACTCTGAGAGGATGCTGAGGGCATTGGTAAGTCTCTTTTGGATATCTTGGAAGGAAACAGACTGGGAGGCTAAGCAGAGATCATCTGCATAAATGAACCTCCTAATGTTCGTGAACACAGGCTGGTCGTTAGTGTAGATATTGAAGAGAACAAGAACAAGATTCCTCCAGCAACTCTTTTTATCGTCCATTTCTACGTAGAACCTTCTGTTGACCAGTAGTGACTCAATTATATGAACTAATGGACTGTTTTGTATGGTTCTAGCAAATTTCTGAAGAAGTGCTCAGTGGTTCACTGTATCATAGGCAGCGGAAAGGTCTACAAACACTGCCCATGTAATTAGTTTCTGCTCAAACCCATCTTCAATGTATTGAGTTAGGGTTCAAGACTTGGCTGCAACAAGATCCACCGGGGCGAAAGCCTGCTCGGTCTGGTGACATTTGATCCTCCGTGGTTGGGGATATGCATGCCAGTATCATCCTTTCATGTACCTTATATAAGATGCATAACAGTGAAATTCGGAGATAACTTTTTGGATCTTCTGGGTTTTTTTCAGGTTTCAGTAGTGCCACAACTTTTCACTGAACATTTTCAGTATGCAGTGTTCATGATTCAGTTTATAGTGTAAGCATTTCGGCATGCAGTGGATACGTTTCATTATGCAGTTTAAGCGTTTCAGTACAGAGTGTATGCAAAGTGGACAATGATTTATGTCCTAAACGGCACCTCATATTTGAATCCTCATATACTATAGTGTGCTTAAATGTTACTGCGTGTACATAGTTTACATTTACATTTTACATGAACCAAAAAGGAGAATTGTGAATTGTATTAGTAATTTCATTATGGACTGTCGTAGTGACATATTTTAATATTGGCCTCAGGTTGCAAAGTAAACACCTGATGATAAAGTACGCGGCCCTGTTAGGGATTAAGGGAGTTTAGAAAACGGTATGCGTTTATAAACCAACGAACAAAAGAAATCAAAATATTCGTGGCTCAGTTTATATCGACAATGCAAAAAAGTAATATATGATTTATATTTGGTAATTAAAAAAAACATGAAGACAACAATATTTTGAAAACGAGTGTGACAAGCGCCAGAAAACACAAAATTGCTCCTCCAAAATTGAAGCCCGCCCCTCACGCCGCTTAAAATGAAAGTAAAAGTAACAGTCAAATACTTACGCAGCCATAGAGACCGGCAATAGGACTTGTGACGTGACAGTCGGTTGAATCGTGTTATTTTCGCTTATTTTTCAGTTTTTCGTCGTTCTGAAACGCGTTAGATCGTACGAATTTTGTTTGTTGTGCATGGAATACAGTAGCAATGAAAAGGTTATCATTTTACTTCCTGTGTTGCGAGCAAACAACAAGTTTCTTTTTTCATTTCGGGCTGCATTGCCTGCTACGTTTCTTGGACCCGTTTTGTCTCGAATCACTGCTATGTGTTTGGCTGGCTACCCTGGCTCGCTTCACACTGCTATATTTCATCTCTCATTTGTTTTTCAGTCAGGCAAGGAATAATTGCACTTTACTTCGGCGGGGTGCTGCCGCTTATTTGATCATTCTTTGCATATTACCTCCGGGAATACAGACTGTTCAACTTGTCATGTATCGAAAGCCATTAGGGATGCCGACAGGCCTCTCTGGACTATATTTCTGCCTGTTGTCCAGCGTACTGACAACTGCGGCAATATGCTTCTTTGAAGTGTTAGTTTCTGGAATCACCGAGGCAAAGCTAAACACGAATGGCAACGGAGAACGCAAGAAACAAGAGGCTCAGGTCCTGTTCAGGAGGGTTATCGGCTACTCGCGTCCGGATGCACCAATACTCACTGGAGCCTTCGTCTTCCTCACCCTGGCCGTTACATGTAAGTATAATTTTAGTTGATCAAAAATCTTACCAGTTCAATTTGTCTTGTGTTTAGCAAGATCTGAAAAAATGAAAATATTTGTCAGTCATCAAGGATTGCATTTCTTCTTTAAAGATTTAATGACTTCTTGCCCTGATAGTGGTAGTAGTGGCTCCGGGTTGAGTTGCTATAGCACAGTGTTAAAATATTTGTTCGTTTCCAGTTTGTACTGTTTTCATTTTGTTCGTGTATTTTAATTTTCAAGGTGAATGTTTTTATTTTCCCTCCTCAGCGCAGGTGGATTAAAGTAGCTACTCAAAATTAACTTACGAAGATGGTTGGTTAAGTCTGGCAATCATTCTATAGGTGCCTTATCCTCACTGCTATACATTACGGTTAAAATAATGTATGGAGGAATTTACATTTATTTATTATTGATCCTATATTTTTTGAAAGACTATTCATTCATACAATTAGATTGTGAAATGCACTTCAAGCTCATTCTATATATAACATTAATTGACTGTTTGTAATTATCATCATGTTTATACTTTTTCAGGTGAAATGTTCATTCCTTATTATACCGGACAGGTTGTTGACATCCTTGGCTCCAAATGCGACAAGGCAGCATTCTACAATTCAATTTTCTTTATGGGCCTCTTTTCAATGGGAAGGTAGATAATGACAAAAACCCTTATTTAACATTGTTTTGTTTGCTCCATATCATTACTTTCGAAATCTTTGTATACTTTTCATAATAATTCTTATTAAATCTGCTAATCAGATAAAAACAGCCTTAATGAAGAAGTAACATTATATTTTTTGAGTTACTTACTTAGCCAAGGCCACTATACAGTATTTCTAGTGCACCTGTGTTAAACAGTCATCCCTTTACATTCCATAACACCACCTGTAGCTACAAGCTGTAGTTGCTTTGCTTCTATATGTGATTCTCATATCAATATGATGAAAATTTTAACTATTTTTCTGTTAGACAGACAGCTTCATCTTGATATAATTTCTAGTATAATAATACCCAGCCATAACATTTCTGTACTTTAATTTGACCACTCCAGATTAACCTACATACAGTATAATGCCATTTTTGGTTTCACTCAGTCAAATTTAACTTGCAATATTTATATTAAGATAAAGTCCATTTCTTAATTTTCTGAGCTCTAACATGGAACACTTTCTTTTCCCAGTTCACTAAACTTTAGGAAGAAAATTTGACCTCAGTATACATTGAAGTTTAGGTATCCTCATAATTTTAGAGTTACAGTACTGGGAAATAATACAGGGAGGAACTAGGCTGAAACTATTGTAAAGTATTATTATTATTATTATTATTATTATTAATGATTAATTTGTTTCTTATTTGATAATCTGAAAAAAATTACCTGAGACAAATATTTTGTTCAATGACTTTGGCTTTAATAAGGAATAAGGACAATGAGTAGTATCAGAATTAAATTAAGCCGTTTTTTGTCAATTGTTTTTCAGACTGAGCTGCTTTTCCTGGAAACATGATCTTTCAGTTCTAGCTGCCTTAATAATAATGATGTCTGTTTAAAGTATTGTTCGGAAGTTTCTCTATTTATCCATGGAAAAATCAGTAGAAAGTGTACAGTTTACCACAGTGTATTTACATGTAGGTGCAAGAAATTAGAAATAATGCTTGTCAAGCAAGCAAGCAACGTTCAAAACATTAAAAAAACAACATTGTATGATAAACAAATAATCAAAGCCAAAATTATTAATAGTCTAAAAATAGTCTTTTTTAGCAGTTTAAAGAGTCTCTTTAGAATGTTCATCTTCAAGAATGTTCTTTTAAAGAAAATGTTGTTAATGTGGTGCTTGTCATCAAATAAAATGGTTGTGGTGACATTACACATACATGTTAATATATGCTTAAGAGCATCTGCCAACAACAATCATGTCACTGGCGTTCACTGTCACTTAAGCACAACGCCAGACAAGCAATATAGACAAATAAATGACAGCAATTAATTGTTAAGCAAGTGCTGAGCAGAAAACAACTATAATATGACAATACAATAAATTATTCCAATAACCTGATGAAATTCCTAGTTTAAGCTATAGGGTTGGTTTCTCAAATGCCCTTCATTAGTGAGGAGGGAACTGGTGACTGGCTTCTTACTATCTCAAGAAAAGCTTTTTTAGGGGTGAATCTATATGGTTCATATCATGTTGGCAGAGAGAAAATTACTGTTTCTCTACATGATGTCTCCTTAAGAAACCAAAATATTCCTCAGCAGAGTTAAAGACACGGCACTGAAGAAAATGTGGGGCAAAAAATATTGAAAATATACAGTATATTGACGGAGTAACTGAGTAGGAAATAGTAAAAATATTGTTAAAAATTCAGAACTTATATACTTCAACCTTCCTTTAAAAGTGAAATAAGACTGCAGTTTCTCTGATCAAAAAGTTCTGATTACTCATAAAGATGCCTTTCTACAGGTTCTTTTTGGAAAGTTCTGGTAGATGCACTTTGAACCAATACTTTCTCCGGAATCCACTTAGTAACTAGTGTGTGCAGTGCCTAAATAGTTATTTCAATGCACTGTATATAGTATGGCCTACAGACAGTCAAAATAACATGCATATTGTCAAATATGATCAGTGTTGTTGATAGCACACATATTAAAATTAACCCCTTACATAAAACAAACCTCAAAACTGTTTGTAGAAATAATTATCTTTTCTTAAATGTGCAAATCGTCAATGAGAGCAAACTCATTATAAGGAACATTGTGGCCAAGTTGTCAAGAGCCACACAATATACAGCAATATGGGTGAACTTCAATCAATATCTTTACTGTCTGATTTATAGTCCAGATGGGTATTCCATGAAGCACACTTATTAAATCAAGACTTAACTGAGTACGCCTTACTTGAATAAACATTGTTTTCCAAACAAGGCACTGTTAATTCTACAAATGCAAAATGTTTTTTCGTTATCTCAAGATGGGCTTTGGCAATTCACAATTATGGGTGCTGTCATGAGATTTAGGCAGCTACGAGAACCAATGTAAATAAGTTAAAGTTCTTTCTAGAACCTTCATTTGGATAGGTCTTTAGGGGACCAAAAATGGTTCCCCTGTGGCATCACTCTGAAGAAACACTATGGCACCTTTATTTTTAAGAGTGTATATACAGTAGCTCATTTAGCAACCAAAACCATAACTGAAACTTCTACCACTGGTGTGATACCCAGTACCACTTCTGCTGAAGGAGTTTGCCCACACCAGAATGTCAGATTGGACAATACAACTTGTCATACACGTCAGTGTCATTTACAAGTGACTGACCTATGGAATAATTAGTATATTACATATCCAGTTAATGTACTAATAGCAACAATTAAAAAAATTAAAAAATGATTATTTCATTCTTGTGTGGCATCATGGCACATTGCTTAGCAAGCCTGCCACAAAGCTCCAATGTCCTGCATTTGATTAATTGTCTCGGATTTGTACATACTTCCCATGTGAGCTACTTCTAACATATTAAAAATATGAGTATTAGGCTACCTGGAAACGTAAATTTGCTTATTTGTGTGACCTATGATGTAATATTGTCCTATCAAAGTATGGTTCCTACAGTGCACTCAGTTCAACAGAGTTAGACTCAGGCTAATTAGATTCTTTAATCAAAAAAAATTTTAAAAACTGGGTACAGAACCACAAAAACCGTGATTATTGATTTCCCATTCATCTACTGAACCCATTTTTTTAGTTCTGAGTTGGAGAGGACTAATGCCCATCTCAAAACAATTGAGTGTCTGACAGGAATAAACCCTAGACTGGCTATCAGTGAATCATAACTAAAACTCTTGCTGAAAGAAATCCCATGTAGACATTTTAAGCACATGCAAAGTCCACTAACTATATACATATGCAAAATTGTGTGATTTTAATGGTAAAAGTAAAATAGTTCCTTGATAAGCAATAATAATAACAGGGAAAGCAGGGAAATGTTTGGGTAACAGTAGACTTTTGAGCTGTAGTCATTTACAAACTAGTAAATAAAGAACAAAAGCTGCATAATTGTTTTGAGTTTTTATTCCCATTAATATACATACATTTGTATGCTCTCAGTTCCCTTTCAGCAGGTTTACGTGGCGGCTTGTTCATGTGTACTCTGTCACGGCTCAACAAGAGAGTGAGAATAATGTTGTTTAAGTCACTGATAAAACAGGAAATTGGATTTTTTGAATCTACTAAAACAGGTAAGAATTGGTTTGCTGTTGACAATTGGAAACTTTAAAATAACTTTGAAGGTTTTTTTTTAAGTTAACTAAATAAATAAGGTATTTTGGACTGAAATCATAATTTTCTTATAAGGCATCCTGATGAAGAGCTGATCAACTGTGCAAGTACTGTAAATATACACTAGACCATATTTGCCCATTCATATTTTGGCATTCTTGCGGTCTCACAATGTTACCTTGTGGGAAAGAAAGCTTTTGTCTTTTTTTTCTCTAATGTCTTCTCACTTGACTATACCTGATGGAAACTCGATGATGCAAGCATTGGTTTACTATAGGTAACAATGACTTGTAGCAACCATGAAGGCCATAACTGCTAGTTAGTGAAATGGCACATGCATAACACAATGCTGCACATACTGTAGGACTGCACTATGCAGTGTAGTATTCAGGATTATAAAGAAGGTAACTGAAATAAACAAAATACTCTGTCCTCTTTCCTTTGTGCAACACTGATTTTCATTCTAAGCTATGTGCTTTTAATAAACTCTGAAGGTAATTTTTTGTATTGATGTAACTTATCGTATAGTATGTAATACATTTTTTAAATTAAGTAATGCAATTTATAATTTATCCTGTTTATACTGAGTAAGATGTTGCATCTTTCTGTTATTTCATTATACTGTCTATCCATCAGTGTTCTAACCTGCTTCGGTGCCATATCCAGAAATGAGTACAGGTTGGGAACCAATAATGAATGCAGCACCAGACCATTAGAGGTCACAGTTAATCATTATTATTAGAAGCCTGTTGTCACTTTTTATTGGATTGCTATGTACCATGACCTGGCATCCTAACCTGGGTTTGTTTCTGTCTTGTATTCATTGCTGTCACAAGAGGAATAGACAAGAGGATCTCTATTTTCGTCTAGTTATTCACAAATTTTAAGGGGGCACAGGTTTACCAACAAATTGACATAATGGTGAATCAAATGTCTTTAGCCAGATATTGAAAGCCCAAATCCAAACATAGGCTACACATGACTCTCCACTACTCCACTCCATTCTGTCACACAAATAAATGTTGTATTGACAATTGTGAAATAAATGGCGGGACACACAACAAAGGTTTGGGGCAGCCACCCATATACTTTCCCTGGCTGCAAAAGGCTTTCAGTTTTTACTACAATGTGTACAGGTTTGAGTCCAAAGAAGAACTGATCAAGTATGGAGGATGGTGGGTTTATAAGGCGGTTCAAGGGAAGTTATGTCATCGGGGTCGAACCGGAAGTGACATCCTCAGGGCCAGGACAGGAAATGATGTCCTCAGGCAGGGACAGTAAGTGATGTCCTTGGACCGTGCTCGGATACAGGCAGAAGTTCCTGCGTCTGGTCTGCCGAGAGAAAAGAGAAGAGATTTAGTGCAGCCCGCAGCCCCCCTGGCCTGGCGTGGAATTGCTGTTTTCTGGTCCCTTTGGTTGAGTACCAAGTGCGTGTGTGTAACACAATATATTATGTAAAAATAAATTTTAAATTATTTATACATGCTGTTTACAAACAGCGGATAACAAGCAATTGCCACAGATGGGTAAGACAAGAAAGTCCTGTTAAAGATTGGCAGGATGTTACCTGTTAAAGAAGTTGACTTGAGTCACCCCATCAAGTTACTTCCCTGATAGAGATTAACAGTTCTGTTTTACTGACATGTATTAAAATTCCAATGGAGCATTTCATGCTTGAAGAGATAAATGCAAAAAAAATATTTTTTAAAGTTCACGTTTGTCTGTCTCTGGTTGATGAATGTGCTAATCCTGTGGGCTTTAACATAGTGTACTCTTGTCCCTGCAGCTTGTGAAATTCAAAAAAAGAATCAAGCATTCTTGATTCTCGTTTATATAGTCCAGTGTGAATAGATAGAAACAAATAATAGAATACTCTTAAGCGCTTCTATTTAGCTCCATCACTGTTAAACGTACAGACCTGAAAAGTTGCTCTACGTGCATATGGGCCATTAGTATTTCAACAATGAAGACTTAACATTAAACTTTATATAGCCATCAAGGAAAAACTTCAGCCTTATTGTCACTGAATTTTTTGGCTGACACAGAGAGAAAATATAGATCAATAAACTATAGGTGAAGTTTACATAGTAGTCATTAAGTATATTAAAAATACAATATATCTGCGTGAAATATATATATAAGAAAATTTTGAATATGTTTCAAGTTTTCTCAAGATTGAACTGAAAGAGTCAAATATGCCCATTTAGCTTCTTGTTACTCCATGCTGGTGTGTGACTTTGGATTTCTTCTATTTGACTAAAAGTGTTGTGATAGTACCTGACATTATAAGAAGTTTTTGTGTGTTGTCAGTATGTCTAGGCACATGAATGCTGTAGTCTCCTAAAGCATGATATACAGTGGTGATGTCATGTTGCATTCATTTGCTTCATTTTTTATGAATGGGCAGCACTATTAAAGACTGAGAGCCAAGGTAATAATAATTATTAGAAAACCTGATGCAGGCAATTGACATTTAAGATTTATTTAATTTATTAACTGAAATAGCTAATTATTGAAATAGGCACCAGAAAATAATTAACAATAACTTAAGAAAGGCAACTAGAAAATATTGAGTTTTATACTACATAATCAAAATTAGACATTTCCAATAAGGGAAGAAAACACAATGATGCTAAAAGGAAAGAAGATAAAAATGAAGCAAAATTTACAGGAACTGATCTTATTATACAAAGCATTTTTTTCAATATAAATAGCAAAAATAAAAAATATATTCCGAACAATTCTCAAATGAAGGTAAAGACAGAAACATGGAGGGCATGGCTAAGCTTTGTGTTTTCAAGGAAATAAATTCCAATCGCATACTTTTAACTGTTAAAAAATGGGGTACCCTAGAAAAACAATAATAAATTCACATGAATTAGTAGCAAGGAAAACATTCCAAACAAACCAAACTCCAAACTTAATTTCTAAAATTAATGACTTAATCTCTTTTTAGGGCACCACAGAGAAAAAAGAAAGTTACTGATCATCTTAGCAATCAAAGAAAGTTAAAATAAAAATAAAAAAATATGTGCTCAAAAAGATTTAAAAAATGCAATAAAGAGATTTTGACCCCTGTTGACTTCAGCATGTCTCACCGCTGTTTCTAATTAGGTGGTGGTGGTTATCTACTACAAACAACTGTATCCATTTGATTCTAAAGTGTCTTTTTAGACTGACTGTAGTTACTTGGTGAAACCACTGTATTACACTAAATTAATTTTCTTTGTTCATTGAACCAGGTGTGTTACTAATCATCCAGAATTTTTTGAGCCTTGTAGTATATACAGTATAGAACATTATCCTTTTAAAAAGTCCTTGTACTTAATGGTAACTGATATACAGTATATACACGTCTGCAATATACAGATGTGCTTTATCAGCTTTAATTTTTAAATATATTTTGCAATTTGGCTCTGTGCTAATCATATAAGCTCAATATGTGCTCAGTAGACATTCCAATATTATTAGTTTGCTGCTGTCAGATTTGTTTTATTTTATTTGTATTCATTAGCCCATTTAACCTGTATCTTCTTTTTTAATTATCAGGAATATACGTAACTGTCAGTTGCTATATACATTATAAATGATATTATTGTCATGTATAAAGTACATAATGGTTATTTAATGCATTAGTTGTAGTGTCAAATTTAATTTAAAACCTACAGAATAAAGTCAAGCCATAATTTATTTTACTAAGGTGACATTACCTCACGACTGTCAACCGATACCACCCTGATGAGTCAATCAGTCGCAATGAATGTAAACATTTTCCTGCGGAGTGTGATTAAAACAGTGGGCGTACTATTGCTTATGGTCAAACTTTCATGGCAGTTGACCTTAATTGCTTTTATTGAGGCACCACTTTCTGGACTTGTTCAAAAGATCTACAATACATACTATCAGGTAAGCAGGTTTGTGAAATTTTCTTATTTGAATAAATTTTATTATATACTGCATATAATTATGAAAGCACAATATGCAGTACAGTTTTAGAAAGGATAGATTTGTTTTCATGATAATCATTACATATATTAAAATACAACAAATCTGCATGAAATATTATAAGAGACACAGTGATATTAAGCATGGTGTTGTAGCCTTATAGCACTTACACCTTAGGTCAGTTACTCGTTGTGTTATGGTTGTGTTTGAAATTTGTGTGGGTTTTCTTACAGGTGCTTCAGCTTACTTCCAAAATTCAAAGGCACATAGTTAGGTTGTTGACTTAAAAATACGAAAGTGTGTGTATATTGACAATGTGCATGAGTGTGCCCTGTGATGGGTTCAGGTTTGGTTGTAGTCCTGGAGGAGAAGAGGGTGCCTGGTTCCTCATGACATTGTTACATATAAATCTGGTTTTCAAAAACATTACTTTAATGAAATATCGCAATATAGAAATGTAAACATTTTATCACATGTAAATAATGGTAGCTTAAGTTTAATTGAAATATTTTTCATAGTTTAGTATTCAAATTAATAATTAATGTGTATACAGAAGAATTGATCCAGAAAAATAATTTATCCCTTTTACAATTAAATTTCATTACCTTATTTCAAATAAAAACAAATGTGTGATTATTAAAGAAGATAACACATATATAATTGTAATATTCAAAATGTACAAGTTTGGTGTACTCTGTTTATAAAATACTAGTGGTAACGTGGCAGAGATTCTAAGTAGACGAATATCTTTGGTATTGCAATACCAGCAGTAGATCATCAAAAATACAGCCAGGCACAAAAAAGACTGCAGAAAAATTTTGGTACTGGTTGTGCCGGTTAAGAACTCATTCAATGAAGTGTACAAAAATACAGATGAACTTGCAACAAATGTTAAAAAACTAGGTGAAACTCAAAAACTATTTTACTTGACACTGCCTTGTATGTTTTGTTTCAGTGTCATGCTAATCATTTGCTCACACAAGCACGTAATATTTTGATTTAACAAAAACTTGAGAAAGAGCAAATAAGGTTGCCAATGTGAAACATCAGTATAGAAAAGCACACACCAATATGCTGAAAATTTTACACTTTACTAAATCATTGTAACATGACATTAATTAAGAGTTTCAGCTAGAGATGCTCTGATCGGTAAATTGGCTTATCATAAAAGCTGATCTTTTCAGCCCCTGCTTTTCTAAGCTTTATGGTAATTTAACTAACTATTGCTAACAGGAGGAGTCATCCTCATGTGCAGTTAGACAAATAGCTAGGCAAGAAAAGCTACTTTAATGAATTCAGACCTATTTAGTTTCAGTTTGGATTGCTTGCTTGTTTTAAGTGCTTCAGCTTACATTTTTAAATCGAAATGTAATTAGATAAAGAAGAATTTGAAATTGCTGCCTAGTAAAAAATTGGCTTGTTAGCTTAACAGCAAATGTAACTTTTACATGTAAACCTGTTAAGTATGTTAGTCTTGTGTCTTCATGATAAACAACTTATGAACATTTGCTACATTTGCGGCTTTTCTAAAGATTTGTACTGTGTTTATTGTTGCTATATGTTTTAGCAACAAACGACTACTACATTTCCATATTTATAATAACATCTCATGAATTACTAATATCTAGCTGATAACACTGAAGAAAAAAACATACTTGTATAAATATAGTATGTATATTTTAACAGCAAAAAGCTGTAGTGCAATTAATGATTTTAAAATGATTAAAACTTATAAGTGCATGTATATTTGCATTTAAGCAATATTTAATTTCTATTGTCAATTAATTGATTGTTTGAAAAAAATATATATAATATATATATATATATATATATATCTATACTAATAAAAGGCAAAGCCCTCACTCACTCACTGACTGACTGACTGACTGACTGACTCATCACTAATTCTCCAACTTCCCGTGTAGGTAGAAGGCTGAAATTTGGCAGGCTTATTCCTTACAGCTTCCTTACAAAAGTTGGGCAGGTATTTTTCTCCATTTACTGTAATGGAGTTGAGCTTGACCGCCGTGGGGGCGGAGTTTCGTGTGACATCATTACGCCGCCCACGTAATCACGTGAACTGACTGTCAACGCACTATGTAGAAAACCAGGAAGAGCTCCAAAATACGCTGAACAAAACATGCATTATATAATTGAGAAGGCAGCGAAACATTAAGAAGCGAGCGAGTGACATACTACCATATTCATCAGTACAGCTACTTCGGAAACAAAGCGAGGTATAAACCTAAACTTTAAATTAACTTAATAGACAGGCTGCCGCTGGTGCTTTTCGTGCCCACGGGTAATGCGGGATACAAGTTTAATGAGAGGACGCAGGATATAAACGAGAGTTTTGATCACTTTGTAACTAAGTTAAAATTGCAGGTGAAGGGGTGTGCTTATGCAAATTCTGAGAGACTGTGTTTGTGGGGGATTGACAGTTAAGGCGGGTGGGGGAGTCACGTCATCATCTCCCCTCCCATTTACCTCATTTCGCTGTGAGCTGAGCTCCGCGGCTAACGCCGTCTTTTGAAGCAACTTCGTCACACTGCCACCAAATACAGAGAAATCCACAAGTTAATACACACTCTGTCTCTAGACTTTCTCCACACTGAATCCTCCAGGCACTACTTACAAAAGGTTACATTGACAATCGTGTTACGTTATTTTTAAAATGTTTAATTTTCTTAGCACAAGCACAGCTGAGAAGCTTCGATGCATGTGCTCCATAACGCGTTAAAAAATAATGCATTTAATCACACTTTGCATTACAATCAAAGGGGAACTTTTGTCAATGCATGATTTCCTGGTACACCGATAACATTGATCAGCGCATCCCAATTCATTTTAGCCTCGCACCACCTTGGTTTGAGAAGAAGTATGAAAAAATATGAGGTTAACACACAAAAACAGATCACCAATTCAAGCTTTATGAATAATCGATTCGCCATCAATAATTGTTTTGGTAAAGCCATACTCAGTGTAATCCTCCTTCCATTTTATAATTTTTCCGCTACTAGCCATGATTAAATGAACGGTAAAAAAGTAAGAGCGAAGCGAGGGTGACTTATTTAGGCAGGCATATATATGACAGCAACACTCATGACAATCATGTTACGTTATTATTAAAATGTTTCCTTTTCTTTTTCATTACTTCTTTAACCCATTACTTCTCCGCTGCGAGGCGCGGGTATTTTGTATATGAATGACCTCCAAAGAGCACGGAGACTTTTGATCATGTGAACGTGTCTGCAAAAACTGGCGTCTCCTGCCCAGCAAAAGTCGAGCAGCCGGCGCGCGCGCATAGCTGTGCCGGCCTTTCACACGCTGACTGCGCTTCTGTGGCAAAATAATATTAAGGCGCTTCGCACTTTATTTTGCACGTATACGATTATGAGGTCGTCAGCTCTTATGAAGACACGCACAGGAGTGAAGGACTGACAGTGCCATCACAGCCGATTAATAGCTGGGACGTCTCACCAGTCTGCACAAGACCCACCGCGACTGTCCCCAAAAGGCGCTCATATCGTCAGCGAACACATCTCTCTATACTATATAAAAGAAAAACGCAACTTTCCTTTCTTTACACCTTTTTTCCTTTTATCCCAAACCAAAGCCTTTCTCTCTTAACACTGCAGAGGACACAAAACTAATTTTCTTTAATTGCTGGTAAGGCACATTATTAGAGGCAGAAATTTGGACTTTCACATAGAAAATGTAATTTCTATACCACAGCCGTCGTGTAGCGCCTTTCAAAAGGGATCTACTACCGAGAGATGATCCATATACATTTTAGCTGCTGTTAGTACTACTTACCTCTTCTGTTATACCGTCTTTAAAATGTAGTTTACCCGCAACCACTCCAGTAGTGCTCAATGTAACTTTACTTCTTAAAACGTTAATGTTTTACTGTTTAATAACTTATAGACTACATTTTATTATTTTTCCCTTGCACTCAGTGATCAAAGCTATACACACACATATAGACACATACATATATATATATATACACATATATTTATATATACCTGTGTGTATGTTTGTATGTATGTGTATACACACACACACACACATACATACATACACACACACACAAATTATATATATGTGTGTGTCTGTGTATGTATGTATGTATATGTGTGTGTATATATGATGTA
>JANRMT010062796.1:41170769-41182671 GCA_026402145.1 Polypterus bichir lapradei
TATATATATATATATATATATATATATATATATATATATATATATAGGTTTGTGTAAGTAACAGTTTTTCAGTGACATACCATTTATTCACCAATTACAGTGCACAGCAGGACAGTGAGTACGTACTCTGTCTTAGACATCTTATGTAGGAAGATTAAAAAACACAACTAATTGTAGTGGAAATTATTATGATTTAGAATCTGTGTGCTCCTCTGAATGTTGTTAGGAACATTGTGATTTTTATGTAAAGTCCATGTGCAGTGCTCAGTAAAAAAGAATATGGATTTCTTGAATGATCACATTGCCTAATATTAAATGATATGTAAAGCTGAATGGTTGTTCTAATCAAAACATTTATGTGCTGTTTGCTTTCAACCCAGTATACAACTTTAATGACAGTATACCACTGGTGACTGCTATTTTGTTTCAATTGAGTCATAATCATTTTAAATTGGTTTTCATTTGGCCCTCAATCACTTTAAAAGTACAAGTGATCTGCTAGATTATTAATTCATTTATTGGTTTGTTTGTTTTTTTTTTTTTAATCTTTTTTTCTTTTACACTCCCATGTTGACCATGGTGTATCAAAAGAAAGAGAAAGATTTGTTAGGGCAGATTTGGCTATTAGTGTCAGTGGTGTTGGAAGAATGCACCAAGAATACATAAACAGGCATAATGATATTAAACTTCTAAGCAAGAAACATTTTCAGTGAGAAACAGTTAAATCACTGCACCGCTCCAGCATAAAGGAAACAACTGGTTTTTTTTTTATTTTGTGGTTTGTTTTTCTCTTTTCCTTCTTCCTAAACTGTGCACAATTTTGTACTTTTGAATAAATGATTGGGGTAATGTCAGAATTACAACTAAAAGCATATTAAAATATATTTAAAACTAAAGTGCTGAATCCTGAGTAATCAATACCTAATAATCACTATTTTTTTTATAATTCAGATTCACAGACAGAACTTATTCTGTATAATCAATTGAAAAGTATGCATCAGGACATTGAGAAAATGAGAAAAAGTAGTTATTTTTTGATTAGCAATTACTATTGATGCACTATACCTAGAAAATACTATTCATTATTAAAACATATTTAGGAACCATAATGAGCATTTTTTAAGTTTTACATATTTTTTTAAGGTTGGAACCAGTTCTAGATTACAAGAAACCCACTGATATATGTGTCTTGGATATGTTTTGAAAATACTCTTGCTACAGTAATCTACAGTGAATTAGCCAGTGAATTATTTAGTCAGTGCACTTTATGAAAAAAATGTTTCTGTAATGACTTACTTCCCATTCTTATTTTTACATCCTTTGGCTATCGAGCTTTTGTCTTGTTACTGAGCAGGTTCAGAAAACTTTTGACAGCGGAATTCTAAAACAGAACAACTTGCTCATCAAAGGGTTGGGTGGGTCGCATACACAGGCCCCTGCTTTCATGCTTTAGTGAAATATTCAACCAGGGTCAGGAGTATAGAAGGCAAGTTTGGCAAATTGCTGACATGTATCAGAGTACGTGACTACAGGTACAACTGTGAAAAGGGCAACAAGCTGAACCTTCAGTAACCCTATATTTGGTTGCTGAGTTATGGTGCAAGTTAAAGAGAAACATATATACTGTGCATTTCAAATAAGAAATATAAACAGAACCAGAATAAACATCAAGTTTGTTTATCTTGTAAGGGCTTCCACTTATGAAACTCTCTTGGCTTTGGCTTGGCACTGATGGTATACTGTTTCATATTAGGCAAGCAAATGTTACAATAAACAAAAAGACTAAAATATCTTAAAGTATATTAATTTTATTTATATTTGGATTCAATTACAGCAAAGTTATTCTTTGTGAAGGACTGGCAGCTTGTCTCCTGGGATTATTTGGCGTTCTACTCCTTCATCATTTACAATGGCAAGGTGAACAACTCCTCCACTAACATTGTCTCGGTCCATAGCAAGAGAAAGGGCTGCAAGTGTATAATAAAAAAAAAAGTCAATAACATCAATTGAAACTAGATAAAATCAAGACATTTTCTGGATTTTCATATTTTCATAAAATATAAACCAATATTTAAACACCTGCCCTTTAAATTTAAAAATAACAGTACTATCATTAAATTTCATCTTACTGATGTATTTTATTCCAGTATTAAAAAAAATGTCAATTATTATTTAGAAAATAGCATAAAGATGATAAAGGGCAAGAAAATATCTGCTTTTCTTAAACCAGTTTAACAACAGACTTACCATTGGTAGTGAATTTTATGCACTGCTCTCTGGACATCCCAATTTTGAAAGCAGAATCCACATATCCATAAATGTATGTGCTTCCAGAACCTCCTATTGTAAATTCTTGCTCAATAATTGTTCCTCCCAGAGAAACTTGAAAAACCTAAAACATGTTAACAGTGTAAAATTATACATGAATCAAACATGCTATTGTTTGAAATGTGTCACCATTTTACAAACTATTCGTGAACATTTTTGGAACAAATATCTTTATGTATAGGTATACATTTCGATAAAAGACTTTACTCATTTTAATCTAAAATTATTTTGGACATGTCATATTGCAATTGTATATAGTTCACTATTAAGAATATTCATTGAATTTCTCAAAAATAGTCTAGTGCATAAACAAGATTTTGTCTAAGCACCGTCAGCAATGGTTATCCATTATAACAAGGGCTGGGGTTCGATGCATATTTATTTTCAGTGACCTCAGGACTATAGCATTGAACTGGCACACAATCAAAAGAGGTTCAAGAGATATAGACCTGTCAATCTGTAACATGAAAAAAGGAAAAATAATTTAGCTGTATTCAAAATTACAAAATTTCCAATTCAACACAAGCTTTACAACAAAAGCAAAGCAGGGAAACATGCATGAACACAAAGTATTGCTAAATTTAAATAGTTTGAAAATGGAGGGCAGTATTTTGGTATCAAAATAACAAATTGACCAAAGAAATGAGTGAATATGTTGAAAGCAGGCAACAGAATCATCTTTAGTCCAGTGCTATATGATTCTAGGCTTGCCACATTACATTGGTAGGTCTGATTTGTTTAAATTTAGTATAATGGGAATTTAAATGATTATGCTTATAAAATGATTTGAAATAATACAAGTGGCTTTAAATGCATTCACAAACATATTGCAAACTAAATCTTATTTAAATATGCACTTTGAGGGTTTTCATTAGATACGTACCTTTCTTACAAATTTTCTAGAGTGAAAATCTACTTCAACTGGCAATGTTAAATATACTATATCTTGTCTTATTTTACAGGTTTATATTATAATATGCAAGTTATTTCTTTTGAAATTATTTTTTATCACATAATGGCTGTTGGTAGAAATACTTGTCTTGTAGGTTACAAAAATATGTTATGAAACTATCCTATACAATTATTTTTCATTAAGCTGTAATTCTGTACACTTGGACCAGAGACAATACTGACATGATTCTCATATATGATACAGGTCGTCCTCAGTTTAGTTGAACTTTTCTTTCAAAGCACCTTCCTAAATCAAATTATTTTCGTCTAGTTAGAAATATGCTCTGTAAAATAGGTAAATGAAGTATATTGAACTGAGAAAGATTTATACTATGATTTACCTGAGGACCTTTTTTCTTGTCCCACCCAGCAACGATGAAGCCAGCTGATAGTTCATCTCGGTGTTTGTAACACATTTCCTTTAGAGCTGTTGCTGCTGCCAAAACAAGAGGTGGTTCACCCATCTCAATGCTACAAAAAACATATATATATATTGGTATGAGTTTTTAATTCAGAATAGAGAAACGGTATAGTATATTCAGAGACTGCAAGAGTACAAATAATTCAATATGTTATAAGAAAAAAACAAAACAAGGAAACAATATTGAAGTAGTTTAGTATTTCAAGTTGTGTAAAACAAATTCAATTAAAATAAATAAGAACAATGTTTTGGCCCATGAATTTAGAAAAGTATTGAATGCCTATATTTCAATTATAATTAAACAGCAACCAAGTACAGAAACATCTGTAGCAAAAGTTGAAGAAAATAATAGATCTAAAGTCAACTATTTAACTAACAATCAAAAGTGCACCACAAAGGAAGGAGCTTTATACATATTTTAGATTATTAATGTGATGTTGACCTTGGAGTTTATTTAGGTTTAAATGTATTAGTATATAATATTATTAGAATTATGTGCATAATATGTACAATTTGCAATGGAAATTAACTGAACCTGCACCTACAAAATACTACATCCCTAATGATGTGTACTATTTAGGGTGCAGTATTAATTTCATGTTTAATTTTTATACCACATTTGTCTTTACAATTATATCTTCCTTCAAATATTTTAACAGAATAATGTGTACTTGGTCACAGCTTGTTTTTGTATGCTGCTGATAGTATAGATTTTGAATGGTTCTCTTTCCCTTTTTTGCTTGATCATAAACCATGTTTACACACCAATGCATTACATAATATAATCAAATCTCAAAGCAGCTTCTAAATTTCCTGAATACATGTTTCAAATAATAACTACATGTTGCATTGTAGGAGAGAATTTAAAAGTGTCAGTGTTGTAACATTTTAGAATAGTATCAGCTGCTCTCTCCATTCTTTTGGCTAAACACAGCCGAAAGAGACAACAACACCTTCTCTTCCAGCGGGTATTAAAACTGTTGTCCAAATTAGTTGAAAAGAAAAAGCTGTACCTGTGGTGATGAGATTGTGCTTTGGCTTCTGCAAAAGCTTTGGATGCTTTAAAGGTGTCCTCCCATCAGCCCCAGTGTTGGCACTGGTTTTTGGGCTGCACCTCTTCCTATACAATACCTCTCCCTGATACAATATATTGCCTATATTTTAAATTGAACCAACAGGAACACATATACAACATTTTGTGAAAACTGGTGCAGCCATTTTGTGCAACTGCCAAACAATCAGACCTCCAAGTTACCTATGATTTTATTAACACAGATTCAAATTATAAGTTAAAACTGGTTCGTTGAAAACAAATATTATAGAAGCTATACTATATGCATTGTTAAAAGTGAGCATTAAAAGGCAGCTTTTTGTTACAAATATAAAAAACAAATCACTATTAAAATAATTAAAAGTTTGTAAACACTTCATATTCTATATCATAAATTATATAAGGCTGAGCAACAGCTATTTGTTATGATTTACTATTAACTAGGCACACAGGAATTAATAATGTAAAATCTGTTGTCAAGAAAGACATAAGTTCCAGTGAACTGTGGTCATTCATTCTCCAACCCGCTATATCCTAACTACAGGGTCACTGGAGCCAATCCCAACCAACACAGGGCGCAAGGCAGGAACAAACCCCAGGCAGGGTGCCAGTCCACTGCAGGGCACACACACACACCAGGGACAACTTAGGATCACCAATGCACCTAACCTGCATGTCTTTGGACTGTGGGAGGAAACCCACGCAGACACGGGGAGAACATGCCAACTCCACACAGGTAGGACCTGGGAAGCGAACCCGAGTCTCCTTACTTGTAGGCAGCAGTGCTACCACTGCGCCACCGTGCTGCCTGTGAGCTGTGGTGCAAGAGACAAATATAAAAAACACAGTTTCCCTTATATTATATACACATTATGCAGAACATGACACACAATAGGCTTTAATGATGAAAAAGTGAGGCTATTTTTTTGTTGTTCTTTCTTTAGCCTCATACAATTTGTTGTAGTAGGAATTTGTTCACATAAGCCTTGGGGTCAGAGCACAGGGGTAGCCATTGTACAGCACCCCTGCAGCAATTGCAGATTAAGGGCCTTGGGGTACAGCAGAGTAGGGTCTTATTTGGCAGTAACAGGGATTCATATCGGCAACCTTTCAGATACCAGCACAGATCCTTAGCCTCAGCGCCACCACTCCATCCTCATGGCCTTGAAATATGTGGCACAAATATAAAATCCTGATGTGTTTTCTCCCAGGTTTGATCCACTGATTAAAGGAAGAGGGAAAACATAACAACTCAGTGAGACATCCCAACTTTTTTTTATTGGCATGTGTCTGTAACCAGGCAAAAAGGGTCTCGGTCAGGGAGGTGAGCAAGAACCCACTGGTCACTCTAACAATACTTCAGAAGTCCTCTGCTGAGACAGAAGAACCTGTCAGAAAGACAACCATCATAGCAGCTGTCTATCAATCAGGCATTTATGGTAAAGTGGCTAGAGAGAATTGAGTAAAAGGCGAGTGACAGTTTAAATGTCTTTGAGATAATGTGGAAAAAATATCTTGTGTGATGAGACAAACTCTTTGTATAGAATTCCATGGACTATTTCTGGTGATGACCAGGGACTGTTCATCATCTGCCTAATACTATATCTGCAATTCAGCATGGTGGTTTCAGCATCATGCTGTGGGTAGTGCTTCTCAGTGGCAGGGACATGGAGGCTGGTCAGATTTGAGGCAAGGATGAATACAGCCAAATGCAGAGAGGCCCTTGAAGAAAACCTGCTACAGAGTGCATGCAGGCTCCAACTGGGACAATTGTTGATCTGTCAGCTTGTCAAATACCTAAAGCGTACAGTAAGACAATAGAAGAGTGGCTTTGGGACTGGTCTATGACTCTCCTCAACAGGCCCTAGTCAAAGCCCAGATTTAAACCACTGCAGAGACCTGAAGATAGCAGTTTACAGACATCTACCATCCAATCTAACAGAGCTTGAGGGGATCTGCCAGGAAGAATGCTGCCCAAAACTGCAGCAACTGCCCAAATCTAGGTGTGCAAAGCTTGTAGACACTTGTAGAGACCCAAAAAGACTCAAAGCTGTTACTGCTGTCACAGGAGCTTTTACAAAGTACAGAGTTAAGGGTCTCAATGCTTAAATAAATGAGATATTTTGGTTTTTGATTTTTAATTTATTTGTAAAGCTTTTTGAGAATATTCACTCAGGTTACTGAGTGTAGATTTTGTCAAAAATTGCAAATGTATCCATTTAAAATTAAATATGTAGCACAATAAAGTGTGCAGAAAATTAAAGGATCTGAATGATTTCTGAATTGACTGTATTGTTATTTTTTTATTGCAGTCTTCACACCAAAGTCATATAATACCCTCATTTTTTCTCATCACTAGAATAACAAATAAATATAATTCTATGTATTATTGTTGAGCATGCTCAAAACACAGAATCCACAGTTCTTTTTCTAAAGTCCTCGCCTTTTCTTTCTGATATCCATCCATCCATTCTCCAACCCGCTATTTCCTAACTACAGGATCACGGGGGTCTGCTGGAGACAATCCCAGCCAACACAGGGCACAAGGCAGGAAACAAACCCCAGGCAGGGCACCAGCCCACCGCAGGGCACACACACACACTAGGGACAATTTTAGAATCGCCAATGCACCTAACCTGCATGTCTTTGGACCGTGGGAGGAAAACGGAGCACCTAAAGAAAATCCACGCAGATACAGGGGGAACATGCAAACTCCACGCAGGGAGTGAACCCGGGTCTCCTAAATGCAAGGCAGCAGCGTTACCCACTGTGCCACCATGCTTCCCTCTTTCTGCTATCCTAGTGTTAATTTCAACAATATGTTCTGTCACTATTTATTGCATTCCTTCTCACCAGTAAAGGTAATGGAAAGCTACTAAGAACTGTAATGTTCTTAAGTTTTCAACATTGCTTTCTTTGCATTTGCCCTTTTCATCATATATGCTGGACTATATCCCATCAAGCATCGCATGCAAGGCAAAGCACCCAGAGGAAACCTAAAAAGACATGCAAACTCTATGTGGGGAACACCCAGGACACAAACCCTAGTCTCCATGTTGCAGGCAGTGGCACTACCACTGCACCACTTTATTTTTTTCATATTTTAACTAGTTGTCTTTTGTGTTAAAGTAAACAAACAAACAACTTTTAATGTATAACATATTTTTTGTCACTTTTTCCAGGCCAAATTCCCAACATTCTTAATAAAACAAAATGAAGATACAGATCACTAAAAATAATACAGGCTCATTTAAAACCTTTCCTTTTCATAACTGTAGTGATGACCAACTTCACAAGACGTGCCAGTCTTATGTTGCTGGAGATTTTAATGTTTGAAATGCATTCCAATCACTGATTTCGAATTATATTGAATTGACAAACTTGAAATTTAATAATAAAATTCTGTAAACGCAAATTCACTAGAGAAAAGGAGCTTTTTATACTCTGTATGGTGTGGCAAAAGTGTTCAATTGGGTTATAAGATCACTTAAGTGATATTTGTACAAGAATACCTGCATTATTTTAGGGTTTCGGTACTGACCTGAATCATTTAAAACCTTTGAATATGTGAACATGATTTTTTTTACCAGACATTTATCTTAGGAATAAAATGAGTATCTGTGAATTAACAGTCTTTTGCCAATTAGTGATGTAATAAAATTACTGTGATTGTAGGGGTACTTCATGCTTTTTTTTTAATACAGCAAATGATTGTCATTTTAAGGTTTTTGGTCGGCACCCATTACTGCCATACTTTTCTACTCTAATTCTACAGTTTTTTTTCATAGTGTATAATTTTTGTTTTTAGTTTTTGAATAGTTTTGTTTTCTGTAATACTAGTTGATTTGCCAAATTAAACTAAACTTACATATGTAAAAATTGGTATGATTTCCTTTAAAAAGGGAGATATCTTGTTATTTTATAGTGACTGTCAAAATCTGTTAAATAAAAAAATAATATGTTAAATTCTAGTTTAAAATTGTTTTTATACAAGAAGATATTGAGCATTTGGAGTAACCTGAAAATACTGCATAATTAGGTATGTTTTATCCGTAAAAATATGTTTTATTTTTACAGTGTGTTAATTCTGCCTAGTCCACAACCAAACACACTGTATTTCCATATGTCTTCAGTACACTCATAAAAATGAAGGTGCCAGACTGGTTCTTCAGTGTGAGGCCATATGGGAACCACTTTTATTTGCCAAAAGACTTGTCCACTTGAAGGTTCCAGAAAGAAACTTTATTTAGATCCGTAACAGGTTCCTTAGAGTAAATAACCATGACTAGATGATAACAGATTTGTGAAATCATTATGGGTCATGATTTTAACAGGACTAAGTCCAGGTTTTTGTAATATGTTTGTGTCCTGCTAGGTAGCCTACCATATATTAAATATTTAAGTTTTGTTCACATGATAGAAAGTTTTTCATAGCACAAGGAACCAACTTCATTTGTAAAGAACTTTCCAGGAATTAAATGCTGCTTTGTCAAGCAGTAGTTCTAGGAAGAACCACACATGCCAAAGAAACATATAGGGTCATTAAAGAACCAGTATTTGTAAGAGTTTAGATACCTTGTTATGGAATACTACACTGCTGTATATGTTGGAGATCTGTTCTTTTTTAGTCACTATCTTCCACAGTTGCAAAACTGAACATGTTAAAAAATGATAGAGAACATTAAAAAATGATAGAAAATGTATGTATACTTTGCAGAGTAAGTTCACCATATGGTAAAAAAGAAGACACCCTTGCATTTTTTTTTGGTTTGAACCTTTCATATGATATGGTGTTATATGAAAAAAGTTAACCACAGTTTGAGTTGCCTCCTGACTTTTTCCTCTCATAGTAAAAAGTAACTGATGAGAGATTGCTACTGAGAGGCCTAATTAAATTCATAAAACTGAAAGGAGACAAGGATATGGCAAATTAACTGGTGCTTAAAAATTTAAATATTTGTTTATATTTAGTGAAGTCTGAATAGCATATTTATGGCCCATTATGCATTATGTGAAGCCACTAAACTAAAGTTCTTACATGGATTTGGCTAAATATAACAAACACAAAAAAACAACATTTTCTTGATCAAAAAACAAATGCCTCTGATTGATGATGTCATGGGTAGGGTTTTGGATTATTTTGTACAATTTACTGATTGCTATTTTTGATTTCATATGAGTTTATTTTTAATTGTTATTTTATGACATTTTTGTATTTCCACTTTGCTGTTTTTTATTGAACACAATCACAAGTATATATTAAATTTTCTTTGTCATGGCCATGTTGTTTTAGCAGTGGCATGCATTGCCATGCATCATGACACATCATTTTATATTGTTACTTCTTTTTAAGATGGTGGAGCAGTAAAGTTAGTATTTGGACTTTTGGCTTGGTATTTTGACTATAGGTTTCTTGCTTTGTTTATGAACCTTGAGAACTAATTTCTTGTGTTTTTGGTATTTGACACTGGCCCATTTACAGTCACAAACTTTGAAAAAGGTTTGTTGTTACTGACATTATAGCTCCCGATATACAAATGATCTGATGGTGTTAACTAATACTGACTTTTCAGTGATCAAAACCTAAAGTGGAGCATAAAAATGAACACATTTCTCACAAACAGGAGGAAGCTCATTCATCATTCATTCTCTGAAGCACCTAATCCAGTTGAGGGCAGTGCAATGTACTAATGATAGCTGAATACAGACATTACTGACTAATCACTTTATTACCAGTATGTAGAAAGTATTTCCTGTACTACTACTGTCAGGCCTATATCCAATACTGTCTTCCACACAAACTACTGTATCTTTTAATTCACTACTGGATGTAGTTTTTGTATCCAAAAGACTCATTTTAGCCACAGCATTTTGCATATATCAATACAAATGCATGTTTTACTGTATTTTTTTTCTTATGTGTAAATATGTATTATCTAACTGCCTTACCTTAACCTTTCTTGTTTCTATTAGTCTGTTTTATTTCATTCTGTCTGTTATTAGATGCAACTGAGAGGGCAAATTTCATGTTTTCTTGTGTAAACATGACTAAATAAAGAAACCTTAAACCTTAAATCTATTGAAAGGCACTTTCGATCATTTATGTTTTTGTCTGCCCTGTCCATTTTAAAATATCTCAAAGACCTTCTTTAAAAGAGCCAAATCTAAGATAAGAATTTATGAAACACTCCTGGAAAAATGTAAGAACCCACAGTGTTCTGTAAAGATACTAACTGAATTCTAAAACAAGTCATGGAAAATAGTAGCAAAATAAAATAACAATGTAATTTATTTACTTTTTTATGATGTTACCCTAAATACTAACAGCTTGCAGTTTTCCAGGTGAAGAATTAATCCAAGGTCCAAAAAGTAAGTGGCAACAATTCACTTGGTATGAAACATTAGTGGATCACTCTATGACAGTGGTTCTCAACCTGTGGGGCGGGGCGCAAAGTAACATAAAGGGGGGGAGCGAAGATGTGAAAAAAAGAAAACAAGAATCAAAAATATGAAAAAAACATCTGTTGAAACCAAAACAAATTAACTTAAACTACTTTCTGATACTAGAACAATAAATATAGAGTTAGATAAATGTCGATAAAATTTAAGAAGGTATAATAAAATATGCATCTACAGTACAGGCCAAAAGTTTGGACACACCTCCTCATTCAATGTGTTTTTTCTTTATTTTCATGACCATTTACAGCACTCCATCACTCTCCTTCTTGGTCAAATAGCCCTTACACAGCCTGGAGGTGTGTTTGGAGTCATTGTCCTGTTGAAAAATAAATGATCGTCCAACTAACCTGACTTCTGCACAACACAACTGCTGGTCCCAACCCCATTGATAAAGCAAGAAATTCCACTAAATAACCCTGATAAGGCACACCTGTGAAGTGAAAACCATTTCAGGTGACTACCTGTTGAAGCTCATCGAGAGAATGCCAAGAGTGTGCAAAGCAGTAATCAGAGCAAAGGGTGGCTATTTTGAAGAAACTAGAATATAAAACGTGTTTTCAGTTATTTCACCTTTTTTTGTTAAGTACATAACTCCACATGTGTTCATTCATAGTTTTGATGCCTTCAGTCATGAAAATAAAGAAAACACATTGAATGAGGAGGTGTGTCCAAACTTTTGGCCTGTACTGTGT
>JANRMT010062796.1:41182771-41198348 GCA_026402145.1 Polypterus bichir lapradei
CCAGTTTAGTAGGAAGAACTGCGCCACTTGAAAATTGAAGTGGAGCGATGAATACTTCGACGTTGTTAGAGCTACCGAAAGGGGGTTTTAATTTTGAAAACTGCTTAAGGTAATAACGCGTATCACTTATAAAACTTGTGTGGTGTCTGCTTTAGTAATATATGATTAGTGCAATAAGAGTAAATATCAGGCGAAAGTTAATTTAATATCATTTTATTATTTTTTTTTCAAAACAGAAAGTGAAAGAAAATGCTTTGCAATCATTTATTATCCGAGTTAGTTTGCAGCTACAGCTATTCAATATATAAAAGAATAATCTTGTACTACATGTTAAGAATTATTAGCTAACGCAGCTGTTATTTACAAACGTTAGCACTTCGCAATTACGAATTTCATGCAATTAATGTTGTCTATCGTTTTTCTACTAATTTTAATCCAGGTACGAAAAGAAAAAAAAGATGAGGAAGTACGTTAAGAGGGCAATCTAGGTCTTAAAGATTTAGTTAACCAAAGTTGCTTTTTCTTCAACTGATTTACAGAAATTCTTGCTTGGAAGCTTCTGATGTGGGTAAACACAAACCTAAAGTCAAGAAAACAGGCACCACTATTGCTGGAGTTGTTTTTAAGGTAATGCTGTAAAATTCAAACACGTATTACTGGGAGACGCAGTGGATAACGCTGCTTATCCAAAAGACCTGTGCCACTTGGTTTGAATCTCGACCCGACCACTGTCCGGGTCTGCACGTTCTAGCCCTCTTTGCATTGGGTTTCCAGGTATTCTGGTTTTCTAGCCGCATGCTAATGACATATGGAGCATGTTTTAGGTATACTGTACAGTAGTGGGTGTCTGCAGAGCCATGGTCCATATGCGTAGGTGTAGCTTTTGAAGCAGTTATAAGTGGTTCTATAAGAATTATTTTTTGGCACATATTTACATAAAATTACTACTACTGTTAATAATGATACATTTTATTTATATAGCGCCTTTTCTTTTAATTGTTTCTCACTAGATGTAACTGATAAGAAAGATGTATGTTTCCCTGTGTAAGTCATAAAAATAAAAAAAAAAATAAAAACTTAAACCATAGATGATGGTTCTTTGCTCCTATATTCACTCTTAAAAATAATGGTACCAGAGAGAAACCACTTTTGGTTCCCAAAAGACCCATCCACATGAAAGTTCCAGAAAGCACCTTTTATTAATTTAGATCCATAGCAAGATCCCAACCATAAATAACCATGGATGGCTGGTAACAGATTTACCAATGGGTCATAATTTTAAAAATGCTCTTTCTGCATACAATCACACAGGCTAAGTTCAGGTTTTCTTAATCTGTTAAAGTTCTGCTAGTTAGCCAACTATACAGATTTCAGTCATTTTTTCCACATATTAGGATGTTTTTTAAAAGCGCAATTCCCATTCAGAGTTCTTTCCTGCCTTGTACTCAATGCTACCAGTGTAGGCACCAGCTATAAATATATCTAATCTACTTTTTATCTTATCATGTCTCAAGGGACTGACGATGAATGTAATCAGTTAACAGTCATAAGGTCATATCTTTCTATCTTTCTACACCCTGCTAAAATTAAAAATGCATTTGTTCTAGTTATATGTTTGCTTTTGTTTTCAGGATGGTGTAGTATTGGGTGCAGATACAAGGGCTACATCAGGAGAGGTAGTTGCTGATAAAAACTGCTCAAAGATTCATTATATTGCTCCCAATATCTAGTAAGTCTTTCGCATTAAATGCATATTGTAATCTTTTTAGTAAGCCAATAAAAGGTGTCATTTTGCTTGACTTTTCATTACATTAAATGTTGTGATGTTTGATTTCCTATTTTGTATAACATAAAAAAATGCACTTGCTTGGCTCTGACAAAATACACATTAATAAGGTGTGTTGGCACAATGATGTTTTAAGGCATTTTTTTTACAGTTTAGAATAATGGTTCATGCAGTAGTGCACTTGATATCAGGGTACTGAAATCATTTGCATCATTTTTATATTAATAAACAGAACCACTGTAAATGACACATTATTTGGAAAACTTAAAAATAATTCAAACAGAATACATCTTCCCTTTTGTTAATGTTGGATTAATTCATTTCCATGTTGATGTTTTACTGAGTGTTGTGGCATGGAGGTAAAGTGAAGTCACTATTGATGTGGAATATGTGTGTTTAGACAGATGTGACTGATGGGGTTGTTGGGGGCAGAAATAGTTCCTGGGAGAGGTGGGTGAGAAAAAAAGCACTCTAGTGAAAACTTCATCTCAAAGTTAAACATTACCTGTATTTTAACAGAACAAATCATTGTTACCTTGAAATGTGCACAAAAGTGTGTAATCATGCCTGTGGTAACCTAATAATATTATTATACCTAGTGGCTTTTCTTAGAAAAGGGTGGGCAATGCTGAGGCCTTGACATTTCCAGGAGTGGCTGAAGCTACAGCAAGCCCTTCCTCCCATAGCATTACCCAAAAGTGTTTTTCTTCTATACCTCAGAAATTAAGTGCATTAGGAATTATGTCAAAGTGGGTGTGATTGGGAATGTAATTATGAGTAACTGTACCCATAGACTGGTAAACCATCGATGTTTCGTGACTTGTGCCTGGTGCTACCTGCTACCCTGAAAATGAATAGGGAGGAATTAGAAGATTGATATTTGAGCGAACTGTGGTGGGCTGGGATTGGTTCCAGCAGATCCCCATCACCCTGTAGTTAGGATATAGCGGGTTGGATAATGGATGGACGGATATTTGAATGAATATTAGTTATATTGAAATGCTTGATGTACCTTTTTTAAAAATCTATGTAATGCCTGTAAAACTCTAATTAAAATCCAATACCTTTAAAAGACAAGCAGCTTTATGTTTAAGGTAAATTATGTATATAAAGATTGTTGTCACAATAATAAGTATGCCATTGATATAGCTGCTGTGTGCATACTATGTGCTTGAGCCAGAGAGCCCTTTTAGCAATGCATGTCCATAAAGTTTCCCTTCTCATTGTAGAAAAAAAAAAATAATTAGATTTTTTCTTAACAAAAACGTATGGCATAAAAAATAAAAATAAAGTCAAGCCTAATTTTAAATATAAATTTATGGTCAATCAAATATTGCTTCATCTTGAAACAAACTAAAGCTTCATTTATGCATTAAAATGAGTGGCACCCTATAAGTCTTGAAAAACCTTCAGCTGTCCTTTTATTATATTAGT
The DNA here is from genome assembly GCA_026402145.1 of Polypterus bichir lapradei. Lineage (NCBI taxonomy): Eukaryota > Metazoa > Chordata > Cladistia > Polypteriformes > Polypteridae > Polypterus > Polypterus bichir. The sequence continues at coordinate 41,185,992 of JANRMT010062796.1, forward strand.
GTATGAAGACCCTTTAACAAACAGAAGCAAATTGAGTATTGTTAACTGTTTACTTTTGATAGTGATGTTAATTTAGTTATCCTTCTTTACTTTTTTTTTTTTACTAGTTGCTGTGGTGCAGGCACAGCAGCAGATACAGAGAAAACAACTGACATGTTGTCCTCAAACCTTCAGCTCCAGTCACTTTCATTAGGTAGAAATCCAAGGCTGATCATGGCTTGTCGCATTCTTCAAGACATGTTGTTCAGGTAATAAATATGGCTTAAAATCACTTACATTTTAGTCAGACATAATGTCATAATTTGGAATTGCTTATTCTGAGCAATATTCTTGAAATGCTTGATGTCTCTTTTTTAAAAATGTATATAATGCCTGTAAAGCTCCAATAAAAATCCAATACCTTTAAAAGAGAAGCAGCTTTGTGTTTAAGGTATATTTTGTGTATAAAGATTATTGTCACAATCAGGGCCGGATTTAGACTTGATAAGGCCCTAAGCTATTTGAGACATGGGGCCCTTTATAAGTCCAGATATGCTGTAGTATATTTAAGTATATATGACAATTGCTCACTCGGACAATTTGTTTTGGGGGCACCCAAGAAGGCGGGGGCCCTAAGCTATAGCTTGTGTAGCTTATACGTAAATCTTGCACTGGTCACAATAATAAGTATGCCATTTACAGTATATACTAGCTGTAAGGCATGATTAATTCTTTGAACTATACTAAATTTAATTTATCATAAAATTAGCTTTGGTTTAGCCATATTTGCACTTAAGTCATGCCAATAAAGTTTCCCTTCTCATTGTAGGAAAAAAAATGTTTTTCTGTTATAAAAAAGTATGGCATAACATAATAAAAATAAAGTCAAGCCTAATTTTAAATTTAAATTTAAGGTCAATCAAATATTGCTACATCTTGAAACAAACTAAAGCCTCATTTATGCATTAAAATGAATTACATCCTATAAGCCTTGAAAAACCTTCAGCTGTCCTTTTATTATATTAGTGTATGAGGACCCTTTAACAAATATAAAGAAACTTCCATCCATCCATTATACAACCTGCTATATCCTAACTACAGGGTCACAGGGGTCTGCTGGAGCCAATCCCAGGCAACACAGGGCGCACGACAGGAAACAAAATGTGGGCAGGGCACACGAGACAATTTAGAATCGCCAATGCACCTAATCTGCATGTCTTTGGACTGTGGGAGGAAACCGGAGCAAACCCACACAGACACGGGGAGAACATGCAGACTCCACGCAGGGAGGACCCGGGAAGCAAACCCGGGTCTCCTAACTGCAAGGCAGCAGCGCTACCCACTGCGCCACCGTGCCGCCTTAAAGAATCTTAATATTGTTAAATTTAAGACCAATCAAATAGAGTGAGTTTTACTATTAGTTCTTTTACTGGTTTCCCCATATATTGCCATAGACACTAATTTGAGGTCAAAATGACAATATTTTGTTAAGCGGATACTGTACTTCTTTTGATTTTTGTGTATTTGATATAAAGTTGGAGCATTTCATATTTTTGCATGCTTTCTTAATGACTCAATTATCACATTTCTGTTTATTAAATATTTTTGTAACAATTAGTCATATTAAAAAATAATTGCCATAATAGAATGTGTCCTAAATGTTTCAATGCATATATTATGAATTGTGTACAACACATTTTATTATTAATTCATTGGCTTTGTCACTTGTTCATTCATTTTCTGAGCCTGTACAGGATAGCTGGTGTTACCAGGAAGGAAAAAGCCCCCAAACATATACAAGTCAATTTCCAGATTCACTCACTTGCACACACAATGTCAATCAAACTAGCCTACAGGTGTTTGGGATGTAAAAGAAACTGCTGTATCTAATGAAAATCAAATCAGACACATGGAGAAAGTGAAAATTGAACAGAGGCAGTAATTGAGACCGGGTTTGAACCTAGAACTCTGGGGCTGTTAGACAGCAACAGTAACCACTATGGTTCCTAGCTTAGACTTGCATTTGTAAAAGTAATAATTTTATGAGTTATACTATACACTGCATAATGAATTGTGAATTAATAGTTTTGAGCAACTAAGGTTTGTTGTCTGTGGTTGGGGAGCAAGCTATGGCAAATATTTATTGACCTTTCTTTTAATTATTAATTCTTACAGTCAAACCTTTAGGATTTAGTAAAGATGTCTAAAAGATGTCTGTCTACCTTACTTTACTTTAGTTCTAAACTATTGATTGTTGTTTGATAAAGCTGATTCCAATTAATTACACCATATAATTTGAAAGAGATATATAATAATTCATTTTAATTGTTTTTCTTTATCTAGGTATAGAGGACAAATCAGTGCTATGCTAGTCCTTGGAGGTGTGGACTGCACTGGACCTCATATTTTCACCGTTAGCCCTTTTGGTTCAGTTCTCAAACTTCCATTTGCAACGATGGGTATGTATTCAGATGGACAAGTCTGAATTACAATGACAATGAAAATTTCAGATTTCTGAAATTATTTACTTTTTGTGTTTCAGGTTCTGGAGATCTTCCTGCTTTATCAGTGTTTGAGGACAGATTTAAACCAAACATGAGTGTAAGTTATGGCATCATTATAATTTAAAATTGGCATAGATTCCTTTACATACAATGAAGCATTTTTTATTGCTTGAATTTTTTTAATTACTGCTCAAGAGGTGATTGTTCTGCTCTTCTCTCCAGTATAAGCTTATTAAGACAAAGCCCCTCTGCCTTAAAGGAAAATTCATTTTCATAAGGGAATAACTTTTATTATTACAGTTATTACTTTTTAAAAATATATGTTACAGATCAGAAAAGGTATAGTTGTTATTAAATCACTGCTTGGTTTTACCAAGAAGAATTATCTAAAACACTGGCACACTGAAACTGCAATTTCTTTAACACAAACATGGGTTAGATGAAGGGATAATGCAACACATCAAGATGCTTCTTAGCTCACTTAGAGATGTGTTGGCTTACTTATTTGAATAATTTCCAACAATTAACAAAATGGTTGCCTCTAATATCTTATTTGGCTGCTCTTCTTGATATATGTATTCTTATTGTTCACTGAGGATTCGAAGTTCAGAACCTAGCTGTTCACAATAACATAATTGTTCAGTATTCAAGGATCTTCTTGGTTTTAGTTTTATCCTCTAATTGGGCACCCCTGGATAATTGTAGATTTTGTTTTACAAAATTAAAAGCAAATTTTATTGATCCTTCTCTTTTCTGAGTCAACATACTGTATTTCACTTAAAAGCAGCTGAGAGCTCAGTTTTATTTTTCAGCACGGTACACAATTTGGATGATTTCATTATAGGACATGATGTACTATATCTTCCTCCCAAATTTATACAGAGCAAATTTAGATTCACAAATTAATTTTACATGGTTATCTTTAGAATGAAAAAGGAAATTGGTGAATATATAAGGTTTACACATGTTAAGAACAAAATATGCTTCTTTTTTTCTAACCTTAGAACTTAGGTCAGGTTACTATTATTTTTTCATGTACATTCTTTTTATATACAATGATTCCTACATTCCTTCATTACGCTGTATCTGCATTTGTTCATGTTGTTTCAACAGTTAGGAACGTGACATAAAGAATATAATTTAGCTGCTATTGTGTTTTTTATTATGTTGTTTTTCCTTTTTGTTTGTTTGAACCATATGTACAATATTATTTGTTTTCTCTAGCTTTCAAAGAAGTTTGCTGATATTCACTTATATATTCCATATTTACATTGAAAACATTAATTATTGTTTTTACTTTTGAAAGAAATTAGTTATTACTTATTTTGGAGACATGAATTGGTACTGAATATAAATTGGCAAGATTTGAAAATATGTTCCATTATTTCAATTAATCTTGGTTGTTAATGGTACTCATATCTCCTTTAATCTAACACAAGGAGGAAGAGGCAAAAAAGCTTGTAAGAGATGCAATTGCTGCAGGCATCATGAACGATTTAGGATCTGGAAGCAATGTTGACTTGTGTGTCATCAAAAAAGATGAGGTTGAGCATATTCGTCCATTTGAAAAATCTAGTTACAAAAGTCAACGGTAAGTACACAAAATGATTATTAATGCAAAGCAGAAATATATGAATAATGTAATAATTTACATAATCTGTTGTCCATTTAAGATGTTTTGTATAAGCATTTTAAATTTATTGGCTTTTGCCCTAAACAAACAAGAAAGCAAATTTTATTTTGGATTCTAATTTGTAAATCATTCAAATGGTACACATATATAAAATGAGAATGAGTAGTTTAACTATGTGACATTGATACATTTAGGCACAAGCTGTAAAACTGCTGCACAAATAAGTTATATCAAGGATCATATAACTAATGCACTTTTTTATTTCTTAATAGAATTGGTACATACAAATATCCAAAGGGTACGACTCCTGTTCTGACAAAGACCACTTCAAAACTGGATGTGGAGGTTGTTGAAGAAGTTGTAAAAATGATGGATATCTCATAAAAAAACTGGGACAACACAGAAAATAATACATTAGAAAGCCTTTAATGTGGTTTATGTTTATTTTATTTCATTCTACATCCCTCTGTATTAGCAGGAACTCTAAATAAAATCAGCAACATTTTTTTCAGGCTACTGTTTATTTTCCATGCAATGTGCTAATATTGTGCATTTAATGTAAATGCCTAATACATTAACTACACATCAACTACACTTTGCATCATTAATTTAAATGTTACTATTTGTTTAACATGCTTATAATATTGACTAGTAAACATGTTCTCAAAATGCCTGTTTATTTTTATGTCCTCATGACAGTGTGGGTCAGCTTCATGTACCAGGTCACACCAGAAGCCTCTGAACCCGACAACTGTCGATAGTCAGTGACTGGGATGAGCCGGCAAATGAGGACACCACGCCTTCATTCTCGAATCAAGGGGATGGTGTAAAAGTACTGTAGTTCTTTTATTAAAAGAAACAAATCAAAGAGTGTTCAAAAATTTGGCTGTGTAAATAAATAAATTAATCCATAAAAAGTCCATGATAGTGAAGGTTAAAGTTAATCCAAATAAATCCATTAAAATGAGGTTAAAACAAAGGCAGGAAACTGTCTTTAAAAAGCAGATTCCCTGTGTGTCCATTCAATACCGATGTCTCCTCAGCTCATTCCATATGGGACCGCAGCAGAGGTGTCGCCCTGCTGATAGACACAGCTGACCTTCCATGGGTCCGGGTTCCGGTTGGTACCATGGTTACAGCTAGATTCCCACTCTGGATCTAGGCTGGGGTCCCCAAAGGCCATGGCGGTCACATTGGGGCACCCAAATGGAACCTCTGACTCCAACTGCCTTCTTGGACTTCTGCGGCAAGCTGCCTGCATCAGCTGTACACTCCAGCTCCCTGAGTCGCTCAGCTGGAGCGATCATCTACAGCAACCCCCTGGGCATTGGCCAGCCACTCCCTTAAGGGACTCACCACACAGCTTCCTGATTCTGCTCCCGCTCTTGAGCCCGCTCGTTCAGTCAAATGCACAGGGTCCTTTCGCCTCCTGCCACCTCCTTGTTTTTCTTCTTCTCCTCTCTTTCTCTCTCTCTCTCTCTGTCTTTCCCTTCCCCTTTCTCCTCCATTGTATTCTTGTCTCTTTGTATTTGTCCTCCCCCCAGCTCCATGGAGGCTTTTCTTAAATCTGCTACCTAAGTGGGTGCAGGTGTAAGGAGCCGCTCCTTCCATGGCATCATTGAGGCACCTGACTGACCCACTCACCCCTGCACATGTATATGGTGCGGCCAGCTAGTGCTTCTGCTAACTACAGAGCGAAACGCTCTTAAGCACCCTCACACCCGCTTGGAGCCTGCACCCAAACGGGGCATGATTATTTATTTAAAATTGTTGCAGCACAACGGACCACACGTCACAGTTCTACAACAGTAATTGTTGATAAAGACACGTATTCTTATGTCTGCAAAAATAGAACATTATGGTATTTGTTTAGTTCTAGCTATGGTGAGAGGAAAGGGTAAGTAACCCATATACAGTGTTAAAGTCACTGTTCAACTTGTGTCATCATGCACTGACCTCCCTAAATATGTTCATAGTTGGTTAATGACTATCCTGAATGCGTGCCATTTTATTGAAGTGCATTCCATTTATTGACTAATAATTAAAGTATATAAAAATAAAAAAAATCATACACATCTCTAAAGGTGAACAAGAAAAACAAAACAATACTGTACTATACAGGTTTTTTTTTAAGAGGAGGTTAATACATCAAGGAAAACACAAATTACAAGATGGAAAAATAACAAAAGACCTAAAGCCCAAGGTATCTGCCTATGCAAAAGGATGACCACGATTATCTAGTGAGATGGCTGGTACAGTTATGCACCAGAACTCCAACACCACCCCTTTCCACCCTTTCTTCCAAATACTGTAACTTCTTTAAACACCTTATTTAAACTCTAGCCTGTTGTTCCCCCTACCAGTTGAACTCTTGCCAATAACTTCTTAAAGCCCAAGTCAATTACTAATTCAGAAATGCTGGGGAAATCACTTCTAGGGCCGGTTTAAAAGTGCAGATTACCACTGATTGGAGCTCATGTGTACTATCCTATAGCAACTTGGGGTCTCAAAATATTTTAATAGGAGTTTCCTACATTCCTTCACTGCCTTCTGTAACTTAGAGCCTTGGAATTAGGCCCTACGTTCCTCTTACAGTGCTTCATGATGTCTATAGTCAATGGCACCACAGATTGATTATCATGTCATATTATGAGATTTATACTTTACTGACTCTAACAGACTAGTTGTAGAACTACAATACCAACAGCCTAGACTTTAATAACTTTGAAAACACTGTTTGCCTTCTAAGGAAGTGTTTATGATACCATGAAAACGAGATCTGCACTTGGTACTCTCTGTAGTGTTTTGTGGTCCTGAACTGAGCAGGTGCAATACCAGGATGTTATACAGCCAGTGAGGAGGGGATCCAATGTGAACATACAGAAGTTGGAGATCATAGATGAAGATGTTCAGGTTTTGTTTAAAGAACTAAGGGTGTTAATAAGCCTTTTTGATGGTAACAGAGATGTATTATACATAAATATAAGTAATTGGTGACATCAAGAAATTTAAAGCGTCTGACCCTCTCCAAAGCATCCCAAACATGTTCATTTTTTGGCACAGGGATAATTCTCTTTGTAAAGCAGGAAGGGACCACAGATTTACCTGAAGCATTAATCTGTCTATAAAAAAAGCCAGACTTGTTACAACAGATTTTTAAAATGCTTCATTGAATTCCAAATTAACCAAATACTTTATGGGCATTCACTCATTTAAAAACCCCACTAATTTAATCCACTGAAACAAAGAAAGCAGAGTCATGCAGCACAGAAGGCACTTGCATAGGGGGAGCTTTTTAGTTGCAATCAGAAAGTGCATAGAAAACATTAAGTGTATCTGGAAGAGAAAATATATTTATAGAATAAATATTAAATATGGAAATAATAGAATTAAGTTTTAGTTTTTGACGCTTTGCATGTCTTCCCATGTCCTGTGCGCATTATGAATGCTACTGCATTCAGTTTCTAGTTTATGTGATATTGACTTTATAAGCATAATTGCTTTACAGAGCTCAAACCTGCCTTTCCTGTCTGTTTCTTTTCTGACCTAAAATGTGTTTGAATCCAGATTTGATAATGAATTTCTTAAACATGTCTTACTTAACAGAAACAAAACAATCCTCTATTTTTATTTCTTTGTTTATTTAGCCTACCAATTAATCATTTTTATTACTGGCTTCTCACACTTTAGTCTATTCTTGTAAGTAAGTAATGAACACATGGGCTGATTATCCCAGGTAAATGGTTTTCAACTTGGGATGTATAAAGAGTTATCAGGTGGTCCATAAGGGAATTTTAAAAAACAAGCATGAGTAAAGGCAGAGACAACAAAGAGATAGAGGATTGGAGAAGTGCTTCTGTTTAAGAGGAGAATAAGGATTAGCTTGTGGTGTCATGCATTTCAACATGGAAGAAGTGGTGGCCAGATTAATCAACTTTCAATATAGCGCTATACATAACCCCAATAAATAAAATGAGGGTTTGCATTTGTCCTCTGACTGCAAAAAATATGGCTACAATTATATATACAAGTATGTATCTCATTTATAACCAACATGTCTAGTTCAGAATTGCTAAGATTGTTCAGATGTCTATCCTGGCTTTAGAAGAAGTTCAGCAGGTACAGTTGGTCATGGTGCAAGGGTGACAAAATGAGCTGATGCATATGTTCATTCATCAAATGTCACATACCTAATAAAGTGATTTGAAATGTGTTGTGTTTTACATATGGCTTTAATTAGTTTATGTAATGAAAATATCCTGAAAGCAGTGTTTCTTTGCCAGTTAATAAAAAGAAACAGCAAATGAACAACTGAAATGTGAACCTGGTAAGATAAATTGGGTAGTCCACAATGATCAGTCTTTATAAAACATTTGCAGAACTCTCCAAAGCCAATAACCCACCAACCCCTGCCCCTCCTTTCCAAATTGTTATTACCCTGGAAGAAAATCACTCCTCTCTATCATGCATCAAGCTCTAAATTGTATACTTGTGGTAAATTCAAAGTATAAACTTTTTTGTTTTGTATTTTTATACCACATCCAATTATTGTATTTGTCATAAATTTTAAAAATAAATAAAAAACATGAGTTGCATATGAGAAAAATCAAAAGACACACACGTGAAAAAACTATTTGTAATACCTTTTTAAAACTCCCAAATATGACATTTGGTAGGGGTGGGAGCATAAAGAAATATCTTCTTTTGTTTTACATCATAAGAGTTCAGTGTTTAACAATTTAAGACCAAAATAAATGGTGATACTTCCCAATATTTAAATTCCTGGGGTGGACAAGAAGAGAAAAAGGCAGAGAAATCCTGTCCCAAAAGATGTTAGGTTCATAGGTGGTAAGTGCAATTTTATGTTAACTGGGACTTTAACAGTAATCCAGAGTGTTAGCACTTCTGACAGACCAAGTGACATGCTAATTATATTTGGTCTAAATATTCTTTCAATTCTCTTTACCGAAGTAAAAAAAAATAATCACTCAAGATGGAAAGAATCAGATTCTCTAACGATATTTTATAGTTCACTTAGCACAATACTGGTGTTGGCTTGCAGTGGAATATAGACGACTATCAGAAAAACACTAGAGAACTCTCTTGTGAAGTAAATAGATGGTGCTTGATGTTTAATTACTTCAGATCAAGAGAATAGCTTGATGAGATGTACTTAACATGTACCATGTGTTCATCAAATATGAAACACACCTTCACTTTTCTGCCTTTTCCTGCCAATTCAATCTGATGGATATGGTACACAGAAAAACATCTAGGTAGATTGCAGAGTCTGGTGTCTCAGAGAACAGACATTTTCAAAATGCAGAAGATTGTGATTTCTACCAGTGAATCCTATCTTTCACTGTTATCACCTAATTTGTTATACATTGATTCAATATAGGCAAGAAAACAGCTGGGTAAAGCAGGATGGTGGCCTAATTTGGATACCTACCTTTCAATCCTGCTTCCTAGGTTTCTTTTGGCTGAAAATAACGGATTATAGCAACCGCATATTTAGTTTAGCTTTGTTTTGTTTGGTTCAACTTTATTGTCACTTGTACAGAGTACAGTGGAATTTTTGTTTAGATATCTAAACAACACACAACATGTCACAACTAAGTTTAAGAGGATCAAAGTCAGATCCTGAATATTTGCTCTTTAAATGTGTTTAGCAATCATATACTGTGAAATTAGACTGAACAAACAATATATACAAGATTTTATACAAAAACTACAAAGGACAATATGACACACATTGCTGCCATTCAGCACCATGATGGAACCTGACACAGAAAAACATTTACCTAATGACACTCAAAATTAATGTATATGGTCCACATGCAATTATGTGAATGCATTATCGTTACAGTTCTCTTCTCTTCTTTGTAATATTCAAGTTGGTGCGCTGGAAAACTCCTAGGATTAAGCAAAGCAATTCAGATCCGCCTTTGTTTCTTGGGAGAGTTCTTGAGAATGACTTATGAGAGCACAGGGAGGAAAGAACTGGCCAATAAGATCAAGCAAGAACACAAAAAGCCAACACCTTTCAGGTCAAAAGGTACAGATATCTAGCATAAAAAAAAGATTTCAGAAGTAATGACCTCAGTTTACTAAATTCTTTCCTGAAAGGGAAAACTCCACCTAGTACTAGGCGTTTCTACCCAAAGTGGCTCTAATGTTGCCATTTAGGGAAACCATTGAAGGAAAACTGGTAACCAAGGTGCCAACAGAGGCTATACTTAGCACCCTAGAGCCTTACTAGGGAGTCTTGGACTCAAACCAATAAAAAGACATTTTCTTCATATAGTAACTGTCTTGAGTCCATTTACAATAAACTTTTCTTTACTTCTAGAATGGAGAGCCTGACAAGTAAGTAGGTAACTGAATCTATTTTCTGGCCAGAGGTCACAATATACAATGGCATGCAAAAGCTTAGGCACCCTTGCTTAAAATGTCTATTACTGTGAACAGTTAAGTGAGCAGAAGATGAACTGATCACAAAAGGCTTAAAGATGACACATTTTCTTTCAGCATTTTATACAAAATTACTGTATTGTTTTTACTTTGTACAACTGTACAATGAAAAAAGTGCACCATGCAAAAGTTTGGGCACCCGAAGATATTTGAGGCCTCAGGTAACTTTTTCCAAGGTGGTCTCAGATCTTAATTAGCTCATTATGGCTATGGCTTGTTCCCAATCATTGTTAGGAAACTCCAGGTGATGCACATTTCAAAGCTGTATAAATTCTCTGACTCCTCAAACCTTGTCCCAACAATCAGTAGCCATGGGCTCCTCTAAGCAGCTGCCTAGCACTTAGAAAAATAAAATAATTGATGCTGACAAAGCAGGAGAAAACTACAATAAGATAGCAAAGCATTTTCAGGTAGCCGTTTCCTCAGTTTGTAATGTTATTAAGAAATGTCAGTTAACAGAAACAGTAAGGTCAAGTTGAGGTCTAGAAGACCAAGAAAACTTTCTGAAACAACTGCTCATTGGATTATTAGAAAGGCAAATAAAAAAAAAAAAAAAAAACATTCAACTGCAAAAGACCGCAGGAAGATTCAGCAGACCCTTGACTGGCGGTGCAATGTTGTATTGTGCAGCAACATCTGAACAAATATGGCATTTATGGTCGAGTCAGCATAAGAAAAACTTCCTGCATCCTAGCCACACAATTCAACACCTGATGTTTGCAAATGAACATCTAAACATGCCTGATGCATTTTGGAAACAAGTCCTTTGGACTGATGAAGTCAAAACCAAACTTTTTGCTACATTGTGCAAAGGCATATTTGGAGAAAAAAGGGCCCCGAATTCCAGGAAAAGAACACGTCTCCATCTATTAAGCATGGGGGAGGATTAATCGTGCTTTGTGCCTGTGTTGCAGCCAGTGGCACAGGGAACATGTCATTGGTAGAGGGAAGAATGGATTCAAATAAACGGCAGCAAACTCTGGAAGCAAACATCACACCATCTATAAAAGTTGAAGTATAAAAGAGGATGAGTCCTACATCAAGATAATAATGCAAAACACATCTTGAAATCTACAATAGAATATCTCAAGAGGCGCAAGCTGACAATTTTGCCATGGCCCTCACAGTCCCCCGACCTAAGCATCACTGAAAATTTGTGGATAGATCTCAAAAGAGCAGGGTATGCAAGATGGCCCAAGAATCTTGCAGAATTAAAAGCCTTTTGCAAGATGAATAGGCGAAAATATCCCAAGTAAGAACTGAATGACTCTTAGCTGGCTACAAAAAGCATTTTCAAGTTGTGATACTTGCCAAAGTGGGTGTTACTAAGTACTGGTATTGCCGGGTCTCCAAACTTTTGCTCCAGGCTCTTTTAATTTTTTGGTATTTTGCACCTGTGAATGATGGAATTAAAAATGTAATCATGCTTAAAACATTAAAGAAATGTGTAAAGTTTAACTTTATGTTTTTTGGTGATCAGTTCATCCTCTGCTCATTTAACTATTCAAACGCACAGACATTTTAAGCAAAGGTGCTCAAACCTTTGCATGACAATGTACATGTAAATATTTTTTTTTTAATTTCTATGATATTTTAGAAGATGCACAACTGCAAACAGCCAAAATAAAATCTTTCATGATAAGCATGTGGGGCTCAAGCACACATACAGTCTTGTCCTAAAAATAATAGATAGATAGATAGATAGATAGATAGATAGATAGATAGATAGATAGATAGATAGATAGATAGATAGATAGATAGATAGAT
>JANRMT010062796.1:41208620-41260407 GCA_026402145.1 Polypterus bichir lapradei
GTGACGTTGGAAAGTTCAATATGGCGGCCGACAGTGGCGTCATACCATCGAAATAAGTACATACATCGGTTTCGGTTAGCGCAGGGAAGCCGCCTACCAAATTTCGTGAAGATGGGGCCATAAATAAGAAAGTTCAACATGGCGGACGTTGTCGACCGTTATCGACCGTTATGACCGTTACGTGTAGAATTTCGAAATGAAACCTGCTTAACTTTTGTAAGTAAGCTGTAAGGAATGAGCCTGCCAAATTTCAGGTTTCTACCTACATGGGAAGTTGGAGAATTAGTGATGAGTTAGTCAGTCAGTCAGTCAGTCAGTCAGTCAGTCAGTCAGTGAGTGAGTGAGGGCTTTGCCTTTTATTATTATAGATACCCTCATTATATCAGTTTTTGCCAATCACTAAGAGTTCCGATTTCTCCTTATTTAGTTTGAGAAAATTACTACTCATTCATTCAGAAACACAAGTGAGACATTGTGTCAGTGAACCAAGAGAGTCAGGGTCATCAGGTGCTATTGATAAATACAGTTGTGTGTCATCAGCATAGCTGTGGTAGCTCACATTATGCCTTGAGATAATCTGACCTAATGGAAGCATGTAGATGGAAAACAGCAGTGGACCCAGGATAGATCCTTGTGGGACACTATATAGAATATCATGTGTCTTTGAAGTATAATTACCACAACTAACAAAGAATTTTCTACCTGTTAAGTAAGACTCAAACCAATTTAAGGTACTACCAGTGAGACCCACCCACTGACTAAGGCAATTTATAATAATATTGTGATTAATGGTATCAAATGCTGCATCCAGATCTAACAGGATGAGAATATACAAATGGCCTCTGGCTGCATTAACCCGCAAGTCATTTACTGCTTTAACCAGTGTAGTTCCAAAACCTGACTGAAACTTATCAAAAATAGAGTGTTTATTCAAGTGATCATTTAGCTGCGTAATGACTGCCTTTTCTAGGATTTTACTTAAGAAAGGCAGCTTAGAAATAGGCTACACAAGCTACACAAAACAATCTGTTTGTTCTCTACACTCTTACATGGTGCAGAAAAATATGATCTTGTCCCTTCCACGAGAGTGAGGAAATTTGCCATATTGTTCTTTCAGTACACTGGGGATTTTTCACCCGTAGGCAACATTGGTTCAGTTAGGTAGGTTTACAGCTGTGATACTACAGAACTGCTATGAGTGTGAAACTTCTCCAGATCTTTTTGGGAAGAAGTAATATTAAAATAAGATGATTAAAAGGAGGGAGTTACATTACACTGCTGCTACTATTGTGTCTTCATGGTCTAACGTGAGTGTTGTCCTGTTAGAAGTCATCGGGCCATACACATTCTGGGCCTTTTTTTCTGATTTAAGTCATCAGGTTTAGAAAGAACCAGAAAATACTCAGAAGTACACAAGAAATTTGTTCATGGTCATGTATAACCACAGACCCTTATTCTTAAGATGATAATAATGATACATTTCTTTGCATCAATGATAATGATTAGATCACTGTCTCTATAGCTGTGTGTATGTTCAAAAAGAATTAAAACTAATGTAAGAGTTTTTCTTTCTCTAATCTTTCCATAATAATTCCTTCTCATATTTGATGTTTGTGATATTTGTGTTTATTTATATTTGGGCCAGCATTAGGCTCAAGGTAAAGGTTTTTCATGTATATATTTTTGGAATTCTTAAGAGGCATTTTTATCAAAGGTTTTGATTTTATCATTTTACTGTGATCTTGTTTTTCACATGCTTTGCCATTTTGTGTAATGTGCACCTGGATATAGCCACATCACTTGATATATGACTCTCACCAGTCCTAAATGATAGTGACCCCCTACTGCCTACAACCTAGCTTTGGGATAAACTATTTTAAATGAATTTCTCACAATACAATTGCTTTTCAGGGACATGAATTTCTAGTTCTGGCAATAAACCATTGGCAAGACAATGAACTTAATTCTTGTTTTTTATTTTGTGTTTGATGATCAGTATTGCAGTGAATATCTATTTTTTTCCTGGGTTTTCCTTAAGCCCCAAATAAATCTATTATATGTCATTGCTTGAGTTTTCTTGTTCAGAGATTACATTTTTGACATTAGTTTAATATTTGGAAGATTTATTTAAAAGTTGCCTTGTTTACACCATTTTGTTTTGATTATAGGTGCTGCCAAGATGAGGGTTTTGTGTCACCTGTTACAATGGTAATGCACCCCATAATGCATCGGGACTGTGCAATGGTATTAAAATTCTGCTCAAATTAATACTTGGATATTTGGCTCAGCATTAATGGTTTTGATGATTGTTTTCTTGTCTTCAGTTTTGACCTTAGCTTTGCTTTTCTTACCATGTCTACTCTCATGCTTCTTTTCTTTAAAACATAAGATATGACTTTTTCTTTCCTAGTCAATACAGTTATGACTATAATGTATTCAGTTTGCAAAATCCAGCAATTCTAACAACCAATCTTTTGCCTTTTCCCTGGGCTATTTTTATCTCCAAGTGCTTTTTTTGCCTTTTGTCCTTTGAGGAATTTTTTTCATTACAAAAGGCACTAAACAAGGAGAATATGCTTTCTATTCTGTGAATGGGGAAAAAGCCAGTGTGAAATTTCATACAAAGGTGCAACATTTTGGGTATTAAGCAAGGGAATACCTTGGGTCATAGTTAAATTAAAAGTATGATTATGAGAGTGTGTAGGACCTTTCACAATTTGGATTAAGCTTATAGAATCAATCTAGGATAGAACACTTCTGCTGAGTGTGCCCACTTACCATCTAGGTGAATATTTACATCAACTAGATAGATTACTTACTATAATTTTTAGAAAAAAAGTTCCTGAATTTGATTAAGAATAGAGCAGAAAGGAGCAGAAAATCAGTAAATGAATTTGTTTGATTCAGTTCTAATATTAAAATAACAAGTGAATCAACCTAGACTTTCTGGAGATATTCAAAGTTCACCATTAACATAACTCCATTAATTTCACCATTTACAATTAAATGTATCCTCTGCTTCAAATACATGATTAATGGCAACAGGAAAAAACACCAGGAAAGGTGTCCATATTTTTAAGACAGATTTCAATAAGAAGACTGTTATCGACTGTTATGCTTAAAATCCCAGAACTGGTTCATTTCTTAAGCAGTAAATACTTAATCAACAAATATTTCCACCTGAGGCTTTAATACAAAACAATTTATTTTACGGTCACCTCTAGTACAATATATGAGATCAAATTATACTCTCTATATAATGGCTGCAGTTTTTATTTGTAATTTATTTTGGGTGTATTGTATTTATTTGAAATACCCCAACACATAAGAATGAATCACAGAAAAAACTAAATATGAGATGATACACAATTTGCTTTTAATAATCATTTAGTTGAAACTTTGATAATATAAGACTGTTACGTGTACATGGACATACCTGAAATAATCACATCTTTTTAAAGAGTCAATGATCAATAAGTCTAAACAAAATTAAAGGAACAGCCTCCCTTGGCCCAGCTGTGGCATCAGACCTGAATACCGAATTCATTGAAAGTAATTTTATTATCGAAATCTTAATTGTTAATTCATAAAAATGAAAATTCTGGCAAACCATCAGGCAACTCAGAAAGAGAAGGCAGATATTCATGCAGGCTGTTTCCATTAAAGGTGCAGAAATGCTGACTCAGACTAAGGATGTTATCTGGTAGTGGAAGGAACACTTTGAGGAGCTCCTGAACCTGATGGGCACACCCTCTATGGAGGAGGCAGAGCCTGAAGCTGATGCGGGATCAATGCCCATTTCCCTGAGGGAAATCACTGATGTAGTTAACTAGCTCTGCAGTGGCAAGGCCTCAGGGGTGGATGATTTCTACCCAGAAATGAAGAAGACTGTGGACATTGGGGGGCTGTCTTGGCTGATGCACCTTTTCTGTTTTGCATAGTGATTGGGGGCTGTGCCCCTGGAGTGGTAGACTGGAGTGGTAGTCCCAGATTTTAAAAAGGGGTTAGGAGGGTGTGCTCCACCTCACAGGGGGTCAAACTCCTTAACCTCCCTGGGAAAGATTATATTGAGGTACTAGAAAGGAGACTCTGCCCAGTCAGATCCAGGAGGATCAATGTGGATTCTGTTCATGATGTGGAATGGTGGACCAGCTGTTTACATTCATGAGGATTCTGGAGGGACATTGAAGTAAGCCCAATCGATCTACATGTGTTTTGTGGATTTAGAGAAGGCATATAACTGTGTTCCTTGAGTGATTCTGTGGAGAGTGTTGAGAGAGTATGGGAATCCAGGGATCCTAAAAAGGACTACTTGGTCCCTGTATAATCACAGTGACAGCTTTGTTGGCATACCTGGAAAAATATCAGTGGGTGTGGCAATTGTCTCCTGTCCTGCTTGTGTGTTTTTAATGGATGGAATATCAAGGCACTGTTGGGGAGGTCATGTCAGATCACACATTTTTGTATATGACATGGTCATGTTGGCTTTATCGGGTTGTGAACTCCAGCATGTATTGGGACTGAGTGAGAAGCAGCAGGGATGAGGATCAACACCTCTAAATCTGAGGCTATGGTCATCGGTGGACTGTCCTTTCTGAATGGAAGGTGAGTTACTGCCTCAAGTGAGGAAGTTTAAGTAGTACCTCTGGGTCCTGTTCATGAGTGATAGGAAAAAGAATGGTGAGATCAAGATATGGATTGAGGTGGTGGACACAGATATACAGTTGCTGTACTGATCTGTAGTGGTGAAGAATGAGCTAAGTCAACAGGCAAAGCTTTCGATTTACCAGTCGATCTATGTCCCTATCCTCACCTATGGTCATGAGCTTTGGGTAATGACTGAAAGAATGAGATTGTGGGTGCAAGCATCCGAAATGAGCTTTATCCAGAGGGTGGCAGGGTGAGAAGCGCAGACATCCGGGAGAGGCCTAGGGCAGAGCTGCTGACCCACCGTATCATGAGGAGCCAATTGAATTGATAAGGATGTGTCTTGGACAACTCCCTGTGGAGGTTTTACAGGCACAACCAGCTGGGAAGAGACCCTGGGAAAGACTCAAGGCTTGCTGGGAGGATTATAGCTCCTAAATGGCCTGGGGATGTCTTGGATTCCCACAGTATGAGTTGGCAAGTGTGGCTGGGGAAGAGGATGCATGGGCCTCACTGCTGTGACTGTTACCCCCATGACCCAGCTTTGGATAAGCAGTGCAAAATGAATGAATGAATGAATGAAAATGAAAATTGCATAACAGTAACTCCTTAAACCTTTAACACTTTTTAAAACTATACAAAATTCAATGTATTTTGAAAGTTTTCTCTGTTTTATAGAAGTTATGAAAGCTAAAAAAAGAGTTTACGATATTTTTTAAAGATTTTGCTGTAAGATGGAAAGAACTTTTAAATGGAACCTTTTACTTGCAATTTTAACTCTAAAAAACAAAGACGGTATTATTTCAAAGTATTTACAGATTTTTCATCCTAAGATTAAACAACAAAGCATTTCTAAAGAATAAAACATAACTCAAAATAATATAGTAGGTTTATGCAAATGCGCAAATAAATCAACAATACTTTTGTTTGTGGTTATGTTGTAAGCAATCCTTCTAGGTGTCTCTGCACTACATCTAGCATTTTGTATCAAATATTTAGTGTCCGATTAAATTTCTGCAATGTTTATTGGCTCATTAGACATTGATTTTTGAACATTGTACTGATGAAAAGTATGTTGCTTTAACTGAAGTTATAAGAGTTAGACACAAAATAAACCAGAAACTTGGAAACTGTTATGATCATTTTCTTTGTACTTTCTTTGCATTATTTTTGGGTTTTGAGAACACCAAACATATCAGGTACTTTATAATAGTACAGGGGTGCACAAATCTTTCAAAAGGAAGGTTTAGGTACACAGGATAGAAAGAAAATAGAAATGACTTTCGGAGTGACCCCAGGCAATGTACTGTTTAATGACTAAGTGGCATTTAAGTGAAAAAGTAGCTGTATTTTTTCTTAGCCACTGTAATACTGTTATATAGCACATACTTCAAAGAGAAAAGGTCCTATAGTAAAAATAGTGCACTTGTGAAAAAGTAAAAGAAAAAAGATACACTTCCATCATGATCATACAAACATACAGTAGAAAATCATTGTAAAAAAACAAATTTCATTGTAAAAAAAAATCAAACTTCAAAAAATGGAGATTGAACAATGCATGGCAGTTGTCATAATGTTGCACCAAAACCTTAACATTTTAAAATTAAGCACCAAAAATGTCTGAATGTTTTTACTACATATATTTCAGTTTTGTCTTAGTGGACACTCTTGTTCATATTGATTTAATGTCTTCTCATTTTTAAAGTAATATTCGAATAACTAATGCATTTAAACAGCTTTGATTATTTCAGAAATTTCTTCTAATTACTTAATTTTGAAAACTATAAGGATTAAATATGGATTAAAAAAAATAACAAAGGAGTGCCTAAGAAATCAGCAACATGCTGTGTACTATAAAAATATAAAGGTTAGAAAGCTTTAAATAATAAGACAGCTCGCTGCTTTGCATTTTAAGTCTATACAATTAATAGGCACTGTAGTTACTGCAAAACTTACTGAAATAATTAAGTTATTAATTAAGCATAAGTCACATTGTATGCTTTATACATTTTACAGCCTTTGTTGATCTACCAAAATCTAAGATTACAGGCTGGCTAACTACAGAATGCAAAAAGGTTTGATGAAGGATTATATGTACATTTGACATGTAAAGATGAGTTTATTGAACTTTGAATTTCACTTTGCCAAAATCATTTTATAACTGATTAAACAAGGTTAATGTAATTAATTTGCCCCAAAGTTGAAGAAACTCTGAAATCCCTAACAGGCCAATTGCCTAATTATTTTAAAATTTCAGAACATCACATATTTTACAGTTTCGCTTGTTTATAGGGGTTCAATGGTAGCCATACAAACACTCTAGGACCCCATCCTCTTCCATCTTACGCGGGGCTTGGGGAGGGATGCACGTGGAGTGTTTAGGGAGGAAGGGGGCATCCGCCTAGCCCGATCTTTGGAAATCAAGCCCATTGCACAAAGACATGCAGGTTAGGTGAATCGAAGCTTCGAAATGCGTGTGCGTATGTGTGTGTGTGTTCGCCCTATCAAGGATGCGTTCCTTCCTTGAGCCCTATGTTAGCTCGGATAGGCTCCAGCATCCCACGCGACTCCGATCTGAATTTATCAGGTTAGAAAATGACATGACATTGCATTGTTTTACAGTAGCTGATATGACAGCCTAATCACGTAAAAACTTAGTAAACCTGATATGCCATGGCAATTTCTTTTTTTTTCCTTTGAACTTGTCTTGCTTCTAGATTTTCCTCTACTTTTGTGCAGTACGTACGGAATTTTTTTTTTTTTTTCACCGTGGTCCTAATACGCTTCCGTAAGTACACGTATTGATAGGTTTTAGGCAAAGCATATCTATTACACTGGGATCCCTGCGGTCGTGGTACGCTGGGTCAACATGAACAAATCAAGTCTACCTAGCAACTGATGACGTGACACTGCAAAATTGCCGAAATGTGCGTTCTCGTCAAGAAAACTATCAGCTAAAAGTTAACTATTAATGCGAATTTTTTTAAGGAATACCCTTATATCTACATTCAGTAATTACGATAAGAAAAATAAATATGCATTAGAATGTGTTCTTTAATGCGCTCTAATCATTTAATGGCTACTGTAAATGCTATATATTCTAAAGGTAACGTTGTACAATATCTTTATTTGCAAATTAATTAAAAATTTACTGTATAAAAGTGTGGCATAATTAAAGGTGCAATATATTGTTCGTTTTGCACAATAGATACGTTTGCAAATACCTGCCTTTAATGTATTCAGTGGTTTGTTACAAATGGCATAACTTACTTTCAGTTTCATACGGATGTAGAAATTTTACAGTGAGTACGAAAAATGGCTCTTCTGGATGTGTGTGGAGTTAAAGACTGGACAAATGAGAAATATACGAATAAATTATGTGGAAGCTCATCAAAAGTCAATCGTTATGACTTTGCTTTGAAGAACGACCAGTTTGCAGTGGCTGCAGGATTGGATGTGAGTACTGTATTAGTGTTTTGTGTTTCAATTTCAAATACTTTCACTTGTCTCAAATAGAAATTAAGTATTCATTTTAATAAGCTGATACTTTTTTCAACAGCTGATAGCTATTTATGTGATTTAACTGGCATTACTTAAAAGTAAACTTTGAATTGACCGACCTGATAAATTAATATTAATAAGGTTATTTTTCCGGTATTATTCGGCGAGAACGTGCGAATGTTGTGTTTAACAGCGAATTCAACTTGTTGGATGAACGCATTCAAAAACTTGAATGAAACACGCGATTTAATTTACCTGAGTTTGCTGACATTAACATTGTTCTTTTTTCTTTGAAAAACTGAAGATTTTGTTTAAATAATTTGTAACAAGACAGCAGTGTGCAGCTAGGGCAGATTTACTTTTTAGACTATTTTTAACACTATTCAGCTGTGTATGTGCTAAACGTGTTGAACCATTGCTAACCCTTTGGATATGTTACTTTCTTTGAATGATTTGACTTCACGTTAAATCATTTCTCTCTGCTACCTAGACGGACTGAGGAGTGTCCATCTAAATAAGACACTGTAATGTACGTCTTACTGATTTGCAATGTATGTGCTGTAATGAAACTTAGGTGTCAATTAGAAAAACGTTGTATAGATATTTACACAGCATAATTCACGTTTAATTTTATTTTCATTCTGTATACTTTTATGAACACTTTACAAGTAAAGACTCTGCAATTTGTTTGCTTTACAGCCTGTTGAATTCCTAAATCCTCTTACATCTGGTGACGGAGAGGTTAAAATACAGTTGTACCACGGAACGACTACGTTGGCTTTCAAGTTTCAGCATGGGGTGATGGTAGCTGTAGATTCAAGAGCTTCCTCTGGATCATATATAAGTAATTCATGTGTTTATTGTAATCATATAAATGTTATAAAAACAGTTCATATCCTAAACAACTGGCTGCTATACTGGCCACTATGTATGCTTCAAGTCTGTGGGAAGCTGGGCCAGAAGCAGTAATTCTGAGGAGCCTTAGAGTTACTGTTACTGATGTTTTTCCCGTTTTTGTTTAGGCTAAAAAGAATAAACACATTCTCTTCAGTGCTTATTTTGGTCTACCATGAAATAGGAAAATGTGTTGAACTGAAGAATCGAAAAAATTATATTGTATATATAATACATAATATAATTTTGTATTGTTGCCCTGTGACACATTTCATGTTCATTTTAATGCTGACATTGTTTTTATTTGTATGCAAATTGTTACCTTTTATTACATGGTGTAATATTATTTTTCTTTTTTAACATTCCATGCAGCTTTTTATTCAGATGCATTAAAGAGATAAAGTGTGTGAAAAGAATTAGTCAGCAAAACACCACAAATATCTCTTTCTTTTTTTAAAGGCACTCAGGGATTCAAAAAAGTGATTGAGATCAACCCTTATCTGCTGGGAACAATGTCAGGCAGTGCCGCAGACTGTGTCTTTTGGGAAAGGGTGTTGGCAAAAGAATGCAGGTATCAATAGCACATGTAGTACATGTTAATATGCAATATCTGAAATATTAAGTTACAGATAAGTATTTAGGAGAAGAATCCATTCATAATAATATTAGTATACACACATAAAATTATTCTATTCAGTGTTCTGGGGAAGCAAGAGACAAAGCAGACAGAAGTTAAGATCACACTCTAAATGAGAAAATAAAAACCATCTTTCACAGGAGTTTAACAATATGTTATTTCATAGTTTTACAATAAACACATCATGCTTGACTAAGCACCAAAACCTATGATAATGCTTTATGTTGAGCAAAAGAAAAAAAGATACTTACCAAATTTACTATAATTTTGAAAAGAAATGTAACTGAAAACTCTTTTAGATACCCATCTATGGAGCAAACACAGTAAAAACTACTTTCTGTAAAAAATATTACATGATTTAAAAAACTGTGAGGATGAGTATTTAAAGTAATTATTTTTTTTTAATTAAAGCTTTGAAAAATGTAATATATTTGGTATTTTTGTCATTAACAGAATTTATAAACTACGAAATAAAGAAAGGATTTCTGTATCAGCAGCTTCAAAATTACTTGCAAATATGGTGTCAGAGTACAGAGGAATGGGTCTGTCTATGGGAACAATGATTTGTGGCTGGGATAAAAAGGTCAGCTAAGGACTTTTTTGCCCTTCTTATTCTTACGATTTAATATATAAGCAGTAATGTAGGAATCCACAAAAAAATCTAGCAATCTAGCAATATTATATTTAATTGTTCAGAGAAAAAGCTGAACGTTTGATTGAATATGAGGAAAATGCATTCAGGTTGATGACAATAAATTTTTGTACTCAGGTTATGTTTTGTATGTGTTTTTTGTAATTGACTGGCACAGTTTTACTGATCATGGGATTTTTTGTGTTAAATGCACTAAATTCCCAAAGTTTGTGCATACAGATCACCATAATTTAGTAATACTTTGTTTTTAAAATGTGGCAAGACCTATAGCACAATGATGAGCAGTGCTGGCACAGAGCTACAGAGCCCTGAGCTCAGTTTCCAGTTCAGTGACAGCATATGTAAGTTGTGCCCAAGGGTTCTATGGGAACTCCAGTTTTCCTCCACATCCTAAGGACATGCATGCTAGATCAGATTAGATTAGATATTGAACTGGATTTGTGTGGATAAGAGCATAAGTGTCTTTATCCAGGTCTGGTTGATTTTTGTGCCTTGTGTTGCTAGGATATCCTCCAAAACCCATAACCCTGCATTAGATTAAATAGGTTGTAAACTATGACTGGATCTTTGAAATGAATTGAATTTAAACATTTTTCTCATTAAAATAAATTTTATCAGTGTAAATCAGCATCAATGATTTTGTTTTGCAGTACTGAATAATAAGAGTCCTGTCTTTATGCTGCTAGGGCCCTGGATTGTACTATGTAGATGACTCGGGTATGAGGTTGTCTGGAAACATGTTTTCAACTGGATCTGGTTCTACTTATGCCTATGGTGTCATGGACAGTGGACACAGATATGATCTTTCCGTGAAAGAAGCATATGATTTGGCACAACGTGCAATTTTTCATGCAACTCATCGTGATGCTTATTCTGGTGGCACAGTTAACAGTAAGTTTTTGTATTTTATTTTTGTTTTCAAACAATAGAAATGAGTTTAATTAAATATTTTAAAAAAATCAATTTCCAGTTTATCTATTTTTTTAAACAAGTTCAACTTAGAATTGTGAAAATCAAATGGCTAACTTTATGTTAATTGTTTCAGGACACAAACAAGTCCATTACATGATGCATGAATAAACAACTACATACAGTATACACTCACACTACAGGAGATTCTGACATATAGTATTACTCTGTGGCTTTGGTCTATAACCAGATTGTATGCATACTTGGAGAAAATGCCTGAAAATATAAACAGAGAATGAGGTCCACCTACTGAATATTCAGTATACCCATGATCTCAGTTTTCACTGTGGTGAGGCCATCCTGTCTTGAGGTTTAGTCACTGCTTTGTCAACAGAAAGAGATATTTCTTTCTACTGATGTATCCTACAACAAATTTTCAAGAATTCTCAAATCAGTCGATGTTGAAGCACATTAACTTGTGCATTCTACAAATCTTCAGTCTATCAATGGTAAAAGCAGGTTCTAAGAAGCATTATAATGCTGACTCGAAATTAGCTCCATGTCACAGACTGTGGATATTGGCATTAAGGTACCGTACAGTGAACAGTCTTGCCTTCCAGACTTTGTTCCAAGGTTAAGTCTGATTGCCGATACTAGCTTCAACATGGCTGCAGTTTGTTTAGAGTTGGCACCTTCTCAACACATCTGTATGGGATTTACTTTGGGTGCTCTGTTTTATTTTTCCTGCAGTAGTGACTTTAGATTGGCCATTTGTACTTTACTGTGCTCCATGATAGATTTGTGTCTCATCCATGGTTGACTTCTGTCTTATAACCAGTGTCATCGGGATAACATCCACCCTTCCTCAATCGTAAATTTAATTAAGTGGCTCTGAGACTGTTTTGTAGTTATAGTAGAATACAGTAGTGAGAATATTAGCGTTACCCTTTCTTTACTATGTTCAAGCGAGATTTTAGTAAATTGCTGAATTGCTTGAACTGAGTAAAATCTTTCTTCAAATAATTCTTTAAATACTTTCTTTTACAGTGTACCATATGCGTGAAAATGGGTGGCTTAAAGTTTCTCAAGAAGATGTTGGGGATCTTTTTCACAAATATGCTAAGGACAATGAATAATATTAAAAAGTGAAATTAATGTATGGTATCATTAAAATGAACATACATTTTAAGTAGCATATGAAATTACCTCTCTTATAAAGAGTTGTTTAAATTCTGTATTTTTCAAAATCTGATAAAAAATAAAAAATGTTATGCTAAACATTTGTTTAATTTGTTTTTATTCTCTATAGTATATGTAACTAGAGTTGAAAAATAACTTTGCAATTCTGTGACTACAGATTTTATTTAACTTACATACATACAAGCGATTTCTAACTAAAGAAATCAGAAAAATATCTTCAAGCAGCTGTGACTAACTAAGGACTATAAATGAAGGTTAGTGCTTGCAACAGGTAGACAAAGGCACAATGGACTAAAGGAGTCTAATCCATAAATAGAATTGTTTCGCAGAACCTGGAAATAGTTCACTGAATGTGCTAAACTGGTACTAATCCATGCATTGCATTTTTCAGTGGAAAGTGTAGGGATAAAAGCCTGTTAGAAAGCCGCAAAGTCAGAAGTCATGTGACCATGGGTGTGAAGTTGACTCTGTGACAAGAAGGATACCTTTATATACTGCCAAAGATGGAAAATGCAAAGACCCCACTGATGAAATCTATGAGAATAATATTGTTCCAATGGCTTTTCTTCAGCTGTATGTATGTATATATGTATGTATGCACAAAAATTATTATACTGCCTTGTATATTAGGAGTAAAATCTTCATTTAAAGCAAGTAAAATGTAGCCTTTCTTTTGTACCATATTTCTTATCTAAATATTTCCTTTGTAGTTAATTGGAATGGACATAAACAGGACCAAAGTATGACCTGGAATTGTAAGAATAACCATTATTATTTCTCTCATAGTATTTTTCTTCCTTAAAAAAAAAAAAACTTCATTATTCAGGTTAAAATTGTAGACTACATTATGAGTAAGCTTGTCTAGTTAGCTAATCTCATATAAAGAATTGTTGATTTTACTATATGAAAAAGAAGTCAGCACACATACAAAAACAAGGGTGCATGAAACAGAATAATATTAGAAACATAACATCATTTACATATGAATCTTTTTCTATAAAAGTAATGAGTGATGTATTTTGCTATATTTTATTAAGGACAGATAGCTAAGAGCCTGTTGGCATGGTGGAGCAGTGGTAGCGCTGCTGCCTCGGAGTTAGGAGACCTGGGATCGCTTCCCGGGTCCTCCCTGCATGGAGTTTCCATGTTCTCCCTGTGTCTGTGTGGGTTTCCACAATCCAAAAACATGCAGGTTAGGTGCATTGGCAATCCTAAATTGTCCCTACTTTGTGGTTGTGTGTGCCCTGTGGTAGGCTGGCACCCTGCCCAGGGTTTGTTTCCTGCCTTGCGCACTGTGTTGGCTGGGATTGGCTCCAACAGACCCCCCCTGACCCTGTAGTTAGGATATAGCGGGTTGGATAATGGATGGATGGATAGTTAAGAGTTCTGTTATATTGTATTTCAATCATGTATTCTTTGTTCAACAATCACAATAAATTGGTGTTAAAAGTGATTCATGTAAAGATGATTTTGTTACGGTTTAAATAATTATAATTCATGGAGGTCAGGATTAGCGACATCCCTTCAAACCCTAAAACTCAAAAATGATTGTACATATAGAGATAAGGCAGTGTTGAAGGGGATGTAAAAGTCATGTGTTTTGATTATGAAATTGCAAGGATTTAAACTAGAAGATTGCAATGACTGTTTAGCCCATTCAGTATAAAATGAGATATGTGAGTTTGAACCTGAGTAAAGATGAAACAAATGGGAAAACTACAAAAGTTCATGTTACTTAAAATAAAGAGAACCAAAGTAAGTAAAGATCACAAAAGATTACATTATAAGATGGTCATACAGTAGAATTGGATACAGGGTGAATTTATTTACTAATAATTTAGTCATTTTGTTTTCTTGAGTTAATATTTAGCAATTTGGCAGTTTTTTCTGTTTATTTATCTGTAGGTAAGGTGATTTGTTAAAATTAGAAATTTGAGGTACAGGCCATAAATACTTATGTGATACTTATAAACTGCTCAAAAAACTTAAAGGAATACTTTGAAAACACATCAGATCTCAATGGGGAAAAAAATCCTGGTGAATATCTCTACTAATATGGACTGGATAATGTGTTAGGAATGAAAGGATACCACATCGTTCGATGGGAATGATAATTATCAACCTACAGAGGACTAAAAATCAAAGTGAAAAAATGATACAACAGTCTAGTTCTTTTTGCTGAAATTTCATTGCAGCAACTAAAAATAGTACAAAGTAGTTTGTATGGCCCCCACGTGCTTCTATGCATGCCTGACAACATTTTGGGCATGCTCCTAATGAGACGACGCATGGTGTCCTGGGGGATCTCCTCCCAGATCTGGACCAGGGCATCACTGAGCACCTGTACAGTCGGAGGTGCAACTTGGCAGCGTCAGATGGACCGAAACATAATGTCCCAGAGGTGTTCGATTAGATTTAGGTCAGGCGAGTGTATAGGCTAGTCAATGGTATCAATTCCTTTATCCTCCAGGAACTGCCTGCATACTTTCGCCACATGAGGCTGGGCATTGTCGTGCACCAGGAGGAACACAGGACCGACTGCACCAACATAGGGTCTGACAATGGGTCCAAGGATTTCATCCCGATATCTAATGGCAGTCAAGGTGCCATTGTCTAGCCTGTAG
This sequence comes from Polypterus bichir lapradei, assembly GCA_026402145.1. Classification (NCBI taxonomy): domain Eukaryota; kingdom Metazoa; phylum Chordata; class Cladistia; order Polypteriformes; family Polypteridae; genus Polypterus; species Polypterus bichir. The sequence continues at coordinate 41,223,685 of JANRMT010062796.1, forward strand.
ATGTCTGTGTGTCCCTCCATGGATGTACCACTCCAGACCATCACTGACCCACCACCAAACCGGTCATGCTGAATGACAATTTTTTTGAGCAGTATATTAAAAATGCGCCTGCACCTTAAGTCTGCAGTTTTATAGTGCTCTAAAGTCTTTGTGATTTAGGCAACAATATTTTACATTAATCTGTAATATCAAATTGAAATGATACTTACCAATATATTTTCCTCGGCTAAAGGAATCTGTCAATTACTGCTGCTTGAGTATTTGGGCACTTTGGAAACAGTCAAAACCAATGGCAGTAAGGATGGATGTTTGTCTTTGTCTAAAACACAAAGCTCCTGAGAAACCACAATGTAGTTAGTAACAAGCAGGGCTTTGTAAATAAATAGACAAGAACTGACTCCCAAGCATAATGGAAAATCATTACTGATAAATCAAGGAAAAATTTCAGAAGAAAATAAGTAACATTAGTACCTCAACTAAGAGGGACACTAACAAAAGGTATAAACAAGCAACAATAGCAGACTTAAACAATATATTTCAAAATTTAATGAGTAGTGTAAGACAAAAGGGCAATGTCCATTATGCTAGACTATCGTGGCACACCAGGTCTATTAAGAAAGCAGATTTAATAGGGATGCAGGCATCCAGCTGCACCAAACCCCAACTTGCATTTCAAACTAAGTGAATGAACTCCAGCTTGCAGCAGGACTTCATCTGATAACAAAGGTTTAACTCAGAGGTGACCTGACATCTCTCTAGAGGCCTCTCTGCAGACCTTATAAGGCATGAAATTGACCCAAGCAAGGACAAAAACCTATAATTCAAGGGAGCAGCTAAGATGAGCAGAAGAACCTGCCTATTAAAAGACTGACTATGTAACTGGAAATTACTTTAATCCAAGCAGGAGAAGGTTCAACCTTCCTTTAAAACTCTCTGTCTGGGATATTCACTGATCACTCACTGGACTCCCTGGGGATTCCCTAAGGGCATCCTCTCTGGGATTCTGTCAGGAAGGGGGAAATATGCAAAATGATCTTCTGAAACCTGGTCTATGTAACCTAAAAAGTTATGAGCCTTGGAGAGCTGAATCCAACAAACGTATCTCTTTGCGAACCTAAGAGTTGAGATCTAGTCTGCCAAGCTAATCACTTGACAAGGGAAACTTCAGCATCTAAAGTCTTGTGCCAGAAAGACTAATGCCTTTCCCCTATGAAGTGGCAAAAGAAAGCAGAAGGCACGCTGAGGAAGCAGCACCAGCATTACACTGATAAGGATCATGCAGGAAAGAGAAAGAGTACACCCCAACGAATAAAGAATCTTCCACTTGAAACCAGAAAAACAAAAAAGCAACAACTCGAAAACAACCTCAGACATCAATCTAAAGAGCTGGTATTGTAAAACTACTGTATTTATCAGTGCCAAGGTAAAGTAGAACTCTAAATGCTAGTAAACAGCTAGGCTATATGTTTTATGTTTGTCTGTCTAGTAGGTCTGTGCCCAGTCTTATACTGTATGTCAATATATATATACAATACAATACAATTTATTTTTGTATAGCCCAAAATCAAACAAGGAGGGCCACAATGGGTTGTAATAGGCCATGCCTCTTGATAGCCCGACAGCATTAACTCTCTAAGAAGACAAGAAAAACTCTCAAAAAAAAAAACCCTCGTAGGGGAAAAAAATGGAAGAAACGTTGGGAAAGGCAATTCAAAGAGAGACCCCTTTCCAGGTATGTTGGGCAAGCAGTGGCTGTCAAAACAAAGTGAGTAAATACAATTCAATACACACAATAGAACACAAGTAATCCACAATACAGTACAATAGTGCAATAGTAATATTACAAGTACAGAGCAGAATTCAACAGTAGCTGATATAACATAATAGGATTCAGATTTGTTCAGAGTCCTGGAGACCTCGGTCATCAAGCTGCCTCCCCCATTTGGCCATTCCACAGCTTAATCAGTGCTGGGCCAGCCAATCCGATGAAAGAACACCTTTACCCTATGATTCCTGCGATCCTCCATCAGGGATGACTTTACCTTAGGCAGGCAAAACAACTTGGCAGGTGGGCCAAGTAAGAGGTGTCAGTGCCACTTGGGTTGGACGGGCATCCCGACCAGAGAAGGAGATGGTTCCTTACCCAGACAGGAGGCTCAGAGCAGGTAGATAGGCATCCCAACCCAGAGAGAGGAAGGAGCCAGACCCAAAAGAGATGGCCGGAAGGGATGCATGGACAGCCTGCCAGTTATACAAGATGCCGCGGGAGATATGCTATTCCCCCAGGACAAAAAATATCAGTAGTCCTCCGTATCAGCACCCATTTAGGAACCAGCAGGGGATACTAGGAGATGTAGTCGGGCAACACAGCCCTGCTGGGGACTATGGGTGCCATTAGAGGGTGCTGTTGGGAGATGCGCTCTCCAACTTACGGGACTTCCATATGACTCGGAAGTGCTTCCATCAGAAAGTGGTCCTGGCACCGGAAGTACTCCTGCATCCTTAATAAAAAGGTACCGCACTCCCTTATCCAGGCAAATCGGAGCTGGGAGGATGTGGAGCAACACTCAACTGGAAGAGGGCAGTGTGGAGGGGTGATTCATAGAGAGAGAGAGAGTGAGAGATAAATTACTTGTGCTTGTGCTGCTTTGTGGAGGTACTTTTTGGTTAATGAACCATCCTTTATTTGAACCCAGAACTATGTATGATCGTGTTTTGAGGTTTGGGGCTCACTGGTGCCCCAGGATTCCATTACAGAGAGTAGGAATTCAGTTTTGAGTGATAGCAACAGACATGTTTTAAAGAATTAGATTTGCTAAAAAAAAAGGATAAAAAAAAATAAAAAAGGAAATTCAGAAAGTTGTATTTTGGTGTATTCACAGTCCACACTTTACTGGGCAGCAGGGGGTTAAAATATTACCATTGTAGTAATAAGGAGGATCCCAGAAGGATGTTTATGTCAGTTTTATCCAAACAACAAATTGAGGTTATCTAATTTTATTTTAATTTATGTAGAAACACTAATAATCTTTCAATATAGTGTAAAACAAGATTATATGCTGAGAACCAAGAGTTTATGATAGGTGATGGAATTTTATGCCTGGAAGAGAAAGACAGAAAGTGCAGCTTAATCTCCAAGCAGAAATAAGGGAACAATGCTTCAGGTATAGAGTATCTGCTTTACTGATTAATGTAGAAACAAAGAGTCTGGCACAGGATTGATATGAGATATTAAAATGAGGGACAGAAAAGCCATTGAACTATTGCAGTAAAAACAATGATAAAAATTCATTTTAATGGGAAGAACACAATAGAAAACTTTCAATTTCAATGCAAAATCTTCCATTTTTATAAATCTTATATTTTTTGCCCTTTACTACTGGTAAATTGGCAGGCAAATTATTATACGATACTTCTGTACATAAAGACATGTTCAAGCATAACTGCACAGAACTTAGTGCTTGAATAAAATTTGGCAAAAGAACCAGGAAATCAGCTCCCTGAACTACAGTGTAGTGCCAACCCACAAAAATAAACTGAAAGTCCACTAACCGTTGGCATTAACACAAAGGTTGAAAAGTAAATGCTGGTAAATTTATTTTACACTTAACTGATTTTTGTTTGTTTGTTTTGCTGTTTGGTCATATTAGGCTTCGCAAAACCTGTAGAACTACAAACTATAATAACTAACAGAATAAAAAAAATTATATATACAGTAAAACTGAATAGCATATCACAAAACGAAAGCAATACCATATGTAACAAATAGAATAAATATGAAGCAAAGCAGAATAATATAATGGGATAAAATATAAACCCCCAGATGGGCACATGAAACTCCTCTTTTCAGCTTGCTAATCTGTCTTCCTGTAGCATCACACATTTAGTTCAAATCCTTGATGTTTGTCTACATATTAGTCAAAGGGTGAATGTCAATGTATATGGAGGAACTTCTGAGGTCCTATGCTCCTTCTTGCCCATTAGGGTCTGCTAATTAACAGCACCTGGTGATGGAACCGCTGTGTTATATCATAACTTAATCCAGACTCTTTTTATGTGTAACCCCAAGGAGGTGGACTGAGCTGCCCACCTTCAAACTGCTAACTTCTTCAATGCAATAGATAGCAGATAATATATATCTGAGTACTTAAGGAGGTTAGCGAGTACATATATAAACCCTTGATGCACATTTTTAGGAAGTCACTGCACACTGAAAAAATTCTGAAGTGCTGGAAAATTGCAATTATTCTCTGGTTATATTAAACAGGTGACAGGGCAGATCCAAATAATTATAAGCCAGTAAGCCTAACATGTACTCCAGGTAAATTAATGGAAAGAATTATTAAGAAAAAGATTGAGCAACACATGGCAAGAACAGGAGCTTTACTGAACAGTCAGCATGGGTGCAGAAGAGAGAGGTCGTGTTTTACTAACATGCTGGAATCCTATGAGGAAGCAACAAAATAATACTCGTATAATCAAAGTGGAGCAAATGATATTATTTATCTTGACTTTCAGAAAGCATTGGATAAGTTGCCACATGAGAGGCTGGGAATCAAATTTAAAGAAGAGGGAGTTGTGTAGATGGGTGCAGAACTAGGTAAAACACAGGAAACAGAGGCTTATGGTGTGAGGAACCTTATCGGAATTGGATGATGTTGACAGTGGTATCCTTCAGGGGTCAGTGCTAGGACCACAACAATTTTTAATATACATAAATTATTTGGACAGGAATATAAGTAACAAGTTTGTTAAGTTAACGGATGATTCCAAGTTAGGTTTTGGCAAATAATTTTGAATCTGTTGAGTCATTACAGAGCGACTAGGAGACATAATAGGCTTGTTCAGATATGTGGCACATTAAATTTAAAATTAGTAAATGTAAAGTATTACACATTGTAAGTAAAAATATGATTTTGGATACACATGAGAAGTATGAAAATTAAAAGTACACCTTATGAGAAGGATTTAGGAGTCATAGTGGACTCTAAGCTATTGACTTCCCGACAGTGATCAGAAGCCATTAAGAAGGCTAACAGAATGTTAGGATATAGAGCACGATGTGTGGAGTACAAGTCCAAGGAGGTTGTGCTCAACCTTTATAACTCACTGGTGAGGCCTCATCTTGAGTACTGTGTGCAGTTTTGGTCTCCAGGCTACAAAAAGGACATAGCAGGGCTAGAAAAGGTCCAGAGAAGAGCGACTAGGCTGATTCCAGGGCTAAAGTGGTTGAATTACAAGGAAAGCTTAAAATAGCCAGAGCCTTTTCTGTTTAAGCAAAAGGAGATTAATAGAAGACATGACTGAAGTTTTTAAATTTATAAAGTGAATTAGCATAATGGATAGAGACTATTACTTTATCAGTTGAACAAGAACACTGGGACACAGTTGGAAACCTGTTAAGGATAAATTTAATGCAAACATTAGGAAGTTTTTCCTTCACACAGAGAGCCATAGACACCTGGAATAAGTTACCAAGTAGTGTAGTGGGCAGTGTGAACTTAATGTTATTGTGGTGGAATTAAGTGGATGTGACTGGTGAGCTTTGTTGAGTTGAATGGCCTGTTCTCTTCAAAAATTTTCTAATGTTCTAATTTATTTAAGAAGCATATGAAAACTCTCTTGATCTCTGACTGTCAATCTAATTGATTATGGGTTTGATGGGTTTGATTGTCTTGTGTTATTCTGTTTGGTTTAGAGCTTTTCACTTGTGATGATCAATTTTGTAACTCTATCCAATGACTTTTGTTTCAAAACAGTCCCCCAGATTGATGTTTTCTTAGTTGTGTTGATCTCTTTTGTAAGTTGCTTTGGATAAAAGTGTTTGCTGAGTAAATGAAAACATGCCATGTAAAATGATGCACATTAAAATCTAAATTTAACAACAAGTAAACCTAAAAAAATGTTAAAGTCCTTAATAATTATTTTGAATATGTGTGCTATAAGTAGATTCAAAACAGATAAGAGTATGAGCACTGCAGGAAAAACCTTTCTCTAACATATATTTACATGTCTTACAGGGCGTAGGGTGAAAGAGCCTACAGAACAGTATATAATGTGGGAAGATTATGGAGCCAGTGTAGTTAGAACAGTACAGGGATGATATGCTTGAATAAAAACCCAGGTAGTACAGTTTTGCACATAAAGGAGCTCCCTTTTTCCTTTTATTTGAAAATAAAACATTACAATAGAACGCAGTTCAGTTAAATAAATAAGAATAACATAAAATACATTAATATACTTCAAAGTCAATAAAAACATAAGTTAGATTTTAATCAATACGCAAAAAGAAAGAAGAGAACAATAGAATAAAAAGCTCTCTGCAAAATAGTTCTTTATATGTGACAAAACAGCATGCAGAGGTAAAGTACTGGCATGTTATGGTAATTATAGAATTATTTTCATGATTTTTTGCCATGATCCTCTAAAAAATAATTTGATTCTTTCCAAATATAATATACTGTACGACATCACTTTCCCATTGACTTATTGAAGGTAGATTGGGAATTTTCCAGCTGATTAAAAAAAGTCTATATATTAGTAGTATGTTATAAGATATTACCCCATGCACTTTGTAATGGTGGCCAAAACAAATTTTTAATCTTTTGTTTTCATGCAGAATGAAGAAAAAGTAGTTTATGACATAATTGAAGCCAATAGTGACCAATGCTGTACAATGGCAAATGATGTGAAAAATGTCCACGCAAAAAAAGAATAAATAAAATCTCACATTAATTATGACACATAATTTATATGTTAGTTTGTATGCTCAAAAAATGCAAAAAGCTTGCTTTTTGCTAAAATGTTATTAAATGGTTACTTCTGGAATTATCAGCAGACATCATAAACAGGAAAGCTAAAGCCTCCTGGAAATGACTTTTTGGATTGAAGACTCGCTATCCCATCAGTTCAATGGTCAAGAGTCCAGTGCTTAATTTAAAAAGTGATTCCAAAATTTGGGGCAGGGTGAAAGGTTTGAAACAGGGTTTAGTATTACAGTATTATTAATGGTACACAGTAATGTTATAAAGATCAATCAGAGGTGATTAATTCAAAGTGGATTTAAAATTGCTACAAACCACAACTCCGTATTGGCATCAGAGCCTGAAACTAGAACAACTTCATTATGAAATGAACATGAACAAATGTCTTCCAAGAAGGAACAGTAAAAGTTACAAATTCTACTTAGTCAAAAACTCCATCCCCAGTTATTCTCTTTCTACCAACTTCTGAAGAAGAGTGACTGAGTGTACTCTACAGAAAAAATTGGTCTTCACCCTGATTCATCATGGTGTATTTCAGTCGCATAATTTGTATATTCTCAGCATTTTTCTTATCATACATACACATGACATGTATCTAAAAGACAGAACACTGAGTGTTAATTGCTATTGTAAATGCATTTAAAGAAATGCAGGTTGACAATCATGTTGGCTTTTTCAAAAATACAGTTTATGTTAGACTTCCTGTCATGTGTACACAGTACAGTGACATTCATATTTGCATTTCTTTTTGCATATGTGATCACCACGTACCATATCATCACTGTTTTTGTCTGGTGGCTTGAATATTGCTCCATATGCTATATTTAGTATAAGATTGCAAAATAAAATAGGTGGTGAGGAGTGATAGAGGCAGGTGTCTCTTCGCATGCAGTTTCACAAAACTGACACTAAAATTTTTTGTTGTGAAATTTCACAATTGTGTTCATTAATTGGATACAGAACCATAGCAAGAAAGTGTGTGAATCCGTCAACAGGCTCCACAAGCCAGGACAGGCCTTCTTTTTTCCTACCTGAAAAGGGCCTCTCCCCAATGAACTTAACCCCAACTGCAAAGGCCTGGTTTGGCCCATGTAGCTCTGAAATGGTTTAAGCCTCAAAAAACATCTTTAATGTCTCAAAAATATCAAATTGCATGGCAAGGGACATTAAACCATAAAAAACATTGGCTTGCAAAGATCAATCTATAAAATAATCCTTATAAATCTAAAAAAGGTAAAGGGAGTTGTATAAAAGCCAATCCAATAGCTAACAAGTCCCAGTACATAAATCCAATGAAGAATCCAGAAAACAGAGCAAAACTGTTACAAATCCAGAAAATCAACCAAGGAATACAATACTCACTATAATCCCCACCTGCTGGGATACCAGCCACAAAACACAAGGTGCTTAAGACAGTATAAATTTACACATAGCAGCACAGTTGAACAATGGAACATGATAAACATAAATAATTACAATGAACATTAAACAAAAACTTTAAACTGGACAAAGGAGGCATAAAAAATAAACTAAAACATGGATCAGGGAACACAATATGGCACATAACATTGTGAAACTCAACAGAAAAGAGTCTGAGTTTTTAATGTTTTTTTGGGGGGGTGAAAAGAAAGGTATATTCACTCCCTAAGGGTTCTGATCAAAATTAACAGGGAAATAATGACTTTTGGAAATGCAACATGATTAAAAAAAACACTCATTCAATTCAATCCTTTACTCCTTGTGGAAAATGGGGCCTTGACAGTTGTCTTCACTTCCTGTGGTCTTTGATGATCTTTTTTGCTTCTTCCCAAAACAGGTTGATGGCTTTGAGTTCTTCATTTAGACTTTGTCTCCAGGTCTGCTTTGGGCACCCTCGTCTTCGTTTTCCTTGTGGGTTCCAATCAACAACAACAACATTTATTTATATAGCACATTTTCATACAAATTACGAAGCTCAAAGTGCTTTACATGATGAAGAAAGAAAAAAAAAGACAAAACAAATAAAAATTAGAATAAGGGAACACTAATTAACATAGAAAAAAGTAAGGTCCGATGGCCAGGGAGGAAAGAAGAAATAAAAAAAAACTCCAGACAGCTGGAGAAAAAAATAAAATCTGCAGGGATTCCAGGCCACGAGACCTCCCAGTCCCCTCTGGGCATTCTACCTAACATAAATGACATTATATTCAGGGTTCACATGGAAGAACTTGATGATGACAGTCATGTGGACTTCTGGCCTTCAATCCATCAATGTAGGGACATCACGGTGCTTTGATCAGGTGGTGGTGGCACAGATCGCCACCCCAGAAAACCAGAAACGAGCCACCATGAATAATCATGATAATTAATTGAATATACAGAGCCTCAGGATTAAACTAAGATGAAGCTATGAGAAAGCCATGTTAAAGTAATGTGTTTTCAGCAGTGTTTTAAAGGGCTCTACTGTATTAGCTTGGCGAATTCCTATTGGCAGGCTATTCCAGATTTTAGGTGCATAACAGCAGAAGGCCGCCTCACCACTTCTTTTAAGTTTAGCTCTTGGAATTCTAAGCAGACACTCATTTGAAGATCTAAGGTTATGAATTGAAGTGTAAAGTGTCAGACATTCCGAAATTTAAGATGGAGCAAGATTATTTAAGGCTCTGTAAACCATAAGCAGTATTTTAAAGTCAATTCTGAATGACACAGGTAACCAGTGTAGTGACATCAAAACTGGAGAGATGTGGTTGGATTTTCTTTTCCTAGTTAGGATTCTAGCAGCTGCATTCTACACTCGTTGCAATCGATTGATGTCTTTTTTGGGTAGTCCTGAGAGGAGTGCGTTACAGTAATCTAGTTGACTGAAAACAAAAGTGTGAACTAATTTCTCAGCATCTTTCAATGTTATAAGGGGTCTAACTTTTGCTATATTTCTTAAGTGGAAAAATGCTGTCCTAGTAATCTGATTAATATGTGATTTAAAATTCAGGCCACAGTCAACAGTTACTCCTAAATTCCTTACCTCCGTTTTGACTTTTAATCCTAATGCATCAAGTTTATTTCTAATAATCTCATTATATCCATTATTGCCAATCAGTAAAATTGCTGTTTTCTCTTTATTTAGCTTGAGAAAATTACTACTCATCCATTCAGAAACACAAGTAAGACATTGTGTCAGTGAATCAAGAGAGTCGGGGTCATGAGGCACTATTGATAAGTACAGTTGTGTGTCATCAGCATAGCTATGGTAGCTCACGTTATGCCCCAAGATAATCTAACCTAACAGAAGCATGTAAATCAAAAACAGCAGTGGATCTAGGATAGAGCCTTGTGGAACTCCATATAGAATATCATGTGTCTTTGAAGTATAATTACCACAACTTACAACTTACAATCAAGAGAATGTCGTGTGACATGGGGTGTCTTTTTTCTCAGTGTGTGTCCGACCCATCTCTATTTTCTTCTCCTGATCTGGATTTGTGTTTACTCCTGGTTTTCCCTTGTTTACAGGTCAGAGTTTTACATTCTATCAAATCACTGAATGTGGAGGATCTGTTGGAGGCATTTGTTGATAAAGGAGTGGATCTTTTTGGAACAATTGCTGGTGACTCTCCTTGTTTCTGACCCATACATGAGAACAGATTTCACTTTTGAACCTGTTGTTAACCCTCAGTACTTTTGTTTTTCTTGGCTGATTTTCAAGCTGACACGTTTTGCCATCTCTCCCAGGGGAGTTGATTTTTCCTTGCATATCTTGCAGGTGGTGTGATAGCAAGGCAAAGTCATCTGCAAACTCTAGGTGTTCTAGCTTCCTGGTCAGCATCCACTTGATGCCTTTCCCCAAATTAGTATAGGCTGTACATGTTACCTAGTCGAGCACCACCAGGAAGAGAAGGGGTGACAGTAAACATCCCTGTCTGATGCCAGTGGTTACCTAGAAATCCTCTGACAGTCTCCCATTATGGATAACTTGACATGAGAAGCCATCATAAAGCTTTTTGATGATATTCACAAACCTCTCTGGTATGCCATAGTGTTGAATGATGTTCTATATTGATGCTCTGTCTACAATATCAGATGCCTTCTCAAAGTCAATGAAGCAGATGTAGAGTAAGGTCTGCCATTTTATTGTCTATTCCAGTGGTTCTCAAACTTTGGGGGCGCTGAAGTTGTACAAGCGGGTCGTCGAATAAATGAACAAGACATCAAAATTAATTTTTTACATTTTTATTTGAAATTTAAATTTGCAAGCATATAATCACAAATGAATGCATTATAACTAAAATTAAAATAAAGCATTTCTAAGGCATAGATCTAATGACTAATATGTGTCTGCTTTAAAGTACACAGTCTGTCCAGGTTTGGTTTGATATTCGAGATAAACACTCTGAGCTCCTTTTCTATTTGAAGTTTGTTTCTATGATGAGCGGCGCCACTGCTGCTGCTTTTATAGTCATATATTTTCAATCCAGAAAGTTCGAGACGTATTGGTATTTGTCGCGAACATTCGGGTAACAGTAGATCAGGTGATAATGCTGCACGACTGCACCACATTGGCAGCGTAGCCAATATTGCCAAATTGAGTTAAATAATTTACTGCATATTGGGTTATTTTCATGATACAACTAACAGCGGTATAATATTTGTCGGACGAAAATACGTTTGTCTCACACAGATTGACTTCATCGGTGTCCTCGTTTACGAGATTTTTAAAAATTAAAACATATTTAATTGTTTCTTTACATAAAAAATAATTAAACAAGAATAAATAGTTTATTCTTTGTTTTTGGGATTAGAATTACTACCAAAAACCAAACAAGGCATTTTAACAGTTATTAAAGCACTTTAAAAAAATGCAAATATTTCATTGAAATTAGCCGAACACATGCAAATCTTATGGAAGTAAAAATGATAGGATACCGCGACACCGCACAAGTATCGTACCTTTGTTAGTTGTATCATGGGTTATTCTCATCTATCTTATATTATGCAGGGGGCACAGAATTATTCCAGGTAGAAAAGGTGTTGGGGGATTTGCAAAATATGAACGTTTGAGAACCGCTGGTCTATTCAACAGTAATCCTGAGTGTGGCAATCCGGTCAGTACAGGATTTGTCCTTCCTAAAGCCTGCTGTTTATATCTAAGTCTCTTATCAACTGCAACTTGCATCCATTCCAAGATAATTGTTGTGAAAACTTTGCTGGGGATGGGCAAAAGGGTAATCCCCTTCCACTTATCGCATTGTGAAAGATCTCACCTTTACATGGAGGCCTTTTTTCCTGTCTGATGGAATCTCTCCTGTGGTCCAGACCAAGTTGAGCAGTACATGCAGCTGGTCTACTATGACCTCTCCTCCTACTTTCAAAGTTTATGCTGATATGTTGTCTCCCCTGCTGCTATGCTCCTCCTAAAACTTTTCAGGGCCTTGGGGTCTTATCAAGTGTGTCCCCAGGCTCTAACTGAGGTGGATTCTTTGGTGGTGGCCTGTTTAGCATGTCTCAAAAGTGTTCCCTCCATCTTGTTAGCTGGTCCTCAACTGAGGTGAGCAGCTGGCCTGCTTTGTCTTTCACTGGTGAAGTAGGGTTGCTCTTTTTCCCCTTCATAAGTCTAGTTGCTGCATATAAGCAAATATGCTAGATACTCATATTTACACTTTTTGCATGCTATTGAAGGCTTCCCCCCATCAGCCACGGTACACTCCTACCTGATAGGAATATTAGCTCCTGCATTGGTACTGTCATGGGATTGCCAATGAGAGGAAAGTATAGGGAGGAAAAAGGGTTTTACGTATACCTAACACCTTTCTTCCAAGAACAAATTTCACAGGTTGTGAAACAGTATAGTTTCCAAATTCTTTTTGTTAAGCAAAACTCTAAATTTTACTGGAAATTAATTTTGCTCAAAATGCTGGATCATCAATAATAATAGACTAAACGTAATCTGTGTCTGATGACCTTCCTCGTTCTGTAATCTATGAATTCAGTATCCACAAGTTTGTCTAAATCAACACCAGCAGTTAAAACCAAATCCAAAAAATAATCCTTGTGTGTAAAAAATGTAACTTACTGTGAGAAGTAGAAAAAATGAAGAATGTCATAACAGAAAAGACTACATAGCTAGAACTAGTTTCATCCAAATGGCTACTAAGCTCACCTCATAAAATTATAGCAAAAGAAATGAATTCTGACAAATGTCAGGTGTTCATTAAGTTCCCTCTCTTCTGACAAATGTATTATCTTGTGAGGGTGAAGCTAGTTGTACTGATTCTTCTGATATTATTTGAATGAGTGGGAGTAACTGTAAGACCAAGTAGAGACAATCACAGTGACAGAAGAACAATGCACTGTATATTCTAGTGATGAATTAAATGAGAGGGACGAACAGTTCATAGTGCCATACAGAAGTCAAATATTCTAGAGTTTAGCTGAGGCTAAACATTCAAACCTCAAAGTTGTGATAATGAATATCTAATTGTCATAGCAGCATTCTGACTGCCAAATACTCCAATACTAAAGACTTCAGCAAAAACCCAGAAAAGTGAATGTTTACAGCTAAACAATAATAAGGAGCAAGCTAGAAAATTTCCAGGAGCAACCACCTAGCTACAACACCAGATCACAACCATATTAAACAGAATCTAAGGCCAGTTTATGCTTCACACTCAGAATGTGCGTGTGCACGCATCATGGCTGCCACATATTCACAGAAATCTTTTGACAAGTCCTCTAAGCTTGTCATCAGAAATTAATGTGACACATGTGCAAGTTGCAGTACCAGCAAAAATATGGGTGTCTTGTGTGTTCAAGTTGTGGTACGTGACGTCGGTATCATTGTTTACTATCAACATTTGACAGCAGCCTTGCAGCTCCAACAGGATCAATGTGCATGATTTGATATTTGATGAATGGTTTGATGCAGTGAAGCAAATAATCAAACTTAAATGCTGACATGCAAATCTATTTATGGTGCTTTTCTACAGTGCAAAAACTGGAATGTAGCCATTTAATTTTCAGATCTTGTGACTAATGCACCAGAGAACTATAGGATCGCTGGCAAGAAAGGAGTGTGGAGAGCAGGGATAAGATCAAAAAAAGCTTTAGAAAAGAAGGAGGAATAGGCACTTACAGGAATTGGACAAAAAGGCATGAGCACCTAGGAAAAACAGAGCGAATGTCAACACCAGATGGAATAGGAAATGTTTTCCCAGAAAACTATGAGGCAGAGACACCAGCAGGTGCCAAGGATACTTGAAGCCGAAGAGAGAGAGAGAGAGAGAGAGAGAGAGAGGGCAATGAAGGATTGAGAGAAGGTTGAGTAAACTCTAGGTCAATAGTATTCCTGACAGGGACAGAAGAGATCAAATTGCTTTTCTTTGAGATCAGGGAGTGAGAGGGCTTCCCTTGAGTCAAGGACTTTGACAGGCTGAGTGGTGCAGGAACAAAGGAAGCTGCTACAATGAGTTTGGGAGCAACAGTAGAACCACCCCAATCCCAGAAGTGATTTCATAGCTTGGTCAGAAGTGACCCTGAGATGGAATTTAAAGTCACTTCAAGTCCAAATTCTCATTGTGTTTACAAAAGAGGAGTTAGTTTTGGCAAAGGCTTAAATGTCAGTAAGAAAAGGGATCAAAGTACACAAAGTAACACGGGGTGTGAAACCATAGGTGAAGAAGGAAGTGCTTGGTGCCACCTTGTTGTGAAAGTAGATGAGCCACATCAACTGTCTAAGCATTTAGATACTAAGAGTTTGAAGGTTTTGTTTCTGTGTATTTGATACTTTCATTTCTTCTTGAATGAACTCTTCTTTTTGTTGATGCAAAAAAAATGCAATTTTTGTATTTTGTAGCACTATTGCAGGCATCTTATTTATGTTTTATTGGATGTTTTAAATAATGCTAATAATTATTATTATTATTATTAAAGCACATTTAAATAGAATAAATTAAAAAGTAACACAAAGTGCTTCCTAAATGGAAAAAAAATTATTTGCATACAAAAATAAATCAACATCAAATCTTTCTACAAAGATGTCATAATTTGTACTAGTGATAATAGGTGTTTCATATTTTTCTTTCACACTCAATTTTTTTATTCCACATATTGGCTATCATCTTGTATAATTGTCTGGTCTATGCATGGTGAGAATGTCAGTAAAATTACTATAAAGAAATAAGAGCGCAACATTATGTTGTTGTTTTTTTATTGCTGCAAAGTAATGCATTCTTTAGCAGAAACCAGACCTTTAAGTAGCTATTAATTTCACAGCTCTGTTTGGGCAATTTTAGGCACACTCTCATTGAAGAACTGCTTCAACTCATTAGTGCTCAGGGCTTTTGAAATATAAATTGATTACTTAAAAAATTTCAATGCAGTATTTGCATAGACTATGATCAGGTCATTTATCAACTCAATTTTGCATTTTCTTCTGTTACTCTAATGAAGCTTTGCTTGTATGTTTTGGATCATTGTGTTGCTTGGCCTAGCTAAACTAAGCATATCAACAACTTGCCAAATATTCTACTAAAGAAAGTGTATAATTTAATTGATAATAACAATATCAAAAAACAAGGAAGTATTCTAGCTCCACGCCGTTACCATGATAGAACCATGTTTGGCTCCTGGTATACATTTCGTACTGTGGAAAGCAGAATTAGAATGTTACAACACTAAAAATATTTGATGTGAACAAGCTGTAAATTCAGCATGCTTTTCAATTATATCCACCCAATTCTGCCAATATAACATCACCACCAAGAACAACATTGATTTTTTAGCAGATTTTCTTAGAAACTATGTAGCTCAAAGTGATTTACAAGATGTCAAAGAAGTAATTACATGCAAAGAAAAAGAAATAAAAATTGGATAAGAGTATTAATATATATATAGTGTACAAAAATAAATAATACACACTTACATAAGAGAGACATATGATTAGAAGAAACAGAGTCCTTAAATATAGAATTGTTTTTAAAAGCTCTACATGACAGTCTGATTATAAGGTCAGTTGGCAAGTCAAATCACATTTTGAATGTTCTTAAAGATCTATTCTCTGCCACACTGTTTATTCCACTTGTAATTAGAACATTAGGACATTAGAACACTCTAGACGAGAACAAGCCATTCAGCCCTACAAAGCTCGCCAGTCCTATCCACTTGTTTCCTCCAAGAAAATATCAAGTCAAGTTTTGGAAGTCCCTAACGTCTTACTGTCTACAACACTACTTGGTCTCTTATTCCAAGTGTCTATCGTTCTTTGTTTAAAGAAAAACTTCCTAATGTTTGTGCAAAATTTACCCTTAACAAGTTTCCAGCTGTGTTCCCCTGTTCTTGATGAGCTCATTTTAAAATAACAGTCTCAATCCACCGGACTAATTCCCTTCATAATTTTGAACACTTCAATCATGTCACCTCTTAATCTTCTTTTGCTTAAACTGTAAAGGCTCAGCTCTTTTAATCTTTCCTCATAATTCAACCCCTGTAGCTCTTGAATCAGCCTGGTCGCTCTTCTCTGGACCTTTTCTAGTGCTGCTATGTCCTTTTTGTAGCCTGGAGACCAAAACTGCACACTGTACTCAAGATGAAGCCTCACCAGTACATTATAAAGATTGAGCTTAACCTCCTTGGACTTGTACTCCACACACTGTGCTATATAACCTAACATTCTGTCAGCCTTCTTAATGGCTTCTGAACACTGTCGGGAAGTCGAAAGCGTAGAGTCCACAGTGCATATGGTACTCTGTGTGAATAAAAACTTTCTAACATTTGTGCAAAACCTATCCTTAATAAGTTTCCACCTGTGTTCTTGTTGAACTCATTTTAAACTAACAACCTGGATCCACTGTATTAATTCCTTTCATAATTTTAAAAACTTCAATCATGTCAGCTTTTAATTTCTGTTTGCCTAAACTGACTATTCATCTCAATTAACATTTTCACATAACTAATACCCTGAAGTCCTGGAATCAGCCTAAACACTCTTTGTTAAAGTATTTCAGTGGAACTGAAGCACAAGCAGCAGCTGAAGCTGAGAGCAGCATCATCTCATATGTGCAGAGAGTGTTTATGGCACCAGAAAACAATATTTGAAAACCTATCTGGAGCAAAAAAGTAATCAAATCCTTATGTAACGAAAAATTACATCTGGAGTAAAAGCTGACATCTGACTAGAAGAAGGCAACAGTGTGAAGCTGATCACAGAGTGGGTGGTAAAAGCTTCAACATGAGGGTTTTCAGTGAACCAGTTCAACTAATCAAGCACAGAAGTTACTGCCAATGCAAGAATAAAGATGAACTCAGCACTAAATCTAAGCTCAATTTGTTCTCTACCTGCCAAGGTCACATTTGTATGTCATGTGCCCTGCAGTATGTACATTTTAGCTTTTCTGGCTGACAGTACACAGAGCTTCACCTTCCAGAAATGTATAGTTAACTTAGAGTTGGTTGAAAAAATAGATACTTTGCAAGACCATGTTAGGAATCTGATAGCTATTAGGCAAACAAAATATGGGATTGACTCAGTTTCTTTAGATAATTTGCCATTTTTCTAATTCAGCTTTAGTCTCTCCAGGGTGCACTGTACTGAGTGCGCAGCCAAAATTAGCAGCACCAATTCAGCTACAGGGTGAGTGGTTGACAGTTAGATGGAATTCTAAGGATTCAAAACTTAGTCCTTTGGCACCCAGGTCATCACTAACAGAATAGATAATCAGCACTCAGCAGTGCATTTGTCTAAGATGAGAGCAACATACTCATAATTGGTGATTCCACAGTGCAGAAAGTTAGAGTTCCAAACTATGTTAATCCAGCAGTTAAAGTACTTCCCAGGGCAAAGGCATCCAACATAGAGGCTAAATTGGACTTTCTGGCCAATAATGAAGTATCTGCCTTATTGTTACATGTCATCACTAATGATGGAACTTTGCAGAAATCTGGGGTATTAAAGAGGAACCTTATTTCTTTACACAAAATAAATTGTTGGGATTTAATTGTGTCTGACCTCTTACCAATATTATATAAAGGGGATATGATTTATAGCAGATTGCATTCCCTTCACTGCTGGTTAGAGACTTGGTGTGCAAATAAAATCACAGCCAAATGGAATGATTTTTGAAAAATGCCTGGGTTTTTCAAGACAGATGGTCTTCATCTTGCCTAGAGGGAATCTTTTGTTTTATCCCAAAATATGATAACAAAACTGCCTGGCTGACTGATCAGAGCACCATCCAGCCTGCAGACTTGTGATCTTTAACAACAGCCTTTTTTCCCATGTATTACTATCCTGTAACATCTTCCCAGAATCCCTGTTATGCAGCATTTCATAAATTACGCTTGATGCAAAATCTTAAGCACTTGAAAACCAAAGAATAAAAAACATAATTAGATAATTAGAGTTAAATTAACATCCACCATTTGAGATACATATGTTAATAACATAATTCAAATTAAAACAAAAAAATATGACAACTGCACAGAAGTGTCTTTGCACTTTAAAATGCTGCTTACTAAAGTTTTGCTCCTGTGGAAATAACACTGCATTGATAAATTATATTATGTTAAGTACAAAATCTGATTTGCGTCCTCTCACTAAAACTTGTCCTAGTACATCTGACACTATCCCCATTTGGCAGAACCATATATATTCATTCATAATTCATGAGTTACTGGTTGAGGAGAAGGTCTTGGGATACTTCAGCGTGATAAACTGTAAATGTCTTCTAAAAATTTAAGCCAGTATTCATCCTTTTTGGCACTCATATTAGATAGTAAAACACATTCTGGCACAATTTTAGCACTAATCTACAGACCCCCAGGGTCATATTCATTTTTCATGACTGAATATGACAGCCTTTTTTCCAATGTAGCCATAAATTACGATCATGTATTGTTGATGGGGTATTTTAATATACACATTGATGTGGAACCTGACACGTCTAGTAAATCCTTTATTTATTTTTTAAATTCAGTAGGGTTTTGCCAGACAATCAATGGCCTAACTCATGGTCATAACCACATATCAGATCTAAATATTACTTACAGAATTGAGATTCAAAATTTAATTACTACATTATATTAAGTTATTTCTGATCACTATTAATTATATTTGATTTGGTTTTGCCCGTACTAATAAACTCAAGAATTAAGTTATAACTCCTCATTAAATCTTTTTACATATTTAGGGAAACTCAAGCTATAATTTCAGAATATATTTTAGATCAGCCAGCATCATATCACAATGTGACTTTGAAAGAGGCTTTGCATACACTAGTTCCTGTCAAAACAAAAGTGACTAAAGCCATAGAAACTCAAGTGGTTTATTGATAGTATTTAAGCTCTTAAATTAGAATATTGAAAACTGGAGCATAGATGGAGAGGAATAAAGCTGCACATATACCCAAATAGAATGGACAGGGAGTGTTAAAAAGCATAAAAAGCTCATTTTGTAGCCCACTTAAACCATAAGCCTACCTTAATAGATAGCAACAGTAGTAATGTTTGTGAACTGATTAGAATAGTGGATAATCTAAAAATGGGAATTCTAAACAATAATCCAAAATACCTACAGGAATTACTAGTGCAGACTTTATGAACTTCAGTAATGACAAAATTGACATTATAAAATTCCGATTTTCAGCTTCACCTCACAAACTTCATTCTACATTTTCAAATCCTGTCTTGCCTTGTACATACCACTTTAGTAATTTTAATTTGGTAATACAACAGAAAGTCATAACTTAAATGTATAAAATGAAACCTACTTCTTATTCCTTAGACCCAGTACCAATCAAACTAGTAATAAGTTTAATCAATGTTCTGGTAGTACTCATTCTTAGCATTTTCAATAGTTCATTACTAAATGAGTCTTCCTCATGCATTAAAAGTGTCAGCTATCAGAGCTATCAGAACAAAAAGTCAGACCTGGGCCCACATATGCTTAATAATTTTAGACCCATTTCAAATGTACCTTTTTGTTTTCTTAAATGTTTGAAATACTGCTTTAGTCTCACCTTACCCAGAAAATTTTATTTGACATATACCAGTCTGGTTTCCACACCAGTCATAGTACAGAAACAGAAATTCCATAGCAATTTTGAATTGTTAGGGCAGCATTTGATACCGTTCACCATTCTATTTTACTACACAGGCTGGAAAATTACAATGGACTCACATTTACTGTCCTTCATGGTTTAATTCATATTTATCATATTGATTTCAGTAGGTACATATATGTGCTGACAGTACTTCATCATTATACTCAGAAGTTTAATATGGAACCCAAATGGACTCAGTAATTTGACCTTTACTGTTTTCATTTTACATACTTCCATTGTGACCTTTCATTAGAAACCAAAACATTAATTTTCACTCGTTGCGGATGACACCCAGTTATACCTTGTGGCGGCTGGCCAGAACCCTTACCCTGGCAGTGGCACTTGATGCCACTGCTCTACTATCAGGCTGCTTTCCTGCATATGGCAAAGTCATCTTGGATAAAGGAGCATTGGAATCATTAGATGGAAAGATTCTCTTATCAGATCGGATGGCCCAGCACAGACTCTGCTATAAAATGCCCAAGCAGAGGATAATGACTACTTGGCTGATGTTTCCAGGAATGTGATTTTGTTGGACTTTGTCTTCGACTTTCTCTTTTACAGTTTTCATCTTCTCCATTTTCAACTGGCCATAGTTCAACAGTGGTTATAAATTTTTGTTTTCTTTTATGTTAATCAATTTCTACTTTGTATTCTGTGTTTTAACAAATCTTGTGAGGTCTGTATGCAGTAATTAGCATACTCTATACTTGTATTTTGCCTGGGAATTTGTTCACATCATTTTGTTCCTGCACTCAGTGAAGAGTGCTATACAAAAGTAAATTGCATTATAATATATTATATTGTATTGTAACTGAGAAAATGATGAATTTAGTCTTGAGAACTGCCTAAATGACAGTGCATTGTTACTTTAATATGGAGCTCATGTTCAAAGGCAGCAGTTCTAATGAAGAAGGCTGGTTTCTCTCTCTTTTCTCTCTCAGTATGTTTCATGTCAGGTTTCATTCCCATCTCTTGAGTCATGTGTAATACCATAGATTGGCCAAAAGCCTTATTTGTGAGGTGGGCATGGAGCAGGACAAGTCTTCCAAGGAAGGTTTTTAACTATGGAGAGAACAGAAAACACTTAAAAATTTCTGCCAAGAGGCATCATTCCCTCTTTCAATCTTGTTCAAATGCATAGAATGTGTTGTGAAAGTAATATACTTTTGAACATGCTTATTGCACAGTATATACTTTTTTATTTTTATTTACATTTTATATAGTACTTTTATGTTTTGTATAATATTTGCACTGTGTTGTAACTTTATTTTTAGCTATTATGATCATCAGGTGTGCTCTACTGTCATCCCTAAACAAAATTATGCCAAGTAGGCCAAAATATGCAAAATTAAAAGGTTTATTTATTCATTTAATTTCACCTTTGCATAATTCAAATTTGGTTTGCGGGGATCCAGAGACCATGCTGGCATCACTGGGCTCAATGGAGGGGATAGCCCTAGACAGGGTACCAGATCATCACAAGGCCTTTTTACACATACCTACAGTTGTACTAATACTGAGTCCAATTAGGAATTGCCAATCAACCTGACCTGCACATTGGTGGAAATGTGGAAATAAAACAGGAGTACCAGAGGAAAACCCACACAGACATTGAAACAATGGGTAAACTACACACAGGCAACATTTGGGCACAAATTTCAAACCCATGATGTTGGATGCATAAAGCAACAGCAGCACTTAATACTGATACCATTGTACCTATGAAAAAGTTTATCAATAAAAAATAAACAAAAGGGTACAGGATAGTTGAGGACATAAGCAAAAAAATAAGGAGAATAAAGAAAACCTTGTACCAACTTTGGGCCTGTATTGTATATACAAAGTTTCTTTGTCTTATTTAGAGTAGGTTGGCTGTTCGACTTGCCTAAATATACCTACCTACACTGTTAAGAAAGGTGCCAGAGCGGTTCTTCAGCACAAAGTCATAGGTTCCCAAAAAAACAATCCATGTGAAGGTTCCAGAAAAAAAAAACACTTCCTTTATTTTGATGCGTAACAGACTACATAAAGTAAATACAGCAACCATGAACAGATGGTAACAGATTTGTGAAATACTAATGAGTTATGATTTTAGAAATCTCTTGCTGCATGCAATACAACAGGCTAAGACTGGGTTTTCTTAATCTGTTAGTGTTAAGCTAGGTAGCCTACTATACAGATATCAGTTTTTTTCCATAATTTAGGAAGTCGTTTAAAAGCACAAAGAACCAACTTCATACGCAAAGATCACTTCCCATAAAAAATGGTGTTTTGTCAAGCAATGGCTTAACAAGGAACCACACAACCAAGTAAAGATCCATAAAGTGTGATTAAAGAATCATTATTTTAAAGAGTGTACCTCCTTTTTCTCTTTTCTCCTACTGCTTTTACCTTCTGCCTTTCTTGTGCCTCTCTCATTCTCTTCCTGCTGCCTGCTCATCAAAAACACCTGTAATGACTCTGCACTCAGCAATTGACTGACCATAAAGGGCTTTTAATTCCTGGCCAGGAAATACTTCCAGAAACAGCCTGAAAATAACTTTTTTGGCTTAGAATTATTTCTGGAATCCCTGAATTTGTCCTCCTAGAACCCCACTTAGTGCCTCCAAAGAGGATTAGTTGATTCAGTTCTGAGCTTCAGTTTCCAATGAGAGGTGCTTAAAACATCCAGATTAC
Organism: Polypterus bichir lapradei; assembly: GCA_026402145.1. NCBI lineage: Eukaryota > Metazoa > Chordata > Cladistia > Polypteriformes > Polypteridae > Polypterus > Polypterus bichir. The sequence goes on from JANRMT010062796.1 coordinate 41,246,195, forward strand.
CTGGTGTGGTCTTTGGCTGGCTTGTTATCCCGACCAATACCCCCAGGCCGCCAGATGGAGCCCTCCCTGCAGTATGGAGGTGCCCCGAAGACCAGCAGGGAGTCATGGACTATGTAGTTTTTATACACGACCCTGCTGGATACCACAGGGGCCGCGAGAGGGAGCTGCAGGTAGGACTGAAGACTCATTTGTGCCCTATAACCCAGAAGTGCGTCAAAGAAAGAGCAACGTGCTTCCGGGGTGGGAAGAAGGACTTGTACCTGACCCAGAAGTGATAAAGAATCACGTGGACTGGGGATTGGAAACACTTCCGGGTCAGGGAGGATAAAAGGACTGTGGGAGCTCCCAGACGGCGAGCTGAGCTGGGTGGAAGGGTGGCAACGCATCTGGGAGTCGGAGGATTGGTTTATTGTTATTGGTTGTTTATTTATATGAGTATAGTGGAGGAGAGGGTGCTTTGTGCACTGTGGCAATTAAATAAAGTCATCATTTGGACTTTTATCTGGTGTCTGGAGTCTTGGACAGGGGTTCAAGGGAGCGATAGCAGCCTCAAACTGTCACACTGTCCACTATAACTGGTAGCAGCAGCCATGTATAACATAAAGTTCCTCCTTTCTGGCTCTTGTCAGACTGGTCCACTTCTTTTATTTCATCTTTCACTTTCAGTGCTCTTTATCTATACCAACATCTCACCTTGATCTACTGCCTGAGCAGCAATATCATTAAGATTAGCCAACCTAAGACAAGTGCCCTGTGGCATCCTGGGGATTAACCCTGGGGGAATTTAACACTTTTCCATTCAGAATGATCTTTCCTGTTCTTTCATTTCTCCTATGTAAGGGGAACATGGGACACTGCAGCTGAAGTTGGTAGTATCTCAGTTCTCATACTATGACCATATTTGTTGCCCTTACATGAATAAACTATAAGAGGTTATCTTATTTTCTGACTGTACTTAATGCAGTTTCCCACAGCTTCAGGTCTAGCTGGATTCCCTGTTACATTACATTATGTTGTATTTGTAAATGTATTCAGTTATCTCGTTGTACAACATATAAGAAATAATAATTGAACTGAAATGAACTTAATTAAGGATTTATGTTTTATACCTTTTCCTCTTTATACCTTAACCCTTTGTGAGTGAGTGTGGGTTGGTTCAAGAGTGTGATCTTTGATGGACTGGGACTTCATCCAGGATTGGTTACTACCTTGCATCAGTACTGTTAGGACAGCCTCAAGCCCAAACAACTACTGAACAGGATTAAACAAATTCATTAATGAATGATGGGACATGATTTATGCCACAGTTAGACTTAAATATTAGATATGTTCAAATATTACTGATATAGCAGGTTGTAATGATCATATAAAATAACATACATGATGTTTACTACTATAACTGATATTTAAAATAGATGTAGGATTTCATTGATTGAAATTAACCTTTTTCGAAAAAATTCATTGTGCATTAAAATGTTTTAAAAAATCTTTACTAAAGTATAACAGAGCTTTATCATGAATATCATTTTATGAATTGCAATTAGTGTCTTTAAAATCTCAAATTATCATCACAGAGTGATTAAGAACACATGGCTGTGTTTATGGGGGTCTCATCTAGACATTTATTAAAATGCTGTTAATAATTTTATGGGAAAAAAGCCTGGCACTGAATGTGTAAAGCATACAGGAATATTGTCTGTTTGACAGGCTCATGACATAGTTAGATGCTTTTTACCACAGCTACAGATGCCAACAGAAAAGTCACCTGACTTCTGGGAAAGAGACAGCATTAAAATAAATCTACATGGCTGCTTATTGTGAGCTAGGTCAGGCTCCAAAACTGCAAATATCCCTCCCTCCCCCACAGCTACACACAGTTATTATGTACAGTACAGGTGCTCCCCCTGTTGAAAACCCTTTACAGGCTGTCAAGAAAGAAAGTAGAGTTGAAATTCAATCAACAAGAGCAGAGGACTTGCCTCTGATATTAACCGTCTGTCCAAGCTGCACTCTGTATGTGGCACAGCTTTGCCTCAGTGTAGCTACTGAGCAAAGAAAAATAGTTAAAGTTCAGCCAAAGTAATGAACTGTGGTTGTCTAATTCACATCACCATAACAAGGTATATACTTTACTAAAAAGGATAACTTGTTTAAGCCTGATATACACTTTAGGAAAAAAGGTGCTTATCTTACAAATATGCAAACCAGCTAAATACTGTACACTTTGTTTTCCTGTTTTAGTAACACTCTAATAATTAAAGAATGTGACCTTCACTAATAGTTTCAATTACAGACAGATGTTTTTATCAGATTAATTTATATAGCTAGGAAAGAAAATGTTTAAAGTTTTCCAATTTCAACCAGACATTTTTTCGCCAAGTCATCCACATGACAAACGGTCTACCTTAAAAGGCTAAGACATAAATTCATTTACTAAATTCTCCACAATATGAAACTGCTTATATAAAAATCTTAACACTTTCACTACAAGGCACCACATTGGAAATAAATAATGAAATACATTGTATTTTTGTATGAATCTTAAAATAGCATTCTCACAAAAGGAAGCATACTTTTCCTATGTATGCTGTTGTCAGGTTGTGACAGACGAACTGGGACCTTACCCCACCGGGACACCTGGATCAGGGAAGAACCGGGAAAGGGGCAATATCTCCCCTGGGTGCAAGAGGGCAGCCCCCCGATTTCTATCAAGGACCACAAATATGGAGCTAGAAAGCTCAACCCTGTGGGGGTCCGTGGCCAACCCCAGGGGGTGCCTGGATGGTTCCTGAGCCCTGGAGGACAGCACTTCTGCCACACCAGGAAGTACTGCTGCTCCAGGAACTGTGTACGCTCGGAGTGCTTCCAGGTGCAAGGGCAGCACTTCCGCCACACTAGGATGTGCTGTCAGAAGACCATCTCAGAGCACCTGGAGTACATCCGGGGCGTTATAAAAAGGGCCGCCTCACACCATTCGGGGAGCAGGAGTCAGGAGGAGGAAGACTGAGCTTGCAAGAGAGGAGTGGAGGCAGCCAAAGAGAGGAAAAGGACTGAATAATTGTATGTGAGTTGGTGGAACCAGTTTGTAAATAAGCATAAATAAACACGTGTGTTGTGGGCATTGGTGTCGTGTCTATCTGTGGCCGGGCTATCTGTTACAATGTTTAAAAAAATACATGCTTCTGATTCTTTAAGTAGCTCTTTTACATCCTCCATCCATCTATCTATCCATTTTCTTAACCTACTTTATCCAGCACAGAGATGTCATTAGAAAAGGTTATTCTAGCATAACAGCATATAAGATAGGAAGTAACCAGTCCATTTCAGGACACATTCACACCAACCTCCACAAGCACTTTCAGTGAACTAAGAATCACCAGTTAATTAAAATACAGGATTTTGGTGTGTGGAATAACACCTGAAGCAGCTGGACATAACTCACACAAAAATGAGAAATTCCATAAGGAAAATAACTGGGTCTGCAATTGAACCAAGGAAGGTCTCTGTAGCTGTGAAGTTGTGACAACTGTCATTTTATATATGCAAGAAACATATTTTACTTAGAATTCAAAGAGTTAAAAAAATACTAAATATGGTAAGGCTTGAGAATGAACCCTTTATCAAACAGCTACAGAATGTATGACACTTACTTTACATCAGTTTTACCAAGTGAATTAAGGTGTACACATGTCCAAACCACATGAAAAAATATCAAAAGAAGATTTTCCTTGAAGTGATCTCTTAAATCTGTACAAGTACCTCTGCTCACTATGAGAGCTTCAAAATTGAAAAGTTTACTTAAAAAGGTAAAAACAAATCCTGCAAGAAAGAAGCAATGTAGGGTATCCTGTCCAGAGTTAAATAAGTTTTTACCTGGTGGATGCCATATTTAAGGGGTCTTAAAATACAATTGTTCTAATTTGTCTTTATGTTTTTATTGAAGCATACAGAGTGTAAGACAAGTGTTTGAAATCACACAGTGAATAGGAGATGGGAACGGAAATGGTAAACTTCTTATTTACAGTCCATATCCTTTTAGATATTACTGAAAAAACCAGCCTTGAAAAGGGTACAAATACAATATAAGACTGTAAAGTCTTTTTGAGTGAAAGTGAAACTTTTGTCCAAAAACCTGGGCACACATCCCAATTGTTGCATCACCACCATGAAATGTCAAAATTATGAATTCAGTCACACTGTATTGTTAGGTATTTACTCAGAAGATGAATTGTTTAATCAGGAAAGTCCCTGATTGCTCTATCTTGAAGTGCTGTGGAGTCTGACAGTCACCTTGCGGAGTGAAGTTGAACTGCATGAATAAACACCGCAGCCATCTTGTAGCAAACATTTTTAAAACCTTAAAATGGAGAATATCATAATGAAGTAGAATGCCATATCAGAGAATAAGTAGCTAGCAATGTTACTATATCATGAAAAATATTCTTTCTTAACCAAATTAAATTTGCAATTGAGGGATCAGAAATAAATGTCACTAGATAAACCAAATGCATTTGAAATGAATCATTTACTAAATTTCCATGTGACAGCATTGCAATAATTTTTTTTCTAAGCTATCAAGTTTACTCTATAAAAATAAGTGTAAATATTTCATTTATATGTTTTATGCAAGAATAATGCTGAACATGTAGTGAAATTTTAGGTTTGACTTTGAAAAATTTTTGCAACATTGCTATTAAACCTCTTAAAAAAACAAAAATAAACAAGAAAACAAATTTAGAAACATATAAGCATAAATAAACCTCAGCTAATTTCTAATGGAAAAAGCTTGCTGGTTTAGTCTGATATCTGAGATTCTCTTGAAACAATGTTAGAGCTCATTATCCATATTTTTCTTATTATATTGTAGACTCAATTAATACTTTTTTTCTGTTTGACTCATTGTTCATACTGAGCTAAAATACAAAGTATATGGTGTGATGGACGGCCGGCGGTTCAGTCTGGCCGGGACATCCTAGAACGGGAAGAAGGGAGAAGAGCAGCCTTTTCAGGATACTGCCTCCACCGGGACGGTAGGTGGTAGCTCCTCTGGACGCCAACGGTTCCCCAGATTCCCTCAGAGCATCCTGGGTCATGGAGTCTGTTTCCTCAGCCCTGTTGGGTGCCATGGGTGCCGCCAGGAGGAGCTCACAAAGAACCTGGGGACTCCTACTCTTGCTACAACCCGGAAGTGCTTCGGAATCACGAGGACGGAAACCCTCAGTACTTCCGGGCTACTTGGGGACTGAAGATGTGGCGTTTGACCCGGAAAAGAGAAGGAACACTTCCGGGTCAAGGAATATAAAAAGGATTATGGGAAACCCAGCAAGCTGAGGCAGAGTTGGAAGGTTGGGTGACAAAGCTGCTGGGAGTGAAGGATTGTTATTGTTATTATTTATTTGTAATTATTGATATTGGATTACTGGAGAATTGTGGCGTATGTGGTTACAGCAAAACAAAAAAATTGCACGCAATTCTTTTGTGTGAAAATCTCTAAACAGGCCCGCACCTGGGGGGGGGACAACCATGAAACTTGTCAGGGGCCCCAGCTAGATAGTGGCCCGCCCTTTTAAAATATACGCACATATTTGAAACACAAAAGGGGCCAGAACTCTGTCAGCTGCCTGGGGCCCAGAATTTCCTAGGTGCGGGCCTGCTCTAAATATAATAAATAAACTGAGAATATACCTTGAAAGAGTGGTTAGCCACACAAGCTTTGAATATATTTTTATATATCCCTCAACTTCGTATTAGGTAAAAAGTTCAAGGTCACGTGAGCTATCCATTAAAGCACATCACTTATATCACACAAATGTTTTTGTGTGATGCATATATTATCTTCTTCAGTCATATGGCACGGCTGACATTTACATTTATATGATGGCACCAAAATGTAAGTCTCCCTAAGTCATTTATTCAATCAGTGTAAAGCATTTGCATAATACAGTTTTGGGGGAGATCTATGAAAATAATTTTAAAAGAAGAATGCCAAATGAAATGCTCTGCCCAGTATAGTCTATTCACTATGTAGCTTACGATTTATTAACATAATTCTTCTTAAATAAATTAATCTCTCTTCCAATAGTACCATTTAAAGTATTTTAGTTATACGATACAATAAGTTATCAAAAAGAACTTTGAGTGTCATGAACTTTTCACATTCAGTGGTTTTATAATACAAATCAAAAAATAAAACTCAAATATTTAGGTGTTACTTTTATTTAAAAAGAGCTGTGCTAAATTGTGTTTGTACATTCTCACTACCACTGTGTGAGCTTTCCTCTGGTTACAGATGGACCATAAAAATTGCTTTAACATGAATAAGCAATTAAGGTCAACTGTAATGCCAAATCATAGTGTCTCCAATGTAATATAAATATCAAACTTATTGGCTCCAGTTATTTTTATGAAAAGATACAGCAGAATTGATAGGCTACTACTGATCTTGAAATTCATGCTCTTTTCAAAATCTAGATGTAGTTCTATGACTGTGGCAACATCATGTAGGTGTTATCACTGTCACAGATATAATGATTTGGGGTAAATCCCCACCTAGTTACTGTCTGTATGGAGTTGGCATCTGCTCACCATCTGTGCTAAGGTATGTTCCTTGAAGTCCATTTTCCTCCCTCATTCTATGTACAAGCAGGTTGCAGAATAACTACTGACTTTAAATTGGACCTGGTAAATGAGTGTAGATAAGTGATCGATTGTATGGCAACTTATGCTGTTTCAGTCTCACTATACCCTCTATAATATTGAGCAGGTTGAAAAATGGGTAGATGAATAGTTGCTAAAACTGTGGATCAGAGATCGTATTGCCCAAAAAATGAAAGCGCAATATGCTATATCTTGTACAGAAGACCACACCTCATATTCTGCTAGTAAAAAACAGTTGTAATGCCTCTTTAGATTAGCAACATCATTTCCATTATGCCAACCTCTATTTGAAATTCTGCATTTAAGAAGTGTTTGAAAACTGTCTTGTTTGATGAATTTCTGCCTTACTGATATTAGCGGTTTTGTAACTTAGAAATTGTAACAAGTTTGTATTTTGTTCTACAGCTCTTCACTTATTGTGATCAATTTTGTAATTAGCCTTAGGTAGATAGAAAGATAAAACTTAATTTGTCCCCAGGAGGAATTTTTTTTTATAGTAGTTCCTTAAATGAATAAACAAACAAATAAATAGGTAGACAAGTAAGTAAATAAATACATACACACACACACACCGTGGTCTAAAACATTCTGGAATTAAAGCAAAAAAAATTCAAAAGAAAGATAAGTTCTGACTTGGTTGCCACAGTCACAATGAGGCATCATGCAGATGCTGTTGGTATAAAGGAGCCCCAGTGGTGTTCCTTCACACACTTCTGCTCAATAATTCTTTGCCTGAAAGTCTTCAGTGTTGGTGTGTCAGAGAGATGATGTGCAGCCGTGTTCATAATGGCACTCGGCTTTGTTTTCTGTTTTGTTTTCTTGTTTTTTTAATTCTCTCCTTTGCCACTATCTCTATGTGATCCAGAGTTAACTGAGCTTGCCCTTTTAATTAGCTTGCTGATTCGGTGGGCCTCTCTTGAAGTGATGTTCCCAGCCCAGCACACCACACATACAAAATCACACTGGCCATTACAGAGTTGTAGAAGATGTGAAGGATGTCACTTCCCACATTAAAGAAACACAGTCTCCTAAGGAAAAAAGCCTGTTCTGGCCTTTCTTATATAGTTACTCTGTTACAAGACCAGTCCAACCTGCCATTAATCTTGTAACAGTTGCACCCAAACTGATCCCAGGCTGAAGTTTACTTGATTATATTAACCTCCTTTGTAAGTCACTTTGCATAAAATCATCTGTTGAACAAACGAAGTAAATGTAAATATAAATTTAAATTGAATAACACATAAACAGTAAATATTGTAATGCTATGGTATTTTCATTCAAAAAACTTGGTAAGTGTGTTATGGGACACCAAAAATGAATCCTGCAAGATTTCCCAGCCTTTAATGATAGTTTGATACACTCAGCCTGCACCAGTGAAGATATCTTGGTTATGTACCTTCTCTCTGTTGTGTGCATTGACAGACACAAGTTGGAATTCTATTAGGAAAACCTTGTACACACCCAGACTGATCTTTATTGTATCTTCTATTTTAATTTTCTGTGCTAGTTCATACTTTATACAGTTGTATCCAGCCCATTAGGACTGTTCAGTGTCCTTGCACTGCTGAGTTATTTTTTACCTCAGGTGTAACTGTGTGATGCAGTGAACTCCTGAAGCCACAGAGACAAGAAAGCTGAGGGGCACCATTAATTCTGTTGTCTCAAACAATATATTTTAAATAATAAACCGCTGTATTTTTGGAGTGTCTTCTGTTTTAATAGTTTCCTTTTTTTTGTATTCACAGCCAGGTGGTTTAGGTAATTTTAGCATGCTGTGCTTTTCTGTCAATTGACAATCTCTCACCCCATTAAACAGAATTGTAAGGGCTGGTACAGACACATTTTTCAGCCATTTGATATGAGCTTGGCAGGATGACAGTACTGCCATCAAGGTCACATTATAGATTAAAGTGATACATTAGGCCACATTGTTCTAGGCCAGTGGTTCTCAACCTGTGGGGCGGGCCCCCCTAGGGGGGCGCGAAGTAACAAAAAGGGGGGGCACGAAAATGTGAAAAAAAAGAAAACAAGAATCAAAAATATGTAAAAAAAACATCTGTTGAAACCAAAACAAATTAACTTAAACTACATTCTGATACTAGAAAAATAAATATAGAGTTAGATAAATGTCGATAAAAGTTAAGTAGGCATAATAAAATATGCATCTATGTTTCAAAAAAACGTTAGGGGGGTGCGATTAAAACTGTTATGAAAACTCGGGTCGCAAATACTTAAATGTTGAGAAACGCTGTTCTAGGCAATCACCTGGATTACCTATATGATAGATAGATAGATAGATAGATAGATAGATAGATAGATAGATAGATCTGTCCCTTTGTCCCCAGGGAGAAATTTGGCTTTTTACAGAAGCTTTTTAAATAAATTAATACATAAAAAGGTAGACATATAATTAAACAAATAAATAAATATATGCACATACAATAAGGTCTGAACACACACCAGAATGACTAAAAATAAAAAAAGCAAAAAAAAAAAAATGTTTTGACTTGGCTGTCACAGTCACAGTGAGGCATTATGCAGGCGTATTGCTGATGGTATAAAGGAGCCCCAGTAGAGTTTCTTGACACATTGCTGATGAATAATTCATTGGCTGAAAGTCTTCAGTGTTAGTGCATCAGAGAGAGGATGCACAGCTTTGTTCATAATGACACTCAGTTTTATTTAAATTCTCTCCTTTGCTACTACCACCAGGGGATCCAGAGTACGTCCTATAACTGAGCCTGCACTTTTAATCAGCTTGTTGGTCGGTGGGCCTTTCTTGAAGTGATATTACCTGTCAAATGCACAACAGCATAGAAAATCGCACTGGCCATCTCAGAGTTATAGAAGATATGATGGACGACACTTTCCATATTGCTGCCCCTGACTGTATGTATAAAACTGAGTTGAACAAGTTGTGCACTTTGCCTCTTTGTGTTACTATTTATTTCATACAATAAATACAATTAAGCAAATAATACAATAGAGCAAATGATGTGTATTATATATAAATTAATTAAAGGCCCCTAAAGATAATGATTAGATTTATTTTGCTAAAAAAATGTTCATTTATCCATACTTGAAAAAACTTTTACTTCGATTAGGTTACAAGGAACTGTAAATATAAAAAATATTTTAAATATCATATTAAATTCATAGAGTTAACTCATTAAATATGGCTAAGATATACTTTTCTAAAAAAACTGAATATGTCCATTATGAAGCAGACAAAGAAAAATACATTTAAATATTTGCAAGCCTACATCTTCTTTTGGCTGCTCCCATTAGGGGTTCCCACAGTGGATTAACTTTTTCCATATCTTCCTGTCTTCTGCATCTTTCTCTGTTACACCTATTACCTGCATGTCCTCTCTCAACACATCGATAATCCTTTTTATAAGCCTTCCTCTTTTCTTCTTTCCTGACAGCTCTATCCTTAACATCCTTCTCCCAATATACTCAGCATCTCTCCTCTGCACATGTCCAAACTAATGCAATCTCGCCTCTCTGACTTTGTCTTCCAACCGTCAAACCAGATGCCCTTCAGATGGCCTTCTCTATACTTCTTCATCAACACCCTCAAAGCAAACATCACATCTGTGGTGTTCTTTCTTGGCATAAAACTATACTGCTGTTTAGTAATCATCACTTCCCTTCTTAATCGAGCTTCCACTACTCTTTCCCATAACTTCATGCTGTGGCTCATCAATTGTATCCCTCTGTAGTTGCTACAGCCCTGCACATCCCCCTTATTCTTAAAAATCAGTACCAGTACACTTCTTCCCCATTGCTCAGGCATCCTCTCAATTTCCAAGATTCCATTAAACAATCTGGTTAAAAACTCCACTGCCATCTCTCCTAAACATCTCCATGCTTCCACTGGTATGTCATCTGGACCAACGGCCTTTCCATTCTTCATCCCCTTCATAGCTGTCCTTACTGTCTCCTTTCTAATCTGTTGCACTTTGTGATTCACTATCGCCACATCATCCAAACTTCTCTCTCTTGTTCTCTTCATTCATCAGCCTCTCAAAGTACTCTTTCCATCTGCTCGACACATTCTCATCTTTACCCTTTATCATCCTAACTTGCTGCACATCTTTCCCAGCTTGGTCCTTCTGTCTAGCCAATCAGTACAAGTAAATTTGCAAGTAAATTCAGGAAATTGTTTTATTTTTCAGACTATTGGTACAACAGCCTACAATGTACTGTCTTGTTGTTTGTTGTTCAGGAAAAAGTTTTAATTTAGACCAGAAAATTGAGGACTGATTTATTTTTACCCAGCAGAATACTAAACCAGAGAGGGACAGATTAACACTTAATTAAAAATTATAGTTCCATCTATCCATCCATTATCCAACCCGCTTTATCCTAACTACAGGGTTACGGGGGTGTGCTGGAGCCAACCCCAGCCAACACAGGGAGCAAGGCAGGAAACAAACCCTGGGCAAGGCGCCAGCCCACCGCAGAAATTACAGTTCAGTTAAAGTACATTTTAAAGGTTTACCATTATTTTTGGTTTAATAATCCCTGAGGTTAGATATCAGCTTTATCATCATTTTGGAACTTCATATTTAGACTTCTGTATACTGTATAATGTACTAGTAAGACCACATTTTGGGCTTTACATATAATGCCTTGCATAGAATTTGTATTAAAAATTGGCGTATGGCAAAATAAAATTCAGATGCATAAAACTGTGCATAAGGAAAGTTCTATGCACTTTCCCTTTATAAATCCCAATGCACTAGAATACAGCCCCACCATGACTCCTCCCAGAATTTCACCTATTTGAATATGAAAATCAATATAAATAGAATCTTCCATTCGGTGTTTTGTTAGAAGACAATGGCAAAAGCATGTGGACTAAAGGAGAATTTAAGTGAATGCAAAATGGAGGCAAGGAAATACGTAATATTTGTTGGATTACCATTTGGTGGCTTAAGCATTGGTATAAGCAACAAAAGGAAACTGATGGAGTGGCAGAGCAAGGGGGGGGGGGGGGGCACTCAAAAGCTCAAGTTCAGAAACTTGCATAGTCCTGGAAATAAAAAACAAGTGTAAATCAAGTGTAAATAATTTGTATGTTTAATAAGACAAACAAGCAGGCAGCAGACGTGGTGTTACTGTTTATTCTGTTTTAGATAATATTACAAAACGTGACACCCATGTCAGGGACACGAATCCACACTGTAATGGTGCTGCTGTGGCAAGCATATCTTTGGGCACTGGCTGTACACACACCTCTGCCTCAAAAACCACCAGGCAACCATCTGACCCTCTGCTGATGGATGCTGTTCTAGAGTCACAAAATGCAGTAGTGGATGCTGAGATGTAGCCAATGAACAAAGGAATATAAGGGCTGTACTGTACTAATTGATATTGACCACAAATTAAATGAATTTGTTAAAAAATAAATGTTGCATGTGTTTACCTGTTTTTGCATTCTGCTAATTACATGCAAACAAAGTTGTAATGCTGTTTGATTTGGTTGATTATTTGGTGGGTCAGGGTCATCATAGCACATCTCTTCAGGTATGGGCAAGCAACGGGTGTGTGCCACATTATGCAGGATGCTACATGCCTGCACAATGCGACACACTTTCTGTGGAATATAGAGCAGCACATTAATAGAGTGGAAATGATTTCTCTTTACATAAGCAAATTCATTCTTTGAAGGCGCTTTTATAGCAATGTGCGTCCAGTTGACCGCTCCAGTTATATTCAGAAAACCTGACATTGCTGCAAATTGTTTGCTTGTTCAACCACAGGGTAAGGAAATCTTATATATCTAAATGACAAGTGAATAGTGCATTCTCATACACCTAGCATCTCACAACTTAGTGATGACTGAGAAATACTGTATCAGTCAGCCAGTTCTTGTTGAAAAACTCCTGTGGCTAAAACCCGAGGGTGTACAGAACTTTCCTCAAAGCCTGCTTTTGTAAAGCTGGCCCTAGTTCAGCACACAATTCCAAGAGGATAGCTCATGGACATCTAAATCGCCTTAGAAGCCACTCATCATCATGGGACAAGAAATCAGTATGATTTCTAAATACACACTTTCTTCTAATTTTTCCATTTAACAATGCTAAAGCAGCCATGGTAGTTGGAATAGTTTGGTCATTATGTGCACCATTATATTGTTACAGAATTATTACAGAATGATTACAACCAATTGCCTTAAATTTGTAAACAATATGCAATTAATTTTGGAGTATTTGATAATGAGAGAGAGAAACCACACGGAAAAAGAAACAAGCATATGAAAATGTGTGTGGCATTATGCCAGGTTTAGTTTTTATACATCACAACATGAGAGTGGAAACAGGTGTACTGTACACAGCATTTTGTGCATAAACACCATTTACACATGAGGCACCTGGTCACCACAGTACAAGAAAGACACAACAGCACTTGAAGCTGTGCAGAGGAGAGCAACCAAGTGCATCAAAGGACTTAAGGACCTATTCTATGCTGACAGACTGAGAATTACACCTGTTTAATCTCAGGCAGAGGAGACTGACTGGGGACCTGATCCAGGTTTGAAAATTCTCAAATGTATTGATAGAACAGATCCAGCCAAATTCTTTCAACATAACTGTGAATCACATAGTCTAGGCTACCAATGGAAATTAAGAGGAACTTCATTTAGAACTGAAGCTAGGAAGCACTTGTTTATGCAAAGAGTTGAATGAATCTGTAACAAACTACCAAGACATATAGTTAAAATAGAAAATTGACCACCTTTAAGTATCTGGATGAGATACTGGGAAAGCTTAGCTATTAGCTAAACAAATTAACTTGATGGACTGAATGGTCTTGTCTCATTTCTCAGATTTCTTATGTTCAAATGTTCTTAGAACTATATTAAGGTACTACATTTTTCCTTTATTTGCATGGGCTTCTCTAAGCACTCCAACAATTTTCCAATGAAATGCATTAGGCCTCTAATTTACTAGCACCCTTTCTGGGGTTGGTTGAAGCCAGGAGAAACTCCAGCTTTTTGACACATAGTAACAGATTAAGCAGATTCATAAAAAGGTTAGATGATTGTTATTTATATACATTAATGATAAATTTTATGACTTAAGTCAGGTGAATTATGATAATCACTGTATGCCAAACATTTTTGAGGTGCATGATATGAATCACAGCTAAAGACATTTTATACGTGTGTTACAACAAAGAATGCTTTGCTAGCTCAAAGTATTTCAACATAAAACATGTTTTATGTTTTTCTTTCAGTTTTGCAGTTCTTTAATGCAAGACTTTTAATTGGCGTCAAAACAGCAGACTGTCTCTAACAGACTAAAATCAGATGACTTCTATTATGTGACCTTAAGAATTGTAACTATAAACTACCAAATTCACGCCTCTCTGGAGAGTTTTCCTGTCTGCCTACAATGTAATGTTAAGAAAGAAAACCGGGATTTTACTGTCTCATTCTTCCTGTTTGAATGCAAAGAATAAACCAAATTTTTAAAGTATCTGACTAAAGTAGAGCACTTTATAAAGGAATGAAAGTGACAGCAGGTTGGCACAGGACAGGCAAA
>JANRMT010062796.1:41261055-41273263 GCA_026402145.1 Polypterus bichir lapradei
TATATATACTCCTAGCTGATTGCACAGATCTGTAGTGAAAACAGAATAAGACAACATTGTCAGCAACATATGTATTGTTTTAATAGGAAAAGACATAAACTAAAGAAAATAAAACAAGTCAATAAATCTTCTCTTAGCAAGACAATATTTCACATGCTTAACCAAATTGTTTAACTTCTTCAGTCAACTTCAATTCTTTCAATATGTATGTTAAAACAAAGAATGCTTTGCTGGCTCAAAGTATTTCAACATAAAACATGTTTTGTGTTTTTCTTTCAGTTTTGCTGTTCTTTAATGCATGATCTTTCATTTGTGTCAGAACAGCAGACAGTCTCTAACAGACAAAAATCAGATTACTTTCATTATGTGACCTTTTATTGTAACTATAAACTACCAAATTCACACCTCTCTGGAGAGTTTTCTTGTCCTCCCACAGAATAATGCTGAGAAAGAAAACTGGGACTTTACCATCTCATTCTTTTTGTTTAAATGTAATGAATAAACCAAGGTTTTACTGTATTTGACTAAGGTGGAGCACTGCTAAGTATGCAGAGAAATGAAATTGATAGCAGGTTGGCACAGGACAGGCAAACAGATCAGCCTGGATCAAAGAAAGGGACAATATTTTAAGAATTGTAATGTAATATAACCTTGGTAACAGTTGTGTATACCTATCTGGCTATGGGGCAAAAGTGCAAAAGGCAATTCAGAAATAGTTGGTGTTCCAGGAGCAACTTGCCTAGAGACACACACTTTATTTATTTCAAACTGTTTTTATAGCTTAATCTAAAAGTCTCTGGAAATGGTGTAAAGCCACTTCAATCAAAACACTAAGTCTAGAAGATATAAAAGAAAATAATTAGCAAAGGCTCACTGATGAGAGGAAGAGAAGACAGTGTTATGAGTGGAAGTGGTAAGGGAGAGCATTCCTGTGTGATATACGGGAAGTGGGCAATTGGACAAGAAAACCCACCAGATAAAAAAGAGCAAAAAAAGTCTACACTGATAAGCCCAGTGAAGCTGATCATCACATCATTTGCTTCATTTACTTTGTGTTCTCCCTTTTTGTGACACTCCCTTGAGTTTAATGAAAATACATGCACTCATATTCAGTATTCTCAGTATCCTTGGCATTATTGTGAATGTTGTAAAAAAAAAAGCCTGGAGGGTGCTCGACCATCTGTACTAATTGCAAAGTAAATAATGAAAATAACACATATATTCATAGCTAATTTGACAGATCTGCAGTGAAAACAGAATAAGACAACAGTGAAATCCACATATGTACTGTTTTATAGGAAAAGACAAACTGAAGAAAATAAAACAAGTCAGTAAACATCCTCTTAGCAAGACAATATTTCAAAGTATTAACCAAAATGTTTATTTCAACTTTTAATTTTTTTTTTAATTCTTTCCAGAGAAAGGTGAGATCAGATTTAAATTTATTACTTGTGACCTTCTTCTGATATTTAGAAGATGTATCAACATGCAGGTTACTTTAAAGAATTCTCAAAAACAGATAATAACATCAGTGACACAATGGTTAACCTTGCTGCCTCACAGATCTAAAATCTTGTGTTTGAATCCAAAGTTCTACTGCTGTCTCAGAGGAGTTTGTGTAATATTCATATGTTTACAGATACTTTGGATTTCCTCCTACTTTCAGAATGTTTGTGGGTGTTTAATGGCTGTTATAATTTGGCCAAATTAGGGTGTGTATGAGTGATTCCATTGTTCACTGCTGACTCCTGCTTTGTGGCTAATGTTGCTAAAATAGGCTCTGGTTCCCTATGACCTTAAATTGGACAAGCAGAGTTTAGAAATGTTTTGAGATGCATAATAATACATTTTGGTCTAATCGTTGGGATAAATGTGGCACTCCTAATTAAACAAAGAGTATAGAACTTCTTAGTTTCAATTAAACATGAAAGCTATATTTAATTCTACTGTCTTATAGAAAGACTGTTAACCTTTGTCTATCATGGGGTCTGGCCGTCTAGAATTTGTTAGTTAGATACTACATTAACCATGTGTACCCTTTATTAAACTGGCCTAATTCAAAGTTAGTTCTTGCTTTGCAACCAGTACTGAGAGTAGAGTTCATCTCTCTATATATCTGTAAAGAAAAAAGTGTGCTAAGAAAATGATTTAATCATAAATGTTATCAAAATAATCCAAGAGTCAATCTGCATATACAGGTAGTCCTTCTCATCTTAAGACAAAGTTTTAGGAGCTGACGTTAGGCATAAATGCACAAACAGTATCAAACTTTAATCAGAAGTGGAGCAATTCTGTGCATAATATGTAAAAAAAGCATTCACCTGCAAACAGGTACATGTCGCTCAAGCTTTCTATGTTAAAGCAAGAAAGTCAAGGCCAAACTGAAACCTAACCAGTCAAACCTGCCTAGCAAATGGTGATGAAAAACTAAAATGTATGGTGTTTCCATTTATTTGATATTCATATGCTTAAACATTATTTACCTTTTAATTTAAAAAGAAATGATCCTTTGAGTTTGATAGAAAGGGCCCTTGACATGAGGCAAAAAGTAAGGAAAATCTGCAATTTTACAAACCCCATTTCCAAAAAAGTTGGAACACTTTCTAAAAATGCAATTAAAAATGAAATCTGTAATTTGGTATTTCACTTGAACCTTTATTTAACAGGCAAAAGGACAAAAAAAAGATTTTCAATGTTTTCACCGATAAACTTAATTCTATTTGTTAAACATAAACAAATTTAGAATCTGCAACACACTCTAAAAAAGTTGGGACAGAAACAAGTGTACCACTGAGTCACAACCTCAGCAACCTCAGTTGGAGGTAGCCCAGATCTCATGTTATGACCACATGAGTTGCCCCTGCCAGTATGAACTCTATCGGGGAATCTTCAGCCCTGACTCCTGTACTGTACTCAGAGCACTCCTTCCTATACTCACATCATGCACTGCACCTGGAGCCAGGACCAATGTGGGGATGGCCCACCTAATCAAGTTATTTCTGTTTCATGAATCGTCAATTGTCATTGGTGGCCACACATTGGGATCATTTTCCATAAATGAGCAGAGAGTTGGTTTCAAGTCAACACTACTCAGGAGACCAGAAAAAAATAAAATTGAGGAAACAGCTATTGGTGTACTTGTAGCTGTGCTTAGAAACCTAAATTTGTCTAACTCCCAATAAGCAAGCTAATGTTACATCAATTGCCACCATACTAAACATAACAGTTAACTGGAATAAAAATGGAGTAGCATTATGAGTAACTGTTTTGATATCGAGTGTTTAACAGATATTATCTGATGTTACAGCACCTACCTAAGACATGGCTGAGGATTATTTATTACCGCCATCTAGACCTCAGGACCTCTATACTGTACATTGTTAAAGGCTGCTAATGTTAGTCAACATATTAAGTGTTCTGAGTGTTGTTGCACTGAGGACACATTTACAAATTTCAGCAACACACAGGGTCTCTCCTGAAGCACCAAGCAAGCAAAACTGTTGGTTAATTGTTTTGGTAGGTAAAGTTGCCCATTAATTTCATGCCTTATTACTATCTGCTGTCAATGGAAGGACAAAATGAAGTTTAGATTAATTAATAAGTGTAGGTGATACATTCACATGGTCATTTTTAAATATCTAAATATTCAGCTTCACTTTGACCCTGCAATTACTGCATTAAGTTTATTCAGCTCATTCAGTAGTAGCATTAGTTGTTTTTAATTTATTAGTAGTAGTAGTAGTAGTAGAGGAGGTTAAGAGCACACGCTGATACAGTGCATTGCTGCACCCACCACATGACAAACCAACTCCGTATCTCAGATTAGGGCCCAAGTGTAGCCATGCAACGGGTGACACCTCAGAACCACACTAGATTAGATGGAATGGAACAGTGTGAGGTTTTCTATGGTGGCTGGAGTGCCAGTTCTGCCACAAAACCCCAGATTTTTCCCTACAGGTTGGAAGGCCTACATGTAGGGCTGGACGCAGATTAACATCATACCCAGGATGGAGTAATTGCAGGTTAAGGGCCTTGCTCAAGGGCCCAACGAAGTAGAGTCACTTTTGCCGTTTATGGGATTTGAACTGGCAACCTTCCGATTGCTAGTGCAAATCCCTAGCCTCAGAGCAGTAGCAGCAATAGTAGTAGTATTAGTAGTAGTACTAAAATTGTTGTTGTTGTTGTTGTATTACATGTCACAAGTGATACTGTTGGCTATATTAAGTAACAAAGAGTAACAGCACACTGATGCCCTGGACCATTATTATTATTATTCATTAGGACTTCATTTATGAAAGAAACAGATAAAAGGTTATAGTTATTATTCAAATTAAAGGTTTTTAAGAAAAACTAATGAAGTGGATTCAGGGTGGGGTGGTTGGGGGGTCTTGTCAGTGGGCTTGTGAATGAGTGTGCTCTTTGATTGAGCAGATCTTCAACCAGGATTGGTAACTGTTTTGCAATCAGTGTTGTTAGGACAGCCTTAAGACCCCCATAGCCCCTTAACAGGATTAAACAAGTTCAGTAATAAATGAGTGGATATGATTTATGCCACAATTTGACAGTATTAAACGTTATATATGTTCAAACGTTACTGATGTTTATCTTGATATAGTAGATTGTAGTGAACGTATAAAATGATGTAGATAATGTTTACTACAAAACTGGATATTTAAAATGAATGTAGAACTTCACTGACATAAATTGTGTTATACAATATATACCCTTTGTGTACAAATACCTTGTACATTAAAATTTTTTTTACATGTTTACTAAAGTTTAACAGAGCTTTAGCATTAAGGATGTATTTGAATTATCAAAACTATAAAACTTTTAATTATTCTCACCAAGTGATTAAAATGGACACTGCAGTGTTTGTGTAGTTCTCATCTAGAAGTTTATTACAAGTACTGACAATAACTTTGTGGAAAATACGTTTTTAAAAGCATATTACTGAGTATATGAAGCATTCTGGAAATGGCAGTCTTTTTGCTGTCAGTTTAACAGGCTCGTGGCACATGATACACAGTAATATGTATATCTGATGACTGGAGTAGTGAAAAATGCTGATGTCCTAAAATGGACACCGTATGGCACAGTCAGATGTTCTTTACCACAGCAACAGATGCCAACAGAAAAGTCACCTGACTTCTGGGAATCGCACAGCTTTGAAATAAACCTACATGGCTGCTGATTGTGGGATAGGCAAGGCGCCAAAATGCAGAGAATCAGCCCTCCCCCACAACACAGTTTTAACATACAGGACTGGTGCTCCTCCTGTTGGAAGCATTTAGCAAGTCAGGCTGTTAAGAAAGAAAGTGAAGTTGAAATAAAATGAACAATAGCAGAGGGTGCGCCGCTGATATGAATCACCTAACAAAGCCGCAGTCTCCCTTTAACTGAGCATTGCTTTAGTGGAGTTACTGAGCAGCTCAAGGAAAAACAGTTCAAGTTCAACCAAAACAATGGAATATAGTCTTCTAATTCATTTCACCATTTATACTTTAAGGATTTAACTTTGTAGTAATATAATTCAAGTTTTAAATTACTTTTTAAGAAAACATCAGCTTATATTCAGAACACAGTGGTTTGTTTAAAGCCAATATGCAGCAAAGATGCTTATCTTACAAATTTGCAAACCAGACTAATACTTTATCTGTTTATGTTTTAGTAACAGTAGCCTCTATTCTAATATTTAACATAATATGACCTTCAATAATACTTTCAGTTACAGGTTAATGTATTGTGTTAAATAATATAGTTAGAAAATAAAATGTTTTAAGTTTTCCAATTTTGACCACACCTGTCATCCACATGACATATGGTCTATCTCAGAAGACTAAGAAAGTACATTCATTTACTAATTTCCCCACAATATGAAACTTCTTCAAGCACACTGATCAAAAGATCTTTCGATACACGTCAGGATTGTCACCTTACATGAAAATCATAACACTTTCACTAAAAGGCACCACAGTGAAAATTAATAATATATTGTGTTGTATTTTCATAGGAATCTTAAAATAATATTCTCACAAAAAGAAGCATACTTTTTCTATATATGATATTTTGATGTCTAAAAAGTGCATGCTTTTGATTCCTTCAGTGACCTTTTTTAATTATCCACCCATCTATTCATCCATTTTCTAGCCCTGCTTTATACACAATAGGGATGTAATGAGAAAATATTATTCTAACATCACAGCATACAAGATAGGAACTAACCTTGGATGGGACACCAGGACTCATTCACATGCACCTCCACACTCACTCTCAGTGGACTAAGTTAGAATCACCAGTTAAATAAAATGCACAACTTTGGTGTTTGGAATAAAAACTGGAGCAGTGAGATATACTGTAACACATACAAAAATTGAAGAATGAGCCACAAAGTCCACAAAGGAAGTGACTGAGTTAACAATTCCACCCAGGTGAGGTTGTGACCATGGTCCTTTTACATATGCAAGACAAATATTTTACTTACAATTCAAAGAGTAAACAACGTTTAAAAATACTAAATCTGGTAAGGCTTGAGAATGAACCCTTTATCAAACACCTTCAGATACACTGACAATTACAACAACGCACCACATTTGCTTTATACCAGTTTCCCCCAGAGAATTAAGGTGTGCACACATCTAAAAATCACTAAAAATATTAACTGAGGTACAAATATATATAAAAAACATTTTTCTTAGAAGTGACGTATAAGAGTACTGCTGCGACAGGAGAGCTGCAACATTAAAAAAAATACAGCAAGAAAAAAACTAATTATCATTATTCTGGTAACAGGTGTCCTGTCCAGGGTTAAATACTTTGTTACCTGGTGGAAGTCTTATTCAAAGGGTCTTATAGTACAATTACTTTCATTTGTCTTATTTTTTTATTTGAAACGTACAGAGTGCAAGACATTTGTTAGAAATCTCACAATGAATAGCAGAAGGGAACAGAAATGGCATCCTTCTGATTTACAAACATATCCTTTCACTTGTTGCTGTCAAGAGCCTCTGGCTTATCATGTAACAGAAATAAATCAGACTTGAAAACAGAACAAATACAAAATAAGTCTGTAATGTCTTTTTAAGTGAAAATGAAACTTTTGTCATAAGACCTGGGCACACATCCTAATATTTGCATCGTCACCTGGAAATGACTACATCGAAATTTGAATTCAGTCACACTGTATTGTTAGGTGTTTACTTAGAAGACGAATTGTTTCATCTGGAAAGTCCCTGCTTGCTGTATCTCGATGTGCTGTGGAGTCCGACAGTCACCTTGCGGAGTGAAGGTGAACTGCATGAATAAACACCGCAGCCATTTTATGGCTAAAATTCTTAAAACATTAAAATGGAGACAATCATAATACACTAGAATACCATACTAGAGGCTAAGCGACATACGGTGTTACTATATCATCAAAAACTAATCTTTCTTCACCAAATAAAATTTGCAATTGAGGAGTCAGAAATAAATATTACTAGATAAACCAGATGAATCTGAAATAAATTGCCTACTAAATTATAATATCACAATATAGTAACAAATTGTCAAAAAAGTTAAAAGTTTATTCTATTAAAAAAAACTATAAATATTTTGTTTACATGGATTAAACAAAAACAATAATTCATTTCTTGTATTGTTCAAAAGCACACAAGGAGTGCCTCAATGGGCTTTGACAGGCCCTGTTTTTGATAATCCCCCAGCCTTGACTCCCTAAAAGAACACAAGAAATCTTCTCTCCGGAGATGTTAGAGCTCATTCTCTATATTCATCCTTTTACTGCCTATTGTATTCTGAATTGATACTTTTTCATTTTGACCAAGTGTTCATATTGAACCACATTTTAAAGAATCTGGTTAAAACAAAAGAAAATATTTGCAAACGATTCTATTGTATGAAAAACACTGTATATAAATGAAGCAAAGGAGAAGAAGTCTTGTAGGGGTGGTTAGCCACACAGGCTTTTAATTGTCCTGTTTAGTCATACTGACATTTATATTTATGTGATGGTGCAAAAATGTAATTCTCCATAAGCCATTTATGCAATTTTTGTAATCATTGTTAAAAAAATTGCTATTGTTAGTGTGCTATGAAAATAAATGTAAAAGAAGGTTGCTGACTGAAGTGCTCTTCCTGGAGTAGTAATATTCAAAGTCTTCCATCAGTCAGACTTACTGTATGCTCTATTAAATTCAGAGGGTTCAAAAGTGGGTAGATAAATAGTATGCAAATCCTGGACCAAAGGTTGTATTGGTGAAAAAATGCAACATAGCACAGGTATGCCATCTCTGGTACAAAGGATCACATTCTGCTACTCAGGGCCAAACACAATTGTTGAATTAGCAACATCATATCCAATATGTCCACCTCCATTCAAACTCCTGACTACCTCAATGTGTTTAAGAAGCATTTATTTGGTGAACTTTTGTCTAACTGTTAAGTTTTTATAATCTAGGAATTGTAACACGTATTTTGTTCTGAGCTGCAAAATAATAATAATAATACATTTTATTTATTTGTAGGCGCCTTTCTAAACACTCAAGGACACCGAACAATAGACAAAACACAGATTATAAACAAAAGTAAAATACAAAAATTAAAATCAGACAGAGCAATTGTAATCAAAGAGATAGTGGTAGGACGGACGAAGGGGACAGTCAGGTTGATGGAGGAAGAGGATCTAAGGGTAGGGGAGGGAATGGCAACATGGAGGAGATCAGACAGATATGGCGGGGCGAGGTTGTGGATAGCCTTAAAAGTTAACAGAAGAATTTTGAATTGAATGCGGAACTTAACTGAAAGCCAGTGCAAAATGGGAGTGATATAGTGAATAGAGGGGGTTCTAGTAATGATGAGGGCAGCTGAATTCTGAACCATCCATCCACCCATTTTCCAACCCGCTGAATCCAAACACAGGGTCACAGGGGTCTGCTTTAGCCAATCCCAGCCAACAGAGGGCACAAGGCAGGAACTAATCCCAGGCAGGGTGCCTGGAGGAAACCCACGCAGACACAGGGAGAACATGCAAACTCCACGCGGGAAGGACCCGGGAAGCGAACCCAGGTCTCCTAACTGTGAGGCAGCAGCGCTACCACTGCGCCACCATGCCGCCCAATTCTGAACCAGTTGAAGCTTATAAAGAGATATGCAAGAAAGACCAAAGAAAAGGGAATTGCAATAATCGAGACGAGAAGTGACAAGGATAGCAGTGGTGTGGGAAATGAGGGAGGGGCAAACACGATTAACGTTACGCAAGTGGAAATATGCAGACTGGGAGATGTTATTGATGTGGGACTGAAAAGACAGAGTACTGTCAATGATGACACCCAGACTCTTAACCTGTGGGGAAGGGGAGACAGAGGAATTATCAATTACAAATGAAAAATGATCAGTTTTGGATAATGTTGATTTTGTACCAATGAGGAGAACCTCAGTTTTGTCACTATTTAATTTAAGAAAATTTGAAGAAAACCAGGATTTGATTTCTGCTATGCAATCAATAAGTGAGGAGGGTGGAAAAGAAGCAGTAGGTTTGCTAGTGAGATAGAGCTGGGTGTCATTAGCATAACAGTGGAAGCTAATGTTATATTTATGAAAGATATTTCCAAGGGGAAGAAGGTAAATAATGAAAAGGAAGGGCCCCAGGACAGACCTCTGGGGCACACCTGAAGTAATAGCGATGGATTGGGATGTGAAAGTTTTAAGCTGAACAAACTGAGAGCGGCAAAAGATGTAGGATCTGAACCAATCTAGTGGTGTGTGGGTAATGCCAATCGAAGATAATCTATTGAGAAGAGTAGAGTGACAAATAGTGTCAAAGGCTGCACTCAGATCAAGAATGATGAGAATAGTGATTAAACCAGAATCAGCTGCCATAAGGAGGTCGTTAGTAATTTTGATAAGTGCCATTTCTGTGCTGTGGAGGGGACAAAAACCAGACTGGAACTGTTCATACAGATTATTTTGAGATAAATGAGAATGAAGTTGAATAGCCACTATTTTTTCAAGAATTTTGGAAATGAAAGGTAGATTAGAAATAGAATGAAAATTATTGAAATTAGTAGTATCAGCACCAGGTTTTTTCAGTATTGGGGTGATTGCAGCAGTTTTAAAAGATGAAGGAACAGTACCAGTAGTGAGAGGAGTGGATTATAGCAGAGATAAGAGGGACCAAAGAGGGGAGGCAGGCTTTGACCAGAACTGTAGGGAGAGGGTCCAGTTGACAGGTGGATGGCTTAGACTTACAGACAAGATCTGAGATTTCTGAGAAAGCAGGAACCTGAAAAGAGGAAAATGGGTGAGTTGGGGGTGAAATTCAAATGAAGTACTGGAGGAATACGTACTGAGAGACTGGTGTATCTTCTGGATTTTTTTTCATTAAAAAAGAACATAAGGAAATTGCAAAAATCAGTTGAGTAAAAGTGAGAAGGTAAAGAATCCAGAGGTTATGTGATATTATTAAGCAGTGAAAACAATGAATTGGTGTTTACTTCATTGGAAGAAATAATGTGAGTATAATAGTTAGATTTAGTTTGGGCAATACAGTCCTTGTAATAAAGTATATGGTTTTTGCACATCTCTTTGTGAACAAAGAGTGCAGTTTTTTTATATAGCTGTTCAAGTTGCCGGCCTTTGGCTTTCAAAAGCAAAAGTTCAGGGGTGAACCAGGGAGCAGAAAAGGAGAAAGAAACAGATCTAGTTTTTAATGGGGTGACAGAGTTAAGAATACCAGTGTTATAGTGTGAGACCAGTTCTTCAGGAGTGGATAAATTATGAATATCCATAAGGGAATCAATACTAGAGGAAAGAGAGACTAAGTTAATATTCTTAATATTACGGAAAGACATGAGACGGGAAAGCTTAGTGTTGGAAAGTGTAAGAATAACATTGAATGAAATAAGAATGTGATGATCAATTTGGTACTCTTGTCCTGTACCACATGCAGAATGATGTTTACTCGATTATTGTGACCTCTTTTGTAAGTCACATTAGATAAAAGCTTCTCCTAAGCAAATAAATATATTAATGTAAAAGCAACAATACATAAAGAGTGAATACTGTAGTGCTATGACATTTTCATTTTAGACACTCATTCAGTGTGCTGTGGGACACCAAAATTGGGTCCTTCAAGACTTCCCAATAATAGTTCAATGCCCTCATCCTGCACCAATGCAGATACCTTGGTAGAATGCATCAACAGGCACAGCCTGGAATTCTTTTGGGAAACAATTCCACACAAAACAGACTGTCAGTGTGCATAAATGAAAAAAATATATAAAACTGGTGATATCATTACATTAACTAAGTTGGCCTTTCAGAAGTGCTCTTCTGTTTAAATTTCCTGTGCCAGTCGACTACCCTGTGTCCTTACACTGTCGAGGTAGTTTTTAAATCAGTTGCCCTCTGATTTATGGGCATCATTTCTGGAGTCAGTTGAAGCAAGGCAAAGCTCCAGCTTTTTAAAACACCACAATGGAGTAAGCAGATTCACAGAAATGGTAGATGATAATTGTTTATATACTGTACATTAATTATAATTTTAATGTTATTAATTCAAGTGAGAACTAGGTAACATTTAATAAAAGTCTGAAATAAATATTCCTTGATTGTCATATTGTCTTACATACTACTAGTGTAATTAGGACTCACCCTGTAGAACTGGAACAACATCATAAATATAATCTTTGGGAGTCACACTAAGAAAATGGCTCATTGTGTGTGTGAATTCAATCAATAAATTAAAGCAGAAAGGAAAAGTCAGGTGAATTATTGTAATCTGTGTTTGTCAAACACTTTTGCACATGAGGAGCTTGATCTGAATCTCAGCCAATCATATGTTGTTTTGCTGGCTCAAAGCATTTAACAAATAAAACAAAAAATGTTTTTCTTTCGGATTTATAGTTAATTACTGCATAACTTTTCATTTGTGTCAGAACAGCAGACTGTCTCTAACAGACTAAAATCAGATGACTTCTATTATGTGACCTGAAGAATTGTAACTATAAACTCCCAAATTCACGCCTCTCTGGAGAGTTTTCCTGTCTGCCTACAATGTAATGTTAAGAAAGAAAACCAGGATTTTACCGTCTCATTCTTCCTGTTTGAATGCAAAGAATAAAACAAATTTTTAAAGTATCTGACTAAAGTAGAGCACTTCCTAGTTTATAAAGGAATGAAAGTGACAGCAGGTTGGCACAGGACAGGCAAA
>JANRMT010062796.1:41286808-41301355 GCA_026402145.1 Polypterus bichir lapradei
ATGCCACGTAGAATTAAGGCAGTTCTGAAGGCGAAAGGGGGTCAAACGCCATATTAGTATGGTGTTCCTAATAATCCTTTAGGTGATTCAAGTGAATCCATGACAGAGTGGCACATTGTTCACTGCTGGTTCCTGCTTTGTGGCTAATGTTGCTAATGTTGTTTTACTGCATACAATAATAAATATTCTTCTACTAGTTGGGATAAATGTAGCACTCGTCATTAAACAAAGAGTATAGAACTTCTTTATTTCAATTAAACAAGAAAGCTATATGTAAATCTGTTGTCACATAGAAGGACTGTTAAACTCTGTCTGTCACGGTGCCTAGCCATCTAGAATTTGTAAGTTAGACTCTACATTAATTGTGTGTGCCCTGTGCAAAATTGGCATAATTTAAAATAGAGTTCAGCTTTCCATACATCTGTAAAGAAAAAAAGTGTGTTAAGAAAATGATTTAATCATAAATGTTAAAAAAATAAGGCAACAGTGAACCTCCATATAGTTCTTGTCGCCTAAAAAAAAGGTTTAGGAGTTGATGCTAACATAAATACATAAACAGTATAATAATTTAATCAATAGTGGGGCAATTGTGTGAATTATATGTAAAATAAGCATTCACCTGCAAACAAATACATGTCAGTCAAGTTTTCTTAGTTTTAACTGAAACCTAACCAGTCAAATCTGCCTAACAACTGGTGATGTTCTGAGTTTGCAGACATTGGCAGGTAAAACTAAAATGTTCGGTGCCTCCGCTTACTTGATTTTCATATGTTTGAGCAACGTTTAACTTTTAAGTTAAAAAAATGGTCCTTTGGGTTTGATAGAAGGGGCTCTTGACAAGAGGAAAAGGTAAGGTAAATCTGAATGTAGAAATAATAAATAATTTGCATTTTATATAACAATGTTCTAGGGGTATATATAATGACGAGGTTCTTTACAAGTATATTTCTAACTCTTAGAATGGTCTCTCAGTATTTCCCACATCTCGCAAGACCAATACATTCAGAACAATAATTGTGTCTACACAGTATTCCCATTTCATTGTTTCGTAATGTAAAAGACATGCCAATGTCCTGGAAAGTGAAGTGTCAGTGTCCCTCTTTATATTTTCCTTTCAAAATAGGTGTATTTATGATGTCTTAATGCAGGTGATGCTTTGAAATAGTTTATATCTTTAAACAATGAGAAATGAAGGCTAAAAATGCTAAACATGTGAACAAAGAGTCTCTTCTTGGAGCAATGGTCTCCTGCTGCTTTCACCTTCTACCTTTCTCTGGCCTCTCATCCCACTGCCAGTTAAGTGTTCACCACTAACTCTTAGTCTGATTAAATATTCACAGAGGATATGTGGTCAGAAGTATTCCAGTGACTGTTTGGGAATAACTTATGAGGACAGGAATGATTTCTGGAACCCCTAAAGTTGTCCCACTAGAAATCAACTTAGTGCCTAAAAAAGTGGTTCAGTGTGCTCTCAAGTTCCAGCCCCCAATGAAAGGGGCAGACATACTGCAGATCATCTGCCTAGTGGGTACTGTAGCAGATGCTGTGTATAACACAAAGTTACTCTTTGATGGCATCTGTCAGACTGGAAGACTTCTAATATATCATCTTCCACTTTCCAAGTGTCCTTCATCTATATCCATACCCCACCTTGATCATGTGCCAGCGGCAGCAATATCCTTTTTGAACTGGCCTCTAGCATTCTGGGTAATTACTCTCAGGGAATGTAAAACTTTTCTATTCAGGATAATCTTTTCTGATCTTATATTTGACCAACTGCTAAATTTCTGTGAGCAGTTTTTGAATATGAAACAGAACTACCTCAGTTGGAGGTAGCCAAAATCTCACAATATACCCACATGAGTTGCCCCTGCCTCCAGTTAATCTTCTGTCCTGACTACTGCACTGTACTCAGAGAGGCTCCTTCCAATACGCACATCATGCACAGCGCATGGGGCCCACAATCCAAGAACCAATGGGTGGAGGGGCCCACCTAATGGTGTTATTGCTGTTTCATGAATTATCAATTGTCATTGGTGGCCACACATTGGGCCAATTTTCCATAACCGAACAGAGAGTTAGTTTCAAGTCAACACCACTCAGGAGCACAGAGAAGAAAAACAAAAAACGAAAGTATGAAGAAACAGCTTGTGGTGCACTTGTAGCTGTGCTTAGAAATCTAAATTTGTGTAACTTCCAATAAGCTAGCTAATGTTACATCAATTGCCACTACATTAAAGTTAGCAGTTCACTGGAGTAACAAGCAGCATTATGAGCAACAGTTTTGATATTGAGTGCTTAACAGATATTCTCTAATGTTACAGTACCTGCCTAATACATGGCTGAGGATTACTTATTACCACCATCTAGACCTCAGGACCTCTACATGTTGTTAAAGGCTGCTAACATTAGTTGACATAGTAAGTGCTCTGAGTGCTCATGCATTGAGGACACGTTTGTAAATTTCAGGGTCTCCTGTTTACTAGTCAGTGATTGGCTGAATTGTAAAAAAGCAACCGACAAGCAAAACTTCAACTGTTGGTTAATTGTCTTGGCAGGTAACATTACTCATTTATTTAATGCCTTATTACTACCTGCTGTCAATGGAAGGATAAAATTAAATTTAGATAAATTCATAAGTGAAGCTGATATATTCATATGTTAATTTTTACAGTTTTTTTCAATTGCTTAGACACTAAAATTAAAACTTTCTCACAATTAACAAATCCTTATACTCAAGGAGCAAAACACCGGCCTAGATTTGCACAACTGTAAGCACATTTTCAGCTTCACACTTTTTGCAAAACATAACACACAGTGATTTGCAAAACACTAAACACACTTAACATACATTACACACAAAAATCTGTCATGAAGTCACTTCCTTGTAATACCAAAGCACTGACTGTCAAATTACCGCACCGACCAACCAATTGGTTCAACACAGTCATCAGGTGTGCAAACACTTGTTTGCTTAATTGTAGACACACCAATCAGGTGTTTAAGCACTATAAAAAGGCAACAGGCAAGTTCACCTGTCTTCAACAAAAATGGACAGTGTCGGAAGAAGAGGAAGAATACGGACGAGAGGGGGAATCCGGAGAGAACAAGGTGGAGGAAGAGGCCAAGGTAGGAGAAGAGGAAGAGGGAGAGGAAGACCTAGAGGAGGGGTAGGACATGCACAAAGAAGAAGACAACCAAATCTGTGTAACGAAATTCGTGCTACAATTGTGGACCATGTAATAAACCACGGACTAACACTGAGGGAGGCTGGACTGAGAGTACAGCCTAACCTAAGCAGGAACACAGTGGCATCAATAGTTCGGACATTTCGTCAAGAGCACAGGTGAGAAACTTCTGTCAACAGAAAATCCATAGCTTACTGCATGTACTATATCAACCGTTTTGGTATGTATTCATGTTTCATTTTACAGTAAGCTACATGTATTTTGTTTGCCCAACATAGGATTGAACGTCGAGAACACCAAGGAGGGAGGCGCCCTATATTCACACAAGAGCAAGAAAGAGAGATCATAAACCTCGTTTTGGCCAATAATGCAATCAGACTTCGAGAAATTAAAGCCCATATTGTCAATGATCACCAAATTTTCAATAATGTCCTACAGGTCTCTCTGTTAACAATAGGCCGTATCCTTAAAAAACATCAAGTTGTGATGAAACAATTGCATAAAGTGCCATTTGAAAGAAATTCAGACAGGGTGAAAGTCCTGCGGCATGAATATGTGGCGGTATGTTTTGTTCACTGACTGTAGTATTGTGTACTGCACACATAACCTTTTTACAGTACATGTAATTTTACTGTATAGCAGACCTACAGTATATTGATAACGCAATGTGATATTTTGCTGTATTTCAGAGAGTTTTGCGAATGGATGCAGAAGAAGTCCCGCATGAGTTTATATACATTGATGAAGCTGGATTTAACCTGACAACAGTGAGAAGAAGGGGAAGAAACATCCTTGGCCACAGGGCTATTGTCAATGTACCAGGGCAACGTGGGGGTAACATTACCCTTTGTGCTGCCATTACACAGAATGGAGTCCTCCACCGCCATGCCAACTTGGGTCCTTACAACACTGACCTCATTCTTACATTTTTAGACCGATTACACAATATTATCACAGCAGCAAACCAAAGGGACCAGATGCAATACATTGTCGTCTGGGACAATGTGGCATTCCATCGTTCCGCCCAGGTCCAAAACTGGTTTCATCAACACCCACAATTTACAGTTCACTACCTTCCACCATACTCCCCCTTCCTAAACCCCATCGAAGAGTTCTTTTCAGCATGGCGGTGGAAGGTTTATGATCTCCGGCCCTATGTCCAGATGGCCCTCATTCAAGCTATGGAGGAAGCATGTGATCAAATTGAAGCAGCATCCATACAAGGGTGGATTCGTCACTCCAAAAGATTCTTTCCACGTTGCCTTGCAAATGAAAATATAGCCTGTGATGTTGACGAGGCCCTGTGGCCAGATCCAGCTAGGCGGAGAGATGTTTAGGTTTTTATTTTTTATTTTTATTCTGTACTGAACTGGATATGTAATTTGTTACAGTATTATTGTAAGCTTACAGTACAAAGGTATGTTTAGTAATACCATATGGAAACTGGAAAAATGTTTTGTTACGTAGGAATGTTTCGTTCAAATGTTCAGTATTGACTGACTTGAGTACATGAAAAGAAATAAATATGTTCATCAAGGTGCAGTACTTGTCTTGTGTGTTGTGTTTGGTCAATATATTCATGTTCTTTATCAATATCTCAAAAAAAGAGAAAAAAAATCAAACCAGGACTGTATCATTAGAAAGGTAGAAATGTTACAAGTGTTTAAGATTGAACACAGCAGTGTGTAATTGGTTCAAACAGAATCCGACTGTATGAACCATGTGTGTGCCATAGGGTACCAAAATGGGCTTTTGGTAAATTATTGTACAGTTTTGAATTAAGTGTTTCATTTTGCAAAAGATCTAAGATATTCTGCTACTTGTGTGTGCAGATGTGTGAATTGTGTGTAGGGTTTTGACAAAATGAGCCTTGTTTTTAAAATCGTGCCTAAGCAATCGTAAAAAACTGTAAATATCTAAATATTCAGCTCCACACTGACTCTGTATTTACTAAATTAAGTTTATTAAGCACGTTCAGTAGTAGTATCATTTGTTTTTATTTAATTAGTATTATCATCCTTATATAATATTTATTTTTTATTATTACTATTATTATTATTATTATTTTGAAGAGCAATATTAGTAGTAGTATTACAATTGTTTTTATTGTTGTTGTATTACATGTCACAGGCAATACTGTTGGCTATATCAAGTAAGAAAGAGTAACAGCACTATCATTATGATTATTATTATTATTATTATTATTATTAATTAGGACTTAAATCAAAAGGTTATAGTTACGTTTGTGATATGATTATTTGTTTATTATTTATTTACATATTTATTGTTCAATTTAAAGTTGTTATATGAAATACTAATGTAGTGAATTCAGGTGGGGCAGTTGGGGGGGTGCTGTGCATGAGTGTGTGCTCTTTGATTGTGCGGATCTTCTTCCGGGCTTGGTTACTGTTTTGCACTCAGTGCTGTTAGGACAGCCTCTGGCCCCCCCAGTCCTGAACAGGATTAAATAAGTTCAATAATGAATGAGTGGGTATGATTAATGCCACAATTTGACAATATGATGTATATCTTCTGATACACTAGATTGTAGTGAACATATAAAATTATGTAGATGATATTTTCTATGAAAATGGATATTTCAAATGAATGTAGGATTTCATTGACAGAAATTGTGTTATACAGTGTATACCCATTGTGTAAAAATGCATTGTACATTAAGAAGCTTTTTTTTACATGTTTACTAAAGTATAATAGAGCTTTAACATCATGATGTATATGAATTATCAATGAGTTACTATAAAACTTTTAATTATTCTCATCAAGTGATTAAAGTAGACACTGCTGTGTTTGTGCAGGTCTCATCCAGAAATCTATTACAAGTACTGACAAAAACTTTGTGGAAAATACATTTTTAAAAGCATGTCAATGAGTATGTAAAACATACTGGAAATGGCAGTCTTTCTGCTGTCAGTTTAACAGGCTCATAACGTATTTTTGATGACTGGAAAAGTGAAAAATGACGATGTCCTAAAATGGACACCGTATGGCACAGTCAGATGCTCTTTACCACAGCAACAGATGCCAACAGAAAAGTCACCTGACTTCTGGGAATCACAGAGCATTGAAATAAACCTACATGGCTGCTGATTGTGGGATAGGCAAGGCGCCAAAATGCAGAGAATCAACCCTCCCCCACAACTAGGACTCAGTTTTAACGTACAGGACTGGTGCTCCTCCTGTTGGAGGCATTTAGTAAGTCAGGCTGTTAAGAAAGAAAGTGAAATTGAAATGAAATAAACAATAGCAGAGGGTGCGCCACTGATATTAATTACCTAACAAAGCCGTGCTCTCCCTTTAACTGAGCATTGCTTTAGTGGAGTTACAGAGTAGCTTAAAGAAAAACAATTGAAGTTCAACTAAGACAATGAAATATGGTCTTCTAATTCATATCACCATTTATATTTGCAGGAGTTAACTTTATAGTAAGATAATTCAAGTTTTAAATTACTTTATAGGAACACATCAGTTTGTAGACAGAACAGGGTGATTTGATTAAGCTCGATGTTTTACATTTTATGCGACAAAGATACTTATCTCACAAATTTGCAAACCAGACAAATGTGTTCTCTTTTTCTGTTATAGTAACTGTAGCCTCTATTCTAATGCTTAACATAATATGACCTTCAAAAATATTCAATTACAGTCTGATGTATTGTATTAAACAATACAGTTAGAAAATAAAATGTTTTCCAATTTTAACCACACCTGTCATCCACATGACATATGGTCTATCTCAGAAAGCTAAGAAAGTTAATTTAACAGATTCCCCACAATATGAAACTTCTTGAAGCACATTGATCAAAAGATCTTTCAATACACGTCAGGATTGTCGTGAAAATCCTAATACTTTCACTACAAGGCGCCAGAGTGAAACTTAATAATACATTGTGTTGTATTTTCATATGAATCTTAAAATAACATTCTAACAAAAAGAAGCATACGTTTTCTATATATGCTGTTTTGATGTCTAATAAGTGCATGCTTTTGATTCCTTCAGTGACCTTTTTAAATTTTCCATCCATCTATCCATCCATTTTCTTGCCCTGCTTTATCCATTATTCTAGCATCATAGTGTACAAGACAGGAACTAACCTTGGATGGGACACCTGTCCATTTCAGGACACATTCACACTCAGTCTCAGTGGACTAAGTTAGAATTACCAGTTCAATAAAATACATGACTTTGGTGTTTGGAATAAAAACTGAAGCAGTTGACTATTCTGTAAAGTGACTGAATTAACAAGTCGGCCAACGTGAGGTTTTGACCATGGCCCTTTTAAATATGTAAGCCAAATATCCATCCATTCGCTATCCAACCCACTATATCCTAACTACAGGGTCACGGGGGTTTGCTGGAGCCAATCCCAGCCAACACAGGGCACAAGGCAGGAAACAAACCCCGGGCAGGGTGCCATCCCACTGCAGGACACACACACACACTAGGGACAACTTAGAATCACCAATGCACCTAACCTGCATGTCTTTGGACTGTGGGAGGAAACAGGAGCACCCGGAGGAAACCCACGCAGACACCGGGAGAACATGCAAACTCCACACAGGGAAGACCCAGGAAGCAAACCCACGTCTCCTTACTGCGAGGCAGCAGCGCTACCACTGCGCCACCATGCTATCCCAAGCCAAATATATTACTTGGAATTCAAAGAATAAAGGAAGATTAAAAATGACTAAATCTGGTAAGGCTTGAGAATGAACCCTTTTTCAAACACCTTCAGATAACACTGACAATTATAACAACGCACCACACTTGCTTTCTACCAGTTTTCCCCAGAGAATTAAGGTGTGCACACATCTAAAAATCACTAAAAATATTAACTGAGGTACAAACATACTAAAACAACATTTTTCTTAGAAGTGATCTCCTAGATGTATAAGAGTACTGCTGCGAAAGGAGAGCTGCAACATTAAAAAGGGTAAAGAAAAATCCAGCAAGAAAAAAACAAATTAGCATTATTCTGGTAACCTGTCCAGGGTTAAATACTTTTTTCCTGGTGGATACTTTATTCAAAGGCTCTTACAACACAATTGTTTTCATTTGTCTTAACGTTTTATTTGAAGCATACAGAGTGTAAGACATTTGTTAGAAATCTCACAATGAACAAGAGAAGGGAACAGAAATGGCAACCTTCTGATTTACAGACATATCCTTTCCCTTGTTGCTGTCAAGAGCCTCTGGCTTATCATATAACAGAAATAAATCAGACATGAAAATAGTACACATACAAAATAAGTCTGTAATGTATTTTTAAGTGAAAATGAAACTTTTGTCATAAGACCTGGGCACACATCCTAATATTTGCATCGTCACCTGGAAATGACTATATCGAAATTTGAATTCAGTCACCGGGTATTGTTAGGTGTTTACTCAGAAGATGAACTGTTTCATCTGGAAAGTCCCTGCTTGCTGTATCTTGATGTGTTGTGGTGTCTGACAGTCACCTTGCGGAGTGAAGGTGAACTGCATGAATAAACGCCGCAGCCATTTTATGCTAAAATTCTTAAAACCTTAAAATGGAGACAATCATAATACACTAGAATGCCATACTAGAGGCTAAGCGACATACAGTGTTACGGTATCATCAAAAACTAATCTTTCTTCACCAAATAAAATTTGCAATTGAGGAGTCAGAAATAAATATTACTAGATAAATCAGATGAATTTGAAATAAATTGCTTACTAAATTATAATATCATAGAATAGCAACAAATTGTCAAAAAAGTTAACAAAGTTTATCTATTATAAAAAACCTATACATATTTTGTTTACATGGTTATACAAAAACAATAATTCATTTCTTGTATTGTTCAAAAGCACACAAGGAGTGCCTCAATGGGCTTTAACAGGCCCTGTTTTTGATAATCCCCCAGCCTTGACTCCCTAAGAACACAAGAAATCTTCTCTCCGGAGATGTTAGAGCTCATTCTCCCTATTTGTCCATTTATATTGTATTCTGAATTGATACTTTTTCATTTTGACCCAGTGTTCATATTGAACAAAAGAAAATATTTGCAAATGATTCTTTTGTATGAAAAGCACTGTACTGTATATAAATGAAGAAATGGAGAAGAAGCCTTGTAGGGGTAGTTATCTACAAAGGCTTTAATGTATTTTATTCTATCCATCATGTTTTTGTGAGATACATAGATTGTCCTGTTTAGTCATACTGACATTTATATTTATGTGATGGTGCAAAAATGTAATTCTCCTTAAGCCATTTATGCAATCATTGTTAAAAAAATTGGCTTAATAAAGTTGGTTAGTATGCTATGAAAATAAATGTAAAAGAAGGTTGCTGACTGAAGTGCTCTGCCTGGTGTAGTAATACGCAATATTTAAAATATTCTATCAGTGGTACAAACTGCTCCATCAGTCAGACTTACTGTACGCTCTACTAAATTCAGGGGGTCCAAAAATGGGTAGATGAATAGCATGTAAATCCTGGACCAAAGGTTGTATTGGTGAAAAAATGTAACATAGCACAGTATGCCATATCTAGTACAAAGGATCACATTCTGCTGCTTAGGGCCAAACACAATTGTAACACCCCTTTGAATTAGCAACATCGTATCCAATATGTCCACCTCCATTCAAACTCCTGACTACCTCAAATGTGTTTAAGAAGCATATGTTTGGTGAACTTTTGTCTGTTAGGTTTTTATAATCTAGGAATTGTAACTCGTATTTTGTTCTGAGCTCTTCACTTGTGATGATCAATTTGGTACTCTTGTCCTGTACCACATGCAGAATGATGTTTACTCGATTATTGTGACCTCTTTTGTAAGTCACATTAGATAAAAGCTTCTCCTAAGCAAATAAATATATTAATGTAAAAGCAACAATACACAGAGTGAATACTGTAGTGCTATGGCATTTTTATTTTAGACACTCATTCAGTGTGCTTTGGGACACCAAAATTGGGTTTTTCAAGATTTCCCAATGATAGTTCAATAACCTCATCCTGCACCAGTGCAGATACCTTGGTTGAATACATCAATAGACACTGCCTGGAGTTCTCTTGGGAAACAATTCCACACAAACCAGATTGTCAGTGTGCATAAATGAAAAAAATATAAAACTGGTGATATCCTTACAATAACTAAGTTGGCCTTTCAGAAGTGCTCTTCTGTTTAAATTTCCTGTGCCAGTTCACGCTGTATAATATTGTATCCAGGCCATTAAGACTACCCTGTGTCCTTGCACTGTCGAGGTAATTTTTAAATCAGTTGCCCTCTGATTTATGGGCATCATTTCTGGGGTCAGTTGAAGCAAGGCAAAGCTCCAGCATTTTAAAACACCACAATGGAGTAAGCAGATTCACAAAAATGGAAGATGATAATTGTTTATATACATTAATTATAATTTTAATGTAATTGATTTAAGTGAGAACTAGGTAAACATTTTAATAAAAGTCTGAAATAAATATTCCTTGATTGTCATATTGTCTTACATACTACTAGTGTAATTAGGATTCACCCTGTATAACTGGAACAACATCATAAATATAATCTTTAGGAGTCACACTAAGAAAATGGCTCATTGTGTGTGTGAATTCAATCAATAAATTAAAGCAGAAAGGAAAAGTCAGGTGAATTATTGTAATCTGTGTACGTCACACACTTTTGCACATGAGGAGCTTGATCTGAATCTCAGCCAATCATATGTTGTTTTGCTGGCTCAAAGTATTTAACAAATAAAACAAAAAATGTTTTTCTTTGGATTTATAATTAATTACTGCATAACTTGTCATTTGTGTCAGAACAGCAGACTGTCTCTAACAGATTAAAATCAGATGACTTCCATTATGTGACCTTAAGAAGTGTAACTATAAACTCCCAAATTCACGCCTCTCTGGAGAGTTATCCTGTCAGCCCACAGTGTAATGTTAAGAAAGAAAACCGGGACTTTTCCGTCTCATTCTTCCTGTTTGAATGCAAAGAATAAACTACATTTTTATAGTATCTGACTAAAGTAGAGCACTTCCCAGTCTACATAGGAATGAAAGTGACAGCACAGAACAGGCAAACACATTAGCCTGGACAAAGGACCATACTTAACAACAGTAACGTAACCTCAGTAATGGCTGTGTATAGCTTACCTGGCTGTAGGGGCAAAAGAGCAAAAAACAATGTAGAAATAGTTGGTGCTCCAGGAGTAAATTACCTGGGGACAGTTACTTTATTTATTTCAAACTGCTTTGATGGCTTAGTTCTGAAGTGTCAGGAAGGGTGGAAATCCACTTCAGGCCAGAAAACATTAAGTCTAGAGAAAAATAGAAAAGAATTAGCAAACATTGACTGATGAGAGGAAGAGAAGACAGTGTTAGGACATTCAGGATGAAAGTGGCAAGAGAGAGCATTTCTGTGTGGTATGCGGGAAGTGGGCAATTGGGTAAGAAAACACACGAAATAAAAAAGGGCAAAAAACATCTGCACTGATAAACCCAGTGAGGCTGCTCATTTCAACATTTCCTTTATTTACTTTGTGTTCTCCTTTTGTGTGAGTTTAATGAAAATACATGCACTTATATTCAACATTCTCAGTATCCTTGGCATTACTGTGAATGATGAAAAAGCCTGGAGGGCACTTAACCATCTGTACTAGCTGCAAAGTAAATAATGAAAAAAAATATGTAACAATAATAATAATAATTCATTACATTTATATAGCACTTTTCTCAATACTCAAAGCGCCATCCACACATATATACTCCTAGCTGATTGTACAGATCTGCAATGAAAACAGAGTAAGACAACAGTGACACTGGCATACTGCGGTGGGCTGGTGCCCTGCCCAGGGTTTGTTTCCTGCCTTGCGCCCTGTGTTGGCTGGGATTGGCTCCAGCAGACTTCCGTGACCCTGTAGTTAGGATATAGCAGGTTGGATAATGGATGGATGGATGACACTGGCATATGTATTGTTTTAATTGGAAAAGACATAAACTAAAGAAAATAAAACAAGTCAATAAATATCCTCTTAGCAAGACAATATTTCAAATGCTTAACCAAATTGTTTAACATTTTCAGTCAACTTCAGTTCTTTCAAGGTACTGGTGAAATCAGTTTTAAGTGTTACTTGTGACATTCTGCTGACATTTAGAAGGTGTATTACCAGCCAGGACACTTAACAAAACTCTCAAAAATAGATAATAAAATGTGCAGTACAATGGTTAACACAGCTGCCTCACAGATCCAAAGCCCTGTGTTTGAGTCCCGTGTTTTACTGCTGTCTGTGTGGACTTTATGTAATATCCACATGTTTTCAAATACTGTGGTTTCCTACCACATCCTGATCATGCGTGCATGTGTGTGTGTGTGTGTAAGTTTTAGGTTAAATGGCAGTTCAAACTTGGCCGTGTGTGGGTACTTATGAGTGGATCCACGATGGAGTGGCGCATTGTTCACTGCTTATTCCTGCTTTGTGGCTAATGTTGCTAAGACAGACTTGGCTTCCTGTGACCTTAAATTGGAATTGCAGAATTT
Organism: Polypterus bichir lapradei; assembly: GCA_026402145.1. Classification (NCBI taxonomy): domain Eukaryota; kingdom Metazoa; phylum Chordata; class Cladistia; order Polypteriformes; family Polypteridae; genus Polypterus; species Polypterus bichir. Next base: position 41,299,516 of record JANRMT010062796.1, read on the forward strand.
AGAAATGTTTAGCTATATCAATAACAAAATATTGCTCTACCACCTCAAACAAATGTATCACTTCTCAGTACACAGATAGAGTACAGAACTTTTTTTTAAAATTAAAGAAGCAAGTTATGTGTAAATCTACTGTCAAATGTAAAGATTTTGAGTTTTAGTCTATGGGAGTGCACAGTTGTTTAGAAATTGTTAGTTAGACCAATGTGTGTGTGCCTTATGTTACATTGGCCTACATTCTGTTAGTTTTTGCTTTGCAGCCAATAATGAAAGTACAGTTCAGCTCTCCATAAGTCTGCAAAGAAAAGTTAAATCTGTTAAGAAAATGATTTAATCTTAAATATTATCAAAACTATGGCAAGATAGATGTTAAATATAGCATCAGAAGAATAATTGTTAGGGGCTGTTGGTGGCATAAATGTATGAATGGTATGATAAAGTTAATCAGGAAAGGGTTAATTATGTGAATTATATGTGAAAAAAAACCTGCAAACAAGTATGTCTTTTATGTGTTCTAGTTTAAAGAGAAACAAGTCAATGCAAAACTGAAACCTAACCAGTGAAACTTGCCTAGCAACTGGTGATGTTCCAAGTTTACAGACATTGGCAGAAAAAAACCCAAATGTTTGGTGTCTCTACCTATTTGATTTTCTTATGCTTGAGGAATGTTTAATTTAAAAATGAAATGCTTCTTTGGGTATGATAGATGGGGCCCTTAATATACAGCAGGGTGAAAAGTAAGGACAATTATTTCAGAGAATAAAATATTCAAAGAAGAAAAGAAAACACAAAGTACAAAAATAAAATAATAAACATGCTACATTTCTGTGCCCAAATTAATGGGTCTTGATCCATACCAGGAATCCCCTCTAGCCCCCACCCCTCTTTTCCTGCCTCCCTCCCTCTCCATGAATGGGCCTCTCATCCTTTCACCAGTTAAGCATTTCAGCGCACTCATATTCCAGCTGCTCACTCAATAAGTTCCTAACCATGAAGTGATGTCAAACTTCCCACCATGGGGACTTTTAGTCCAATCAACAAATTATTTCTGGGGTCAGGGACAGCACTACATTTTCTCCAGGACCAGCAGGTGAGCTCTCCTAATATCTCCTGACGTCCCAATATCTCTAAGCCTTTACAGTAGTTTCCCAAAAGAAGTCAGAGTATACAGAAAAATTATAAGGGAATCTCGGAAAATACTGTGATAGAAGAAGAGCCTGAAAATGTTTTCACCTCAAAAAACAATATAAAAAAGAAACAGTTACAAATAATCAGTATGAAGGACTCATTTATAGGAAAAATAGACATAAGGTGCTGGAGAGAAAAGGGACTTCACTAGCACAGATTGAAAATTATGGCTGTGTGTTGCATAGCAAACTTTGGATTTGTAAAAGTGAGATCCTTAATGATAGTGACACCTTTATACAGAATAAGTGCTGAAAATGGCAATGGGGCTTTTAACCCAATTTTAGGTATGTATGGTTTTTGCTTTGAATCCATATCTGCTGTTATCTGTCTGAACTTTGTGGTGAAGGATCACTGAACAGATGATTGCAGTAAAGCCATTATGATTTAATAAAGGCAGAGTATACTCACATCTGTGATGGAAAGATATAGTCAAGCTGATTTTGCCTGCAGCTAAATCATGCCGTTCAAAACATGGAAAGTACTGTCAAACAAAATTCAATGGGCTTTGACATAGAGAACACTGGGATAAATTAGCAGTTATCTCAGATTAACAGTTAAAAAATCAAGCTTCTTAAGCTAAGGTGGAGATTCCACATAAAGCAGGTGTATTTAAGTAGTAATAATCTGTAGTAATTTAAGATATATTGATTCCACA
>JANRMT010062796.1:41301455-41338465 GCA_026402145.1 Polypterus bichir lapradei
CAGAGCTCACTGTATAGATTTTTTCAAGCATTAACTTAGGCGAGCATGACTGATCTTTTTTTTTAATGATGTACATGCCTATAAAAATATGCATAGTATCAGAAACACGCCTGCTAAAAGTTACCTTTGCACAATAACAATAAGGTACTTTGCTGTTTGTGCAGATGCTGTGCTCTCACTGTGGTGGTGTACCTTTTGTGCAGGTGGTGTACTCACTCTTTGGAGCAGAACCTGTAAAGCACAAGTGAAAGACTGGCAATTAAATTAATTATTTGGTTTCATAGTTCTAAGTGACACTACAAGGTGTTTAAAATTCATGGAAAGTCAAAATAGTGAGCCACCCAAAGGGATTTCTGACAAAGAACAGCACAGTGGAAGAGCATCCACTGGAATTCTTTTGGCATGGGAGAGTAGAGCTGTGTGACAGAACTAGCATCTGGGAGGGGATTCATCCAGTGATTTAATTTCTAACCAACATACAGTAGTCTAGCACAGGCTCTGGGCAGATAGTCCTGCTGGCCGGATAGTCCTGCTTTTATCCAGTGCTTCATAACATGGTGTTAAATGGCAGAATAAGGACTAAGTCCTCAGGGGGCACCCAGTTACAGTCCCCAATTTGCCAGAAGACAGCAAATAACACGTGGTGGGGTGACTGCTTGGACTGTAGTGTCTGTAAGCAGCAAATAGCCACCAAGGAGAAGACAGGGTACATAACTTTTTAAACAAGAATTAACAATGCAGGATCACCTCCAGTTAAACACTTGTGTACTTGATTGAATGAGTGCTTATTATTGCTGTCTTCATAAAACAATGTCAAAGTGAGTTTTGTCATTTCAACAACAGAAATAAATCTCACAAAATAAATGATGAGTGCCTCTTGATAGTGTTATGAGGAAGTTATTTGGAGTTGACATTAGATGTTTCTGCCAATGCCTCTCCTTGAGCTTATTACTATTTAATCTTACTAAATCAAAACCTAACTGAAGGAAAGGGCATGTTAAACTTTCTCTGGCAGGCCATTGTAACTGACAGTCATAATTGCATCGGATTCAATGCAGAGTATGAAAACTAATAGTGCCATTGGCAGGACCCTTGAATCACATGAAGGAATTGAAACAAGAGTGTGCTTTTTTAAAGTGATCAAAAATGATCTGGAATTTTAAAAGAAATCTATGAAATTAGTGAAATACAGAAACTGACTTTATCACATGTGCTGTCTCGTGTTAAACTTTGGCCTCTTCACAGGGGATATTGCAGCCTGATAATTACCAAAAAAATTACAAAATCAGTTCTATGCTGTTAGGTTTCAGTCATATTCCTCTGGTATTTCTATTTCAGGATCAGCTGCAGTTTCAGGGGATGTTGCAAAAAAGGCTTGGATGATGAGGTTGCACTTCTTCCATGAGAGTGCTTCTAAGTGGCTAGCTTTACAGCAGTTATACCATTCCAACTAATTTCTTTAAGATGCCATATTATTTGAACCTTTTGGAAGACTTCTTCTTCTTCTTTCAGCTGCTCCCGTTAGGGGTTGCCACAGCGGATCATCTTCTTCCATATCTTACTGTCCTCTGTCATACTTGACAAGCTGTGAAAAGTGAAAATAAAGATAATTTAGCTATCAAATGAGCAATTAAGATTGGGCACTAAATCTGCTGCTTATGTAGGAATTGGGATGACCTGCCATTTCTAGTGGCTTTTAGTATTTGGTTAAAGGCTTACACCTTTACAGGGATGCACAGAGGTGTATGTTTTTACAGGTTGTGAAAACTAAGATGTAAGATTCACAAATTTAATTTGGATTATGATTCCTACATTATGCAACAGACTTTCTGTTTTACTATGGATCATAATGGCATGTCCTCTGTGTTGAAATTTCTAATATTGTAAAAAAACGAATGCCTGTTCCTTTCTAATCCTCTTCTTCTTTCAACTGCTCCTGTTAGGGGTTGTCACAGCGGATCATCTTCTTCCATATCATCCTGCCTTCTGCATCTTCTTCTGTTACACCCATCACCTGCATGTTCTCTCTCACCACACCCATAAACCTTCTCTTAGGCCTTTCTCTTTTCCTCTTGCCTGGCAGCTCTATCGTTAACATCCTTCTCCCAATATACTCAGCATCTCACCTCTGCTCATGTCCAAACCAACACAATCTTGCCCCTCTGACTTTGTCTCCCAACCGTCCAACTTGAGCTGACCCTCTAATGTACCCATTTCTAATCCTATCCATCCTCATCACACCCAATGCAAATCTTAGCATCTTTAACTCTGCTACCTCCAGCTCTGTCTCCTGTTTTCTGGTCAGTGCCACCGTCTCCAACCCATATAACATAGCTGGTCTCACTACCATCCTGTAGACACTGTCACTCTATTAAAAATATAATTGTTCAAAGGTATGATGGCAAAATAAATAAGAAATTGTTATATGGATATAACAAAAATATCACCTCATTCCTAACACTGCTTAATCCAAATAAGGGCAGCAGGGAGGATAGCCCCTAAGTCAGCAGCACTGGAGGCAAGGTGAGAAACGGTCCTCAAAATTGCAAAAGTCCTATGAATACACTCATACAGGGGTTTGGTGCCATCATTTAACCTAACCTGCACAGGTTTAGGGTGGTGTGAGCAGCTCCTCCAGGGAAAGCTGTGCAGACACAGAGAGAACTCCACACAGACAGCATGCAGGAATAGCATTCAAACCCAGGATGAAGGATCCATTAAGCAACAGTACTTCCACAATTTTGCCATCAAAATGATGTATTTCTAAATATGTTTATTTATATTGGGTCACAGACTTTTTTTTAATTAACAGAAAACAAGCACCCTTTAAATAGTGCCGTTCTGTCGTCAAAAATCAAGGTACTTCAAAAATACTCACACTGTGAGTTAGTAGTAGCAATTAAACTAATAATCTAGTGATTTAATGTGCAGAATCTTATCAATTTGTCCACACCATCAATTATTCAGGAATTTATTTTGAAAACTGTCCCTCCCAGCGTAGTCTTTCAAGACTAATCACTAGATGTATCTAATGCTTTGATATTTTCTTGTCTTCCAGTGTGGTTTATTCTTCCTCAAGACTAAAACCATAGCTCCTACAAACTGTCCTCTTGTATCACCGTAAAATGGTCATTTTCTCATTTCACTGTTGAATATCTCTACACTGAAATCTACATTTTTTCCACCTGAATATAAAACTTGCACACATATGGACGGGCCTACATAAATAAACTGAACTTGCAGTGATTAGTGATGCTGCCTGACATGTTCATGAGATCAGGTTTGACTATATTTGAGGAGTTTACACATTCTCCCTATGACCGGGTGCCTTTTTCTCTGAATATTGTGGTTTCTTCTCCAACATCCTAATGACATTCTAATGACACCTACCAGTATATTAGGTGGATTGGTGATGCCAAACTGGCCCAGTGTGTGTGAGTGTTGGTGTATGTCTTAACAATCCCACAAATATTATATTGAGTGAAGTGGTTTAAGGAAATGGATTGGCTTAATAAAATAGTTTTTTAATAAATTAAAAAGTGAAATGATACTGTAAGTAATTCAACAATCAGAATGATAGCAGAAATACATACTTTACATACTGTATACACTATATATTTTGTATGATTGTTGAATGTTAAATTCCTACAGCTTATTTTTGTTCACAAATAATTAATACGGATAACATAGCCTATTAGTCACTGCACGAGAAATTCCCTTAGACAGTCAAAGTCATCGGTTCACGTTATTAAAACATGCCAGGGCACCAGCGCACCGAATAAAGAAACCGAAAATAAAGATTTGGTCAAAGAAGCTGGGGTAAAGGTTCATTATTGTACCACACCCTGTAATTACCACACCAACATGATGATTATGCTGTGCTGTTATGTGCTGTTAGGTGTTTACCATAAACTGTCAACGATCACAGTGGAAAGTCCCTGGCTGCCCTCTCGTTATCTCTGGACTTCAGATGCCAGTAGAGCCTGATAGTCCCCTAGTGGAGAGAAGGTATTATTGTGGTAGTGCAGCATGGAGACATTTTAGGATTGTCGACTTTTTTTGCAACTAAAATGGCGGATGGGACGGTATAAGCACACCAGCTAAAGTCTAAAAAAGACCACATATGTTTCTTATTTCTGTGAGTAGGATCTCTAATTTAGTGTGAACTAAGCAAATAAGTTGAAATATGAAAAGAGTAATCAGTCCTGGAAAGCAAATCTATGTTTACTATTAGCTTTGGAATCATGTGCTGTAGTACTGTCACAAGAAGCAGGCTGAGGCACATTAGACACAGCATCCATCATAACCATAAATATTATTAGCAATGTATTGCCAATAAAAAAGCGTATGGTATTTCTTACTAATATTGAGATATCACCTTGCTGTTAACAGACGAACAGCTTTATATCAAAAGCATAAAGTGAAATTTGTAGCTGAACTAAAGGGGAATTTCTGAATTTTTTAATTCACAACTTTGCAGCAAATTTTGCTCCTAAAATGCTTTGCACAACTGCTTGAAGTAAATCAGTTTTGGCAAGAATTCCAGGAAAGTAATAGAATGTTTTGCCTACTCGACTTTCACTGTTGCTGTTTTGCATGGCGTGATCAGGCATTCTTTACCAGAGCAACAGCGTTCTACTTTAAAGTCACCTGACTTCTGAGAAGCTGGTAGCTGGTGCCTTGTGCCAGGGAAGGCGGGCACTACTGTAAAGTGTTTGTGAGTAACAGAGCTGTCATAGCATGGATTATTTTTCTTAATTCTACAACGCCCTCTTTTGGAGGCTTTGATTAGACTTAGCTACAGTGCAAAGTAATACTCTAAAGCAAAGGTGTTCAACTCTGATCCTGCAGAGATGCAGTGGCTGTCACTTTGTTAATCAGTGACCAGTTTCTGTGGATAATTGACTTATTTTCCCTTTGTTATAATCGCCTTAATTTTAAGACTAAGTCCTCTGAATTAATTCTTTCTTCCTTAAATGGCAGCCACACAAAAAAGAGATATAAAGTGAGCCAACAGATGACCATTTAAGTTAGGGCCTTAAACTTCAACCAATTTCACTCAAGCCAGTTTCTTAATTAGAAGCTGATTCTTGTTGTTAATTTAACCCGTTATTTAATTCCATGGCCTGCTGGCCTGTTGGTGCTTTCATTTTGCCACAGCAGACATTTCTCAAACTGTTAATTGTTTTTCTAAGAGCACTATTAAAATGTTTTGTGGACCTGAGTACTGAAACATTCACCTTTCTTTCTTTCCAGATATTGTATGATGGACACAGGTTAGCTGATCATGTGTTGGCTCATTCTGTATCTCATTATTATTTGTCTGCTAATTAAGGGGAAAAGAAATAATTAAGAAGTTCAAGCTCTAAACAGAAAGTCAATTAAAATTAAGGCAAAAGGAGTTCAATTAGTAGCAAAAACTGGACACTAAGTGAGAAAATGTTTAGAATGAAAACCTGCAGCCACTGTGGTCCTCCAGGATCAGAATTGGACACCCCAGTTTTAAAGAATGCTCCATTAAAATTATGAAGAAAACTTATTTTAAGGTGTTACTGAAAACATTTAAATCAATTGGTGAAGCAGCATTCAGGCTGGTCTTAACTAGGAGATCTGTAGCTGCCGAAGTGTTTTGTCAAACAGTTTAATTTATTTAAGTAAAAAATAGTTTCAATAATAGTAATAATAATAATAACAATAATTCTTTAAATGTATATAGCACTTTTTTCACTACTCACAGCAGTTTACATAGCAAGTGGGGATCCACTTCTACCACCATCTAGATGAAGTGATGACAGCCATTTTGCACCAGTATACTCACCACACGCTAGCTACTAAGTGGTGAATGGGTGAGACATACTTAATCATCTAGAGACAGGGGGTGATTAGGGGGCAAAAATGACTAGGCCATGGTGGGGAATTTAGCCAGGACATCAGGAAACACCCTGCTCTTTACAAATGATGCCCAGGGATCTTTTATGATGACAGAGAGTCAGGACCTCGATTTTACATTAGATCCAAAGGACAGTACAATTTTTCCAGCACAGTGCCCCCATTACTTCACTAGGGCATTGGGACTCACACTCAGAGTGCAAGGTAAGCACCTCCCATTGGCCTCGCCAACACCTCTGACAAGAACAATACAAGCTTTTTCCTGCTTGGCCTTCTATTCAAGTACTGGCCAGGCCTGAACATGCTTAGCTTCAGGGGAATTACCTGTTCTGAAGTGCATGTAGTATGGCAAATTTAATTTAACATGTACTTTTAAAAAGTCTAAGTACACAAATCTGTGTGAAGACTGAATGTTCTCCCTGCCTGTATAGGTTTTCCCATCATGTCCCCAAAGTTGGGCATATTTGGTTGATTGGTGATTTCAAGTTGCTCCGATAACTTCACCTTCATTTAATCCTGATACTCTGTATATTCAGTTCATTATAATAACTATTCATGGTGGCTCTAAAATCCATACTAACCCCTACTCTCTCTTCTGTTTCTTTTCCCGGTTTTCTGTGGTGGCGATCTGCACCACCACCACCTAATCAAAGCACCGTGATGTCCTACATTGATGGATTAAAAGCCAGAAGTCTACATGACCATCATCATCAAGTCCTTCCAAGAGAACCCTAAATACAAAGAGGACTGTTTCATTTATGTTAGGTAGAATGCCCAGAGGGGACTGGGCGGTCTTGTGGCCTGGAACCCCTGCAGATTTTATTTTTTCTCTCCAGCCGTCTGGAGTTTTTTTTTTTTTGTTGTTTTTTTCTGTCCTCCCTGGCCATCGGACCTTACTCTTATTCTATGTTAATTAGTGTTGCCTTATTCTAATTCTTACTTTGTCTTTTATTTCTCTTTTCTTCATCATGTAAAGCACTTTGAGCTACATAATTTGTATGAAAATGTGCTACATAAATAGATGTTGTTGTTGTTGTTGTATGACTGTGACTCTGGGTGTGTGTGATGGACTGGCACCCTGTGCAGGCTATGGCTCCCAACAGACCTGAACTATGTTAAGAGGGTATGAAAATGTAATGTTATATTACCTCTTTGTGTGGTAGTGTAGTGGTTAAGGTTTTTGACTTCAGCCTCTGGGGTTGTGGGTTAGCATCCCACTACTAACACTGTATGACTGTGAGCATCTCAGTTTGCATCCTTCTGCTCAATTTTGAAAAAGAGTATATCTAAAATATTATATCTAAAATATTGTAAGTTTCTTTGGATAAAGATGTTAACCAAACAAGTAAATGGTGACACAGAGTGGCATTGTGTCTAGGGCCACCTCTTGCTTTGCATATATTAATGCTGAGGAAGACTCTTAACTCCGATCATTCTTACAAGAAAAATAGTTTACAGTAATAAAAGGTTAGTGACTGTCATTGTGTGCAGCTCATTAACAAAGGGAAGGAGATTATTGAGAGTAATAATCATCTTGTTTATTGCATAAAAGCAAGCAGATACTAGTTAAAGAGGAAAGCTTTTTAATGTGTGTGATAAATGTGTGCTGGTTTAGTGTTCACATAATGTAACAATTTGACTGTAAACAGCCTAATGAGGCTGCCCTCAGTTTGGTGACTGGAATACACTGTGGTTATTTTTTGCCCTTATCTGTCTGTGAAGCGTCTATTAATAAAAATCCCCTTTTTGGAGAAGAACTGCGAGAAATTTTAATGAAAAAATCAGGGGCTTTTTTCATGCAGTACTTGTGGTGACATATAAATCACAATGTGGTGAATTTCTTTTTTGGGCTTCATGTCCTTATTTGTTGTTTACATTAGTTTGTGCATAGGAGATAATGTTATAGCATTGTGTATAGACAATCTATTCATAATGTAATTGATACTAAACACTAGAGAAAATGGACTGAATACTAACTGGCATAAGCAAATTTATATAAATTTATAATTGGAATGAGGTCCAGGAAGGGCAGATGCTGGACATAATGGAGCATTTCTTAGCTTCAGTAACCAGTAGGCAGGACACACCTTAGTGACAGGGCACAGCTCCAGCATGAAGCACACAAAAGCAGTGATCCATTACAATAATATGCAAATAGTTCTTTTTTATGTCACAACAAACAATAGGTACTTGTTCTCCTACATTCTTCTCTTGCATTGCTACAAAACTGTTCAAGCCAAACTGGACTAGTTTGTTATTAAAGTTTATATTATTTAATAGCATGAATGAACTCTTTTAAGGGCTTATTTTAATTTAACTGAAAAGCATTTGCAAGTTTTTAAAAAATTATTTTTATATGAGGCTCTTTCAAATTATTATATGGTGTAGAATATCAAACAGTAAAAAATACAAAGTGCAAATATAGTAAAATTCTGATAGTTCAGGACAGCTGGATCCAAAATATTACTCAATTATTTAATACATTCTGCTCTCATAGATACTAAAAGCTGGTGTTATATACACAGTGGACAGTATACTCAGTCATTGAAAAAAAATGTCTTTAATTCAATGCTTAATTTAAGAAAAAAATCAGAGAACATAGCAGTGACTTTAGTTTTAAACAGTATAAATACACCTTACAATCTATATTTACATCTTTTTAAAGTAATAGCAGTGTTCTTTCTCCAGACTGCTATAATGGATGGCATACAGAGACTGAAATCCCAGTCGTGACTGAATACCTGGGTGGGAGACCAGTATAATGGAAGGGCTGGGAAAGATAATTCATTCGGGACATTTTCTACCCCCAAAGTGTTTGGTGGCAGCCTCTATGGGGTAAGATTCACATACAGACTACCACAGGGCATGCTGGAACTCTGTGGGCTCTGTGGGGTTCTGTGTTGTTGAGGACTTCCAATTGGCTTGGAAGGACTTTCATTACGCTATGCCCTAGCACTGGAAGTACTCCCAGGCCCAAGATAAAAGGAAGCTCCCTGCCACATCCAGGTGAGCTGGAGTAGGGTGGAAGTAGACAAATCTCGTCTGGGAGGAGTGGAGGAAAGAAGAGAAAGAGAGAGAAGAAAAGGATGGCATGGGGGTTTGTTTCTCCCTTGTTTATAAAGTCTGTTGTGAAAGGTATTTATAAGAATAAACCTTTTATTCACACTGGGACTTGTGTCTGTGAGATTGTGTCAGGGGTTTAGGGTGCTGAAACACCCCCTGTGTTTTTTGGATGACTATATTTTTTCATCCATCCATCCATTATCCAACCCACTATATCCTAACTACAGGGTCACGGGGGTCTGCTGGAGCCAATCCCAGCCAACACAGGGTGTAAGGCAGGAAACAAACCCGGGCAGGGCACCAGCCCACCACAGACTATATAAATATATATATATATATATATTTTTTTTTGTACAATTTGATAAGATGTTTAATTAAAAAAGCCAACATTGCTAACATGTTGGGCTATTTTGGGATGTTACATTATTGGATAAAGGAATCACCAAATGTTACAGTGATCAATGCATAAAGTACATACATAAAGTTTCAAACATACAGTCTAGTCATACATATTTATAGCAACTCAATAGAAATAAAAACAGCAACATAATGGAAACACTAGAGAAGAGCAGCACATGGGTAACTGTTGGCCTTTCATTTTTTGTATTCAAAGTATGTCCTGAAGATAGAGTGGCTTTGTGACTCTCCCATTATGGACAGGCTTATGATCCTGAGGCTAGGCACACTAGGCAGGTGTCCAAGATTGGTAGAGCAGTGGTTAGTTCTACTGCCCCATAGTTCCAGTGTCATGAGTTTGCTCTAAGTCACTGTTGGTATGGGGTATAGACCTTCTCCTCATGTATGTGTAGATTTTCTGTCACAAACCCTGTTTTTCTGTCTCATCCCCAAACACAAGTCTGTTATGTTAACTGGCAATTTTAAACAGAACCTGTGTGAGTGCAGGTAAGGGTGTGTGTGTGAGAGTCGACAGTTTTGGAAATGTCTGCTGTGGCAGCAACAAGCTATGGAATTAAATAACAGGTTTAATTAATAAGAAACGTTGGCATCTAATTAGGGGACTGCTTGGAGTTTGAGGCCCCATCTTAAGTGGTCGACTGTTGGCTTGCTTCACATTTCATTTTTGTTTGTCTGCCATTAAAGGAAGAATAGCAGTAATTCAGAGGACTGAGTCTTTAAAAAAACAAGGCATTTAAAATGAAGGGAAAATGAAGTCAACTAAAGGCAGAAATTGTTTGCCAAAGACAGTGGCTGTAGGATTATAAAAGAACCTTCCATTAACTATGAACTAATATATAGGCAATAATTTTAAGAAAACTCTGAAAATATTTCTGTTATTTAAATACACTCACAAGGCAGCACAGTGGCGCAGTGGGTAGCGCTGCTACCTCGCAGTTAGGAGATCCGGGTTTGCTTCTCGGGTCCTCCCTGCATGGAGTTTGCATATTCTTACGTGTCTGCATGGGTTTCCTCCGGGTATTCCGGTTTCCTCCAACTGTCCAAAGACATGCAGGTTAGGGGTATGTGTGTGCCCTGCGGTGGCTGGCGCCCTGCCCAGGGTTTGTTTCCTGCCTTATGCCCTGTGTTGGCAGGGATTGGCTCCAGCAGACCCCCGTGACCCTGTAGTTAGGATATAGCAGGTTGGATAATGGATGGATGGAAATATAATCACAAGATAAACTGTGTTGCCATCTTTTGATCACTTGGTAGTCTTCATTTGATCTTTTAGTAGTTACAGCTTAGAGATGAGGCAAAACTATTGTAAAAGCCATTTGTTAATTAGGTTATTTTAAACTGTAGTTTCCTAGTTATGTTAAAATGGTTGCCTATATATTAGTGCTTACTTAATGGAAGGTTTTATTAAAACCCCTATAAGCTAACTTGTAAATGGAGTATTCTAATTATTTCTTGTCATTCTGTCTAGTGACTGGTTCAGTTAATAAACTGCCTTGCAGTTGGTAACACTTTCAAACGTACTGACCGTACTGAAGATACTGAGTTTTCTGAGGTGAAGCCTGTGTAAGTTTGCCATAGAAAAGTAACACAACTTTTAAGTACAGAACATAACTAAAGAGAGAGAGAAAGCTGTGATTGTACTGAAACAGAGATGAAACCTTTTTTGTTTTGTTTTGCCTTTTCTTCTACATGTGTAATTTTTTTTTAATTTGTTCTTTTTTAAATTTTCACTAAACTTTTTTCAAATGAACGTTATTAGACTGTGACATTTCTTTTGTTATTTGTTTGACTCCTGCTGAATCCTACCTTGTCAACTCTGTACCTGCATGATTTTGGGAACCTGGAAAAGACACAGCTACAACTATCAACATCAAGTCAATGGAGAAGGGGAACTTTTTAAAAAAGATACATAGGGAGAAAAGAGTAGGTGAATGCCCAATAATGAAACCTTACATCCCTTATCAAACCTGTTTAATCAAGTCCAAGGTAGTGGGGAGGCTACATATCGCTTTGGGGCTCATGGCAGGAGCCAATCTTGAAGGAGGCAGCGGTCCATCACAGGGCACACTGATGTATATACCAGTTTAGAATCACCTTTGAACCAAAAATGAACATGTTTGGAATGTAACAGGGAAAAGTACTCCAGTAAAAAGAAAACAGAGAGAAAAAGAGGAGAGCATGTGAGCTTCACACACTGTGACTGGAAAATGGCTGATAATCATATTTTTCTGCAGCAATGAGGGAGAAGCACTAACCACTAGACCTTTGTACTGCCCAACTCAATAACTGAGCAAATTGCTTAATCCTCCTGCCCCACTTTAGTACAAAAATACAACTGCAGTAAAGCCCTCTGCTTGTAAAGTGCCTTGGGATGACAAGTATGGAAGAAGCTGTATTAGAAAAAAGGGGGTCTGTTGGTGTTTATTTTTATGTGCTTTGTAATGGGCCTTGTGATGAAGACAGCTGTGAAAAGGACTAAACAAATAAAGAGGAAAGAAATAAGAAGCAGTAACAAGTCATGAATACATATCAGGTATTAATAATATTAAGCTTCTGTGATCAGACAATATTTGTTTTATGTAGTAAAAATAAAATAATAATTTAAGATTAAAACCAAGAAATAATAATACATTTAAACAATTTTTAACAGTTGAATTTAAAATGTAAAATTCAAATAGCAAATGAAAACAGCAACTGATTAAATTCCTTATTTCAAATTCTTTAAAAACAGTATATCCTTGAAAGATCTATAAAGGTCTCTAAACTCTAAATTAGGTGATCTCCAGAGAATCGCAGAGTATTCTTTTGTGCCAAGACCTGGAGATGAAGTAAAACAAGCACAAGTTATAAAACCTGGGGCCATAGACTGGATTGAATTGTTGGTGGAAAAACAAAGTCTTGGATGAGCACGTGCCATTGTAAATCCTTATTCATGTAAATGTTGCAAAGTATCTTCAAGTAGAGATTTGAAGATTCCCCAAAGTACTGCAATTTACTACATTATCTGATATTCCCTGAACACGTGGTCCTGTGTGTGAATATGAACAATAAAACATCTTTTTTTAAATTTGTAATCTAGGTTGTGTGACTGTGGAGACAATTTGATTCTGCTGCCACCTAGTTTGGCATCTAGCTTCTTAGATTTTTATATCAGAATACAATATCAGATCAATAAAACGATTTAACTTTTAAACTCCATATGCCAACACAACTGATAAGAATTACAGGAGGACCAAGTGAAAATTTAGGAGCTTTTAAGAACTTTCTGTTGTGAAAAGTTGATTTTTTTTTGTTTGATCGTTTACCTTTCCTAATATATTTGGAAAGTTATTTCAGTGTCAAATTTGAGGAGGATAATATTGTATCATCTGTGTTCTTCAGCAGGACAAGAGATCTTTTGGTTTTTGAACAATTCTTAATCTAAAGATTTTAATTGACGTGAAGAATTGTAAATCATTTTGTTCATTCTCTAAATAAAGAATATAATCAATCTTATAAGTTAATTATCTGTTCAGCCCTGTTCAGCTCTAGGAGTGGTCTGCATAATGTGTGCACTTTTCAGTGTGGTTGTTATTGGCAAGGATTCAATGAAAATAACGCGGGGGTTTCTGGTCTTTTCATCTTTTGGTGCTGCGGGTTTGGATGACATGATTAGGCGCGTTGTTTACCAACACATTTGGAAAAGTCAGCTGACTTCTGAGAATTAGGCAGAGCTGCAGTGCTGCCATGTGACATAAGCGATTGCCTCCGCTGATCAGCCGTTTGCATTACCCAACCCCCACAGCAGACACTGTGCATCAAAACAGAAGGGAGGGGGGCTTTGTTTAGGAAACGGACATCAGACTCATCAATGTTGTTAGTTATGAAAAAAGCTACTGCTTAAAATTATCTATAGTAATATCTGGACTATGAAATATTTTGCATCTATAAAAAAAGTACAATAGATGATAAAGCATATTTCTTTTACTTTTGCTTTCACTTTTCATCGGGAATTCCCTGGAACGTTGTCAAGTTTTGTGTTTCTGTATTCTTTTGCCAAACAGCGCCCTCTGTTGTGAATTTGATTTTACTTACTGTGACCTTTGTTGTTTTTAATAGAAAAAAATTAAAATTCATAAGACAACATTGGTGTTTATTTTAATGTTGATATTCATCTCGCTGTCTTTCAAACTGAATCTTAAGTCATTTACGGCTGTCGCTGCGCAGTCCTTTCAGTTTGTGCAAGGCCCGCCATAATTTGGCGTCCTTCACCATGGCAACCGATGGCTTCTTAAAAGTCACATGATTTCTGGGAACTGTAGAGCTATCGTTCGGTAAGAGTCATAAGAGATGAGGTCAGACGAAGAAGCCGCTGCTTTCTTTTATGTAAGAGCGCCACCTTTCAGCAAATGTGCTTTAACACAACTGTGAGTGAAAACTCAACTACTGTATTACGTCAGTTTAATTGAAGCTTAAGAACTTTATGATATTTTACCGCAACTGTTCTTTTTTATCTTAATGAATACATTAAAATTGGATGTGTCACTCTCAGATCACTGCTAGTTGAACAGCCCTAAAAGGATACCACAAAGTAAAGATTAGTTGACTGTTTTTCAATATTTATGTCTAGCATAATGCAGTTAAATAAATAAACTAACAGTTAAGGTTTTGGACTTCAAACCCTGAAATTGGGGGTTCATATTCTGCCACTGACACTATGTTACCTTGAGGGAGTTACTTCACCTAGCTGTGCTCCAAATGGAAAACGGGGGCACAACTTCACTGCAACTCACACTCATGTGCACACCTACACTTAGTCATGCAGGGTCATTTTGGAGTCACTAAATAACCTCCAAAAAGATAGATAGATAGATAGATAGATAGATAGATAGATAGATAGATAGATATCCACTTATTGTATGGGGTTGGGAAGGACAACCTACACAAATGCCCAGGGAGAACATGAAAACTCCACCCTTAAGCTAGCAAGGCCGCAGTACTAAATACAGTGTCAATATTATCAACAATACACATTTAAATAAAGAGATCAGTCATGTATTTGTATTGTATTATGAAGTACCAAATACTGTAATAATCAGCTATGTTGCCAAAATGCTGATTGATAAACTAGTAGTTAAAAACTGTGTAGCAGTTTTTTTTAGAAACATAGATATTATAGCAGATAGAGTGTGTTTATGTATCTTCATGCTCACTGGGAATCCCTATTTAGTTTTAAATTTTAATATTTCCAAGGTGTTAGTTTATTTTTGTTTGCTTCTGAAATAATGCCACTGCTCATCACTGTATGCTACTTTTTGAGGCAAAAATCCACAAAAATAAACCTAGTTTCTGCTAGTCTGAAAAACTTGAATAATATTGTCCTAATAGCTTTGTCTTTTTTGTTGTTGTTGTTATTGATAAAAGCCCACCCAAACCCGCTAAGTAGAATTTTATCTAGCAACCAGTGATGTCACGGACTCCCATTTTTGATAATTATAATAAAGGCTATTGTGCCACCTTGTGGCTTACTGTCAACTTACATAGTGTTAAGATTCATACTAGATTTCTAACAAAAATGAGCACAATTTATAGCATGTTCACAATATATATGTTTTTTTTTTTTGCCAGTATTTGTTCACATAATGGTTTTCTGACTGTGGTGGGCTGGCGCCCTGCCCAGGGTTTGTTTCCTGCCTTGCACCCTGTGTTGGCTGGGATTGGCTCCAGCAGACCCCTGTGACCCTGTGTTAGGATATAGCGGGTTAGATAATAGATAGATGGATGGATGGATGGTTTTCTGAAATATTACTCCACATTTTACATATCAAGGGATCAAAAAATGGGTTTGTTGCTGATATTGTAACCTGTTTGTCATTCTTAGATATGGAAATTGAAGATAAAACATCACAATCTGGTCTACGTGCAAATCACAAAAGCAAGTACGTTATTTGATGCTATTCAAGCCCAAGGATCCTTTAAGCACAAAATGGGTACATAAGAACAATTTGTCTAAAAATATTTACCAAACCCTGCTCAGTGTCACCTTGTTTATTGGCTCAAAATCTAAGCTTCATTAATGTATTTTCTTTACTGCTGTTTTTATTCCTATAAGAGTAAACTATTTTGCTTAGAAAGTGTCAGTATATGCACTTCATTTTATGAAGTCATTACTTTTTCATCTCCAATAATTGTACTTTCTCTTGTCTAAAAATAATGCCCTACTGTCTTGTAGTTTCTTCTACTATGAGTATTTGTATTTGCCTTCTATACTGATTTTCTGCTTACTTCAGAAATAAATTATCCTAGTGCCAAAAAAGACAGGTTGGACTGTTAAAGATTACAGACCAGTGGCCGTTACTTTCAACAGCAATGAAATGCTTTGAGACAATGGTGCTGGGCTACATCAATAATCTTGATGCTGTGGGCCACTTTCATTTTGTACATCATCGCCACAGAGGATGTTATATCCTTTTCACTTCTTACCCCTTTTGCACACCTGGATATTAAACTGCGCTGTACTAACGTATTGCTTAACGACCACATTTCAGTATTTAACAGTGTTGTATCAGCAAAGCTGAACAACAATCTCCTTGATGTTGGGGTGAATACTACAGCGTGAAACTGGATTTTGATCTTCCTAACTGGCAGGCTTCAGCCCATACAGATTGGCAGTATTATGTCCTCCATGCTGACCCTCAGTGCAATCACTCCACACAGTAGTGTGTTGAGCCCCCTTCAGTACTCCTTGTTCACCATGACTGCCTGACCAGACACAGCTCCATTTATTATGAAATGTTGCTGATAACAGCACTGTCATAGTCATAATGATGACATGGCTTACAGAGAAGAGATTTGCATTATGACATAGTGGTTCCAGGACAACTAACTCCCCCTTAATATGAGCAAAACCAAGGAGCTGGCCAAAGACTTCAGGACCACATATCAGAGAGGGTGTTGTGGAGATGGTTTGTGGTTCAAAATTTCATACCACATCTTGCCTATCATCAAGATGGATCACAAATGCCTTTGTATCAACATGCATCTACAAAAAGCTCAGATGTCCCCATCAATGCTGACCACCTTCTATAGATGCACAGTGGAGGCCATACCCATTGATCACATAGCATACTGGTATATGGCCTTCCCAGCGCGTAATTGAAAAGCACTACAGAGTGTGGCAAAGTCAGATCAGACTATTACTGGAATGCAGCACCTTTCTGCCCAGGAGGACATACTGTATATAACACACACTGCCACAGTACTAATAAAAACCTCAGCCATCTGCACAGTCGTATTTCTCCAAGTACAGAACCATTAGCATTTTCACTATCAAACTCAGGGTCAGTTTTTATGCACTTGACATAAGGCTACTCAACAGCCCTTCATTACCAACAACAGCATAAGTGTACTTAATGTATGTTACATTTATTATCTGTCATTTGTATTATCCTACTGTGGCTAGTTTGTGAAGATATGCAAACATCTGATTATAAATTTTACTAATTAAACTAATTTTATTTCCCAAGACTCATTTTCACTATCTCTAGTCTTAATTCTCCCCAATAAAATCTCCTGTTTCTGCTTCTCTAGCTACTTATTTTTGTTATTTAGCATCTGTTACACTTTTTAATTCATTTTATAATACTTGTACACTTTTCTCCTCCCTGTTTTTATGTTATTTCATTCTTTCTCTTAAAGGCCATTTCATCTCTAATCACTCCATGCATCTTGAATAGACTGGCTGACTTCAAATACTAAAAATTTCTAAATGTAGAAAAGAATAGCTACTGTATATAATGTAATGCCATATAGCAGTTTTCATTAACCCTTTCTTCTTTAGCAAACAGTGTTTTAATGTTAGTCAATAGTTTGCTAGTTCATGTGTACCTGAAGTCTACCATTATTCTGTAAGTGCTTTAAGAGTGATTTTATACTCACCAGGAGCCTCATTTATAAAACGATGTGTGGATTTGAGGGTGAAAATACACACAGGCCAAAAAAACAGAAAAATGTGTATGCCAAAAAAAAATCATATTTATAAAACCTGGCATGCACACATTTCTACACTTAATTTACTATTTTTAAATCACAATAACCTTTTAAAAATGCGTACATGAATGCACCTCGATCACGTTAAAATGTCCATACCTGGAACATGCTAATCAGCCTCATGCATATGCAATCACAATGCTGCAGAACTCCATTGACTGGTACAGCAGCCCCCTCCTGATGTATCGAGACCCCGCTATTTGCATTCAAGAGTATCTGGCTGTGCTGCTCAACTGAGAGTGCAAGATCATGTATTATGGCGCCTCTCCTTTGCGGGGTCCAGGAAATGTGTAAGGCCCCAGGGTCTTGAGTGGGTAGCCACAGTCACATGGCACACACATATAATGACATGATTGCTATGTTATTAAATATATCTGACCATATGAAACAATGAGGTTTCAGGCACCATGTACAATACTATCATGTCTACCAAAACTACTTTGCCTTAAAACAAATGAATCATGTGTTGACCCAGGCCTCTGAGACATAACATTTGTCAGCCACCTCTTGGCATCATATATGGCTTGTGCATTAATGGAATGTCACTGCTCATAAAAAGTAGCTTCATTCTTGCTAGTTTCCCTTATTGCAATATGAGTGCAGTAAAGTGCTCTGATTATGTTATGTTCTAGAAATATTTTTTCATTATTCTTTCTACTATGGGAGTCAAAATGATATGTTGGAAATCCAAATGCTTTGTTTTTCTTCTGGGTGCTAATGTTCAAGCTGCATCATTGCTATGAATTGTCTTCAGCCCCAAGTAGGCCAGGAAGAAATGTACTGGCCTTTTGGTAGCCTTAGCATTAGCATTCTGTAGTGTTCTTCTTCCTTTGGTGCTCCTGGTGCTTTTAGCCTTAGAACACCATAAATGACAGGTACTGCTGCCTCCAAGTATAGAACTGGTATTCCAAAACTAGAATGCAGAAGTTCTCCATCACTTCCAGTTTGGCATTATTTCTCTCCTGCCAGGGTTTTTGCATGGGAGTCTAGGAATAAGAATAATATTTACTATGTTTTTAATGGAGTGCTTTGCTCTGTTTGGTAAGTCATGGACTTGGCTTTGCATAAGTCTAATAAGTACATGTAATATGTCATGCAACAATGGGTAGTTTTCCATTAGATCTCTGTTTACAAAGTCCATATATGCAGACGTTTTATGTATTGAAACACTGGAAAATGCAAATGATGCTATGCAGAAGGGAGACAACTACCAATTTGCAAAATTAAATATATTGTGTAGTTGATATGAAATTAAGAAATTATCATATGGCTTGTTATGCATGTGCGTCAGAGGATTTCCTTTCAGGATTATTGCAAGTAAGAGATACCACTCCGGGGCAAGAGGGGGCACAGTTGGTAACATTGTTTGTTTTTGTCACCCATATCAGCAAAACGATACCCACTGAGGCAATTGACTCTGCCCCTGCTGGCTGGAGGACTATAAAACAGCAGATGTCCCAGAGAATGGAGGTCTCATATCAGACTTGAACTTCAATTAGCCCGAAGCTCCCAAGGATTACCTACTCTATAGTGCTAACTACTGTTAAAAGAACGGCATAGAGTTCTTTTGTTTAAATTGCCTGTAAACACCAGTACATCTAATCATATGTTAGCACCAGCAATCATTTATTCTTGATAGTAAAAAACTATAAAGTCAAGAGAACATTTAATAAGCGGAGATGTTTACTAGGCCTACGTCATATCCTGCATGTCATATGCATTAGGCCATATACTTTCATCAACATCACACCTAACATCATCTTTTGTCAGACACCTTGTATAAAAAAGCTTTGTGTGAAGAATCCAGGCATGGCATGTCTCATCACAGGCTGCATCTATGGCCTCAATGAGTATGACGTGAACATATGGACTATGGTCATAAACCTTCCACCTCCATGATGAAAAATCTCCTGTTAAATAAAGAGAAAACTGAAATCTTAGTGATTGGCAATAATGGATACAATGAGGCTATTAGAAATAAACTGGATACATTAGGATTAAAAGTCAAGGCGGAGGTAAAAAGCTTAGGGGTAACTGTTGACTGTAATCTAAATTTTAAATCGCATATTAATCAGACCACTAGGACAGCATTTTTTCACTTAAGAAACACAGCAAAAGTTAGACCTCTTATATCATTGAAAGATGCTGAGAAATTAGTTCACGCTTTTGTTTTCAGTCGACACGCACTCCTCTCAGGACTACCCAAAAAAGACATAAATCATTTGCAACTAGTGCAGAATGCAGCTCCTAGAATCCTAACTAGAAAAAGAAAATCTGAGCACATCTCTCCAGTTTTGATGTCACTACACTGGTTACCTGTGTCATTCAGGATTGACTTTAAAATTCTGCTTATGGTTTATAAAGCCTTAAATAATCTCACCCCATCTTATATATCGGAATGTCTGACACACTATATTCCAAATTGTAACCTCAGATCCTCAAATGAGTATCTCCTTAGAATTCCAAGAACAAAACTTAAAAGTGGTGAGGCTGCCTTCTGCTGTTATGCACCTAAAATCTAGAATAGCCTGCCAATAGGAATTCACCAGGCTAATACAGTGGAGCACTTTAAAACACTGCTGAAAACACATTACTTTAACATGGCCTTCTCATAACTTCACTGTAATTAAAAACCTGATACTCTGTATATCCAACTCATTATAATAACTATTCATGGTGGCTCTAAAATCTGTACTAACCCCTACTCTCTCTTCTGTTTCCTTTTCCGATGTCCTTTTGATGGTGGCTTGCGCCACCACCATCTACTCAAAGCACCGTGATGTTCCGACAGTGATGGATGGATTAAAAGCCAGAAGTCTGTATGACCATCAACATCAAGTGACTCCGTGAGAACCCTAACTACAAAGAGGACTGTTTCATTTATGTTAGGTAGAATGCCCAGAGGGGACTGGGCAGTCCTGTGGCCTGGAACCCCTGCAGATTTTATTTTTTTTCTCCAGCCGTCTGGAGTTTTCTTTTTGTTTTTTCTGTCCACCCTGGCTATCGGACCTTACTCCTTTTCTATCTTAACTAATGTTGTCTTATTTTAATTTCTTATTTTGTCTTTTATTTTTCCTTTCTTCATTATGTAAAGCATTTTGAGCTACTTTTTGTATGAAAATGTGCTATATAAATAAATGTTGTTGTTGTTGAAGTGCTGCACTATGATGGAATCTGATGGATTGTCCTGTATGATGGCAATGTTTTCTAACTGTTGTTCCTTGTTTCTTCCACCATTAATTTATCTGCAAGTACACCAAGAAATACCAGGAGACGAGCTGTGTTCTGTCCTCCATTAAAATGTGTTCTTAGGGGACCTCTAGTGGCTAAATTAAGTATTGTTTAATATTTTAATCAATACAGTATTCCATTTTGAAGCAAGTAGCACTTGGAGAAGCAGATGGCAGACATCCACTTCCATCCTCTGTTTATTTGCTCTCGTAAAGACATAATCTGTAGGTATTTTGTTTCTTTATTAGTAAATACATTGTTTGAGTTTTAGTTGTTCTTTTTACAGTTTTGCAGTATATACAATTGTTCAGTCGTATCCTTATTCATTCGAGTATGAAGCAGCAGGATGTGTTTGTGATTAAAAATCTGTTTTCTAATATTTAATTTATACCATTTTATAAGGAAGTAATAACAAAGTAGTTTGTATTAAATGTAAAGACATTTTTAAAGAAGAATGTATATTAAGTTAACAAATGAGGAGTCAGATGAGGTGGCTTGGGCATCTGATCAGAATGCCTCCTGGACGCCTCCCTGGTGACGTGTTCCGGGCATGTCTAACCGGGAGGAGGCCCCGAGGAAGATCCAGGACACGCTGGAGGGACTATGTCTCCTGGCTGGCCTGGGCACGCCTCGGGATTCCCCCGGAAGAGCTAGAAGAAGTGGCCAGGGAGAGGGAAGTCTGGGCATCTCTGCTCAAGCTGCTGCCCCTGCGACCCGATCTCGGATAAGCGGAAGAGGATGGATGGATGAAATTCTAATAGGTATGGCTTGTTGTTTTACAATTTCACACCACTGTCATTGAATACCTGTACACAACCAGTGCCTTGTGTGTTTATTGAAGGAGTGTTTAGCTTGCTGCATAATTACGTACGCAAATGCGTGGTGAGGGCAGAAGAAGCTGCATGATAGGTCCCAACTGCAGTATGATTCTCAATGACCCCCTTTTGTCCTATTCCTACACATGTTGTGAAGTTTCCACCACGTTGTCTTGGGATTTCTATTGTAGCTCTGTGACCAATCAAATTTCGACCATGTCTCCTTTTCTTGGTCAGGTTAGAACCTGCTTCATCCATAAGAACACAATCAAACCAGATAGTACTGGCTCCTATCTCCATAATCCTCTGAAAAAAAAGGCGTTTAACAGTATATACAGTTTAATATTGTAAAACAATATAACAATGCATCCAAATAGCATGACTGCAATGCAGTTCACTGAATACTACAGTGAATTGTGGATTATATATACAGTAATGTATTACACTGACTAAATGAATACAGTAAATACATCAGGTCTTTTACTATATAACATGACTTAATGAAGTGCAGACATACCTGAACATACTTACACCACAGCTTTTTTACTTTGGCACTGTTACGTTCAAATGGTACCTTATATAACTACTTCACTATTACCAAATTCCCTTTCAAAAAACGGTCAATAGCAGCTAGACTTACAGTGCTGATGTTTTGAAACACATCATTGTCTTGATTGTATTTGATTTTCTCTTTCATGTTCAGGCTGAGAGCATTGCCGTCCAGAACCATATTTACTCTATCAGTCTCCTGTTCAGATCTACCACCAGCGTATGGTCTTCTCTCTATAATGTGGTGTACAAAACTTAGATTTTTTTCATGTAGTCAAATGTTATACAAAATCGAAAATACCGGATGTATATCATTTGAAGTATACAGTAGACTATACTGTAATTGTTTCATTGCTCTGCATTAACAGTAATGCTTTCCAATTCTCCATCTTGAAGACACATATAATTGATCCAGCTGTTGATGTGCTCAGATTGTTTGAACCTTCAAGCCTTCTTCTCTCAATGTCAGCTTGTGGTTAATTATACTATCAATAATTATTACCATTGTTTCATCTGACATATATCTAGTTTGTCGTTCAAGACCCATCCAGCTCTTCCAGCTCACATTCACACACATCCCTTTCCTACTCCCTCTTCATCCATTGTGTTTAAGCAAAGAGACTGACCTGGTGTGCCCATTTATGTGTGACTTCGTAATGAATTGCAAATCAACAGCTTTGTAGCTCTGCATTCTTACAGAGAGTAAATAAGCCTTCGCAGTTCCAACAGATTTATCTGGATTCTGAAGATCATGAGAACACTGAAAACAACTTAACTCTCAGGTGAAATCTGTACTCTGTGCCGTTATTTGTATTAAATATTCAGCAAATTGTGATTCCTATAAGTTAGTTCTGTGAAAGAGAAGAGAATTCTGTGAAGTGAATGGTAAATCATACAGGTTTCAGTAAATATATTTCAAGATGTCTTAACTACATCACTGCATTTGCAATATTTGACTACATTTGGTGACATTGCATCCTGAGAAAAACCGTAATGCACTGACATATAATCATAGTTTCCATTTCCTTTTCCTTGTACAGATTTTCATGTTTTGTGATATATTGCAATTAAAAAAATTCATAAGTTCTTCAAAATCATGTCATCACAAGGCATAGAACATGCAGCTAATGAGATTTTAACATGCAAGGGATTTGCCATTTTTGTAAATGTCCTCTAAATTAAATTTTTGCACTTTTCTCCACATCAATTGCCCAAAAGAGTAGCCCACTAGCTGTGCTCATTTATTTCAGTACACATTTGTCACCGCATGCTTTTTATCAGTGCTCATTTGTTGGGATGCTTTTCTTGGTGTGCCCATGTAGCTTCTTTGGGGGAAACATGAGTTTAGACAGTGAGTTTGGCCTTTTTTGCCTTTGATTTTTGACTAATATCTTGTCCTTTGATTTTTTGGTTGTCATGGTTTTGACCCCTTGCTATTCCAGACCATGTCTCTTCCTTCATTAATCATCTTCTGGTATCTTCCGGTTCCCCTAGATCACTTCCAGTCTGATCCCTTAAAGCTGCCATCTTTGCAAATCCTCACCAGTTCTGTTTTGGGCTCAGTATTGTAAACATCTCTGAGCTATTCAAAAACCCTTTTGCAGCCAGCAATATTATACGAGTGGCTGCCCCAAACCTTTTTAAGTGTGTCGAGTCTGTTCATTTTCACAACACATTAATGTAATAATTTATAGCATTAATACATACCAAGCTCAAGAAGTATTTAGATGATAACACATTATTATATGCTGCTTCCAAAGGTCTGGTGTTTGGCCCAGACTTTGGTTTGGGCAGTTGTGTCCCCGTTGTTGAGAAAAAGAAAGCAGCATTGCAGGCATATGCTTATAGCATGAATTATTCATCAATATACTGAAACATTTCTTTTTTTTATCTTTGATAACTAATCTTTGTGTTGCATAAAGCAATATTTATTTTGGATCCATTTCAATTCAATAAAACAAAGGCAGCCGAACTTCAGTAAAATAATTTTGAGAGGGAATGACTTATCTATAGCCCTGGGTGTTGATTATTTTTTTAACCTTTGTTACACAGTTTTTGGGCTTCTTTTATCTGAATTTACTGTTGATAGCCTGCTAGATATAGACCTAAGTTATCATATAAAGGTAATTAATGTGTCAAGGACCTAACGTTACTGGGACTTGGTACTGCTACCTTCTCTTTCAAGATATTCCATAATGCACCATGTGGTTGAATTTTAGACATTGCATACAAGTTTGCAGTGCTTCAACAATTTGCACACTGTAACTTTTTAACATTGTTGCTATTAAAAACAATAATTCCAAAATATAGACAATTGTTTTAATTTAGACATTAAATCTTATAAAAACAGTCAGTTCAGTGCTACTGCTCAATTACAAATGCAAAATAGAAATGTACACTTTTTCAAAGATATTGTTTGGGATTAGATTCCTAAAAATGCACTCAGTACAGTCAGGTGCCTGTAACTATTCATTTGATATTACTGCATCCAATTTGCTAACGCGTTTAGTGAATGTATTTGTACTTGATAACAACACTCATCTGTTTTTCTGTAACTGGGAAAACTCAATTCCTGACAGAGCAGGACCACTAAATGTAATGCAGCAATCACCACTTTAACGATTAGTATATTGTGACATCCATAATCCATCCATCCTTTCATCCATTATCCAACCAGCTATATCCTAACTACAGGGTCACGGGGGTCTGCTGGAGCCAATCCCAGCCAACACAGGGTGCAAGGCAGGAAACAAACCCTGGGCAGGGCGCCAGCCCACCACAGACAGCCATAATCATAATTACGATTAATTTATGATTAATTAATACCCCTACCCATACCCTTGTCTACTATAGCATTTTGTTAGAAAACTCCCAATTCTTTTCTTTATATTTATGACCTCTTTGACATTCCATGCATTCATGGACTAGAGGAACACCTCATACTAGTTACACAAAAAACTTCATGAAGATATGTCATCAGGTGCAAGATGTAAGCAAGAAAAAGTTTATAGCTCAATTTTTGCAGATCTTCTGTTCTAAAAATCACCTGCTGCTTACATCACATACCAACATTAATAGCAAGCACTACAGAGCACATGATCTGTATACACATAATAGCCAGCATGATTCCAGAAACTACTGTGGTTCTCCATACAAACACAGCATGCAGGAGACCACTGTCAGCAGGTTACAATGATTAACAGTAAATAAAACATTACATCAAAAACGTAAATATAGACTTCATCTAATATAGTCAACTGTGAAACAGCATGATACCCACAAGATGACATAAGAATCACCCACATAAGGGCTTCT
This sequence comes from Polypterus bichir lapradei, assembly GCA_026402145.1. Taxonomy (NCBI): domain Eukaryota; kingdom Metazoa; phylum Chordata; class Cladistia; order Polypteriformes; family Polypteridae; genus Polypterus; species Polypterus bichir. Next base: position 41,326,760 of record JANRMT010062796.1, read on the forward strand.
CTCTGTTCTTCCCCATTTCAGACAGCGTCTATTCTCTTTGGCCCTTTATGAATTTTATGTGGAGTGTTCTATGATCTAGGACCACCTCAAAGGGTTTGGGACTTTGGTGTTTACTGTCTCATTTAAGATTACATAAGGATTGCTTGTGGCATCTAAAAGCATCCATGACTTAAGTCTTGGTTTTGCTGTTGTTAAGTATCTACTGTAGATGTCATTAATGTGCAGTAGACCTTCTTTTTGGGACTAAAGCACAATTTATACTTGTGGGAAGACATCTGTAGACACATTCGCACATAGAAGATGAGTACCATGGTCTGTTTATCGTATAAGCGTTCAGTAAGTGACACTACACAGCTGAAGAATCCCTCACCTTTTTCTCCAAAGTTTTTTCTTTGCCTATGTTTATGAACATTGCAGATATTTCAATTTCTACCTATACAAACTTTGATCTTTGCCAAGGGCCTGGGCAATTTCTCACCAAGAATATGTGGATATTTGGCTATCTCTATGTGCTTTTAATGTTGGATTGTATATGTGAGTATAACGACACTTCACACAACCATTCATCAAGTGAGCCCATGTGTTCCTGTCTAGGGCATGCACAGTTGATATGCACAGGTACACACATACACAAAATTCTGGAGGCATATGGTCATTGCCATGACTGTCTGTCCACCATGACCGCTGATGAAATTAACACCAAACACACCCTTGTGGACCCTTCTGGTGACACAGAAACCCTAAGCATAAATGGGCCTATAAATTAGAATGGTGGTATTTGGCAGCATTATGGTCCTTTATTCATTGTCATAGGGAGACCTAACCTGACAAACTCTGAGTTCACCCACTTTGCTGCTTTGGTTCCAGTTGTATCCTTCAGGGTGCCCTAGAAAATTTCCAAGTGACAGTAAACAGATGTATTTCCAGTGGAATTCTTTACTACTGGGCTGTTCATTCTATTTGAAAGTGAGACTAGAGAAAGGCAATGCGTTCCTACTGGAGATGTAGGCAATCAATTAGATCCTTGTCACACACATGCGAGTAGGACACAGCTAAAGGGCCTGAGTAAATGTAATACTACAGACCAGGGGGTGGCAGAGTGTGCTGAATGTCTCTCTCAGTTTCATGCAGACCATTCTGGGAAATCTTGCCAGGTCCCGGCACCTCTGATGATGTCACTTCCAGCTCCGGCACCTCTGATGACGTCACTTCCGGCTCCGGCACCTCTGATGATGTCACGTCCGGCACCTCTGATGACGTCACTTCCGGCTCCGGTATAGATTACATCATTTTCTTCCCCAGTCCTTAAAACCGCCATCTTACCTCCAGGTATTCAGTTCTGTTTTGGACTCAGTCTTGTAGATATCTCTGTTCAATAATTTCAAACTTTTGCAGCCGGGATATAACATATGGGTGGCTGCCCCAAACCTTTATAATGTCTGGAGATTCATTCATCTCACAGTGGCATAGCTAACAGGATTTTGGTTCCCTGAAGAAACTGGGATAGGACCAAAGAAATAACCAGGTGAGAAAGTACTGGGGCCAGGTTTCCGGGTGGGGAACTTGTCCGGGGGTCAGGAGTAACTTGGTGCAGACTCCGCTTCCTAAATATGAAACTGGGCTAATATTTTCTCAAAGGAATATGGATGAGACTTACAGACGTGCACTGGTTCCTATGGAGGAAACAAAAAGGGCTCACTTTGTTCTCTCAGAGGAGAGAGCTGAGCTGCCCATTGGAGTTATGATCCCAGATAAATATGGGCTTTCCCCAGACCAGCAGGTAGAAACCATAAAAAACTGGGAGTTAGATCCTGAGAGATCTACCCAGGACTAGGCAGGAACTCTCTGGGAACAACTAGCTCATTTGCTAAGGCCTTTTGAGCTGTCCTCCTTCCAAATAGTGCAGCAAGTAGCCTGCCTATTTTTATTAAAAGGACTCCCCAAAACATTTGCCTAGCCGGCCTGGGGAGAATTCCACAACATGGAGGAGCTTATAAAGCTCCAAGAAACATCTAAACCAGCCTCACAATCTGAGGGAGCAGAACGGTCCTCTAATGTATTCCATGGGGATTACGTCACACAAACTAGGTCTCTTTCATGTAAACCAGAGCCTGTTCCAAAGTTCCTGGGCCTCGGGGCAAGCAACCTGCTGGGGGATGAGGAGGGATGCGGGTGGACGGGGAGAGGCAGTTTATGTGCACTTGTCAACCCCCTATCGCTAACACATACGGGAGTAGCAATAGTTAATGGATATAAAGTCGAAGCACTCCTCGATTCCGGCAGCAACATTTCCATTGTTGCTCGTAGATATGTATTACCGCGACAGTGGATAAAAATAAAGACCAGTATTACCTGTGTACATGGGGAAACCCGTAAATATAAAACTGCCCGATGTTTCATCAGCTATGGAGGATCGCTGAAAAAAATCCCCGTGGCGGTCCTGCCAAGTCCACCTTTTGCGGTGATTCTGGGGCGGGACTGGTCAAACAATAAAAGCGGTGTAATAATTACCACTCCCCGGAAAAACTTAGGCCTAGCTATAGATGGGGATGACTTGATTTCTCCATGCCATGTAATCAGCCGGTGGAGAGAGATACGGAGGTCCAAGAGGTAGACGTGGAGATTCCTGGGCTGTCGCAGGCGGACACATCATCACCCCGCGCCTCGTCGAGCCGGGAGGAATCCCCGTCACTTCAGGTAAGACCAAACCCTCTCTCTGAAATGCACTTTCAGTTCAGAGAAATGCCGGCTTTTTTCATAATGGAGCAGTGGAATGATGACTCCCTGAAACAAGCAAAAAATGCAGCAGTACTTGTCAATGGCCAACGCACTCATCAGCCCATGCCACAGGGTCCTCACTTTGTGATAGAAAGTGACCTATTATATCGAATAGCTGAGCATGAGGTGGAGGTGAGAAAGTTGTTGTTAATCCCATGAATTTACCGGCTGCAAGTCTGTGAATTAGCACACGCCCACCTCCTAGGAGGCCGTTTGGGCACCAAAAAAACACTAGAGCAGATTAAGCTCCGATTTTTTTGGCCGGGAATTAATGAGGAGGTTTGCCATTTTTGCGTCTCTTGTCCAGACTGTCAATTACGGCAAATTCCTAGAAGGGACCAAGCTCCTCTCATTCCCCTTCCCCTGATTGATGTTCCCTTTGAGAGAATTGGGGTCTACATTGTAGGACCCTTAGAGCCCTCAGCCTGAGGGCATAAATATATATCAGTCCTCGTTGATTATGCTATTCGATATCATGAGGATGTTCCCCTGTGCTCAGCCATGTCGAAAGCAATAGCACGGGAACTTGTAGGGGTCTTTACACGTGTTGGCATCCCTAAAGAGGTCCTTACAGATCAGGGGACACCATTCACCTCAGAGATGTTCAGGGAAGTTGCCAAGTTACTTAAAATAAAGCACTTAAAGACTGTGTTGTATCATCCTCAAACGAATGGTCTAGTGGAGAGATTTAATCAGACTCTCAAGCAAATGCTCCGCAAGGTGGTCAGCGAGGACGGGAGGAACTGGGATCAGCTCCTCCCCCTCGTAATGTTTGCCTATCGGGAATTCCCACAAGCCTCTACGGGGTTTTCACCATTTGAATTATTATATGGATGACAACCTCGGGGATTATTGGATGTTTTGAAAGAAGGATGGGAAATAGAGGCCCTTCCCTCTACCAATATATTAGAGTATATCACGCAGTTACGCAATCAATTTGTAAAAATTCAACATGTTCTAAAAAGTCAATTGGAAAAAGCGCAAGCAGCATGGGCCCGTTATTATGATCGTGGTACGACCCTCTGAGAATTCCACCCAGGAGATCGTGTCATGGTCTTGGTTCCCAACTGCCATTCTAAATTACTTGCCCATTAGCAAGGACCTTATGAAATTAAGGAGAGGAAAGGTCTCTTCGATTATTTGGTGAAACAAACCAATCATCGACCAAGCAAGTGGATCTATCATGTGAACTTGCTGAAGCCATAGAAGGAGGGGAATCCTGATCCCACCTCTGCTCAGCCCAGCTCATTCTTTGCTCACACAGTCAACCTTAATTTCGGTACAGAGTTAAACTCCAAACAGAGACAGGAGCTTAAAACAGCTGGTGGTGGTGAGTGAAAAACCCGGAAGGAACTCTCTGATTGCGCATGACATAGTGACAACGCCTGGGGTTATCGTTAGAGAGCAGCCCTATCGACTTTCCGAGGCGAGGAAAATAGAAGTGGAGCTTGAAATCAAGCGTATGCTGGAACTAAGAGTAAAAGAGGAAAGTTATAGTCCCTGGTCCAATCCGATCCTCTTGGTTAATAAGCCTGATGGGAGTTGGAGGTTTTGCAATGACTTCCATCGGCTTAATCAAGTCTCCCAATTTGATGCTTATCCGATGCCCTGAGTGGACGACGCCAAGCTAAGTTTTTGACCACAATTGACATGACTAAGGGGTACTGGCAAATTCCTTTAACAGACTCCGCGATGGTCAAGACCACGTTTAGTACCCCTAGCGGACACTGGCAGTATCGTGTCCTTCCATTCAGGTTACACGGGGCACCCGCAACTTTTCAGTGTCTGGTGGATAGAGTGCGCCGCCCCCATAATGTGTACAGCGCTGCCTATCTGGATGATATCATCATCTATTCCAGCACATGGAAGGAACACATACAGTAGGTCACTGCGGTGTTACATACGCTAGGAAAGGCTGGGCTTCAAATTAATCCAAAGAAATGTTTCTTCGGATTGAGAGAAGCTAAATATTTGGGCTACCTGGTGGGTCGGGGTACCATAAAGCCACAGTGTTCGAAGATAGAAGCCAAAATACAATGGCCCCAACCGCGAACCAAGCGGCAGGTCCCAGCCTTTCTCGGACTAGCCAGGTACTACCCGCTGGTTTGTACCCACGTTTTCAGAGAGAGCAGCGCCCTTGACTGACTTAACAAAGAAGAGGGCTCCTAACAATGTGGTATGGGATGATACGACGGAGGCTGCATTTAGTGACTAAAAACAGGCCCTTACGTCTACACCAATTTTGAAAGCTCCTTATTTCTCTCTTCCTTTCATTCTCCAGACCGAAATTTTGGACACAGGTCTTGGTGCCGTGTTGAGCCAAAACGTTGATGGTGTAGAACACCCCGTCATGTACCTAAGCCGGAAACTGTTGGATCGGGTATGCAGCAGTGGAATGGGAGGCACTTGCGATTAAATGAGTGATTACTCAGTTGAGGTACTACCTCTTGGGTCGGGAATTCACTCTTGTGACGGATCATGCACCCTTACAGTGGATGACCCTACACAAAGAGTCGAATCCTCGGATCACCAGGAGGTTTCTTGACCTTCAACTGTATAAGTATTCGCTTATTCATTGTAAGGGCTCTCTTCATTCCAACGCCAATGCCCTTTCTCGTTCTCACAACCTCTCGGTGCAGGTCACCCAGCCCGACAGGTCTGGGTTAAGGGGGGGCCTTGTCACACACGTGCAAGTAGGAGACAGCTAAAGGGCCTGCGTAAATATAATACTACACCAGACCAGGGGGTGGCAGAGTGTGCTGACTGTCTCTCTCAGTTTGTTGCAGACCATTCCCAGGAAATCTCGCCAAGTCCTGGCACCTCTGATGACGTCACTTCCAGCACCTCTGATGAGGTCACTTCCGGCTCTGGCATAGATGACATAATTTCTCTCCCCAGCCCTTAAAACCACCATCTTACCTCCAAGTATTCAGTTCTGTTTTGGACTCAGTCCTGTGGGCATCTCTGTTCAATAATTTCAAACTTTTGCAGCCGGATATAATATACGGGTGACTGCCCCAAACCTTTATAATGTTTCGAGACTCATTCATCGCACACCCTCTTTACCTTTATTTCAATGCCCTGCAACATATGTGGCCACTGCATGACCTGTTCTAGTATTCTGGAATTTCTGATAATCCCTGCTTAACCTGATGGCCCAAATCATCAAGGAGGTTGTTTCAAACTGGTCAAAAAATTAAGTAGTACAAGTTTTTTTTATAAGTATAAGCCATTACTGACTCTATTAAGAAGTCCTGAGGAAACCTATGCATACTGGTGGGAAAAGAAATACTATACCACACCAGCTTCTAAGCCTGCCTAATCCTGATAAGGGTAAGGGGAGGCTGGAGCTTATCCCAACCAGTATAGGGCTCAAGGCAGGGACAATCCCTGAACAAGACACCAGTCCATCACATGTGAACACAGTCACACACAGACAACTCTCTCGACTGTGGGAAAAAGCTAGAGCACCCAGAGGAAACCCATACAGACAATGGGAGAACATGTAAACTCCACACAGGGAGAGTCCAAGATGTGGACCATGATCTCCTTACTAGGACTGCTAGAAAAAATCTTTGTCATTAAAGGATTTTTATATGCACGTGTAAACTAGATTGCTGTAAGATGTCTATCTGCTTGGTTTCATTTCACCTGTGTTTCAGTTCATGACTTGATGTCAGGAATGGACTGGAACTCTGTCCCAAGTTCTTCCTTTAATTTGTATTTTAGGTCAGGAAAGATCTAGGGTCTTATCCCTGATTCCTCTTTTTAACTATCATTTTCCTTTAGCCCCAGTTATCCTTGGCTGTTGATAAGCAATACCTAATATACAGCAGACTTATAATTAAGTTAGAAGCACTAAGACTGAGATGTTCGGAGGAAGCCGTCTTGCAAGCACTGTGTATTATCTATCAATAAAGCAGTTATCCTCTGGGCTTCCACATTGCATTTTTACTTTTGTTTTGATTTTTGTATTTTGTTTCTGTCTAGTATTTTCTCTGACTGTTTTTGGACCATCTGATTGTTTTTTGAATATTTTTTGGTATTCTGACACAAAAAAAGGACTTTAATTAGTCTCCATGTCCTTGTCTTGTCAGGTCTGCCACTCTGAGTTAATGAAGCTGGATACACTTTATCAGGTGACACAACATAGCCCAGTTTCCTTCGGTGGTACCAGGACCAGGAGGATGTGCTGTACAGTAAGTGTTGTCGGTTCTGTGGGTGTACACATACAGTATTTCATAATAGATATTGCTTAGTATTGGATGGGATACGGGAAAAATTACATCCAAAAAGATGGCCAAAGGGTGGTGGCTCAGTCGATTAATGGTCTAAAATACAAATTAAAAGAAGAGTCTTAGTTTATTGCTGACACATTGTTATAGGTAGGTAGATCATTCCAGTGCTTGGAGGACCCATATATAAATATTTTGTCTACTACACTAGTTTTATTTGTTTTTAGAAATTGCAGTGGGCCTGTTTCTTGAGATTACAATGTAAGTCCTGAAGCACAGTCACTAACACATCCTTTAAGTTAAGAGAGGAACTAAACCTTTAACAAACTCCTAAGTAAGGAAAGAGATTTTAAAATCATCTTTAAACTTACATTTTGAACAGTGATGTAAATTAAGAACTGAAGTTATACTGTAACTGTATAACTAATTCTTAGTTACTGTATAGTTCAAAATAGCCCAACTGTAACATGTTACAAAAGTCAAGTGTGCTTGAGACAAATGAGTGAACTCATTTTTAAAATGCTGCAGCTTACAACACATTATTTTGTACTATTTCAAAGTTGGAAAAAACAGATTTTAGAAAGTTTAGAAATGTACTGAATTAAGGTTAAGACATTTTGAAACATAACCGCTACATTTCAGATGGAATTCACGTCTTTTGAGTTTGGTTTACTATTCACTAAATAACCAAAAGTCACTAAATCACTAAAAGAACATTTTTTTCTGAATTGACACTAATAATTATCATTCATCCACTGTTGCACATCAATAAAGTAGTAATAATGAAAAGGGATTTTTTGATATTAATCATATGATAAATGATCAACAGAGCTGAGTGTTATCAGCATATGAACAAAAATGAATGTTCTGATTCTGAATTGCATCTAATAAATATGCAGAGTAAAGAGCATAGCTCATCATTCCTGTCCTGAACTACACAGGGCTGCTGAGTACTGTCTTCAGAAATACAGTATACACTGCACATTAAAATATTGGTTAAATGTAAAATAAACTTACTAAGAACAAAAGTTGATAGATTAATATTGTTAGAACAATAGTACAAATCAGACAAAAGTTGACCTTTTCTCATAAAAGCACACACTGTTATGTTTAGAATGTATCCCCTTCCTTAAACAAAATTGCTAAAATATGCTCTTTAATAAATACATTTATAAATACAATTAGTGAGGGTAGGATAAACAGTGAGAGAACACAGAATATGTGTTAACTTATTGGATTGTGGTGCTTTACTTTTTCCTCATGTTTTGATGTTTTTTCCGGCCTAGTGCTCCTTCAGTTTTGTGTTTTAATGTGCTTTGTGTAAATTTTCCTGTATTCTGAATTGTAATTTTTTATTTTTCCCTGCCATTTTTTCAGACAATGGGAGCTGGATTTGTCAAACATTGTTAGGACAATTTAGGAAATTTAACATTTCTTTTCACTGCTATGCTGCGATACTCCTGTCTGCAACTCTGCAATAAATCAACTCCACAAATGTTTTTCTGAACTAAGATCCTGGATGGCTAATAATTTTCTTGATCTAAATCAAAATAAAACAGAGGTGCTTATATTGGGTCCATCAGCTAAAGCCCAAATTGGTCTTGGACTTCTCGGCTCTTTCTCTGTCCTTTCCAAACCAGAAGTCCGCAATCTTGGTGTTACCTTTGATAGTAACCTCTCTTTTGAGAAACAAGTAAATTCTGTAGTCAAGAGTTGCTTTTTCCAGCTTCATATATTAGGTAAAATCAAGCCTTTTTTATCTTCTAGGGATCTTGAGAAAGCTACTCATGCTTTTATTTTTTCTCGCCTCAATTACTGCAACTCGCTGTATTCTAGGATTAACAAATCCCTGATACGCAGGTTACAGTTGGTCCAAAATGCTGCCGCTCGCTTTCTGGTTGGGGCAAGAAAGTATGACTCTGTTTCTCCTATTTTAGCTTCTTTACACTGGCTGCCTGTCAGTTTTCAAATTGATTTTAAAATCTTGTTGCTTGTTTTTAAATCTTTACATGGACTTGCTCCTGCCTATTTATCTGAACTGTGTGTTTTACACCAGCCATCCAGAGTGCTTAGATCTTCCGGTCAGTTGTCTCTTGTTGTCCCTCGTACTAAGTGTAAAACCAAGGGGGACAGGGCCTTTGCAGCTGCTGCTCCTCGTCTGTGGAACTTTTTACCTCTTTACATAAAGGAGTCATCTACAATTGAACTGTTTAAAACAAGATTAAAGACTCATTTCTATTCACTTGCATTCCATGACCTTTAGTAATACTGATGGTTTCCTCTTTGTGATTATATAACATTACCTCTATTTATTATGTTATCTTATTTTATGTTCATATATTTTATTTCTATTTATGTTATTTATGTTAATTGTTTTGTTTTTCTTTTATTCTATTATTGTAAAGCACTTTGGCCACAGTATTACTATGTTGTTTTAAATGTGCTATATAAATAAATTGCCATTGACATTAAATTGACATTGTTGGGAAGTGAGGGCAAAAACCATAGCTTACCACATAATGTAATTCATCTTGGCTGCATTCAATAGCCTACCATTGACAGCTGCCAAATACATGAGCTTCATAAGTACCTTGTGGGGACCGATTTCCCAGGACATCAAACAGACTGGCAAGAGGGTTACCCTATTTATAACAGAAACTGCCATGCCCATTTCCAGGTTATAGTAAGTCCTGCCCAAAGACTGACATCATCTCCGGTCTCTTCATGCCATCCCCTTCTAGCAAATTTGAGTCAAAAGTGTCTTCCTACAGGAAGTTATCGTCAGTAGACTGGCAGTAAAATTGTGGAATGCTAGACACCTTCCGCTGTTTAAGTGGCACATCATTTTAACAAATCAATTTTCACTATTAAATAGGGAATTCCAGGCTGGAATTCCAACCCCTTTTTCATTTTCTTTGTCATTATTACACAGCATTTATTACTGAGTTCAGAAATTTGTCATTGGCACTGAGTAATGCTGTTATTTATAAAGCAAAGCATTAAAACAAGCAGACATCTTTCAGGAGCCTGGTTTTTGATGCACAAAAGGAGTGAAACTATGAACACTTGTTAAAAGGAATTGCAGGCTACTTTGAAGTTTTTTTTAAATTTTTTTACATTTTCACTTATAGGAAATATTGTGCAATTTGGAAAAATTACAACATCAATACAAATTCTTTGCAGTGTTTCATTTTTTATAAAACATCAACAATAACAAGAAGAATCCTCTAGCTGAAGAAGCATAGGAGACACAGACACAACAAAATAAAATTAAAGTATTAATGTGATAACTTTAGGATTTGAATGTATTTCATTGATTTAATTTAAAGTCAAAATATAAAAGTCTCTCAATGGGATAACTTTAAAACCTTTATTATGGCTCATTTTGCTCATGGGGGGCACATTCTGTTGTGGTACTGTAACAAAAAATTTCCAAAAGAGTGAACAGGCCTCAGAATAAGTAGAAAACAGACTATGGTGTCATTGGTGTGCTTCAGAAATACACCAATAATAATAATATAATAAAAAATGAAACCAAGGTAAACCTTGTCAGAACTTATTCCACCTTTATTGGAAAATTGCAATCTATACAAAGAAGGTAAGAGCAAATCAGAAACTGTTCAGTGAAAAGAGGAAAAAACCATACAAAAACCTGGTTGCATTAGTGTGCATACCCTTTAATAATCAAGGATGTGGCTGTGTTCAGAATCAACCAATCACAATAAGTCTCATCTCAAATAGTACAGTCATGGCCAAATGTTTTGAGAATGACACAAGTATTGGTTTTCACAAAGTTTGCTGCTTTAGTGTTTTTAGATCTTTTTGTCAGATGTTTCTATGGTATACTGAAGTATAGTTGCAATCATTCCATAAGTTTCAAAGGCTTTTATTGACAATTACATTAAGTTTATACAAAGAGTCAATATCTGCAATGTTGGCCCTTCTTTCTTTTTGAAGACCTCTGCAATTCACCCTGGCATGCTGTCAAACAACTTCTGGGCCAAATCCTGACTGATGGCAGCCCATTCTTGTATAATTAATGCTTGGAGTTTGTCAGAATTTGTGGGTTTTTGTTTGTTCACCCACCTCTTGAGGACTGACCACAAGTTCTCAATGGAATTAAGGTCTGGGGAGTTTCCGGGCCATGGACCCAAAATTTTAATGTTTTGTTCCCCAAGCCATTTAGTTATCACTTTTGCCTTATAGCACGGTGCTCCATCATGCTGGAAAAGGCATTGTTCATCACCAAACTGTTCTTGGATGGTTAAGAGAAGTTGCACTTGGAGGATGTTTTAGGGCAATCCCAGAAACCAACTAATTGGTTATGAACATTACTAGAAAATCCAGTGACTTCTTCCTTCAGATCTCCCATTAATTACCATGGGTCTTCTTGAATCTATAAGCTCAAATGCATAGTTAAAGAGTCAGGTATACTGGTTGGCACAAGTATTACCAGTCTTCCAAAACCTGAAGCAGTATGCTCCCCCCAGAGGATTAAGCGATGAGCAAGAGAAGCAAGCAACATCAAGAGCAAATTTTAAAAAGAGGTCTTCTGGCCATGCGATGTGTAAAAAGATAGCAACCATCTAGTGTCTTCAACCAATTTTGATTTAATTTAATTTTGTAGCATAATACATATGCTGTTCTTTCTTTCTTTCTTTCTTTCTTTCTTTCTTTCTTTCTTTCTTTCTTT
>JANRMT010062796.1:41338475-41352389 GCA_026402145.1 Polypterus bichir lapradei
TTTCTTTCTTTCTTTCTTTCTTTCTTTCTTTCTTTCTTTCTTTCTTTAATTTTCAGGAACATTAATTCTTAAATCCCCTAAGCTAAACACTATTAGGTTATTCAAATGTTCCGTAAATAGAATTGACAAAGAAAACTGACATCTGTCTCTCTTCTCCGCAATTGCTGCTGACACATTAACAAGCCCAGCTTGACAAACCAGGATCCCTGCTGTTTATATAAATTCTCTAAGCCTTCTGCTATTCCCACATTAACATCCTGTTATTGTATTGCCTATTACACAACTGCTGCCAGGGCACTCCATAAACCTTCAAGATTAGTATTTATCCATACTGTCTATTCCTCTGACCATATTTCATAACCATGGAAAGCACCCTAACAGTTGCCAACCAGTGTTTTTATTGTTACTGTTCCTCCTAATAATATATGAGTCGTGCCTGGTCCACATGTTGGTTCCACATGTCTAACCCCTTCTAACTGTAACACTGCATTGTAGTTCCAGAAACCTGACATGACACCAAAACCTCATCCTAGGTCTAAAGTATAGTGTAGGGAGCATTGTAGTATGGGACTGCTTTTCTTCTTGCATTCAGTCACTTAGAGAATAATAAATTATATGTATGGCTAGAAAAATGTACACTGTAATATTAAAGCATCTGTCTTTGATCTGAACCTTAAAAGAATATGGGCCATGTAACATGACAAAGATCCCAAGAACATTTATAATACCACAACAGAGTAGTCTAAACAGAGGAAAGTCTGCGCATAGAATGACCAAAACAGAGTTCTTATATACTAAAATACTGAGGAATTTTCTGAAGTAAACTGTTCATGAAAGACATCCCAGAAATAAAAATAAAACAATTCTATAAAGAGAAATGAGCCAACATACTAAACACTACACAAGTCTGATTAGCAGTCACAGGAATCATTTTGTCAAGATTGCCGTTGCGAAATGAATGTCAATGTCAATTTATTTATATAGCACATTTAAAACAACATAGGAATGCTGTGGCCAAAGTGCTTTACAATAATAGAAGTAAAAAAATACAATTAACATAAATAACATAAATAGAAATAAAATACATCAATATAAATAAGATAAATAATAAATAGAAATAATGTTACATAATCACAATGAGGAAACCATCAGTATTACTGAAGGTCATGGAAAGCAAGTGAAAAGAAATGAGTCTTTAATCTTATTTTGAATAGTTCAATTGTAGACCACTCCTTTATTTAATGTGGTAAAGAATTCCACAGGTGAGGAGCAGCAGCTGCAAAAACCCTGTCCCCCTTGGTTTTACACTTAGTACGAGGGACAACAAGAGACAACTGACCAGAAGTTCTAAGCACTCTGGATGGCTAGTGTAAAGCACACAATTCAGATAAATAGGCAGGAGGAAGCCCATGTAAAGTTTACAATAACTACATTTAAGGGTTTAGAACATGTTTTGCCTTAGACCTAGAAAATATGTAAACAATAGGTTTAATGAAGATTGCATTAAATAGTGCAAAAAGTGCATTTTTGTGCATTGTAGATTTTCTTTTTCAGTAAATGATTTAAATGGAAATAACTTTAGAACACATTCATGCAGAAATCCACAGTTATTTTTCTCATCTATTAAAATATTCCATCCAATTAATTTTTATTTATTTATTTATTTATTTAGGAAAGGTAGCTTTTTGTTTGGTTGGATAATTGATATGTACTTGTTAATGGACAAAACCAATATTATAGTTACAAGAAAAGCCATAGGCTCTAGTGTAAGGCAGTCTTTGTTAATTTTCTTTGTATGCATAAAAATATGTTTTCCATTTATAAGCTTGACTGAAGGATAGCATTATTTGACTTAATACACTGTAATCCTCACAAAATAAAAGTTTTCTTTTGTGCAGAAAAATGTAAGCTATAATACTGAAATGTTATTTTATTAAAAGTGAAGTGCAAAAGACCTGTTTATTGACAGCTGCTACTCATACTTACTAACTTGTGCATTTTTAGATTAGACTATCTGCACAAAATACAGATCATTTAACAATTTATTAAAATTTATAGTATGACAAATAAAAATTCATGTATTAACATAAATAGATATAAAATTAATTAAGAGCTTCTATAAGCATTCAATTTAATGTGAATTAGATATGTCAAGCAAATAGTTAAATAAAGGCATTTGTCATATTTCATTTTCAGATAAGCTCAAAGCTAAACCACCAATATTGAGTAACTTGGAAAGATAGGGCAGGAAGAGAATGACGTACAGAAACTACCCGAGGACAGAGAAGGGAGAACAGAGGGAACACCTGTTGTTTGAAGGCCAGTTAGGAAAAAGTGGAAGCAAGGAATGATACTAATGACGAAATGCAGAAAATATTGGTGGCCATGAAAGGCCCATGAGAAGCCAGATGGAGTAGTGAGTCAGAATAGACAGCAAAGGCATTGTTTCAAACGAGGTCAAGATGATAAGAAATGATTATATAAACTGTGCTTTTTGGCCTGTTCAGGGCTCAGCTCAGTTTGACTTAATTGGGTTGAGTCTGTGTTATTGTTTATTGTAATAAACCTAATTACTCTGTTTGCCTATCCTTCCTTTAGTCTTCATTTACAGTGAGAATCTTCAGCGTATTTTTCGCTTCCACAATAGAATGTTTATAAATGTTACTAATTAAAGAAAGCATGTTGATTAGACTCGTCAGTACGAATTTACTGTTCTTTTTAAAACTGACAGTAAACTAAAACTAAAGTAAATTAAACTAAACAACTTAACACTAAGCTAAGTGTTAGCACTTCACGTACAGCAGAAAAAACACAAATCCTGAACAAAAATGTATGCAGATCTTCCTATCTGTGATAGACTTTTTGTCCAGCAGGGATCACAAATTTACCAAAAATGTATAAATATAATGTTTGACAGATGTCACTTTCACTTTAATTTAATTTTATTTTTGCTAAATCTCCCCATACAGAACTTACAAATAAAGTACAATTACAATTAACTTTAAATAGCAATACATCGATAATTTAATTTTTCTAGTTATCTTATGCACTTTTGAGGCTTTTTAGGACTGAATCAGTTATAGGGATTTACAATTAATGGCCCATTTTGAAATAAACTAATCAAATGAGGGTTTAATTTTTAACTGTTAACATATATGAATGACTTTTTTTAGCAAGTAATAATAAGAAGCTCATTGAAAATTACATTGTATTGTCCATGTATACATTTTCATAAAAAGGATTTGTTTTATTAACAAGAAAATTAAATAATATGAACAAAAAAGAGTTAATGATCAATGTGAAATCATTATCAGGGAGCAGGCTGAAGGTCAAAATATGGGAAGTAAAATCCAAAACATTAAATAAAAACCCAAAGTTAAAAGAAGAAATGCAAAGTGTCCAGTGCCTCTCTAATACCCTTTTCTAAGAGTTGTTTAAAAGTTTTCATCTATAAACTCTGACATATTCAATACTGAACCCCCACCCCCAATACTGCCAGCATGATGTTGCAATATACTCGACTCTATTGAAAAATGTACACGATGTCGAAGGAATATCCACTAACACAGTGCTGGGGGATGGCTAGTAGATTGTATTATGTTTTACAGTTTTTCTGAACACTTTAAAAGGCTGAGGGCTGCCTCCACGTCCATACAGGAGACAACATCACCTATTAATTACATCATCTTTTAATTTGTAATGGCATAAATGATAATGTGCAGACAATGATGGATTAAGACCCGTACCCCATGGTGTCAAAGCTCAATGGGGTGCCTTCACCTGACCTCACCTCTCATCACTACACAACTACGGACACGCACATACTCACATATTATGAACATCATAAATGTAAATAATAAATCAGGTACTGGGACTGAAGTAGAAAAAAAAATCCAAAACTTTATATTGGGTCAACTTCTCCTTCCGTTTTTGTTCACTTGTGTATTTCAATAGCGAAAACCAACTCCCTACGTATAGCACGGTTAACAAAAGTCTAACATTTTTAAAAGGGCTATGCCATTTTGTTGATAAAAGGTGATATGTAACTGAGTATTCTGGGTTTGTATATTTGCACCATGGCGTCTTATTTCCTACAGTGGCTTCATATTCCCCACAATGGTGCTAGAAGTGACAAAAGTTGCCTTTTCCTCATCTACCTATCTGTACTGTTGGTCTCATTAGTTTCAAAGGCAGTATTTATGGCTTGTTCAAAGTGCTTATTCAAATTATCATATGGTCAGGTATAGTTTCTACCCCTAAAATTGTTCCTAGTGTGTGCTTGGTGTGTGTGGGTATGTGTGTGTGTGTGTGTGTCCTGCAGTGGGCTGGCGCCCAGCCTGGGATTTGTTCCTGCCTTGCACCCTGTGTTGGCTGGGATTGGCTCCAGCAGACCCCCGTGACCCTGTAGTTAGGATATAACGGGTTGGATGATGGATGGATAGATGGATAGTTTCTACCAAAGCAGTGTCTTTTGCTTCTTTTCATTGCACTACTAGGCTCTTATTTTGAATGACCGTCCATTTGGTCTTTTTTTCTTTTGCAGCACAGTAGCACATTACATAAAAGTGACCTATTAGACACCTGTGCTCATCATATTAACCCATATTAACCAAGCAGAATTCATATTTTTTATTTAAATTTTATTTTGTGTAGTTGTCATTGGAAAAGTTTATAATTGCTAGGATCGAAGTGCTGTGTGGGTGTGTACTGTATAACGGATTGCTGTGAATGCCTGTACTGTCAGTGAAAACATGGACTCTTTCTGTTATTAGGCTTTATTCTTGCATATGTTAAGGCTCTTTTTTGAGCAGGGCATCAGAGTGTGCATCCAAGTCACCTTGACGGTAGGTCCAGCAATGTATGCATACTATTGTTACTGGAACATCTTTAACAAGTGGAAAAGCTATTAGACAGAACATTTTAACTTCCTGAATACTGAAGTGTCTGGCAGACTGAGCCCTTCACAGTGTAAGGCCATTCAGTATAAGTGACAGTGACCTTTCCACCATGTGAAGAATTTAAATAGTAGTAATTACAATGTCCAATTGTAGTCTAGGAATTTGCACAACTGTAATAATTTAGGACAAAATTTGTGGTGAAGGAGATGCCAAAAATAGCAAGTGCAATCAGAGACTATGGACAATTATACTGTATGTTGGTTGTTCCAAAGCCAAATTAATTTATAAATTGTAGAGTTGTGTGGTACTAGGCAGCACTGTTGCAATGAATTGTTGCTCGTTTAATTGCTGTTGCTATGAAGCTTAATATTCTTATAAGAACCATTCATTTTTGCCTTGCCAGGATGGTGACCTTATTGCATGTTCACTCTTTGTTATAGGCTCCCTCGCAGATAGCAGAATCTGTTTATTTGACTAATGGAGTTCCAGCTCATATTGCTTCCTCTTGTTGACTCAGTGCTGATGCATCTTCTTCCTGCATTTCCCCGCAGATGCAATAGTCAGTGTCGTTAAATATTTCATTATGGAAAGTAGTTTTCAGTAACCTAATATCATAAATAAATATGTCCAGAATTATATCAGACAGCTTTATTTATATCTTTCCTCACTGATAAAAGAAATATTATATTTTTAAATGAACTCATACAATGCTGCAGTTTTCTGCCAGTTAATTATAAGCTTTTTTCTGAGACAGTTAAATAAAGAGAGTAACTGTTGAATGTAAGATTGCCATTACACTGACACACAAACTATGAAAAACTTTAAAACACTGTTTTAAAGTTAATTTGCACTTGCTAATTGGCTAATTGGAGATTACAGCTTTTCAGACTAGAATAAGATGGTGCACTGAATGTATTTAGGTGTACATAAATATTCAGAATACATTTTTTTCTATTATGACACTGCTTACGGTAACACCTTTCATCCTTCCACTCATTTTCTGTTCCTGCTATTTAGTTCAAGCTTATCCTGGCAGCATCAGGTACAAGAAAGAAGACGCTAGTATATTATCACCTTATTAATGAAAGCCCTGGAATAAGAATATTCAGAAAATGGATTAATAAATGTTCTGCTTTTATTTGAATTATATGAAAGCAAAAATAAGTAAAAATGCAAAATAGCTATGGTAACCATGTGAAACCTAATTGTGTTTATGATATTTGCTATGTTATGGCAGATTACAAGTCTTAGTAACATTTCAGCATAAAGGATCAGTAGAGCAAAGCCTAACAAAATATTGTGCAAAATAAATAATAATCTCCCTCAGTAATATAGTTTATATTAATCCTCAGCTTTGTCTTTTTAAGGTTATTTTTGATTTTTTATCATATGCTTAATGTAAGTACTTATCTAGAAAACTATTCCTTCTTGTAGTATGTGACATTGTCTTTGTGCTAGGTGCTGCAAGCCTGTTTCCAGCTCAAGGGGCCAGCTCTACTGGCCCTGCAGTATTCTAGGTTTATTATTAGGTGTATGTGCGCATGTCCAATTGAACTTTACAGTTCAATTGAACAATGGGGCTTGAAGGCTAAAGCCCCTTCTTGTCTGCATTAAAATGAAGACCTTTTATTATTCATTTTTTAATTATTTGCACTTTCAGGTAAAAACTTTTCCCAGTCAAGGCTAAGTAGAAAGCTAGAAAACAGGTTCAAAAAGCCCTTCAGTGATAGTAACGGTAATTTAAAAAAAAATATATAAGCAGATCAATATCAAGAAATGATCAAGACATTACTCCAGCTAGAAACTCTTGACCTTCACCCATCACAGAGGAATACCGAAGGCACTAAATTTGAAAAACCCATGTGTGATCCTTCCTCATTGTTGAAAAGAATCCAGCAGTGTGATGTCACTGTTTCAAAGAAGCACAGAATGCTGGTGCAGAAAGACAAGGTATGTTAAAAATTTTCAGTTGTTTGCTGGCATCATGCTATTCAGCAAACATCAGGTCACACAGTGTTTAACACTGCTATAAAACAGCCCTGAGTCTTGTATTTGAGTGATGTAGTGTTTGCTGTTTGCATGTTTTTTCCATGTTATTGATGCTTTTCCTTTTTCACCTCAAAGTCATTCAGTTCTAACATTGAGGTATTGCTGTTTCAGTTTAGACAGCTCATAACCAATATATTTTCTTTTCTGGGCAGCAGGTGGTTGCAAGGCTCTTTGTTTACTTCATGTTTAAATTTATATTGTATTTTATCAGATGATAACAATGTCAGAGGATTAGACAAAATTAGACAGGTGTATAAATTTGGGCACCCCAACAGAGATACTACATCAATACTTAGTTGAGCCTCCTTTTGCAAATATACTGTAACAGCCTCTAGACGCCTCCTATAGCCTTTGATGAGTGTCTGGTTTCTGGATGGAGGTATTGTTGACCATTCTTTCATACAAAATCTCTCCAGTTCAGTTAAATGTGATGGCTGCCAAGCATGGACAGCCTGCTTCAAATCATCCCATAGATTTTCGATGATATTCAAGTCAGGGGACTGTGACGGTCATTCCAGAACATTGTACTTCTCCCTCTGCATGAATGCCTTTGTAGATTTCGAACTGTGTTTTGGGCCATTGCCTTGTTGGAATATCCAACCCCTGCGTAACTTCAACTTTGTGACTGATGCTTGAACATTATCCTGAAGAGTTTGTTGATATTGGGTTGAATTCATCCGACCCTCGACTTTAACAAGGGCCCCAGTCCCTAAACTAGCCACACACACCCACAGCATGATGGAACCTCCACCAAATTTGACAGTAGGTAGCAGGTGTTTTTCTTGGAATGCAGTGTTCTTCTTCCGCCATGCAAAGCCCTTTTTGTTATGACCAAATAACTCAATTTTTGTCTCATCAGTCCAAAGCACTTTGTTCCAGAATGAATCTGGCTTGTCTAAATGAGTATTTGCATACAACAAGTGAGTGCAGAAAGGGCTTCTTTCTCATCACCCTGCCATACAGATGTTCTTTGTGCAAATTGCACTGAATTGTAGAATGATGTACAGATACACTATCTGCAGCAAGATGTTCTTGCAGGTCTTTGCATGTGATCTGTGGGTTGTCTGTAACCATTCTCACAATCTTGCGCATATGTCGCTCCTGTATTTTTCTTGGCCTGCCAGACCTGGGTTTAACAGCAACTGTGCCTGTGGCCTTCCATTTCCTGATTACATTCCTTACAGTTGAAACTGTCAGTTTAAACCTCTGAGATAGCTTTTTGTAGCCTTCTCCTAAACCATGATACTGAACAATCTTTGTTTTCAGATCTTTTGAGAGTTGCTTTGAGGATCCCATGCTGTCACTCTTCAGAGGAAAGTCAAAGGGAAGCACAACTTGCAATTGACCACCTGAAATACCTTTTCTCATGATTGGACACACCTGTCTATGAAGTTCAAGGCTTAATGAGCTAATCCAACCAATTTGGTGTTGCAAGTGATCAGTACTGAGCAGTTACATGCATTCAAATCAGAAAAATTACAAGGGGACCCAAATTTTTGCATAGCCAGTTTTCCACATTTGATTTAATTTCATACAACTAAATACTGCTTCACTAAAAATCTTTGTTCGGAAAACACCTCAGTACTCAGATGTTCCTAGGAAATGAAAGACATACCACTGTTATCTTTTTTGTTGAAAGTACTGTAGAGTAAATTATTATGCAGGCTGAGAAGCGGTTCCCCTTTTTCATATGACCGTATCTACTAAGACAGTGGTGCTCAAATTCAGCCTTGGGGGACCACTGTATTGGTGGGTTTTCATCCTAACTATGTTCTACCTTTTTGGGCTTCCACCAAAATTAACAAGCTACTTTTTTCCATTTTCTGTTCTGAAGTGTACATTTCTTTGTAATTTAGAAAGTATTTGCATAGGAATCATTTAGTGTTGTCTATTTTGGCTTTTATGTTTTTTATTATTGCGATCACAATTATTGTCCTGCTTTTCCATGTTTTATGGTTATTTAAACAGTTATATACTAATTGGCACACTGGCTGTGCCTGACACTGAAGTAACTACAGCCTTTTAGCATTGTCATTATCAAGAATTTAAGGGAGCAAACTTCATAGAAATTTGATGAATTTATAGGAAAACTACAAAGCAGAGTTAAAGCATTTGAAGCATTGGCAAAAGTAAATATATTTCTAAAATTATATTTAAAATATAATGTTCATGCAACCTTCCTTTTCTAAATGCAAAATAAGAGAAAAAAGTTCATTAGATCAATAAGAAGGAAAAGGACTTATTAATTGTGAAAACGATTGGAACAAAGCCCTGCAGCCACAGGGGACCAGGACTGAACTTGAGAAACACAGTACTAAGGTCTTTGCACCAAAGAGGGGAAAAAAGTGGTATGCACATCACAACCTAACTTTATTTTATTTTTAGACACACCAACACCCCCTGGTCAAACTGGAGACAACTTGTAAGTTGTATGTTTATAAAGGCTATGTATATACTGTAATCCCATATTTCTTATAGCCTTTTAGCATTGTAATTATCAGGAAAGAATTTAAGGGAGAAAACTTCATAGAAAATTGGTTAATTAATAGGAAAATGACAAAGCAGAATTAAAGTATTTGAAGCATTGGCAAAAGTAAATATATTTGTAAAATTATATTTAAAATATAATGTTCATACAACCTCCCTTTTCTTCAACAATTCTTAAAAGAAGATAATTCAATACATTCTGTTATGTATTATTTAAATTCACACACATCCACAAATTCAGTCAGGCATACATCACCTTTTTTCAAAGGTCAGGGGTACACCTGTTCTAAGAAGAGCAAGGTTATAGGAAATGGGGTAAGATTTCATTCAAATAGTTAATTATCAGTTTTGCCTTTGACAATGCCATCAATCTTATATATAAAGCAGAATGTAACCGTGTATGTTATCATCCAGTTGACGCTTAGTAACCACAAGGGGGCACCAGAGAGCCCCTGACACAGCAATACAGTCCATAATATAAGAATATAAATACATTAAACAGTTTTTATTCCACAAAGCACCTTCCAATAAACATATAAAACAGACTGTAACAGTCTTTTGGTCTTGTATGTATGTTATCATCCAGTTGACGCTCGGAACATTTCTGGTGTGCTCCATAAAAGCAACCAACAGTTTTACCATGAAAAATCAATAGTATTATTTGTTTATCGTTTAATGTTTGTTTTTGTTAAAATTTTGCGGTCTTGTATGTATGTTACCATCCAGTTGATGCTTGGAACATTTCTGATGTGTTTCATAATTATATTTTTCTCAAACAATTTAAAAAAAAAAACTTTTTTTGTTCTCCCAGGCACCGCTGGATATTTCAGCTACTTAATCATATAATTCACCAGCCTTCCTATTTTATTAACCTTACTTTCTTTATTTTAGTAGGCGGGTCTCCAGCTGTTAGACTTACATCAAGGGAACAGAAGCACACTGTTTCACAAAGATTATATAAATATGATAATTGTACATATATGTTGACATATAACACAGGACACAGACAGACAAGGCAGTGACATGCAGTGAGGTTCATGGCTGATGTGGCACGGACTCCTTCAGAGTCAGATTTACAAATATATGAACCCAGAAGAGTAGCTTATTTACTATTCATTTGGCAGCATGTACATTGACTACTGGTTATATTTCATATCTCATTAGCATTTTTACACACACATAGGTAAGGAGCATATTTAGAAAGAACGTTACATTTATAGCGGCAAGAGAGAGCAGAGAGAGCGCATTTGCTCTGCAGCATCCACGTGTTCTAAATTTGCTGTTGCAATTCCATACTCATTCAATACAAATAAAAGTATAGAGTGGTGTTAAAAAAAACGGATTTCAATTTTGACCTTAATTGAAATATTTAGTTGTTTTTAAAAGATTTTAATTCTGATGCTTTAATCAATTTTAATACAGACTGTTCAACAAAAGGATAACAAGAAATAAAATTTTATTTAAGGTCAAAATTTAGTTTTTAAATACTGGATATGTTTTTCTCCTAGTCTGATCCCATTTTTTATAAAACTGAAAACCGTTTATGGTCTTACCTTTGTTTGTAAATGAAGTCCATGCACCTATCCTTCTCCACGAAAATCTCTGTCACTTTCTTGTAAAAGTCCTCCTTATTTTACTTTAGTTTTAAAAGTCTTAATCTTCCATTTTGGCGGTCAACCAGAACAAAAAATTAAAATAAATGGACTTGACTTTCTGATATTGCCAACCTAATGGCGCCCAGAGCCTCTGCATAGAACAGCAGCAACAGGCACCTGTTGGGCTCACATGCGCCCCCTTCAGTGTTTAACGGTACTGTCTGCCTCACCTTGAGCCTTTTCACTGAGGTTTTATGTCCGATTAGCAAGACTAAATATGTCACACAAATTTATTAAAGATATTAGCCAGACTGTGGAAAGTCAGGGTATATAATAAACATGTCTGCAAACATTATATTGGCGACATACAGAGAGACAGCAACAGGCATATACCAATTACATCCATCAACCCAGTGTGTGAGGTGAAGGACAGCGCAGTCCGAGGTGAGGTGAAGCTCGTCACTGCCACATCTCGCGTTTCTCCCATGTATTTGAATAGGAAATGCGCAAATTCAGCAATTTTCACTATATAACTTATCAAAATTATTGTGTTTGTACAGAAAACAAATATATAGCACAGACCAGTAGGCAAATTAATTTTATGTTATCATTATTAGTTTTTTTACTTTTCATAAAGAGCCTCACCTGCCTCCCCTTACCACAAGTCCCTGAAACATATAACATAGAGAGGCTGGTTGTTTACTGATTATAAAGAGTTCTAATTTATCTTGGCACTGATAAATAGTTTAACGATACCAAGTCTTTAAAGGTGATGTCCGATGTTGTGTGGAGTTGTTACTTTGTTGTTGCTCCGAGTTCAAATGGAGAATTCTACTTGCATTGCAGTGCACTCATTCTTTTTGCTGTGTGATCCTTTGTCTGCGGTGTGCAGTGCTTTTCTCAGTTAGGCCCTTTGCTGTGTCATTTGCAATTTCATATGAAAAAGCGTTACTCTTTCTCTGACACAAGAGTTTAGATACTGAAGTACCCTTCTTGAAGTGATGGCTGTTTCTCAGTCTTCAGACTGGCTCACTGTTTAGCTTGGCAAACTGAATTTCAGTTCTCAGGGATACAATGAGAAAAGACTGTCAGCTTTATCTCCCCAAAGAGGAAAGAACAGCTCATCAGAATTTAGTTTCAGAGAGAATTGTTTCAGAGACTTTCAGTCATTTTTGGTGAGTGTGCTCAGGAATGACCCCGGGGGCAGAGTGACCCAGGGAATCCCCTGAGAGCTTCCTTAGAGTTTCCTTGAGAGAGCCACCTGAGAGAGCCAGATGGAATCTTCAGGATAGTGCAGCAAGTTTTAAGGGAATGTATAACTCCTGATTGGATTAAAGTCACTTCTAGTTATAAAGTCAGTGTCACCTCATAGACAAGTTCTTCTGTCCATCAGAGTTGTCATTTGTTGATTTACAGCTCTTTATTCTTCCTTGAGTTCATTTTGCACCTTCTGGCTCAAGATGTCTCTGCAAATGAGCCTCTGCTAAGATGTCAGTGCAACTCTGATTTACACCTTTGTAATTAGTTGAAGTATAAGTTGGTCCTGGCACAAAAAGCTTAGTCACTTAATTTGGAAGGCAAGCTGGGGGAAGATGAAGTTAGATGTCTGCATCCCTTTAAAATCTGCTTTCTTAACATACTGGTGTGCCACTAAAGCCTAGACGAATGGGCAATGCCCACTTTGTCCTACATTGTGCACACACAATGATGACAGTGCTGCATGTCTGTTTGGTGAAAATCTCAATCTGATGCCACCAGATGATAATATATGAATACAGCAGGAGCGCATTTTCCAGGGTCAGAATATACCAGTGTGCATTTTCTCATCAGTGTTATTACTTATTCTTTGGCTGATGCTTTTATCTAAGGCAATTTACAATATTTGAGATACAATTGGTTAGATTACTTTTGTTTTTACAATTCATGGTCACTCAGGGTCAGTAGCAGAACTGAAATTAACCGTCTCAGGGTTTGAGTTCCAAAACCTTAACTACTACACTACACTTCCTGCAAATGATTAATCAACATAAAAAAGTAGTTAATGTTTTTTTTTTCACTTTATTTTTTTAACTGAGCCAGTGAGCTGGAATGGAGATACCGGTAAGGTAAGGTAAGGGGCATTGGATGGTTGAGAATATGAATGAACCACGTCATGCGCTGCACAAATTTGACTGTGCTTAAGTGCACATATACTGGTGCAACAAAAATGTGCAAGTGCAATATGAAAGGACAAGACTGTGCTCTGATCAGGGACTTTTTTCTGAAAGGACCCTTAAAGTAAAGCTAGTCAATAAAATAGTAATAGAAATGAAAACAGCACGATGTTACACCACAAGGTATTGTTTCAGTCCAATTAAATTTAATTTAATAATAAATGATTTACCTAGTGAGGTATCAGATGTCGAGATCTCTCTGCATGCAGTTGATAGGGTAATTTGGAAGAGACAAAGAAACTTTGGGAACCTCCTTGGGAAAGTGCAAAGTGCAGTCACAAACATTGACATATGGGCTAATCATTGGGGTTTTAAACATCAACAACCATGGTGGTTTGCTTCTTATTAAGGCAAATTTAAAAAAGTAAATCTTTGTTCTGATAGAATGGAAGAATGAATTTAGATTTTTGGAAATTATATTTGATACTAAACTGAATTGGAAGTTATATATTCAAGAGATGATAACGAAGTGTAATATTAGACTATATGTTGTGAGATGTTTGTCTGGACAGATATGGGTGACTAAGAGAACAGTACCATTCAAAGTATATACTTCTTTGATTATACCTATTTTGGATTATGGATTTACAAATATGCTTCAGGAGCCTCAGGAGTGTTGGCACAACTTGGTAAAATACAGTTCAGGGTAATTAAAATACAGTGGGATGCAAA
>JANRMT010062796.1:41352789-41370088 GCA_026402145.1 Polypterus bichir lapradei
ACAAGGTTGCCCAAACTTTTGCATCCCACTGTATGTTTAGCTGCTTTTCCATCACCTCCCACTAATGTACTGTAATGCTAGCATTAGTAGGAATAATGGCATTAGGTTTTAGAAGATGATTGTTTGATGTTAACTACGGTGCCTATTTAAGAGAAGATGATAATCATCTAACTGTTGGAATTTTGAGAGGTTTGTTGGAGAAATCAATATGGGAAAATAAAACATGAGTCTTAATGAAAAAGAGTGATAACATTGGTATCCGTTTTGGGAATAAATGAATTTTCAATAACAAATAACATGATTTCAGTAATACTACCATATTATCTAGTTCAGCCAAATATAGATTTCAATCCAAGTGATGTGGTAAAAATTAAGAATTTATTAATGTACCGCACTTATATAATAAGTGAATTTTGAGATAGGCAGTATAAGGTTTATATGCAAATAGACAGAGAATAATGAAAGGATACTGTATATAGTGGCATCAGGATTTTATATAAAAAATTTTGAGAAGGAGCTTGCTATCAGGGTATTGGATGAGTTATCAGCTTTTTCTGTTGAAATGCTGCCAGTTTCTTTGGCCCTTGAATGGCTAACTGAAACAAAGTTTCAGAAAGCTGCTGTTTTAACAGATTCTTTATTGTCCTTGTTAGCATTAAAGTCTGGGAAAATGAGTAACAGAGAAGATTTAATTTCAGAAATAAAACATAAATTAATAGGATTATGTACCAATAAAGTATGATGAGACTCTTGATGAACTGGCATAAAAGGCACTGAATAAAGAACAACTAGATTTAGAATTATCTTCGGGGGAAAATTAAATGAAAAATTTAATTTAAAAATTAATATAACTGAATGGCAAATAGTATGGCAATATGGCATTAAGGGAAGGCACGTATTTCAACTAAAACCAACAGTTAAGAATCAAATTAAACATAACAATCAGTCAAGGAGAGAAGATATAATAATTAACAGACTTTTATTAGGATACTGTGGACTTAATCAGTATTTATATTATATTGGAAAGCATAAAAATGGGTATTGCATACAACGTGGGAAAAAAAATAGTAAAACACTTTATAATGCCTTGTAATAAATAACTGGAATGAACACCAGAAACTAACTGATAAACTGAGTAAATAAAAAATGTCCATTAAGATAATTTATGATGTATATAAATGATACAGGAAAAAGCAGCAGTTTTTGAGCAGAAAAGTAAATACAGGATTTAAGAGAAATCATGAGGTGGAATAAGGTCCATCACTGAATGAATCACTGGAAGTGACGTAAGCCTGCCATACAAAGGAAGAAGAACACTGCGCATGCGGGTGGATGGTGGCAGTGTCTACACTTGTTCCGATCTTTACCTGCATCACCCTATCTTGACAGGGTTACCTTATGCCTGGTTAGGCACCTCTCTGGGAGTCCAGGTAGTTTTTATAAAACTGTTTCCACACTGCAGCCCATCATTCCCAAACAAAGTAAAATACTTAAGGAGAAAAACTTCAAGCCCCGGAACTCATTATATTCTTTTTTTTTTTTTGTTTTTTTTTTAATTTTTGTGTTCTGTTTCTTGGCTTGTGATATTTGGTAACCCAGTATCTTGAACAAAAATACTTTTCTGAGTTTGGACAAATAAACGTTTCTTGTTTCACATGGCACTTATTAGGAAAGTGCTTGTGATGTTAGTTAATACACTGTTTTGAAGCAATTACGTTTTTAATATAGTAATAGCAAATCGTTCTTGCGAAAATTTTGCAAGAACAAAAGCGTTAATAAAATTATGATAAGGGACAGAAGAACATCACACATTACAGTAAGAAAGTAGATTATTTTAATAAGTAGTGACTTGTAAGAGGACTCAGTATTACAATAGTCACATGATTAGTATGGGATGTTATTATAGTCACTTACAACAGCATGAATA
The DNA here is from genome assembly GCA_026402145.1 of Polypterus bichir lapradei. NCBI lineage: Eukaryota > Metazoa > Chordata > Cladistia > Polypteriformes > Polypteridae > Polypterus > Polypterus bichir. The sequence goes on from JANRMT010062796.1 coordinate 41,354,717, forward strand.
TTTACTATACAATGTTTAACATGAACATGTTAACAGAACATATTGGATAAGAAGGGAAATGCAGGGTACATGTAAGTCAGTATGTGTGAAGTGTGGCCATCAGGTAATGTAGTATACCAACGTCTATTTTTGGAAAATGCAATTTATTGCAAAAACGTTGTTGTCAGCGAAAATATTCCCCTGTGTGTAAACCGCAAGTACCTGTACGTTTAACCCGGCTTTCGATGTAGCTCTGGAAAATGTAGTGTACAACTGGCCATGGGTAAAAACAGGGCCTGGCAAATAAACTCCGACGTTATTAAACGTTTGTCCTTGTGACTTGGTGATAGTCATACAATATGCTAAATGAACAGGGAATTGCCTATGCCTTAATATAAAGGGAATATCTTGTTTTGAGTTGTCAGTGTCTTGCTGCACAGAGACATCCTGACAACAGGATGCTACCACTTCCATGTTTACTGTAGGTATGGTGTTTTTTGGAAGGTAGGCTGTATTGGCTTTCCACCAGATATATCGTTTGGCGTTGAGGCCATAAAGTTTGATTTTGGTCTCTTCTGACAAAGTAAGTCTAAACCATCCACCTGTCATCTGGACCCTCTCCTTATAGTTCTCGTCAAAGCCTGCCTCCCCTCTCTGGTCCCTCTTATTTCTGCTATAATCCACTCTTCTTTCACTACTGGTACTGTTCCTTCATCTTTTAAAACTGCAGCAAAATCCCCAATACTAAAAAAAACCTGGCGCCAATCCGACTAATTTCAGTAATTTTCATCTTATTTCTAATCTACCCTTCATTTCCAAAATTCTTGCAAAAATAGTGGCTATTCAACCTCATTCTAATTTATCACAAAATAATCTGTATGAACAGTTCCAGTCTGGTTTTCGCCCCCTCCATAGTACAGAAACACCACTTATCACAATTACTAAGGAACTCATTATGGCAGCTGATTCTGGTTTAATCACTATACTCATCCTCCTTGATCTGAGTGCAGCCTTTGACACTATTTGTCACACTACTATTCTCAATAGATTATCTTCGATTGGCATTACCCACACACCACTAGATTGGTTCAGATCCTACCTCTCAGGCCGCACTCAGTTTGTTCAGCTTAAAACTTTCACATCCCAATCCATTGCTGTTACTTCAGGTGTGCCCCAGGGCTCTGTCCTGGGGCCCCTCCTTTTCATTATTTACCTCCTTCCCCTAGGTAATATGTTTCGTAAATATAACATTAGTTTCCATTGTTATGCTGATGACACCCAGCTCTGTCTCACTAGCAAACCTACTGTTTCCTTTCCACCCTCCTCGCTTATTGATTGCATAGCAGAATTCAAATCCTGGTTTTCTTCAAATATTCTTAAATTAAATAGTGACAAAACTGAGGTTCTCCTCATTGGTACAAAATCAACATTATCCAAAACTGATCATTTTTCCTTGGTTATTGATCATTCTTCTGTCTCCCCTTCCCCACAGGTTAAGAGTCTGGGTATCATCCTTGACAGTACTCTATCTTTTCAGTCCCACATCAATAACATCTCCCAGTCTGCATATTTCCACTTGCGTAACATTAACCGTATTCGTCCCTCCCTCACTCCCCACACCACTGCTATCCTTGTTCATAGCCTTGTCACTTCTTGTCTGGATTATTGCAATTCCGTTTTCTTTGGTCTTTCTCGCAAATCTCTTTATAAGCTTCAACTGGTCCAGAATTCAGCTGCCTGCATCATTACTAGAACCTCCTCTATTCACCATATCACTCCCATCTTGCAGCAGCTTCACTGGCTTCCAGTTAAGTTCCACATTCAATTCAAAATTCTCCTACTAACTTTTAAGGCTATCCACAACCTTGCCCCTCCATATCTGTCTGACCCCCCTACATTATTGCCATTCCTTCCCGTACCCTTGGATCTTCTTCCTCCATCCACTTGACTGTCCCCTTCGTCCGTCTTACCACCAACTGAATGCTCTGCTCCCCAGCTTTTGAACTCACTATCATCTAAGGTTAGAAATATTGAATCCTTTTCACTTTTCAAATCTAAACTTAACACTCATTTGTTTAAGACTTCTTTTTCTCTTTGATTACAATTGCTCTGTCTGATTTAAATTTTTATATTTTAGTTTTGTTTATAATGTGTGTTTTATCTATTGTTCAGTGTCCTTGAGTGTTTAGAAAGGTGCCTACAAATAAATAAAATGTATTATTATTATTTTTATTATTATTATTATTATATCTTTCACTTTTATAAGTTACATCAGGTAAATACTGCTGGAAAAATATTTTTGTGTGTGTATCTTCATTTCAGGCTGCAAATCAACAAAACATGAATATTTTGAAGTGGGTGATTCTTTTCTTTATCCACTGTAATTCACAGTGCCAGAAACTTTCTTGAGTTTCAGTTAGAGCTCTTATGGGTCATTTGGAAGGAGTGTTATTCAGAATAAAAAGGATATTCTTTAGATTGCCAGAAATCCAGAGGAAATGTTGCTCACATTTCAGATGTGCAAACAATATGACTTCTGCAAGACTATTCTAGGACATTGAGCAGTTATGTAATAATATGCTGTTTTTTATCAAGTCTTATATCACTGAAAATAGCTAATATTTAACGTTAGAATAATTTATAAGTATGTAAACTTCATTACAGTTATTGGATTTTATTTTAATCAGAGCAACGATAAATATAAAAATTTGGTTAACGTAATCTGACTATGTGGCTCCAGGGAAATAAAAGTACTATTCACTGGTTTCTGCACCATCTAATTAGATTTTATTTATGTATCTTTCTGCTACTGGCAGAGCTTTGCTAAATATGATTAACAAGGTGTAGAATTCATAGAAAGTTTAATCAAATATTCCCCCAGTTCATTTTGTTAAGTGAAAGGGATACTATTAAAAACATATTTGATCATTTATTTCTTATTATCACTGTCTAAAAATTTGTAATTAAATATTTTTTTTTAAATATGTCTGTGTGTTGTTTGCATGTACAACCAGTGTCATTGTAAGCTCTCCTCACTCATCCCCGAAGATGTGCTGATTAGGTTAATTAGCAATTGCAAATCGCCCCTGCACAAGTGCAAGTCTGAATGCTGGTTTATGCTTGTGTGACCCCTGTAATGGCTTTGCATCAAGTGTTGCTTGGATACTTTTTATTGTCCCATGACCATGAATTGGATTAAGTGTGTTTGAGAATTGTATGCATGATGGGTGGCATGATGGTGCCATGGTTAGCACTGGGTTTACATCCCACACCTGGTTGTTATTATAGTGGAGTTTACATGTTCCCCTAAATTCTCTGTGAGTTTTCTCTGGATTCTTCAGTTTTCCATCTACATCCGCAAAGATGTTCAGGTTAGGGTAATTTGTGGCACCAGACTGTCCCGTGTGCATGTGTGTGAATGGGCCCTGCTATATATTGGTACATAATTCAGGCCTGCTTCCTGCCTTTTGCTTAGTGCCCAGTTATTTAGATAGTGAAGGGCTGCATCAGTGTGTATGTACAAGTGGAAAAAGTAAGGGTAATTCCCATGCTGCAAATAAGAAAACATTATAGAGAAATGTTTTAGAAACACAGCCTTCATTATCAATCCATCCATCCATCCATTATCCAACCCACTATATCCTAACTACAGGGTCACGGGGACTGCCTTCATTATGTATGTTTTATTTCAAAGAAAATAATTCTAATTCTACTGCTAGATGGTACTATTCTGCAGCAAAATCAAGTATCCAGTTCGTTGGTGGTGATGGGATTATTGTGGTAGCAGTGCGCACAGGAAGGAGTTGGTCATGGCATGGAAACCAGTATATAGTGCATCCGGAAAGTATTCACAGCACATCGTTTTTATAACATTTTGTTATGTTACAGCCTTATTCCTTAATGGATTAAATTCATTTGTTTCCTCAGAATTCTACAAACAACACCCCATAATGACAACGTGAAAAAAGTTTACTTGAGGTTTTTGCAAATTTGTTAAAAATAAAAAAATTGAGAAAGCACATGTACATAAGTATTCACAGCCTTTGCCATGAAGCTCAAAATTGAGCTCAGGTGCATCCTGTTTCCCCTGATCATCCTTAAGATGTTTCTGCAGCTTAATTGGAGTCCACCTGTGGTAAATTCAGTTGATTGGACATGATTTGGAAAGGCACACACCTGTCTATATAAGGTCCCACAGTTGACAGTTCATGTCAGAGCACAAACCAAGCATGAAGTCAAAGGAATTGTCTGTAGACCTCCGAGACAGGATTGTCTCGAGGCACAAATCTGGGGAAAGTTAAAGAAAAATTTCTGCTGCTTTGAAGGTCAAATGAGCACAGTGGTCTCCATCATCCGTAAGTGGAAGAAGTTCGAAACCACCAGGACTCTTCCTAGAGCTGGCCAGCCATCTAAACTGAGCGACCGGGGAAGAAGGGCCTTAGTCAGGGAGGTGACCAAGAACCCGATGGTCACTCTGTCAGAGCTCCAGAGGTCCTCTGTGGAGAGAGGAGAACCTTCCAGAAGGACAACCATCTCTGCAGCAATCCACCAATCAGGCCTGTATGGTAGAGTGGCCAGACAGAAGCCATTCCATAGTAAAAGGCACATGGCAGCCCGCCTGGAGTTTGCCAAAAGGCACCTGAAGGACTCTCAGACCATGAGAAACAAAATTCTCTGGTCTGATGAGACAAAGATTGAACTCTTTGGTGTGAATGCCAGGCGTCACGTTTGGAAGAAACCAGGCACTGCTCATCACCAGGCCAATACCATCCCTACAGTGAAGCATGGTGGTGGCAGCATCATGCTGTGGGGATGTTTTTCAGCGACAGGAACTGGGAGACTAGTCAGGATAAAAGGAAAGATGACTGCAGCAATGTACAGAGACATCCTGGATGAAAACCTGCTCAAGAGCATCCTTGACCTCAGACTGGGGTGACGGTTCATCTTTCAGCAGGACAACGACCCTAAGCACACAGCCAAGATATCAAAAGAGTGGCTTCAGGACAACTCTGCGAATGTCCTTGAGTGGCCCAGCCAGAGCCCAGACTTGAATCCGATTGAACATCTCTGGAGAGATTTTAAAATGGCGGTGCACCGACACTTCCCATCCAACCTGATGGAGCTTGAAAGGTGCTGCAAAGAGGAATGGGCAAAACTGGCCAAGGATAGGTGTGCCAAGCTTGTGGCATCATATTCAAAAAGACTTGAGGCTGTAATTGCTGCCAAAGGTGCATCGACAAAGTATTGAGCAAAGGCTGTGAATACTTATGTACATGTGATTTCTCAATTTTTTATATTTTTAATAAATTTGCAAAAACCTCAAGTAAACTTTTTTCATGTTGTCATTATGGGGTGTTGTGTGTAGAATTCTGAGGAAAAAAATGAATTTAATCCATTAAGGAATAAGGCTGTAACATAACATGTGGAAAAAGTGATGCACTGTGAATACTTTCCGGATGCACTGTAATACAAGGCCTACGTTCACACTATCCTTCAGTCAATTTACATTTGACAGACAACCCAGAAGTATTGCTTTGAATGTGGAATGAAATTTGAATCCTCGTACAAAGGGCACCTCAACTGTGAAACAAATCCTGGGTCAAAGTAATATAAAGCAACAAAATTACATGTTAAACACTGTCATTTACAAATTTTAAAACCTTGAAAAATAAAAAAAAAAGATAACAAATATATGTTCCTTAAATATTTTAAGAATTTTGAAAGCAGGTATTAGAAGTAAATTTGGACATTAATAACCACTGAACACTTTTCATAAATATCGTGCCATTTAATTAACATGAATTGCAACATATGCAGGCATATCTAGGTTTTATTTTATAATGGCTATGCTCCACATCAATACGTACATCACAACCCACTTTTTAGGAAGATCCATACATGCTGTGTAAAATACCTTCTTAAGCTTTAGGTAAATAATCCACCCTTGCATCCATCAATTTTATAAAGTGAAAGTGATAATGTTAAAAATGTGCTTGATATTTTAATGCTTTGTTTAATTTTAATGCTTTGTTTAATTTTAATGCTTTGTTTAATTGTTATCTTCAATATTTTCTATTTAATTTTTTTTTCAAAGTTAATACAAGAAGTATCAGTAGATGGTATTGGTTACATATACAGCTCCAATATCCATTTTGTGACCTCCTTCTTTTTGTAGTATTGGGTCATTATTGTCTTTAGGACTCTGTAGGGCTTTGTTGTTTTTTGTTTATTGTTTAGAGCCCTTTTATGTAATGTACTCTAACATTATTTTGTTCTGTACACTGGATGATATACTCCTATGATTCTGCTCTAATGAGTGAATATAAGAATTAGGTGGGGAAATTTGTTTCTTGTTTCAAAGGGAATTGCCTGCAGCTCAACATCAGCAAAACCAAGGGAGTGTTTTTTTGACTTTCACTGCACCAGAGAGCCTCACTATGGTGAACTACTACAGATACCTGGGGGGTCAAAACAAAGGCAAGTTGGGCTGGTCTAGTGAAACTATAAGAGAGGGCAGAGCAAACTTTTTTTTTTTTGTGACAGAGTTCCTTTAATGTGGGAAGTGACATCCTTTACTTGTTCTTTATCTCTATGATTGCCAATGTCATTTTCTGAGATGTATTATGCTGAGATGTTAACATCGATTCAAGAGAGGCCCACCAAATGTACAATCTGATTATGAAGGCAGACTCAGTTATGAGACTCGCTTTTTACCCACTGCAGGTGGTAGCAGAGAGAGGATGCAAACAAAGCTGATGGCCATTTTGAACAGTGCTGACTTTCGTCCTTCATTAAGTACTTGTATCCAACAAATTAATCAACAAAACAAACATTACTGGAGCTCCTTTATGCCTACATCAATACACTTTAATAATGCCTCACTGTAACTGCTTTTTTGTCATTAGCCAAGCGAAAAATTGTTTGTTTTGTTTATTTTGTTTTTTGTGATTCTTGTGTATGTTTAAGGAAGGTGGTTGTTGTTTATAATATTTCTATATTCTTGAGTTTCTTTGAAATAATAAAGTAGTATCTATTGTGATGTACGGCCAGCAGCTCAACCCAGCCGGGATGCCCGAGAATGAAAGGATGGGGGAATGCAGCTACTTTTGGACACTGCCTCCCCCAAGACGCTAGATGGCAGCTCTCCTGGGGTATAGCAGTGCCCTGGATTCCCACAGGGCATCCTGGGACTTGAAGTTCACTATCTCAGACCTGTTGGGTGCCGTGGGTGCCGCCAGGGGATGATATGGAAGGACCAGGGGAGTCGTGCTTTCCTCATAGCCCAGAAGTACTCTTGAGTCATGAGGAGGGAAATCCAGAAGTGCTTCTGGGCTGATGAAAAACTTGAATTCTCTGTCTTACCCAGAAGTGCTGGCAAAACACACAGGAGGAAGAACGAGCACTTCCAGGTCAAGAACTATATAAAGGACTGCTGAAGACCCAGCAAGCAAGCCAGAGTCGGGAAGTAGTAGACAATGCTTGCTGGGAGGTGTGGAGGAGAAAAGAGAAAGAGAATTGTGCTTATTGTTATTATAGTTACTTGTATTAGAGGTGGCTGTGGTGCGTTGGACACTATTTAAAGAATAAAAATATTAAATGTCTTCTTGGTGCTTTTAACCTGTGTCCTGAGTGTCTGTCTGTTGGGTTTGAAGGGGCAACAGCAACCCCTAGCGTCTTACACTATCTAAAATGGAAAGTGTTAGTAATTTTACAATATATCAAAATTCCAAAAATAGGACAGACATATATAATTTATCTGAAGAATTACATCTTTATCTGAAAACAATTTAGCATAAAACATGTGAAAAATGGACAGCACCATAGTTAGCGGTGCTGCATCCCAGCTCCAAACTCCCGGGTTTAACTATTTGGACAGTGTACGTTCTTCATGTGTCGTCCCTGGGTTCTCCAATTTCACTACCACATCCATAAAACAGAGTAGGTGGTTTGGCAAAATTCTAAATGCTCCCATTGAGCATGGGTGTGTTTAAAAATGGGCATTGTAATAGACAGATGGTCTGTCCAGGTTTAGCTCCCATCTAGGAAATTAATCCACCTTAATAAAAGTATCTGTGTGTGCCTGTGTGTCCATCTGGTTGCTATGTCTCTGTTATACACCATTTGCTATGGGATTTATAAACACAGTGCTAAAGTTTGTGATGTGCTATCTGTTGGGAAGAATAATGCAGTGCATTTTTACTACAAATGTCTGTGATGCACCAACAGTTGGAATGAAAATTGCATATGCATTTTATATTCTATTCTTATTTATGTGCAAGAATGTTGTGTTGTTTTACTTATCAACTATTTATTGTACAGCACTTTGGTCCTGTGCTGGTTGTTTTAAAGTGCTTTATAAATAAAATTGGATTGGATTGGATTGGATTACTGCATGCATTACAAAATACATTCCAATAGATCATGCACTGCAAATGTTAACTCTGAATACACTGAGGTCTATGTTGATTGCTTAGCTTTCAATCTGTCTTATACTAGTAGCACAGGTAATTTAGGATTAAAGGATACATCCCTTGACTGGTACAGGGCAGTAAAAGTGTGGCACTGATCCTAGCTTTTTCTTTTTAGTTTCATTTTGGCCCCACATACTTACTTACTTACTTAGAATTCCAAGAGCTAAACTTAAAAGAAGTGGTGAGGCGGCCTTCTGCTGTTATGCACCTAAAATCTGGAATAGCCTGCCAATAGGAATTCGCCAGGCTAATACAGTGGAGCACTTTAAAACACTGCTGAAAACACATTACTTTAACATGGCTTTCTCATAACTTTTTTTTAGTTTAATCCTGATGCTCTGTATATTCAATTAATTATCATTATTATTCATGGTGTCTCCAAAATCCATACTAAACCCTACTCTCTCTTCTGCTCTTTTTCCGGTTTTCTGTGGTGGCGATCTGCACCACCACCACCTAATCAAAACACTGTGATGTCCTTACATTGATGGATTAAAGGCCAGAAGTCCACATGACCATCATCATCAAATTCATCCATGAGAATCAGGACTGATTGAGGTCATTTATGTTAGGTAGAATGCCTACAGGGGGCTGGGTGGTCTTATGGGATGGAGCCCCTGCAGATTTTATTTTTTTCTCCAGCTGTCTGGAATTTATTTTTGTCTTTTCTGTCCTCCCTGGCCATCGAACCTTACTTTTATTCTATGTTAATTAGTGTTCCCTAATTTGAATTATTTATTTTGTCTTTTTTCTCTTTCTTCATCATGTAAAGCACTTTGAGCTACATTGTTTGTATGAAAATGTGTTATATAAATACATGTTGTTGTTGTCTCCAGACTGCATTAAGTTCTATTAATCTCTGCAAGATGTTTCCACTCTAGGTCCAAGTAAGTATTGCCCTCTTTCCTTTGGCATGGCAATATAGACCACTGTTTCAGATAAAGGCTTGCAAAACTAAATCTGTACTTCACCCTGAGCATGAGCCCAATTGCAGATAGGATGCAATCCTTACAAAGGTTTTTTCATTTTTGCAGAGGACTTGGTATATATACGCTGAATAATTCTCACATCTGGTAGTTAAACTGCCTATTTCATCTGAAATAAGCAATATTAATTGTAATAATAAACAATGTGTCAGATCACAGTCTTGATAGACTCAGAAGTTTTTCCTGAACTAGTCAGCAAGAATAATTATTACAAGCTTATTTTTTCTAGCCATGATGAAAAAATGATGAATTAATTATCATCCAGAAGGCTGGACTAATGTATGCCCAGCAAATACACTGTGGTACAATGAAAAACTTCCTCCTTTTAAAATCTGTGCAATCAATAATTCATAATCTCCCTTTGCCAAGAAACAGGCCCAAATTATAAGGTTAAGCACTTGCTCCATCTTGCATTCTCATTTAAGATGTATAAGTAAAATATTTTTGTAAGATCTGAAAAACCTTAAAACCCAGGATTGCCTCAAACCTCTGAGAAGACAAGAAACTGGACAAAACTATCCTTAATACTTTATAGGTATGATTCTGTGACTAAGACTACATGTATCTTAAGAATTGTTAAAGCTATTATTTCTATTTTTTGTGATGCACAAACAGGAAAAAGTACTGTACATGCACTGAGTAAACAGTATAAGGAGTCTCATTTTATGAATAAGATAGAGAAATTTAAGATTTATGATGCTAAAAGATCTCTTTCTACACATACTGCTGCTGCAGGCTTGCCTGTTGTTGGTCATATAGGTGATGAGGAAACATCATACAGATGACATCTACTTGAAGGAGAGGCAGAAAGAACTGCCGTAGACTTCAGGTGCCTGAAGATTTTTTAAATAAAAGAAAAAATGTTAACCTAACAAATAAAATTAGAAATCTAAAACAATTATTTAATACTTATAAATGTGATTTCCATAAATACTTGATTTTTCACTTGGAATTAAAGAAAAATGGCAATGTTTGCCATGGGTTAGGAAAGAATGAGTAAAAGGGATAAAGGGTATAAGAAAAAGACCAGACAGGAAACATACCTGATCAGACCTGTAATGTAAAAAGGGAATTCACACAGGAGACAGGAGATCTTCTCCAAGTACCAGTGTGAGTAAACCACCAGCAGGGGTGTGCTGAATGCCATAGATGGACAGCTGGCAGGAGAGCCAGCTCATGAGAGAGAGAAAATTAGCCTGGGTACAGGAAGGCGGATGACCCAGCAGGTGTTGGGGATGCCTAACTAATCACCAAGAGGCAGTACTGGGTGCCCACCTATTAAAGATTTAGATCCTGGTCTGTTATCAGGATTATGTAATGTCAGGGGAAACAGAGACTGACTGACCCTGTAAAAAGGAGTTAGGGATGCCTGGAGCTGGCAGATGAAGCTGAGGAAAGGAATAGCTGAAGACATGCTTAACTGTGAAAGTAGTTTTGGAGAAGGCTTAAAATTAGTTGCAGGCTAAAGTATAATCAGTCAGTATCCTCAGTCCTAGTAGCCTAAAGTGCATCAAGCTGGAAGGTGAGATGGAATTAATACATGACTGAAGTGAAAAGAAGAAGCAGGTTATTTTGTGTTTGTTATTTAAGGTTGTTGTATTCTCTTTTTTTTGGCCCTCTTAATGTTTGTTTTCTTCATAAGTAACATCCTCATTGTATTATTTTGGTCTCTTTGTCTCATTATTGATGTGGAGACACTGCAAGACCACTCTTTGTTAATATTTCATACAGTCCTGTCAGCCTTAATAACAGAAAACCAGTTATGATAAATTAATGAAAAGAAATTGTCCAAAAAATAAAATCAAAAATTACACCCCTCATCAAAAACACCCAGACTCCTCTATGCTAAACACACTTTGTTTACTGCTGAAGCAACTTCGAAATATAAATTCTGAAGGAGAAAAGGTGCCAATAACTTCTACCTTTTCAAGAAAAAATACTTAATTAAATTATTATATTTTCGTGACACCTTTATCCAAGACAACTTATAATTTCAGGATATAATACAGCTCTTTACAGATTTATTTTTGTAATTATGACATACACAGGCAACTGAGGTCACTTACTCATGGTCAGAGTCAGGAAATGAACTGGAAAAATGGTGACTTAAGGCCTATGCAATAGGATACGATATTTATATATTTATTTTTTGTTGGTATGCTTTCTGAAAAGAACAAGTGCTGAGTAAGTTACAAAGATGCATTTAAAAGTAATTACAACGATTGTCCGCTAGATGACAGTAATTATCGTAAAGGTTCTGTGATGCTAATGCTACTCTTTAGGCTTCTTCCTGTTTTCTAAATCCCTGCTAGTCTACTGTAGTGTCACACTGAAACAAAATTCTCATCCTTCAACAACAGGCCTATTGTTTTAAACAGGATTGGGAAGTGAAGACTGTGGGGTAGTCAGAAGTATTTCTAGGATGCGCAAAGATATTCAAGACCACCATTGCAAAATGGAAACATACTGAGTTCCACATATTCTTGGAACAGGCTGTTCTAACACTGTGAATATAGAAAAGCAGGACCTTGATCAATAATAAGGATAAAAATAAATAAGAGCCATGACAATATTTCAGTCTTCCATGAATGTGAGGCTAGAACAAATGCAGAACACAGCAACCTTTGGAGAACTTTACAGGTTTACCTTCTATGGAGAAGTTATTTAATGAGATCAGTTTCTGAAAGAAACATGTCATTAATGTATGTTAAGTTTTTGCATAAATACATTTGTCACTTTGTGGCAAGAGATTTCCTAGCATGAGGGAAATCTTTACCTTAGAGATGAACTTAAAGCCGAGCACAAATGTAATAAAGCTCATCACCTGTCTAGTCTCACTCTACCATTGGGTATTTATCAGGATTTAATGAATGTCTAATAAAACCAAACCAAGCAAATTCTAGAGAACAGTTATCTTCAGATTGAAAAAGATTATAGAATAATGCAACAATTCACTTTCTGACAAGAGAAAGTATATAGCCATGTACAGCAAGACGATAAATATTATTGAGTGACCAGGGCAAATTCCCAACCCCAATCCCATGCAAACTCTGTGGAAAAACTTACAGGTCAGTTTCTAAACATTTGTTTGCCCAACTGCAGGGTAACAGAAACAGAGAGACTATACCGACCTTTTTCAGATAATTCATATTCAAATAAAATAAATAATAAAGTACCAGATGTTTTAAACGTAAAGTTTGAATTAAAAACTAAACCATGGTTTTTGACTTTGGCTTCATTTGCTCTTAAAATACTTTAAAAAATTATATGCAAGTACTAGCCTAAGTACCCAGCATTGCTAGTATAAATAAAATGGGGGAAAAGTTTCTTTTGGAAATTCAACATGGCTCAGTACTGTACAACTCACAATGATGCAAAAAGACGTATTATTAGGCAAAAGCTGTAATCCACCATTAATCAGATAAGTTGAGAAGAAAATACTGGACCTGTGGTCTTTAAAATTGCACATTGGCTGCCTATTGGAAATTGTAATCTTTGAGTTGGCACTGGTTTCCAGTTACTTACCTCTTGTTATAACCATCTCCCCAATATGACATATAGCCTATCTTTTAAGTGAGACCAAGTGCAAGACACATGCAAAATTTCATGAAAATAAGTACAGCTATTTTGTGCGAATAGTGAACAAACAGACATCCAAACAGCTTATGAGTTTATTTATAAAGATTTTGAACTATATGCGTCCTTTGAACAATTACATATTAAACAGAATCTTCCATTAAGATTGTTTTTACTATTTTGAAGCTTAAAACCTTTTTAAAAGAAGCCTTCAAATCTTTCCTAAATATCAATTCAGGTAATTGATTGTAACTATCCTATCCAGTTTTGTTAAAGACTATCAATTTACTTGTAGTACTAGGGTGTTGTACTGTGTTAGCCATTATGAATGTAGTGAAAAGTCAAGCAAAATGACACCTTTTATTGGCTAACTAAAAAGATTAAAATATGCAAGCTTTTGAGGCAGCTCAGGCCCCTACATCTTGCCTGAAGAGGGGGCCTGAGTTGCCTCAAAAGCTTGCATTTCAATTTACTTTAAAGAACTCACACCTAGATGATATTAAGGAACATTAAGAACAGGACTTTTTCAATTAGAACTCAGTATTGAGAAGATACAGTCTTCATCGATTTGTGCAAAGAACTGCAAAATTCACCTATAAATTGTACATTGCACACACTTATCTTGGCTATGTTTATTTAATCTTTATACGGGACAAGACTTTAATTGTGAATGATGTAATTGGGTGCCAGCCTCTCTTGTACATATAGTTTGGGAATTCTCCACACTTAGGTTACAATGTGAAAAAAATCTTTAATAATTATTTCACATAACTTTGGATTCATATTTATTCTAAATCCTCTAACACCTGATGGGACAACTGTCTGCCATGAAAAGTCGATTGTGATATCTTTGAAAAATCCTATCCTACTTCTGTAACTCAGAGGGAAAAAGATACCTTATTTAATTTTCTCTATGTTCCAACCTTTTTTTCCAAATTTGATAAGAATGTATGAATAATGTTCTAAGATAAACTAGCAGGGCCTCTGTTAACCACTTCGATGTCACAGTGTTAAGAATTTGCCTCTCAATGAGCATCAAATACCACAAAATGTTCCAAAAAAGGAAAATGCACACTTTAACCTTATAGTTACACCAATCAATACTAACCAAAACAATTTAGAAAACTAATGCAGAACAAAAAAGAAATAAAAAAAAGAAAAAGGAATACTAAGAACATTATTTTTAAACTTCTTATTCTTACACCTGTTCTGTTACACCCATCACCTGCATGTCCTCTCTCACCACAACCAACGCAATCTCGCCTCTCTAACTTTGTCTCCCAACCGTCCAACTTGAGCTGACCCTCTAATGTACTCATTTCTAATCCTATCCATCCTCGCCACACCCAGTGCAAATCTTAGCATCTTTAACTCTGTTACCTCCAGCTCTGTTTCCTGTATTCTGGGCAGTGCCACCGTCTCCAACCCATATAATATAGCTGGTCTCACTACCGTCCTGTAGACCTTCCCTTTCACTCTTGCTGATACCCGTCTGTCACAAATTACTCCTGACATTCTTCTCCACCCATTCCACCCTGCCTGCACTCTCTTTTTCACTTCTCTTCCACAATCCCCATTACTCTGTACAGTTGATCCCAAGTATTTTAACTCATCCACCTTCGCCAACACTACTCCCTGCATCCTCACCATTCCAGTGTCCTCCCTCTCATTTACACACATGTATTCTGTCTTGTTCCTACTGACCTTTATTCCTCTCCTCTCTAGAGCATATCTCCACCTCTCCAGGGTCTCCTCAACCTCTCCCTACTATTGTTACGGACCACAGTGTCATCAGCAAATATCATAGTTCACGGGGACTCCTGTCTAATCTCGTCTGTCAACCTGTCCATCACCATTGCAAATAAAAAGGGCTCAGAGCTGATCCCTGATGTAATCCCACCTCCATGTTGAATGCATCCATCACTCCTATCGCAGACCTCACCAGTGTCGCACTTCCCTCGTACATAGCCGGTACAACTCTTACGTAATTCTCTGCCACTCCCGACTTCCTCATACAATACCACAGCTCCTCTCGAGGTACCCTGTTATATGCTTTCTCCAGGTCCACAAAGACACAATGCAACTCCTTCTGGCCTTCTCTAAACTTCTCCATCAACATCCTCAGTGAAAACATTGCATCTGTGGTGCTCTTTCTTGGCATGAAACCATCACTAATCATCACCTCACTTCTTAACCTAGCTTCCACTACTCTTTCCCATAACTTCATGCTGTGGCTCATCAATTTTATCCCTCTATAGTTACTACAGCTCTCCACGTCCCCCATATCCTTATAAAATCAGCACCAGTACACTTCTTCTCCACTCCTCAGGCATCCTCTCACTTTCCAAGATTCCATTAAA
>JANRMT010062796.1:41370488-41412476 GCA_026402145.1 Polypterus bichir lapradei
CACCTGCATGTCCTCTCTCACCACAACCAACGCAATCTCGCCTCTCTAACTTTGTCTCCCAACCGTCCAACTTGAGCTGACCCTCTAATGTACTCATTTCTAATTCTATCCATCCTCGTCATACCCAGTGCAAATCTTAGTATCTTTAACTCTGCTACCTCCAGCTCTGTCTCCTGCATTCTGGGCAGTGCCACCATCTCCAACTCATATAACATAGCTGGTCTCACTACCGTCCTGTAGACCTTCCCTTTCACTCTTGCTGATACCCGTCTGTCACAAATTACTCCTGACATTCTTCTCCACCCATTCCACCCTGCCTGCACTCTCTTTTTCACCTCTCTTCCACAATCCCCATTACTCTGTACAGTTGATCCCAAGTATTTAAACTCATCCACCTTCTCCAACTCTACTCCCTGCATCCTCACCATTCCACTGACCTCCCTCTCATTTACACACATGTATTCTGTCTTGTTCCTACTGACCTTCATTCCTCTCTTCTCTAGAGCATATCTCCACCTCTCCAGGGTCTCCTCAACCTCTCCCTACTATCGTTACGGACCACAGTGTCATCAGCAAATATCATAGTTCACGGGGACTCCTGTCTAATCTCATCTGTCAACCTGTCCATCACCATGTGGTATAGCGGGTCCACAGCTCACAGAGCAAAGGCCATTCATTTTTAAATAAATAATCCCCGCTCTCGCGGCAACTTAGCGAGGGGTTGTGGGCGTTTCTCACCGAGTGCACAGGTGAGGAACTGCCCACATCCGTGATTGCTCCCGTGGCTAATGCTACAGCTGTGATGGCCCCTCGTCATTTAAAAGAAGCGCGAGTCGGTTTTGGAGATCAGAAAAAGAATGAAGGAGAAGGAAGAGAACGGAGGTTAGAGGGAAGCAGGAAGCAGGAAGCAGGAAGCAGGAAGCAGGAAGCAGGAAGCAGGCGAGCAAGTCGGTGCAGGAGGAAGTAGGTGAGCGAATGCTCGCAGACAGCTGAAGGAAGCCTGGGTGTTTGGCCAACACCCGGGAGAAGTGGTTTTGGTCGTCCCCGCAGAAGTTTATTTTTGCAGGGTGGGAGTGACCGGGAAAGCGCAGGATTCTCCGCGGGAGTTAGCGGGAGTTAGCGGGAGTCGGGACTTGGGACGCGGTGTCCCTAACGTGAGAGCCTTGGCCGTTAAGGGATTCCCAAGTCGCTGTCTGGAGGAGCCGACCAGAGCCAAGGATCGGTGAGGCAACTGACAGCAGTAGCAGTAGTAGATGCAGGAAGAAGGTCAGCTGCAGAGTGAGCGTCTCCCTTGTTGCGGGGCCCTGATGGGTGAAGCAAGAGGGACGCTAGTTTTAATTGAAGGCACCGGACTTCTTGTTGTTTTAAAGACTGCTTCCCGTAGGAACATTTTAACCTCTTGTTTTAAGGATTGTTTTGTTTTCTATTTATTGCTTTAACCTCCACGTTTTCTTTTACGGATTATTTATTTATTGAAGAACTTGGAGCACTGCACTTTATTTGTTTTTTGGAACACTGTTTGTTTTGTTGGATTTTAAATAAAAGCACTGTTGCACTTTTTCAACCATCCCCTTGCTTAGATGTTTATTGCCTTCACTGACTAGCTCATCGGTAACATTACCGACGGTGTTGGGGTTCAAGAGCTTCCTAAACAGCGATGGGAGTGTGGAGCCAGAACCCACATCGTCACACACCATTGCAAATAAAAAGGGCTCAGAGCTGATCCCTGATGTAATCCCACCTCCATGTTGAATGCATCCATCACTCCTATCGCAGACCTCACCACTGTCGCACTTCCCTCGTACATAGCCGGTACAACTCTTACGTACTTCTCTGCCACCCCCGACTTCCTCATACAATACCACAGCTCCTCTCGAGGCATCCTGTCATATGCTTTCTCCAGGTCCACAAAGACACAATGCAACTCCTTCTGGCCTTCTCTAAACTTCTCCATCAACATCCTCAGTGAAAACATTGTATCTGTGGTGCTCTTTCTTGGCATGAAACCATCACTAATCATCACCTCACTTCTTAACCTAGCTTCCACTACTCTTTCCCATAACTTCATGCTGTGGCTCATCAATTTTATCCCTCTATAGTTACTACAGCTCTCCACGTCCCCCATATCCTTATAAATCAGCACCAGTACACTTGTTCTCCACTCCTCAGGCATCCTCTCACTTTCCAAGATTCCATTAAACAATCTGGTTAAAAACTCCACTGCCATCTCTCCTAGACACCTCCATGCTTCCATAGGTATGTCATCTGGACCAACGGCCTTTCCATTTTTCATCCTCTTCATACCTGTCCTTACTTCCTCCTTGCTAATCCGTTGCACTTCCTGATTCACTATATCCACATCATCCAACCTCTTCTCTCTCTCATTCTCTTCATTCATCAGCCTCTCCTCGCTTGTATATTTCCATCTTTATCCTTTATCACCCTAACCTGCTGCACATCTTTCCCAGCTCGGTCCCTCTGTCTAGCCAATCGGTACAGGTCCTTTTCTCCCTCCTTAGTGTCCAACCTCTCATACAACTCATCATACACCTTTTCTTTAGCCTTCGCCACCTCTCTCTTCACCTTGCGCTTTATTTCCTTGTTCTCTTGTCAACTTTCTGCATCTCTCTGACTATCCCACTTCTTCTTTGCCATCCTTTTCCTCTGTATACTCTCCTGTATTTCCTCATTCCACCACAAGGTTTCCTTTTCCTCCTTCCTCTTTCCAGATATCACGCCAAGCACCCTTCTTGCTGTCATCCTTGCTACATCTGCTGTAGTTTCCCATCTGTCTGGTAACTCTTCACTGCCACCCAGTAAATGGCTCACCTCCTCCCTAAACTCAACCTTGCAGTCTTACTTTTTCAACTTTCACCATTTGATCCTTGGCTCTGCCCTCACTCTCTTCCTCTTCTTGATCTCCATCTTCATCCTACAGACCACCATCCTATGCTGCTTAACTACACTTTCTCCTGCCACCACTTTGCATTCTTCAATCTCCTTCAGATAAACTATTCTGCATAGGATGTAATCTACCTGTGTGCATCTTCCTCCACTCTTGTACGTAACTCTATGTTCCTCCCTCTTCTTAAAATACATATTCACCACAGCCATGTCCATCCTTTTGGCAAAATCCACTATCCTCTGCCCTTCTTCATTTCTCTCCTTGACACCATACCTACCCATCACCCCCTCGTTTCCACTGTTCCCTTCACCAACATGCCCATTGAAATTCGCTCCAATCACCACTTTCTGTCCCTTGTGTACACTGTTCATCACTTCATCCAACTCACTCCAAAAATCTTCTTTCTCACCCATTGCACACCCAACTTGCAGTGCATATGCATTAATAACATTCATCATCACACCTCCAATTTCCAGCTTCATAATCAATACTCTGCCTGACACTCTTTCACATTCTTGACATACTGTTCTTTCAGAATAACTCCTACCCCATTTCTCCTCCCATCCACACCATGATAGAACAATTTGAATCCACCTCCGATCCACCTGGCCTTACTCCCCTTCCGTTTAGTATCTTGCACACACAATATATCAGTCTTCCTTCTCTCCCTCATATCTGCTAACTCTCTCCCCTTATCAGTCATACTGCCAACATTCAAAGTTCCTACCCTCAGTTCCACTCTCTTTACTTTCCTCCTCTCCTTCTGCCTCCAGACATGTCTCCCTCCTCTTCTTCTCCGTCTTCTTCTTCGGCCAACAGTAGCCCAATTTCTGCCAGCACCCTGTTGGCTAACAGTACTAGTGGCGGTCATTATTAACCCGGGGCTTGACCGATCCAGTATGGAAATCTGTATTGAATTCCGCATATTGATTTGGCAAAATTTTACACCGGATGCCCTTCCTGACGTAACCCTCCATGGCAAGCAAGACGCATGCAAGTCATGGCAAGCAAGACGCACGCAAGACAGAGCCACGCCCACCAACAATTCACTAAGCGGCCGACCATGGCAAGCAAGACAGACCATGTGATACGCACAACAGAGCCCCACCCACCAACAATTCGAGCGAGAGCGAAAGCATTTGCCAAGAAAGTTTTCATTAATCAAGAACGAAAGTCGGAGGTTCGAAGATGATCAGATACCGTCGTGGTTCCGACCATAAACAATGCCGACTGGCGATCCGGCGGCGTTATTCCCATGACCTGCCGGGCAGCCAACCGGGAAACCAAAGTCTGTGGGTTCCGGGGGGAGTATGGTTGCAAAGCTGAAACTTAAAGTAATTGACGGAAGGGCACCACCAGGAGAGAAGCCTGTGGCTTAATTTGACTCAACACGGGAAACCTCACCCGGCCCGGACACAGAGAGGATTGACAGATTGATAGCTTTATTTCGATTCTGTGGGTAGTGGTGCATGGCCGTTCTTAGTTGGTGGAGAGATTTGTCTGGTTAATTCCAATAACGAGCGAGACTCCCTCCTGCTAAATAGTCACGCGACCCCCGAGCGGTCGGCGTCCAACTTCTTAGAGGGCTGCTGTCCAGCCCCGTCCCTCGCTCTGGGAGGTGGGGGCGCGACAGCGGTCCTCCAGTTTTCAATCACGGACAATTGTATGTTGCTCTCTCCAAAGTTCCATCTTTTCATTCATTTACAGTCGTATCCTCAAACCCACCCCATTTGGACAACTTTCAGGAAGTGTTCACCCATCAATACATAATTATGAGGCGTATGCTACGCCATGGGTTGGCTAGTAACTTAATAAATCAAAAATGTCTAGAAAGAAAATTTTAAAATAAATTTATATATGTAATATCCATCCATCCATTATCCAACCCTCTATATCCTAACTACAGGGTGACGGGGGCCTGCTGGAGCCAATCCCAGCCAACACAGGGCGCAAGGCAGGAAACAAACCCCAGGCAGGGTGCCAGCCCACCACAGGGCACACACACACACACCAAGCACACACTAGGGACAATTTAGTATCGCCAATGCACCTAACCTGCATGTCTTTGGACTGTGGGAGGAAACCAGAGGAAACCCACACAGACACAGGGAGAACATGCAAACTCCACACAGGGAGAACCCGGGAAGTGAACCCGGGTCTCCTAACTGCGAGGCAGCAGTGCTACCCACTGCTCCGCCATGCCGCCCTATATGTAATATAACATCAATAAAGGAAGTTGAAATATAGAATCTAGGACTAATGCTAAAATATCTTAATAATTAAATGTAACTGCAGGAAAGAATGAAAGAAATGGCAAAAATCAGAGACAAAAAAAAGATTCTGGGATAAAACTTGCAGTAAGAATGTAACAGGCAGTGTCTACAAGGAACAATGTCATATTGGGCTCTCTGTTCATACTCCAAATAGTGTAGGGAAGCTGTGTTGAGTTTCATACAGCCCCTAAATGTATATAGGTAGTTAAAAAGCTCTGAGGAGGCGGGGCCCCTGGGGTAGACGAGGTTCACCCTGGGTTCCTCAAGGCTCTGGATGTTGTGGGGCTGTCCTGATTGACACATATCTCCAACATCGCATGGACATCTGTGTCAGTGCCTCTGGATTGGCAAACCGGGGTTGGTGGTCCGCCTTTTTAAGAAGGGTGACCGGAGGATGTACTCCAATAATAGGGGGATCACATTCCTCAGCCTCCCCGGTAAGGTCTATTCAGGCATGCTGGAGAAGAGAGTTTGGTCAATGGTCAAATCTCGGATTCAAGAGGAACAATGCGGATTCCGTCCCGGCCATGGAACACTGGACCAGCTCTACACCCTGGCCAGGATCCTGGAGGGGGCATGGGAGTTTGCCCAACCAGTCCACATGCGTTTTGTGGATATGGAGAAGGCATTCGACCGTGTCCCTCGAAGCATCCTGTGGGGTGTGCTCCAAGAGCATGGGGTACAAGGCTCGATGTTACGAGCCATTCAGTCCCTGTAAAGGAGGAGCAGGAGCTTGGTCCGCATTGCCGGTAATAAGTCGGACTCGTTTCCTGTTGAGGTTGGACTCAACCTGTTGAGGTTGGACTCAAGGGCTGCCCTTTGTCACCGATTCTGTTCATAAGTTATATGGACTGAATTTCTAAGCGCAGAAAAGGAGCGAAGGGGTCTGGTTCAGTGACCTCAGAATCTCGTCTCTGCTATTTGTGGATGACGTGGTTCTGTTGGCTTCATTGGACAGTGACCTCCAGCTCTCACTGGAGCGATTCGCAGCCGAGTGTGAAGCGGCGGGGATGACAGTCAGCACCTCTAAATCTGAGGCCATGGTTCTCTGCCGGAAAAGTGTGGAATGCTCTCTCCGGGCTGGGAGCACAGTACTGCCTCAAGTGGAGGAGTTCAAGTATCTCGGGGTCTTGTTCACGAGTGAGGGAAGAATGAAGCAGGAGGTTGACAGACGGATTGGTTTGGCATTCGCAGTAATGCGGGCTCTGCAACAGTCCGTCATGGTGAAGAGAGAGCTGAGCCAAAAGGCAAGGCTGTCGATTTACCAGTCGATCTACATTCCGACCCTCACCTATGGCCACGAGGTTTGGGTAGTGACCGATAGAGCAAGATCACGGATACAAGCGGCCGAAATGAGTTTTCTCTGCATGGTGGCTGGACTTTCCCTTAGAGATAGGGAAAGAAGTTCAGTTAACCGGGAGAGACTCGGAGTAGAGTTACTGCTCCTCCGCATTGAGAGGAGTCAGTTGAGGTGGTTCAGGCATCTGGATAGGATGTTCCCTGGATGCCTTCCTGGGGGGGTGTACAAGGCATACCCCACAGGGAGAAGGCCACGGGGCAGACCCAGGACATGCTGGAGGGATTATATCTCCCGGCTGGCCTGAGAACGCCTCGGGGTTCTCCCAGAGGAGCTGGAGGAGGTGGCCGGGGAGAAAGAGGTCTGGGCTTTCCTGCTTAGGCTGCTGCCCCCGCGACCCGACCTCGGATAAGCAGTGGATAATGGATAATGGACATGTATTGTGCATGGTACCGATTGTATTCTTGTCTGCTTTGTGGAGAAGTGTCCGGCTTTGTGGCTTATTCCCTGTAATGCAATTTACAATAAAACAGCAAAGAAAAAAGAAAAACTCAAAAAATCTGCAAAAAAATGTATTTGCAATGTGAGATTTCCTTTTCTTTTAAAAATGTATTTGCCATGAATATAAATTATTTAGTCCATAACAATAAAAGTAAAAATGTAAGTACTATTTTGTTTTCATTGTTTTAGTTACGTTGTTGGGTTGACACCTTTGACATGGTAGAACCTTTTGTTTACATTATTTGGGATATTTTTTGGTTGGGTGAAAATTACTGAAACATCTCCATCCCAGTAGCAACAAATGAAAAGCAGAGAATGGTGCTGATGGGATATCATGATGTACATGATACATTCAGAAATACGTACTCACTCTCACTAGAGCATTTAGGAAAAACACATTTAAACAACTGTATGTATTTCAGTTATGGAAAGAAAATGGGATACATTCAGAAAATAAATGCAAACATGGGGGCAAATGGCAAAAATGGACACAGCAGAGCCATCCACCTACTGAAATGAACTAAAGTCAAAGACTTTTGATTCCACATGACTACCCAACTTTTATATTCAACTTATGTTTATGCAATTTATTATTTTAAAAAATGAGTATTTACATTTCTAAATGAGCAAATAAATACCTTAACACAGTATTTTGTCACCATGTGGACAGTGACATTGAAATTGTGTGCATCTTCTCTTATGTGCTTCTGTAGCTGAACTGCTTGGAAGGTATAAAGCTGACAAAAACAGACATAGCCCTAAGTTTCTTTAAAACTATTGAGTCATTAGGTACAATTTCAATAGGATATGTACTACATTACCTGGGGTAAACTTTATGTTGAATATACCACTGAGATAACAACTTTTCAAGTAAAGTTTTGAGCTGTAAAAGAAATCAGGATTTCCTTCTACTTTTTACCCTCCATCCTTCTTCTTTACCCGTTTATTAAGTTTTATGTCAAAGGGAGTTAAATGGAAAGAGGAAGCACCATTGCTCTTTCTGTCTTTCATTACTTAGAAAAGGTTATTTAAAGCCATTGTCCTAACTCTGTCATCATAAACTGGATGTCCACTGCTAATTATTCATAATAGTTAAGCTAGCAGTTTTTTTTTCTGCAGATAGCTTTCAAACTGTATTTAAACTTTCAGATTTAAATACATGAACCATCTTTAGTATTTTTTTCTGTCTCTGCATTACTGAATTTGTGTTTGATTTCTACACCTAAACTTGCCCTGTCATTTATTCTCATACTATGTACCCATCTTTGTCTTAATAACTATTGTGGCGAGCGGCTGGGGGTGGTACCCAGCCAAGACACCCAGAAAGACTGGAGGAGGGACTACGCCTCCTCCAGACCATGACGGGGCGACCACCCTGGTGTCTTTGGGGACCATGGGGACAGAGCATGGAAGCTCAGCCCTATAGGGGCCCGTGGTCACCGCCAGGGGGCGCAACAATGCCTGAGGAGCCCTGGCCCTCAGCACTTCTGCCACAGCCGGAAGTGCTGGGGGGAAGAAGACCAGGGATACCTGTAGTGCTTCCGAGTGCACAGCCGGTACTTACGCCACACTGCGGAGTGCTGGCGGAAGCTAATCGGGAGTCACCTGGAGCACGTCCGGGTGTGTATAAAAAGGGCTGCCTACCTCCATTTGATGGCTGGAGTCAGGAGAGGCGAAGACGAAGTCTTGGTGGAGAGGAGTGGAGGCGGCCTGAAGAGAGGAAGGCACTGTGTGAGAGGCCTGGATTTTGGGGGAGTTTTGAGGTTGTGTATGGCACCTTATAAATAGTAATCGTGTAAATAAATGTGTGTTGGGTGATTAAACTATGTCTGCCTGTCTGTGTCCGGGCCATATTCCACACTATGCTTTTGTCTTTCTTTAGTTACCTGTTTATTCATCTATCACCTATCAGGTTTAATCAGACCACAAGGGCACAAAGAGCTTATCCTATCGGAACTGGAAATAAGAAAGAAGTCATTCCAAGCACATGTCCGGTCCATCCACTGCACACTCACATTCACACCCACACTGTCATGATTTTTATATTTCTTTACTGCCATCTTATGATTTTAAATTATTTTTCATTATTATTAGCATGTTTCATGCCATGATTTTTCAGTATTTGTTTTTGTTCACAATTGCTACTGTTTAGCATATGATTGTTTGTTTTTGTATTAGCAACAAAGCTACATTGCTGACACATTACTGCATGCAAGTTGCTTTGTGACATCAATTATCAGTGATTTGTTAAGGGTGATAGCATGCTGCATTTATCATACAAGTTTCTGAATAAAAAGTAAGAAATTAATTTCTAGCA
Organism: Polypterus bichir lapradei; assembly: GCA_026402145.1. NCBI lineage: Eukaryota > Metazoa > Chordata > Cladistia > Polypteriformes > Polypteridae > Polypterus > Polypterus bichir. Next base: position 41,379,782 of record JANRMT010062796.1, read on the forward strand.
AGTTAAGGAATGCATTATAAGACAGTCTGGACTTTTACTTTGTTTTTCAGATTCATAACTTATGTTTTGGTTATTGGGCTTTATTGTGGTGCCTACTGAGTCATGTAATTGAAGCAGAAACCTTGACAACCATTAAAAAGTATCTGGATGAGATACTGGGACAGCTTAGCTATTAACTAAACAAACGTGTTTGAGGACCGAATCTCTTCACATTTCACAAATTTCTAATGTTCTTATGCATATTTATTGTCCTGGTTCAAACCAGTGTCTGTAACTGCATTTTAATGTTTGTTGTGTATTGGGTACTTATATTTCCTGGTCCTTGCTCAGTTTCCATTGTTAAGTTTTTTACTCACATCACACATTCATTCATAATGACCACTTTAGAGTCAGTGGTTGAAATGAGGTAGGAAAATATACAGTAAGTTGCCAGTAGAGAAACACTTGCAGAGAGGGAAAGGAATATACAACACATTGGGAACACACAACATGTTAGGAATGACTGGGCCTGACATCAGAACTGTCATTCTGGATCTAAAAAGCAGTGGCAGTAATGATTGTGCCACTGTGCTGCCCTTGTCTGCCTCCTTCTTAAGTCAATAAAGCATACCCAACTCCATTTTTCATCATCTCATGAATGGCATCTGGCAGCTTTCTCCTGCAGACATAGCATTGAGCAGAGTTGGCAGCACTCAAACACAGTTATACATCGTCACACAAAAATAATTTAGAAACACCAGCTGACCTGAGAACCAGTTTAAATTGTGGAAAGAAAATGAAGTCAATAAACTAAATTCTATGAAGGAAAATTCACCCAGAAAACAGTGTGGAATCAAAGCTAGCAAACCTGGCTGGATAAAGCACTGTGAAGATGATTCACTGTTCCAACTCACTGGGAAAATGAAATAACAAATTATATTTTAATATTAACAGTTGTATGTGCGTGTATTAAGAATAATATGATGGACATTGTTTGAAAGCCTTGTGGTACCAGGAAATGGCAACATTAGAAATGAAAATGTGGAGCTGAGAATGAAATACTATAGTCTTCTGCTTAATATCAAGAACAGAAAAGAATCCAGACATCTGGGATCCACTAGATAGATAGATAGATAGATAGATAGATAGATAGATAGATAGATACTTTATTAATCCCAAGGGGAAATTCACATACTCCAGCAGCAGCATACTGATAAAAAAAGTGATAAAAATGCAGGTGTAACAAACAATAACTTTGCATAATAATGTTAATGTTTACCCCCCGGGTGGAATTGAAGAGTCGCATAGTGTGGGGAGGAACGCTCTCCTCAGTCTGTCAGTGGAGCAGGACGGTGACAGCAGTCTGTCGCTGAAGCTCCTCCTCTGTCTGGAGATGATCCTGTTCAGTGGATGCAGTGGATTCTCCATTATTGACAGGAGCCACTAGGGGGCACTAGCCCCATAAATGATCAGAAGAACATTAAATAGGAGGTGTAACATAATAGTTTTTTAAGAGCTTTGTATATGAGAAATTTAAAACAGTTTTATTAAAATGAAAAATTCTTACTAAATAATACAACAAATAAAATGCAAAGTAAAAAACAAAGGCAAAAGCACAATTTAGAAAAGCTCAATAGGAGCACAATATTGATTACTAGAGTCACAAAGGCCACTGGTTTGCTTTGCAAGGTTATACTTTATTTTCAAGCAAAACTAAATTGAAACAGGCTTTCCATCTATCTCTATGCACTCTCAGAGTACTGGGTACCAGTTTCACCAATCAAAGATAGTTTCCTATGTTAACTTATTTGGAAAAAAAATAATACTTAATCTATTCTAATCTTTAAAATGTGTAAGTTAATATTCACAAGTTTATTCAGTTTTATTTGCTTTTACTAAAGGAGGGCACAGATTAGAATCCTGATTTCCATGTGACATAACTGTAAATCAGCTCCCCTCATTTTAGTTTTGTTATGCCCACATGTATAGACAAATGATATTGAGAGTTCATTTTGAGCCCATAATATTTTAAAGGTGTGCATGTAATATTTTCAGTTGACATCTCAATGCCTTTCTTCGCCTAATTGTACAGAACATACTAACTCAGATTAGATGACACACCTGCAAAGTTGATTGTTGCCTTTCGGTCCAAGATACTGTTTTTCGCCAGATACATTTGCGAGGGGTCTTGCATTTAAACATGGTGAATGTTATGGACAATCCATGTATAGCACAAAATCCAATAACCACTCACCTCCTGGATTTAGATCAGAGTTAGGCAGACCATATTCCTCCAAATCATACCCTTCCAAGAATTCCCCATGAGAATATTTATCCCCCAGTAGAACTACAGAGTTAGAATATTTTTTTCAGCACAAAGCCCAATAATCTATTAAGAAGTAAAACCCTCTGCAATTTAAAGTCGCATTGAGATTACATTTTAATCCAAAACATTCACATCTAGCAGGGGCCTTTCCAATACTACTCCAGAGCAGGAGAGAGATGACCCTTGACTAAGAAGTCAATTTCCAAAGCCAATGCAGTGTGTAGAGGTTATTATTTTAGCTTCCAGCATGAACAATGCTGAAAAAGTCATATTCCATCTGCCATGAGTCTGCTTACAATGCAAGGGTTTGGTATGTGAGGATCAATTCTGCTCTTGTCCATTTAAAATTTATACATTAATGGTGTTATCATTTCTCTGGACCCTCTCCTTAGATGAGTTTTCCTTGGTGATCAGGTGCTCCCAGGTCTTGATCACTGAGGCACACTAGCCTCCCACCCAAAAGCCAAGGTCACAGTCCTTAGTTGTGAATGTGCTCAATGGATGGATCACTCACTTTATAGACCTGGAAGACCCAAGTAAGTTGTGCAAGTATTCTAAGAATGACAAATGGATGTTTCTGTTGAAAATGAGTTTTACTCTCACTTCCAGAAGAACTTCTGTATTTTGGGAGAGGTCAAGAACCTGGAGTCTGAATGGACCTCAGCAGTGGTGGCAGTTGAAACACACTGTACCAGAAGTGTCTATCTAGAATACATTCGTAGATACCAGTAGTAGGGAAACTTTCAGGTTGATAAAAGAGTACTCAGTTCAGAGTCACCAGATTTCATTAACAGTTTTAGAAAGCTTTGTGGTGATGTGGCTGTAATCACGGGTGAAATCAGACCAGAAATGCTGATAGCAGTGGGTATTGTGGAGGAGTTTTGGTTAATGCACCTCTTCAATGTTATATGTAAGGCAGCAAACCTGACCAGACTGAAGATAATTGTTTCCATTTTTAAAATGCGAACAGAAGGGTGTATTTTAACTACCAATGGATCACAGTCCTCAACCTTCCTGAGAAAGACTATGCCATGGATAGTGGCACAGTGACTCTGCACATTAGTTAAACATCAGATGCAGATTCGACCCTGGCTGTGATACAGTTTTCCAGATCTTTGATCTTGAACAAATACTACATATGAGCGGTCATAAGAGTCTGACAATCCCATCTGCTTGTGCATTGTGGATTTGGAAAACGACATGGAGTTTGAGGGGTCATGGTTGCATGCTATTTAGTTCCTTATGTGGTGTATTCATACACTAGCAATCAAAATTAGAGAACAAATTACATTTTTGTAATTTACAAAACCACTGCTTATCCAAATCAAATACTATCTTAACAGGAATAGAAGAAACACGTTGTAATCATATTTCATCAGTGAAAACTGTTCCACATCACAAAATAAAAAATTTAAATAGGATAATTAAGGAAGGTCAGTGATCAAAATTAGACAACGAGTTCTGCTAGTGCAAAGCTGGTTCTAATTCAGCAACACCAACTGATTAGTCAACATTGGTAGGCATTTTGCAAGATGACGAGCAGCCCTAGGATAACTGAAACTCTTCAACGTCAGGTTGTTCAGATGAAGGGTGATGGGATGACCTCTCAGCCATTGGAAGAAAAGTTGGTCATTCTAAGTGTTTTCTCAAATATTGAAGCTGTGCAAAGAAACAAAGTTATTCAAGTCCTGAAAAAATGCTGGTCATCCACAATAGACAAGTGCACAAGAAAAGGGGGGGGAATTGGTTCAACACCCCAGCTGGAATTGCTCGCCAATTCAGGGCTGAACAGGGCAAGAATATATCTCAACATAAAGTGTCTCATCATCAGAGCAAACTGGTACTGAAGGCCCAGTCTGTAGTAACCAATCCTCTCATTAGCAAGAAGAATAAAAAAGCTAAAACACTGTAGCATTTACTAAGGAGCATGCTGAGTCAACTGATGAAAACTGGTCCAAATTTCATTTCAGCGATAAAAGCAAGTTTAATTTAGTTGATTCAGATGGGAACAATTGTGTTTGGTTTTGAATTGGGGAAAGACTGAAGCGAAAGTGTATGAAGAAGTCTGTTTGGAGGAGGAAGCGTTAACAGTGTGGGGAATGTTCTCTGCATTAGGAGTCACGCCTCTCATAAGGCTACATGGCAAGATGAATGCTAATGTGTATTAGAACCTCCTTCAGCATCATGCAGTTCAATCCCTGCGAGCATCACCCAATCAGCCAGCCATTTTTATGCATGGCAAAGCCACTTTCCACACTGCAAAACAGTGAAGTAATTCTTAGAAGCAGAGAATATCGAAGTGATAAAATGGCCAGTCCAGAGTACCAATTGAGAATCTCTGGAAGATAATTGGTGACAAAGTTATGGCAAACAAACCCGCTATAGTTATTGAATTGTGGAAGAAGCTGGAAAATGAGTGGAACAAATTGAAGCCAAAGCAGTGCAAGCAATTGATAATATCCTTTGGACGCAGAGGTGCTAAAGTCATTAGAAGCAAGGGCCTCTAAACTTCCTACTAAATTTGTAAAGATATAATTGTCAAAAAGCGTTGATTTTTTTGCAGGCTTCTTTTGCAATACATTTGTAACAATTGTCTAATTTTGATCATTGTAATTTTCCAAAATAAAATGTTTTTTGTTGGATGTATGACTTTTTCTTGCCTTGGTTATTTTTTAAAACATTCTAGTAGAACAGTAATCATACCTACAGCTACTATGACTTTAAATTTTGAACAGTGGCAGTCACCATTATTTGAAAGAAATAATATTTCATAAATTGTTCTCTAATGTTGATTGCTAGTATATACATAGTATTAAGTCAAGTCTGTTCAGGATAGGTATTGAACTCCACCAAGGGTCCATCTAGTCTACTGTTCTTTTCATAATACTCAAGAACAGGATAGAAAGGCAAAGTTGAGGTTTAGAGAAAATGCAGTTTGGGAAGCAAAAGGGCTGCATCTCAGCTGTTTGTAGATTATGTTGTCCTCTTGACCTCATAAAACTGCAATGCCTGACAAAAACTTGAAAGGATCTCAAATGAAAATGGTGAGGATGGGATTATCAGCAACTTCATACATTATTTGGCCAAACGTTTGTGGACATCTGACCATCACACCTATATGAGTTTGATGGACATCCCATTCCAAAACCATGGGCATTAACATAGAAGTGGTCCCTCTTTGAGGCTAAAACAGCCTCCACTTTTATGGGAATGTTTTTCTTAAGATTATGGTGTTTATCGTTGGGAAATTGTGTTAATTTAGCCAAAAGAACATTTGTGAGGTTAGGTGCTAATGTAGTACACAGAAAAACCTGGCTTGCAATCGGCATTTCAGTTCATCTTAGAGGTGTTCAATAGGGTTGAAATCAGGGCTTCCTGCAGGTCACATGAGTTCCTCCACACCAAATTCCTCAAACCATGTCTTTATGGACCTTGGTTTGTGCACAGTCATACTGTAGCAACAAAGGGCCTTCGTCAAATCTATGTAGTCTTGTAGGGAACATTTTCCTGGCATCTGCCAAACCCAGATTTGTCCATCAGAATATCAGATAATGAAGCATTATCACTCCAGAGAACACGTTTCCACTGCTCCAGAGTCCAATGGAAGCATGCTTTACACCACATCAGCTGACGCTTGGCATTGCCCATAGTGATCTTTGGCTTGTGCACAAATGTGGGGTCATGGAAACCCATTTCTTGAAGACCCTGAGGCATAGTTTTTGTGCTAATGTTGCCTGCAGAGGATGTTTGGAACACTGTTGAGTGATACAACAATGGATTGTCAATTGTTAAGCATTATGCACTTCAGCATTTAGTGGTCCTGCTCTGTGAGTTTGCGTGATCTAGCACTTCATGTCTGACCAGTTGTTGCGGCCAGACACTTTTACTTCACAACAATGGCACATACAGTTCAGTGGGGGCAGATATAGAAGAGAAGAAATTTCACGTACTAATTTGTGGCAAAGGTGGCATCCTATGACAGTCCCACATTAAAAGTTACTAAGTCCTTCACTATGACCCATGACTATGTGCTTGATTGTATGCACCTATGAACAATGGGTGCAGCTGAAATGCCTGAACTCAATAATTTTTAGGGGTGTCCACATAGTTTTGACTATTTAATGTATCTAAGGTCATGCATGGTCTTTAGCCAGGAAGGACTGTCTTGTTTTCTCATCAACTAGTGAGTGAGTACTTCACAGGTGGATTTTTTTCTTTTTGATGCTTGCACTTTTCTTATTTAATTATTCCTCTTTTTCTGTTAAAAAAAAAAGTATTTTTGGGTCTTCGTCACAAAAGATGGTAGAGGTAAACTTCAGATTGGCCAACGTTTCAGTATGATAGCAACAGTTTTATGGATATTGTACAGGACCATGGTGCTAAAAGCAGGGCTAAATCCTCACATTGATCTTTTGATTTGCCAGTCTGTCTAGATTTCAATCCTTGATTATGGTAATAAGTTCTGGGTAGTGGCTGACAGAATGAGAATGTGAGTACAAATGGCTAGAATGAAGATTCTGAGTAAAGTTGCATCATTCACTCTCTGTGATAAGATAAGACACTAGGCAATATAGGACCTTGGAGTAGAACTGCTACTACTGTGAATCAAAAGTATCAAGTTCAAGTCATTTGACCATGCAGGTAGGATACTCCTTGGGCACCTGACCCTGCAGATGTTCCAGGTAGGACCCATTGGTAGAAATCTGACAAGGGGAGTCCAAGACACAACAAAGCGGTTGTATTTTTTTTAAATAACTGGAATTTCTTAGGAGGGTCTGAGGAAGCTGCTGGGGGAGTGTGTGTGTGTGTGGGGGGGGGGAGGGGGGTCGTGGGGGTTACAGTGGCCTGGTCAGTCCAACTTGGAGTGTTTCCACTACAACCTTAACCAAGAGGAGTGGAAATGATAATGACAATGATTTCACATTTTCACAGGTTTGATCTATCTATCTATCTATCTATCTATCTATCTATCTATCTATCTATCTATCTATCTATCTATCTATCTATCTATCTATCTATCTATCTAAGTTTTATGTGGCTTTGGTCATAGTTCTGAAGTAGTATCTCTACATTTTTATTTAGAATCTATAGTTCTGTTGTTGTTGTTTTTTTTTTATTTAAATAAATAAAGAGACATCCATCCATCCAATATCCAACCCATTATATCCTAAGTACAGGATCATGGGGGTCTGCTGGAGCCAATCCCAGCCAACACAGGGCGCAATTCAGGAAAAAAACCCCGGGCAGGGCACCAGCCCACCCCAGACTAAAGAGACATGTTCTGGTCAAATGTATTGGCACTATATAATAATATGAACTGAAATTAATTTTACCAAAATAGGAAGGACATGTATCCTTTAGATCAATGTATGCCTTCAAGATGCATTTTGTCAGATGAGTTCTTTGAGTAAGAAATATCCTCATTGTACAGCTGGCACATTAACCATGACACCATTTTCTAAATACGGTATTATTAATTAAACATAATGGTCACTGTGAACTAACAGTATAGTTTTATATATTGTCAAAAGTACATGTTTTTAGGATTTATTAGGTCAGATACCCTTTTTAGGAGGACAATTGCTTTGTACAACAGTTTGCAAAAATGTAAATTGTGGAAGGTGATATATTGTATAATAAAAACTGATCGATGAATTCGGAATACAGCTCTCTAATTCAAATATCCGAAATAATTGCATTATCAAGCCATCCTCTTGTGTTTAAGTCTGAAATGAAATGAGCATTGCCAGTGTTACATTAAAAGCAACTGATGCCCTAAGCACAGCCCAATAATGGTACCCCGTCAGCCCTTATATGTTAATTGACAAGACATCAAGTCTCAGTAAATGCTGAAATTGAAATAAGAAAGTTAAACTGACTTATTTATGTGAATAATCAGTAAAAGAAACAATAAATTAAAGAGCTTAAGGAACTGTTGCCCTAATCATCTGATGCTAGCCACACCCCAGCCAACTGTTTTAATACTCAGCAGATGTGAAACTCTATGATATGAAAAATATGAAATCTGAAAAAACGTGATATTTGAAGACATCTTCAAGCAAAACTTTTAAACTTTATGCACTCAGCACAGCAAATGTCTTCAAATAATGAGACTGATGTTGAACATGGCATAGAATGACAATTACAAAAAATTCAACTAAAATCAAATGTGGCAATGAACGAGTTAAGGACGTGATAGCTAGAGGAAAAAACTAAATGATGTCCTCTTTGTTTGGTGTGCTAAGTATGTGCTTATTCAGCTTGATGGTTAATCCAGGGCAAAGTATTCCCCATAGTTACTTCAGAACCTCTGTCCTCTGTACCGACATTCAATTGGATCATAATATCACTTGCACTTTGACTTAATTCTATCTATGCACACTGCCAATTGAAGGTATATTATCCTAATCAGTTTAGTTTTACCACCAGGAAATGACGAAGGGCACAAGAAATTATTGTGTAATGTTATTATTCTTATTTCTACTCTGAAGATCTGCCACAGTTTCATTTTTCTGGGCGAAAAACATTTTTCTTAAAACATAAATTTAAACTAAACACTTGACCAGTATTAATTATACAGTTTTCAAATTAGCTCATCAGCAGAGGTTTGCCTTGACTAGGGAATATCTAGGAAATTTTAAGTCATACAAATTGCATCATTCAAGCCACATGGCACTGAAGATTTCCTACATGTTAAAGGTGAGTGATAATTGCCACTGCAACTACATTTTTAATTGTTGACAAAAAGACAAAGCCAAACTCTGGAAATGCCTCAGGTGATTTACAACCGCAAATTTGAAAAAGTTGGGATGGTATGAAAATGCAAATTAAAAAAAAAACAGTGATTCTTAAATAAATTTACTTTGACTTTTATTTCATTGCAAACACTATGAACCCAACATATTTCATGTTTTGTCTGGTCAACTTCACTTCATTTGTTAATATACATTCTTCGTGCATTTCAGACTTGCAACACATTTCAAAAAATGTTGGGATGAGGGGAAATTAGGGCCAGTAATGATGTAAAATAATTTAATAATGATGTGATTTCAAATGGTTGATATCAACAGGTGATTGTAATCATGATTTGGTACAAAAGCAGGAAAGGCTGAGTCTTTGAGGAGCAAAGGAGCAGAGGATCTCCACTTTGTCAATAAATATTTGAGAAAATTATTCAAATGTTTAAAAACAATGTTCCTCAAAGAAAGATGGGAAGGGATTTGTGTATTTCTCCCTCTACGGTGCATAATATCATCAAATGATTCAAGGAATCTGGAGGAATTTCAGTATGTAAAGGGAAGGGTAAAAGCCTAAGCTGAACATCCGTGATCTCTGATCCCTCATATGGCACTATATCAGGAACCGTCACTCCTCAATAGCTGATGAAAACCTTTGTCAAGTACTACAATACAGAGTTACATTTACAAATATGCCACTTAAAACTTTAATGTGCAAAAGACAAGCCTTATGTCCAGAAGCAGCATTGACTTATCTGGGCTCAGAGGCATCTGGGATGGACCATCACACAGTGGAAATGTGTATTCCAAATTTTTTTTTTTGAAGAAATGGATGCCATGTGCTCTGGACCAAAGAAGAAAAGGACCATCCAGACTGTTATCAACAACAAGTCCAAAAGCTCGGGTTCGTCATTGTATGGGGTTGTGTTAGTGCCCTTGGCAAAGGTAATTTATACTTCTGTGATGGCAGCATTAATGCAGAAAAGTACATTTTATAGCAATATATGCTGCCTTCAAGATGACATCATTTCCTGTGATGTACTTGCATTTTTCAACAAGACAATGCAAAACTACATTCTGCACACATTACAAAGGCATGGCGGCAGAAGAAGAGGTTACAGATACTGGACTGGCCTGCCTGCAGTCCTGACCTGTCCGCAATAGAGAATCACTGAGTTTTTTAGTATTTGTATTTTCCAAATTATCACAACTTTTTCTGATTTGGTGTTGCAAATGTAAATTGGCAATGCTAAACGTAAAATGAGTTACTTTTGCATGATGTTGAGTGATTCAGTTTATTCAATTATAGTAAACCCATTGATAAAATTGTTTTCATTTGAAACTTTATGTTTGTCTGTTTTACATCTGTAATAGAAATCACATTCTATTCAAAAATGAATGACATCATTATTTTTATAAAACTGTTTACAGACAGAAATATCTTCCTTTAATTACATTCCTTCAGGCTTTCCAAGATAGACCCTACTAAATTAAGAAGGCAGTCATTGGTGAATACCTAATTTAAAAGATCCTGTGTTTGTTTGTAGAGTTACATACATATTTTAATATATTATTTTTAAGACCATCATTTTAGTTACTTTATATAACTTCACAAAAGCTTGAATGTAAGCTAATGCTGTGGTTGAAAACCATTTGTCCTAATCCAAACTTCATTTTTAGTTTTTATAATATTGTGTATTGCATTGTATTTCATGAAATGGAGACAATGACAGACACTTTTACAAAAAAAAACTTTTACAAAAAATTAGAATAAAAGGAATGCAAGTATAATGCAACACCTTTTAAAAAGTTGTTTTCGTTTGAGAACAGAGAAAATGTTCACTTTTTTTCATCGTTGACAATCTGCACATAAACAAACATCCAGGGCTAATGTTGTAGGCTGAAAGCAAAAAGAATGATAAAATCAGATATTACATGAACCAATGGGATAATATTGTTGAACTACAGACTGATTGGAAAGATATCAGTCAATATCAATCAATATTAGTATCGTTCTCTAGTATTAACAAAAACTGGGAGTAATACTGCAGAAATAAAATACAGCAATGGAAATAAAGGTAAACTTTGTAAATATTCCTGTAAAGAATGTGTTGCTCAGTGAGCAGCTTCACAATTATACACAACTTAGTCATGATGCTGAATCTACTTCAGATGTCCCTTCAGAGACAAGGAGACAAGAGACGTCTTTCGGAATAACCAGTTTATTTTGTACTAGCCACGGTACCTGTCAAAGACATGCAATAGAATAATTTAAGAATATTTGCTATCGCTTGCCCTACGCGTACTTTCAGAGCCTTTCGTCGGTACTGACATCTGTCAGAGACTCTCTTCACCGGCGTTTCCCTCTCTTGAGCGTGTTCTCGTAAATCCTGCTTCTCAGACTGTTACATTATTTTCGAGCGCTTTCCTCGCCTATGGTTTGTTACTTTCTGTCTTTGAAGACGACTCTTTCAGCGTGCATCTTTGCCCCTCCTCTTTGGCTCGAGCGCCACACACTTGTACTTCCTCTTTCGTCGCATCACCAAAGCCTTAATGATCACTCACGCCAAAGCTAAACTGACCAATCAGATTGCTCGAAGGAACTGGACATACAGTGTTTTCTTATATAGTAGATACAGTACTATAATATCAACGCTAAATCGGCACTGTGTGTGTGTGTGTTTCTAAAAGACAGCAAATGAACTTTCATAAATCATTATGCATATCAATGAAATTGTACAAAGTAATATCATTACATATGCAGTAAATGACAGCAATAAATCAACAGTGCGCACATGCGTGGACCTGGAACCTAACGAATGACTTTCCACATTAACATGGCTAAATATAATGAGAATCAAGTTCAAATGTGATATCATTAATAAAGGTAATATACTGCAAAAAATAATATTCACTAGTTGCTCATAAACAGTAGCCAGCGAGTCGTCGTCTTAGCATCAACACACAAGCAGCCTTGAACGTAATACAACAAAATTAACCTTAAATATATTGTAACGGTACTGACAAGTTACATCAGCCTGAGAGGAGTCACCCAGTGAGTGGGTATTATATCACCAGTGGCAGGGACGCCTGTATAATTGACAAGCCTGCAAAGTCGTGTGCTTTTCCAACTAGTGCAGCAAAAGGCGAGCAGTCATTTTAAAGATATAGCAAGACACATCAAAGAGCCCAGCCGAGAATTCAATCATTACAACCCTACAATATATTTCAACACCGATACCATCCCATAATATGGTATTCTGTAATACACTGAAGTGAAATCACTTACGTTCACTTAAAAAGAAAGAAAACGTAGGTTTCACGCTTGCTATATTACGAGACAGCGTCCTTGTCGCCCCATAGGTGGGAGAAATTAAACCGCACCCACTGCGGAGAGGGGCAAAGCTGCAGCGCGCCCCTTTTTTAATGAATTGGAAAACTTACATTTTTAACAATTCCCATTAAAGCTAATAAATTAATAAATACAGTTGTCCATTTAATCATCCAACTGCTTTTGACAATACTTAAAAAATTAATGTCGATACTAGTAACTCAAAAAACTATTGCCAGTGATGCTTTTTTCTTGACGTACTTTTCTATACTTAACATCATTGTGTTGTTACCTTTTTTCATCATCAGCATCATAATCACATGTCGCATATGGTTCAATGCTTAATGCAAAAGTGAAACTCCCATTACAAACCACGATGATACAGTAAATCGTTATACTATACCAGTACAGGTATGTCTACTAGGACTAGATGTTTTAATCCCTGTGTAATCAGGACAGCATCGATTTCTTAGGTAGGACTGGAGGTGTCTTCATGGGTTTTCATCTGGCAGTGTTACTGCCTCCAGTACGACACATCATCAGTTGTGTACCCCGGGGTCATTGGGTGTTTCAGCCTTTATCACAATACACCCTCGCCCGAGGACAGCCCACCACAGGCTGATCAGACCTGGGTGTGTGCCGCGCTGGAAGCTCCATGAGCAGCCCATACGGTCTTATTCCGCGTCAGCCACAACCAATGGCTGCTTCTTATGGCGGTATCTGCCAGCTCCTTGATGGTCTTCCGCTGAGCCTGCCCACTAACTCCTATACCTCCTTCAGCAGCCTCGTGGTGGAACTAGCTACGAAACCCCTGCAGCCCACCTCCACTGGATGCACAGACACTTTCCAGCCCAGGTCCTCTGCCTCATCTGCCAAGTTTGCATATCGCAGCTTTTTCCTTTCGAATGCCTCATCGATGACTTCCTCCCATGGGACTGTCAGCTCCACAATGAACACACGTCGACAGGATTTAAACCAAAGGACCAGGTCTGGCTGCAGGTTTGTTATTGCGATTTCAGGTGGGAAAGTTAGTCTTTGATTTAAATCCACTTGCATTTCCCAGTCGCGGGCTGCATTCAGTGGACATGCGACTGGAGACGCTGTTTTGGCCGGCTGCTTCTCCCCCTCACGGACAAAAGATGTTCGTTGTCGAGAAGCAGTCTCAGCTTCCAAGGGTATGGCATTGGTAGTTACCCTCTTGATCTCCAGTGCAGCCTCCAAGCTCCTCAACACTTGGTTGTGGCGCTAGGTGTATCTGCCTTGGGTAAGGCTCGTCTTGCAACCCACCAGGATGTGTTTAAGAGTTGCTGGGGCAGCACACTGGTGGCAGGCTGGATCCTCTCCAAACCAAAGATGCAAGTTTGTTGGAGAGGGCAGGACATCATATGTGGCTCTGATGGTAAAGCTCAGCATATTGGACTCCATGTTCCACAGCTCGCTCCAAGTGATCTTTCTCCTCTCCAAACCATCCTACTTCATCCAGCGGCCTTGCTTGGCTTGTGACACAGCCTTAGCACATCTGTCTCCTTCTTCCTTGTGGCGCACCTCCTCTATCACCAGGCGTTGCCTTTCTAACGGGTTAGCCTTCTGCCATGTGGGTGTTATACCACATTGCAACTATGAATAAACATAACTGTTCTACTTTATAAAAAATAAAAATAAAATATCAGAATGAATCGGGTAGATTGGGATGAGATGGGACGTTTAATGTGGGGTAGCTTTACGTTAAAATATTGAATTTTGTTTCTTAGATCAGTAAATTTATGCAAAAAGAGAAAATATTTTAAAAATCCACTGTAACTTTTTTCACCGTTTTTCCCTACATTTACAGCATAAATCGCAATAAACAATATATGCATGTCATTCTCAGATAAATTCTTTCCCACAACACCTGTAAGCCCGCTGCAAATGAAAATCTTTAATCTGTACTAATTGACATTAGTATTGCAGTTCCGCTGTCCCTCGCTTGGCTCCTCATTTTGATGGGCCAAACAGGCCCAATTGGTTTACATGTGAACACTAGTGGTTAATGAATATTTACTATCGGTTTGTGTGCATACTTAATTGGTTTGCGTGTCTACAATACTGGTTTCATTCATATGAACTATATTGGTTCGTGTCCGTATATTATCGGTTTGTGCGTGAACTATATCCGTTTGTATAAACATACCACTGGTTTGCATATGACCTATATTGATTTGCGTGCGTATATCACTGGTTCCAGTACGTTTGTTATTTGTTTGTGTGTGAACTGCATCGGTTTACGCTCGCGTGTTATCGATTTGCGTATGCACAATACTGGCTTGCCTTCTGTGCCAGTCTAACAATGGATTTGTGTATGCACTATATTGGTTTCATGCACATCTTATACTGGTTTCATGCGGGTAACCTGTCGGTTTTGCGCTTGAACGCTGTTGGTTGTGTGTACTATGGCGGTTTCGCGTACCCTATCGCAACTTTGTGTATTAACTATCGGTTCAGCGCGTCAACTGTATTAGTGTTCACGTGATCTTCAGCGGAAATGGGCGGGGCAAAAAACATCAAGGGCCTGTACAGTCGTGGAGCGTGAAGGGCAGCGGACCGGAGATGTGCCTGGATTTAAACAGTGCGGTATTTTTTTTCCCGCACAATACGTTTGCAAAAGGACTTGGTGGCAATTATTACTATTTTACAGAATCTACCGTCGAGTCTGTAATGAACACAAGGCTGAAGTTAGGTACGTATTCGGCCGTCTTCATATTCTTCCAGCTACATGCTTGCTTACAATCTGCGTCTGTACTTTTTCACACAGCTTTTGCAAACCAGTTACTTCTTTTAATGGCAAAATATTCTACATTTACGACTGACGCCTTTATCCAACATACAACATTTAGTTAGTACTGGTTACATTTATGGTGTCCAGCGACCACGCACCGCGCCGCACAGACAGGTCAAGTGACTTGCTCGTGGTCACATGGTGTCAGAATCAAGACTGGATCCCACAAATGCAGACAATGCGCCAATGCTCGCACATCTACAACGTGTATAGTATTTGTCATAACATAAACGTGTCCATTGTTTAAAAAGCTAAATATTCTACATTTAAGACCTGCATGGGTGAGTGACAGTACATCATATTGGGCCACTTTACCTTTCACAATTTTGTGATAAGGCAGATGTGTTTTTTAAGATGATGTAGAGTTTTGCACTGCCCAGTGCTGGTACCTGGGTGAAACTGGCAAATTATTCCCACTCCAATATCTGAAAAATGTTATTTACAGTGATATTAAATGGGCGCTGTAAAGGGTTAAATCACGGACCACCTTCATTTTCACAATTTTGTGACAAGGCAGATTCCTTTGTTAAATTAAGGTTGAGTTTAAAATTTTCGACCCATGCAGGACCAAAATGTGGAATATTTATTTTTTCAAATAATGGATCAGTTTGTAATAATGCCGATTAATGTACACACTGTAGAATATTTTGACTTGCTGTTATAATAGAATAAGAAGCTGGTTTGCAAAAGCTGTGTGAGTAAGTAGCTGACTGCATGCATGTACTGGGAGTAGCTAGAAGTGAATAAAAAGCCAGCCGAATGTGTACCTAACCTCAGCCCCGTGATCATTTCAGAATTAAGGGAAAATACTGTTAAAAATAATTACCACCAAGCCCTTTCACCAACATACATTGATGTTGAAAAGTATTCACTTCCTTTAGAAGTCATCCTCATTTTCTGCATTAAAAAAAGATTTGACCAGGTATTTATCCATTCAGTCTTTTTAACGTGAAATCATGTGCTATAACAATACATTTCCGGAGTCCAAATAAACCCTTTTCAGTGGATATTAACTGAAGAAGAACTCCAAAGTGAGTGTTTGTATTAAATATTCAAGCCCAACACATTCATACTTTGTTGAGAACCTTTTTGCTGCTGTAACAGACTTTGTTCTTTTGGGGGTATGAAAGTATGCTCCCATTCTGCACATTGTTCAGGAGTGATTCTTCCCTATTTTTCTTGGCAGGATTTCTTGAGACCCTCTATGTTAGTGAGATGTCAGTTTTCAAATAGTGCCACAGGTTCTCAACAGGGTTAAGATCAGGGTTTTGACTTGGCCATTCCAAAACATTCACCTTTCTGTTTTTGAACTATCCCAGTGTCACTTTGGACTAATGCTTAGGGTCATTATCATGTTGAAAGATGGATCTTCTCCTGAGCTTTAAATTCATAGTCTGGAACAAGTTAACTTGCAATATTGTGTGGTATTTGTGCCCATACATTGTCCCTTCAACTCCGACAGCATTCTCAGTCCCAGCACCTTAAAAATATCCCCAGAGCATGATGCCACCACTACCATATTGCACCGTAGGTATGCTGTTTCTTGAGGCACGGGCAGTGTTCATTTTACTCCACACATACCTCTTTGAAGTCTGGCCAGAAAGTTCTATTTTGGTCTCATCTGACCATTAAGCCTTCTCCCACATCTTAATTGGGTCTTTCTCGTGCTTTGTGGTAAATGCCGTACACGCTTTTATGTGGACCTTATTAAGGAATGGCTTCTTTCTTGCTACCCTCCTGTAGAGGACTATTTTATGGAGAGCTCTAGAAAGTGTGGACACCTGCAACTTCACTCCAGTTTCAGACAAGCAGCATTGCAGATGTCTGAGAGCAACGGTTGGATTTCTAGTCGCCTCCCTGACCAGTCGATGTCTCACCCTGATGTTTAGTTTTGAGAGATGGCCTGTTCTAGTAAGAGTCTGGGTGCTGTGATGAACCTTCCACTTTCTGATGATGGATCTAGCAGTGTGCAATGGGCCATTCAAACTCTTTAATATTTTTATAGTCATTTCCTGCTACCTTGTACATCTCAATAACTTTGTTTCTCACATTAGTAGAATTCTCCTTTGTCTTTATTTTTGCAGTGACTGTCCAACAAAGACTACTGCCCTTACACAGGGGGCTTTTCATATCCAGAGAGATAGAAATGTCTCACAAGTAGCGCATCATTATGTTTAATTTGACTGTCACCTTTGTAATTGATTTGTCATTGGTTTATACCTGGAGCTTCCAAAGCACAGAGGTTTAAATACTTATGTAAAAATTAACTCTGGAGTTTTTCTTCTTCAGTTAAATGTCTATTTAAATGGTTTACTTTGACTTTGGAAATGTTTTGTTACAGCATAAGGAAAAAAATAAACTCAGCAAAAAAAGAAACGTCCCTTTTTCAGGACTGTGTATTTCAACAATAATGTTTTAAAAATCCAAATAACTTTACAGATCTTCACTGTAAATTGTTTAAACAATGTTTTCCATGCATGTTCAATTAACCATAATCAATTAATTAACATGCACCTGTGGAATGGTCGTTAAGACCTTAACAGCTTACAGAAAGTAGGCATTTAAGGTCACAGTTCTAAAAACGCAGGACACTAAAGAGACTTGTCTACCGACTGTGAAAAACACCCAAAGAAAGATGCCCAGGGTCCCTGCTCATCTGCGTGAACGTGCATTAGGCATGCTGCAGGGAGGCATGAGGACTGCTGATGTGGCTAGGGCAATAAATTGCCATGTCCACACTGTGAGACGCCTAAGACAGCACTACAGGGAGACAGGAAGAACAGCTGATCATCCTCGCAGTGGAAGACCACGTGTAACAACACCTGCACAGGATCGGTACATCCGAATATCACACCTGCGTGACAGGTACAGGATGGCCACAACAACTGCCCGAGTCACACCAGGAACACACAATCCCTCCATCAGTGCTCAGACTGTCCACAATAGGCTGAGAGAGGCTGGACTGAGGGCTTGCAGGTCTGTTATAAGGCAGGTCCTTACCAGACATCACCAGCAATAACGCCGCCTATGGGCACAAACCCACCTTCGCTGGACCAGACAGGAGTTGCAAAAAGTGCGTGAGTTTCTGCATTACAGCAATGTCAGTGTTCTGCCATGGCCAGCGAAGAGCCCAGATCTCAATCCCATTGAGCACGTCTGGGACCTGTTGGATCGCAGGGTGAGGGCTAGGGCCATTCCCCCCAGAAATGTCCAGGAACTTGCCGGTGCCTTGGGGGCAGAGTGGGGTAACATCTCACAGCAAGATCTGACAAATCTGGTCCAGTCCATGAGGAGGAGATGCACTGCAGTACTTCAAGCAGCTGGTGGCCACACCAGATACTGACTGGTACTTTTGATTTTGAGCCTCCCTTCATTCAGGGACACATTGTGAAACATTTTTAGTTTATGTCTTATGGTGTTGACTCTTTTAGTGTTCATACAAATATTTACACATTAAGTCTACTGAAAGTAAAAACAGTTGAAAGTCAGAGGACGTTTCTTTTTTTGCTGAGTATATGTATACATATATTTTGTCTTGCAGAAAATTATGACTTTCAAGGGGATTGAATACTTTTTCTTGCCACTGTATGTTTGTGAAAGGGCTTGGTGGTAATTATTTTTAACATCTGAAATGATCACTGGACTTAAGTTAGGTAGGCATTCAGCTAGCTTTTTATTCACTCCTAGTCACATACAGTATATGCTTACAGTCAGCTACTTATTCACAAACCAGTTTTTTCTTCTATGTTAACAGCAAAGCAAACTATTTCACAACTTGGTACATTAATCGGCAAACTGATACAATTTATTTGAAAAAATAAAAATTTCAGATATTGGACTTGCACGGGTTGAAAGTGATACACTCGACGTTAACAAAGGAATCTGTCCTGGACACGTTTATATTATGTCAAATAACATACACGTTGCAGATGCGGGAGCATTGGCGCATTGGGCTTTGCACTTTCAACTCTGCATTTGTGGGATCAAGTTCAGATATTGACACTGTGTGACCATGAGCAAGTCACTTCACCTGTCGGAGTCATTGGGCGTAAAGGGTAGATTCTGTAAAATAATAATTGCCACCAAGTCCTTTCGCAAATGTACCGTGCGGGAAAAATATACTTCACTGTTTTAACGCAATCCCGTCTCTTGTTCCCTTCTCTTTACGCTTTGTGACTCTACCGGCCCTTGAGTTCCTGGTGTTTGCCCCTCCCATTTCCGCTGAAGATCACTTGAACAACCAATATAGTCAATTGTACACAAAGATGTGATAGGATACGCGAAACCGACATAGTACAAACATACAACCAATAGCGTTCAAGCGCAAAACCGATAGGTTTCCCACATGAAACCAGTATAAAATGTGCTTGACCAATATAGTGCATACACAAATCCATTGTTAGACCGAAATAGAACGCAAACCTGTATAGTCCACACGCAAACCGATAACGTGCGAACGTAAACATATGCAGTTCCCTCAACCAATAACAAACATACTGGAACCAGTGATATACACGCGTAAATCAATATAGTTAATATGCAAACCAGTGGTATGCATATACAAACGGATATAGTTCACGCAAAAACCAATAATATACGGAAACGAACCAATATACTGTATTTCATATGAATGAGTATTGTACACACGCAGACCAATTAAGTATGTACTCAAACCGATAGTAAATATTCATAATCCAATACTGTTCACATGTAAACCAATAGATTAGGCACAGAAAAATATATGATTTATGGCCTGTTTGTCCGTCATACCTCCTGCATCGCGGTGCTTTATCGCTTTTTGCGTCTGTCGTTGAAGTGTACTTATAGAGATGGTGGTATGTTCACTCTTATTAAATAAGTATGCTCCAATTAACCCTGTATAAATATTAAAATACTATGCACTCAATAGTCTGTATGCGATTGCGTTATTTCTAGCCCAGTGATTAAAAACGGGTTTGACTCCTTCTAGACAGCCATCTTCAAGAATCAGTCAAGTAAATCAGCGATATGATCCTCGTCTTTTGACTCGCTGGTTTTAAATCATGCACAGTAACGACTCGATTTTATTTTATTTTCGTAATTTGCCGCATTTGACACGCACTAGCAGTTTCCATTGCAGCTTTTAGTTGAAAACTCTAGTGGACAGCGGGACACGTGGCAACTTCAAACTCTCCCCTCCCCCTTCCTCCGGTTTCTTGTTGAGCTTGCTGAGCAACGCGCGCAATGACATCATGTGTAGAGACAGGGCAAGCGTGCCTAGCAACCAGGCGGCGGTACAAACAAACATGAATAGAGTTTTATTTTTTTTTTTAACTTTGAGGTTAGATGTTATAGTAATAACATAATGGTGATGTATCAAAACGTCCTTAATAAACCATTACTTAAAGAGTTACGTACTATAAAAAGTAGCAACATTATAGAATATTGCTTATATATAACAGCGAATGTGCGCAATCCTTAGATACTTAACATGTCCTGGATTATTTCACGATATCACGAACAACTTATCTTTTTCCCTTGGTCCCTTTATACAGTTATATAGTTGTTACAACGACAACGATACACAGAAAAAATGTTCTGATCCGACTTATACCGCTAACATTAAAATGGAGAGGAAAGTTTATTCTCTCAATCGCAGTATTTCCCTATAGTCAAAATAATGATGGCAGTTACTGGTTGTTGCTTTTATTGAGCTTGAATTGAGTCATTTCCTTGCACTGCCGTCCTCCTCTTGTATCGATTAGGTCTGACCCCTGACAAAACGACTTTCACCACGCCTTTTCAACTGTTTTCGCAACTTATTTCTAATGTGTTATGTCGCTTGCTCAACTAGAAAGTTTTTTTTTTCTCATCTCATTTTCTGTATTGATTTGAGAATCTCAGAGGTGAATAAATCCGAGTAGGGCAAACCAGACAGCCCTGTCCTCAAAAAGAGTTTCCAGGAACTCCCAGGGTCCCCAAATGTGGGTGTACATAATCCCTACAGTATATCCAGGATCTCCAGTGTCTCTTATGTGAGAGAAATTCCCATGGGTTATTCTTTGTAGATATACTACTTCAGACTTTTTGTATATTTTTTGGATTCAAATCTGCTATAAATGAGCAACAAGCAAGGAAGCAGAACAGTGGTGCAGTATTTCATGTTTCTGTCTCATGGGTCCAGCTTCCTGGGCTGAATCTGTGTAGAGTTTGCACATTCTCCCCAGGTGTCTTCCTTTGGGTACTCTGTCATTCCGAATTCTTAAAGATGTGCATTTTCATACAACTGACAATTAAAACTGACTCTGTGTGAATGTGTATTTGTGCATGAGTAAGCACTAAGATGAACTGGTGCCTTGTGCAGGGTTAGTTTTTATTTTGCAGCCGATTCATAGGGTCCAGGCTCTACAAATAAGCTGCAGTAAACAAACATGGAACATCTGTTCTGTTCCATTTCACTGCATATCACTGTGGTTTCTGACAATGTAAGTGGTTGGCTAGCCTTAGAAAATTATGTCTTTGGTTAAAAAAACTGTCACTGAAGTAAAATGATTTTCTGGATTTAGATTAGAGACATAATTTTGCCCAGTGGTGTGTGGTGTGACTGTAGTAGGCAAGAAGAGTAGCCTTACAAAATTCACTTTAACAGAAGAGAACATGTCAAAAATATGCATACATCATGCAGAGGAATTAAACTTGGATCGAAGTATACAACAATTTTAATGTGCATTTAACACCTGAATTAAAAATGTTGGGTGTATAAGTTCACAACAGCAGTATTTGCATTCATTTTTTGTTCATAAGAATTACTACAATGGAAGCACACTAATACGGACGCTCGAAAGATGCAAAGGTGGCCTCGGCATGCACAGAAGTACAAGCTGGCAGAAAACAGAGGGCTGACAAGGCACTGGAGATGGCACAGTCTAGGATAAGAATTAAGGCTTTAATGGGAATGGTGGCAACAGGATGAGCTAGCCTGGGGTATCTCCCTAAGTCCCAAGTCAACAAGGCCCAGGGAAAAGAAAGGAGTTTCCACATACAGGAAGAGATGTGAGTGGGGAGAGGAAGAAGAAAGGATGAGAAGGATGGTGGGGCTCTGCAACAAAAGATTTCTTGGTCTATTTTCTGGCAGGTGGATTTTTACCAAGTCCAGTTCCTTGTTCGGCTGTGTATGATGTTCTTCCAAACCCCACAAATATCCATTCCTTAGGGAAGAGTGACAGCCCATCAGGTTTGCCTTAATCAGGAAGAGGATCAATGGGACCAAGGCTATTACCAGTGGTACCATGATCAGATTATAAGTAGTGGCTAAGAGCATTGCCAGAGTGAAAAGGGGTAGCAGATGGCAGCACCCTGTAGAGATGTACATCTGCTTCCTTAAAGCTGGACATAAGTTCCCACTGAGTCAATGGCCATAGGCAGCGGTTGACATTCTTCTAGCAACTAAAAGTAAACCTGGGCAGACAGCTTTGATTTTCAAACCATTTAGCATCAACAACTCTAAGGCAAGACATGACCATCTTTTCAGATTTCACCAAGCAGGTGACCATGCTAGAACTCACAGTGCCTTGGAAAGAGATCATGGAGGAAGCCAACGAAAGGAAGCGCAGCAAATGTTAGGAACCAAGGATGGAAAATTCGCTGTGAGCCTGTTGAAATGTACTGCTGGGGCTTTGCAGGACATTCAATTCTCAAAGCATTTAACAAGCTGGGTTTATGGGGGTTGCTAAAAGGAACACTAAAAGATCTATAACAGAAATCATTACAGACGGAGCCACTAAGTAGCTATGGTGAAGAAGACTGATCAGTGGGTGGCTGCTACTGGGATGCAAGGCAGGGTCTGTTCACTCCTGAGTGGTTCATCATGGTGAGGGAGACTAATGTTAAAGACCTGAAACTCCAAATAACCACATGCAGGAACATCAATGATGATGCATTCCAGAGCAACCTAATAATAATAATGCATTTTATTATATAGCGCCTTTCATCTTGCAACACCAACCTATAAACACTTTGAAATCACTTCATTGGTTTCACTGGTATGAGAAAACCCCCCACATTTGATATACCATTCAACTCGTCTTAACGCCTTGTTATGCAAAACGTGACACAAAATGCGACACTTTTTTTCCCCCATATTTTTGGCCCTCTGGACAAGATTATTCTAATTTTTAGGCAATTTTGAGCAATATTTTGTGCAGGAAATTATGTCAAAAGGTGTCTTCAGCAAAAATGATCCATCCCAAGGGGTTCACTCACCTTCTAATGGAATACGGGCAATCAAGATTACTCCTTATTACAAAACTTCAAAAAATGGAGATAATAATTCATTACATTTATATAGCACTTTTCTCAGTACTCAAAGCACAATCTACACAGGGAGGAACCAAACCCACAATCTTCCACAGTCTCCTTACTGCAAAGCAGCAGCACTACCACTGCGCCACCTGTGAGGTTATATTATATAGACATGCAAAATGTCATTTTATGCTATTTCAAGGTTACTGATAAATATGATAATTTTTTTGGTATGTTTTAAGTTATTTAAAGGACTGTTGACCTAGTCTAAGAACTTTAGCAAACTTTCCATCAGTGGCGTTGCACAGTCTCTCATACAGGTCTGTTAATGTTTACCTCTTCTATTTCTGTTTAAACAGAATTAATTATACAGTCAGTCAATAATGACAGGATATTGGGTGTGACCTCTTGTGACAGTTTAAATGCAAAAGGCACATGTCAATAGAAAGGTTACAGCTGAACAATGGAAAATGCATCTAAAAGTTTTGCATAACCCTTAAGGAAAACTTCTATGTGCATATTTTCATTTATCAGTATGTGCATTTTGCACAAAAATTAAATGCAATCATGATGCAATAGTTGAGACTGCTGCCTCACACCTCTAGAGAGCCAGGTTTAATTCTTAGCCAAGCAGCTGCATTAGTGGTGTTATGTATGTTTTCTTCAAGTTTGTTTGGACTTCCTCCAATGTCTGTAGTTTCTTTATCCATCCTTTTAGCATACTCTAACCCCCAAAATGTCATGCGAAAACACCATTTCACCTCTGGAATTAACAAATTATATCAAATCAAAAAATCAAATCAAAATGTATGACTTTAAACTGCTCATGCATATGTGACTGTGCCCTCTACCTAAATTGCATATAATGCTGCTGGGGGTATGCTTTGGCTTTTTGGAACCCTGGAATAGAATTAGAAAGTTCACAAAATAGATGAATAAATGTTCAGTCTGATGTATTCAGAAAGACCCTGTATTTTGTTCTGTCTAATAATAACTCATTTTACTCAGTAACCAGGTGACTCACCTTTTAGGAGATGACTCATTTGTTTACCGTTTGCTTGTAGGTCAGAGAGATTCACGTGCTTGTTACTTCATTTGTAGACGAAAGGTCAGTTTGAGGTGATAGGCTAATTTATAAGCGGAGTGTGTGAAAGAAAATAAGGTGAAGCTCACACCTGGGTTTCATAAGCTGCAACCTTTGGTGCTCTGGAATGGGTAAGCTTTAAAAAAATGAATACATTTGAACTTTTCAGCTAATACTAATACAGGTTTATTTTCATTTGCTTCTTTATGATGAGTTAATGTCCTCTACACTTTGCTGGTAGGAACAACAGGGTGAAGAAAATCAATAGATTATTCTTTAATAAAATAAATATTTCTATATATGTGTTTGTGAAATATCTATGGGTTGGTTTATCAAACTGTGAGGTTGACCACAATAGCTTCTTATTGAAGTTTTAACTTTTCAATCAATGAGCAACAAAATATTTTGTGTTTTTTAGGAAGGCCACTTCTCAAGTGTAGGTATGGCTTGCCACAGAATATGTTTATTAGGTTATACTTACTTGATTGCAACACTAATCGTCTCACCACAGTTAATTTTATTTTCTGAAAAGAGAAACATTATACAGTATGCTAGTTTAGGTTTTGTACATATAACCTTTGTATTGTTTCAAGCGAGTTAATTGATATACTGGGTTACTTAAGCAACTGATGATAACAGATCTTTGAAGTGTTTAAGTCAAAATCAAGTCTATCTCTCTTCTGCGTGTACTTTATATCAAGTGATAAATTTATTTATTGCTTTGAAGATATTTTGAATATAGCCTATATATTTCTGTTTCTTTGTGCTGTGATTACTTATATGTTTCATAAGTAGGTCAATAATTCTTAAGGAAAGGCTCTTCATCACACTGAATATATCAAGTCAGACCAGCTCGGGGGATGCCAGATGCTTGAATAGGAAATGATAAGTAAGGCCAGATGCATTACACAAGTGAACATGAACTCACTGCAGGCTGTGGCAGAAAAGAGAATGATTATAGGTTTATAGGGTTCTTGTCATGTGCGTAGAGCCCATCACGACTAGTGCTACCCATTCTTTCAGAAGCAGATCTTCAGTCACCAGTTCTTTTCACAACTACAAGTATCTATCTATCCATCTATCTATCTAAATCTAACCTAATCTAATCTAATCTAATCTAATCTAATCTAATCTAATCTAATCTAATCTAATCTAATCTAAAACAATTCAGGAGTATTTCTGACCTTTCTCCTTGTTATTCATGACTTTGGCCTAGTTATACTGCCCAGTAGAATAATCCAAATATATTGAATGTTCATTTTGTGAACAAAAGAGTCTTTCAGCTAAATTCAGTTTATTACAATATACTAGTCTTCACAGTTTGATGGTTTTGGAGGATTGTTAAGTGCAGTAATAATTAAACAATATGCAACATTCATAACTATTGTTGTTAGCAATTGCTTGGTAACAACAATAAATTGAATTAAAAATTTGAATATGTTGTATACTAAAAAATACCGTAAAATCAAGACTATTCGGTTTTTGAGGTAAAAGCCTATCACCATGCATTTGTTTTAAAGTTTACTTTAATGTTTATCTTCTTACAGCATACACCCTAACTGTATTGCCAAAATTGTATATTTGAGTGAATTAAATGAAATGCTTTTGTTTTGGAGAAATGGGGTAGGAGTTATTCTGAAGGAACAGTATATCAAGAGTATTTTGGAGGTGAAAAGAGTGTCAGACACAGTGATGATTATAAAGCTGGAAATTGGAGGTGTTATGATGAATATTGTTAGTGCATATGTCCCACAAGTTGGGTGTGCAATGAATAAGAAAGAAGATTTCTGGAGTGAGTTGGATGAAGTGATGTACAGTGCACCCTAGGGACAGAAAGTGGTGATTGGAGTGGATTTCAATGGACATGTTGGTGAAAGGAACAGAGGAGATGAAGGGATGATGTGTAGGTATGAAGAATGAAGAAGGTCAGATGATATTGGATTTTATGAAAAGAATGGATATGGCTGTGGTGAATATGTATTTTAAGAAGAGGGAGGAACACAGGATGATGTACAAGAGTGGAGGAAGATGCACACAGGTAGATTATATTCTATGCAGAAGAGTCAATCTGAAGGAGATTGAGGATGAGGATTGCAAAGTGGTGGCAGGGAACGTGTAGTTAGGTAACATAGGATGGTGGTCTGTAGAATGAAGTTGGAGATCAAGAGGAGGAGGAGAGTGAGGGCAGAGCCAGGGATCAAATGGTGGAAGCTGAAAAAGGAAGACTGCAAAGTCGAGTTTAGGGAGGAGGTAAGAGAGGCACTGGGTGTCATTGAAGAGTTGCCAGACACCTGGGCAACTACAGCAGAAGTAGTAAGGGTGGCAGCAAGAAGGGTGCTTGGCATGACATCTGGACAGAGGAAGGAGGAAAAGGAAACCTGATGGTGGAATGGGGAAATACAGGAGAGTATACAGAGGAAGAAGATGGCAAAGAAGAAGTGGGATAGATAGTCAGAGAGATGCAGAAAGTAGACAAGAGTACAAGGAGATAAGGCATAAGGTGAAGAGAGAGGTGGCGAAGGCTGAAGAAAATGCATTTGATTAGTTGTATGAGAGGCTGGACAGTACAGAGGGAGAAAGGACCTGTACCGATTGGCTAGACAGAGGGACCATGCTGGGAAAGATGTGCAGCAGGTTAGGGTGATAAAGGATAAAGATAGAAACGTACTCATAAGCGAGGAGGGTGTGTTAAGAAGATGGAAAGATTACTTTGAGAGGCTGATGAATGAAGAGAGTGAGAGAGAGAGAAGGTTGGGTGATGTGGAGATAGTGAAACAGGAAGTGCAGTGGTTTAGCAAGGAGAGAAGTAAGGACAGCTATGAGGAGTATGAAAATATGGTCCAGATGACAAACCTGTGGAAGCATGGAGGTGTTTAGGAGAGATGGCAGTGAAGGTTTTAACCAGATTGTTTAATGGAAGCTTGGAAAGTGAGAGGGTGCCTGGGGAGTGGAGAAGAAGTGTACTGGTACCGATTTATAAAAATATGGGGGATGTGGAGAGCTGTAATAATTATAGAGGGATAAAATTGATGAGCCACAGCATGAAGTTATGGGAAAGAGTAGTGGAATCTAGGTTAAGAAGGGAGGTGATGATTAGTGAGCAGCAATATGGTTTCATGCCAAGAAAGAGCACCACAGATACGATGTTTGCTCTGTGGGTGTTGATGGAGAAGTATAGAGAAGGCCAGAAGGAGCTGCATTGCATCTTTGTGGACCTGGAGAAAGCATATGACAGGGTGCCTTGAGAGGAGTTGTGGTATTGTATGAGGAAATCAGGAGTGGCAGAGAATTATGTAAGAGTTGTGCAGGATATGTACGAGGTAAGTGTGACAGTGGTGAGGTCTGCAGTAGGAGTGACGGATGCATTCAATGTGGAGGTGGGATTATATCAAGGATCAGCTCTGAGCACTTTCTTATTTTTAATGGTGATGGACAGGTTGAGAGATGAGATTAGACAGGAGTCCCTGTAGACTCTGATGTTTGCTGATGACATTGTGATCTGTAGCGAGAGTAGGGAGCAGGTCATGGAGACACTGGAGATGTGGAGATATGCTCTAGAGAGGAGAGGAATGAAGATCAGTAAAAACAAGACAGAACACATGTATGTAAATGAGAGGGAGGTCAAAGGAATGATGAGGATGCAGGGAGTAGAGTTGATGAAGATAGATGAGTTTAAATACTTGGGATCAACAGTACAGAGTAACAGGGATTGTGGTAGAGAAGTGAAAAAGAAAGTGCAGGCAGGGTGGGATGGGTGGAGAAGAGTGTCAGGAGTAATTTGTAACAAACGGGTATCAGCAGGAGTGAAAGGGAAGGTCTACAGGACGGTAGTGAGACCAGCTATGTTATATGGGTTGGAGATGGTGGCACTGACCAGAAAGCAGGAGACAGAGCTGGAGGTAGCAGAGTTAATGAAGCTAAGATTTGCACTGGGTGTGACGAGGATGGATAGGATTATAAATGAGTACATTAGAGGGTCAGTTCATGTTGGACGGTTGGGAGACAAAGTCAGAGAGATGAGATTGTATTGGTTTGGACATGTGCAGAGGAGAGATGCTGGGTATACTGAGAGAAGTATGTTAAGGATAGAGCTTCCAGGCAACAGGAACAAAGGAAGGCCTAAGAGAAGGTTTATGGATGTGGTGAGAGAGGACATGCAGGTGGTGCGTGTGACAGAGCAAGATGTAGAGAACAGGAAGTTATGGAAAAAGGTGATCCGCTGTGGCGACCCCTAACAGGAAACAGCAGCCAAAAGAAGAAGAAGAAATGAAATGCTTTTGTTCTAGTTAGTAAGCAACCTGAAGCATGTTTATGGCTATACATTATACTGTTGTAATGCTCTACAACAGATGCCTTTTGATACTTAGAAACCGGCCCACAACATCCATAACCCTTTTTGTTTACTCTGTGTCGTGTACATTTTAATATAAAATATTGATTTATGTACAGGGTATTTCCTTTTCAAATATGGAATTATCCAGTATTAATTAGGGATATATGGTGTTTGTTGGTTGTATTACCAAAATAACAATTTCTCCATGCATCAGGATTTAAATTCTAATTTCTCTCAGTGAAATGCCATACAGGTAAATGAATAATATACTCTATAACCAAAGTGTCTATGCAATTGCTACATTGTTTACTTTTTAAATTTATGATAAGGACTCCATTCATCAATACATGTGGCGCAATGGTATGGAAAAAAAGAAGATAAACTTCCAGTAAGTAGAAGTGATTATACCTTTATTGAAATCTGTGGTTGTTTCTCACAACAAAATAATTATTTACTTATTTTATACTGAAAACACAATACCTAACAACATCAGAGCACCAACACATGCAAAATAGCTCAAATATAAATCTCAGATCTGTCAATGCATTAAGAAGTATTTGATGTGAATAATCAATAAGGTTTTTACAAATACTGTCCAGTCATAAGAGATGACAGGCATATGCACCAAGAGTTAAATGATCATGGGCTAGA
Source organism: Polypterus bichir lapradei (assembly GCA_026402145.1). Lineage (NCBI taxonomy): Eukaryota > Metazoa > Chordata > Cladistia > Polypteriformes > Polypteridae > Polypterus > Polypterus bichir. Next base: position 41,409,318 of record JANRMT010062796.1, read on the forward strand.
ACATAAACTTCTTATGCTCATGAACCAATATTAAATTCACATTTTGACTTAAATTGTCTGTGGCCCTTATTTGGAGAAACATGTTAAAATGGATGAGTGTGTAAATTAAGAAAATGCATAATTGGTAACAGGTTATTCAGTCCGCCACATTTTTCAGGAAACTTATCAACTTCATTAATGTAATGGCACCTTCATTCACTTTTAATCTTCTACTGTCTTATTAGTTTAGTACAATATCAATATCCCTTTTGTACTTTTTCTTTTTGATGTAAGGTCAATGAAGTGGTACCTCCTGGTCTGTGTTGTGCATGAAAATTCCTACTACAAGGGTGGTGAAAGGTCCAAACTTCAAGCTTAGCTCACTAAATGGTGCATGGTGAGAGAGTTACTTAATCTATTTCTACCTCAGCTTTTTGTATGTCAAATGTACATAATACATGATATTCAGTGGGTTTTGCAGGATGTTGAACTGTCAGGAAAAAAGATGAAGCAATACAAAAGTGTAACAATCAGGACACCACAGGATATGAAACCTGAAACCAGGGAGGAACTAGAAATGACTGCTGTATTATGTTGCAAAAGTGGTCAATCACTTTTAGTGAGTCTCTCAGTAGAAAAGTTTGAAAATGAAATTGGGCTAGTTCCAATAAAAATATGACACAAATAAATATTTTAATTTGGAAACAGATTTAATTTTTAAGGCTCTAAAAGTTGCAAGATATTAATCTTCAAGGAAAATATTCTTATTTATTGATCAAAATGTAACACAATATAAAAACCACAACTGTTTAGTGGAAGTCTACATATTATATGGGCTAAGTAATAGATAAAATGATGGCGTTACCTCTCTGACATATTGGGTTTGACTCTCACGTCTGGCCACTCTTTGTGTGGAGTCTATGTGTTCTCCAAATGTCTAAGTGTTTTTTTTCCAAGGTATCTTGTTTTTACTCCTACATCCTAATGAGAGGTGCACTAATTTTTATGGTGATTCTAAACTAGCCTTGTCTGTGTGGGTGCATATGTGAGTAAGCAAGATGATGGACTGTTGCCCTATTGTATGTTTGTTCTGCTTTAATTGCTGTCAGGCAGCCTTTAGCTGCATTCCTGCAACCATGATTTTCAACTGTTTCAGAATTTTACATTAATATATGCAGTACTGAGAAACTACTCACCTATTTTACACATTTCTCATTATTTTACCATCTCATTTCAATAGCTAAGAATTTTTGAGTGTAGACACATTTACTTGATGTTAACTATAATTTGTATGAACGTGTGTCAGTGTCTGTACCCTGTAATGCATTAATACTTATTACAAACGAACAAACTTTATTTGTCCCAGAAGCTCTTTAAATAAATAAATAAATATCTTAAGCCTTATGGATAAACTGAACAGGTGACATAGGTTGCCATGAAGCTGGTCAGTACAGGCTTTAAGAACTCGAAGACTAACTCCATTTAGTCCCCCAGCTTTTTCTGTGTGTAGCTTCCTTAGTTATTTCCTTACTTGGTCTTCAGTTATGAACAGTCCACACTGATGGTCAGAAGTGGACTTGTCATTGGCCATTCCAGTTGATATGGTAGGAGCTGTTGATGTAGTAGTGGTGGTGTGGGGAGACTGGTCATTAGAAGAAAGTGGCAGCTTTCTACCCAATGACCCTGATTTTGATAAGTGATTTCAGAGAATGGGTGGATGTTGTACTGCAGAAGACTTTGAAAAGTATATAATGAAAGAAAGTGGGTGGCATGGTAGTGTACCAAGTCATTGCTCATGTGTAATTTGTAAAATTCCCCTGTATGTGCATGGTTTTTGTCTTCCACTTCCTTGGTTAGGTTTATTTGCAAATAAAAATTGGTCTGTATAGGTGAATAGAATGGTGCCTTGTCCAGGGATATTTCATGCTGCAGGCCCCATGACCCAGAATTAGATTAAAGAAGTTTCAGAGTGTTACATTATGATGAATTAACTTTTACAGAAGGTGAGCAAATCAGCGTACTGTTATATTAAGCCACAATTTTCTTTTCAAAACAGTAATAATATAAGAATTATTTTCATTTAAACTTTTTTCATTCTGCACCTCAGTGAACTCCTACTTTTATAACCAGTGTCAGACACGTATGATTAAGGGGCGTTTTCAGGGCTCCTCCGAGGCTGTCATAGGTACTCCACACCTAGAGAGGGTAAAATTGCTAACTTCTCCATTTTTGCCTATAGACCTGACGAAACCAGTCAGATGACAACAGACATCACTTCCTACCTTATCCTAAGTTCCACCACTTCTACCTCCACCAGTATTTATGTGCAGTAAAGGAACAACATCCCGTAAGTAGGCATTAAGTAGAGTACCCACGTCTGGGGGAAACAATAACAACAACAACAACATTTATTTATATAGCACATTTTCATACAAAAAAGTAGCTCAAAGTGCTTTACATAATGAAGAAAAATAAAAGACAAAATAAGAAATTAAAATAAGACAACATTAGTTAACATAGAAAAAGAGTAAGGTCCGATGGCCAGGGTGGACAGAAAAAACAAAAAGAAAACTCCAGACGGCTGGAGAAAAAAATAAAATCTGCACGGGTTCCAGACCACGAGACCGCCCTGTCCCCTCTGGGCATTCTGCCTAACATAAATGAAATAGTCCTTTTTGTATTTAGGGTTCTCACGGACGGAGTTGATGATGATGGTCATGCAGACTTCTGGCTTTTAATCCATCACTGTTGGAACATCATGGTGCTTTGATTAGGTGGTGGTGGCGCAAGCCAAAAGGACACCGGAAAAAGAAACAGAAGAGAGAGTAGGGGTTAGTACAGATTTTAGAGCCACCATGAATAGCTATTATAATGAATTGGATATACAGAGTATCAGGATTAAATTACAGTGAAGTTATGAGAAGGCCATGTTAAAATAATGTATTTTCAGCAGTTTTTTGAAGTGCTCCACTGTATCAGCCTGGCGAATTCCTATTGGCAGGCTATTCCAGATTTTAGGTGCATAACAGCAGAAGACCGCTTCACCACTTCTTTTAAATTTTGCTCTTGGAATTCTAAGGAGATACTCATTTGAGGATCTGAGGTTACAATTTGGAATATAAGATGTCAGACATTCTAATATATAAGATGGGGCAAGATTATTTAAGGCTTTATAAACCA